>JAWDHB010000361.1:0-678961 GCA_033439405.1 Fusarium sp. NFCCI 5145
ACAAAAAAAATTTCTGTCTATCTCGTGACATGACCGCAACTAACCCCGGGGCTCTTCCCCTCCAAACCCCCCCCCCCCCCCCCCCCAGCCCAACCCAGCCCAGAACGGCTGCGTCGGCACGATCGCTGGGTCATTGTGCCGCGGGATGATGGCATGCGCCGCAAGATGGACAGATATGCTTATTGCTGCCAATGTCGACCTTACCTTATTTTCACTGCTAGCGGATGCATTGGTCATCCTCCTCTTCCTCCTCCGTGCCGTCAAAGCCGTGCCATGAAACGCGGGTTTATCTACAGGCATTACGACTGGTGGACGACGACTCAGCCGTTGCTGCTCTTATTTCGTCGCCAAAACTTCGTGGTGGCGGAGTTTCGGGCTATTAAAAACTGTTTGGCGCTATTACTGCCTTCGATGCCGTTTATCCAGATTCCCCTGGCTTATATGGGCCGTACTTCCGAAGCATGCGCTGAACGTTTGATTGCAATACGTGCTGGCCCACGTAGTATTGCGAGTCTACGACCATCGATGTTACGAGATTGCCTTTGAAACTGAGACTGGGGTAGAGATGGCAATTCCCGCTGAATGGCATTGGCGGGGAAATCTACTCTTGTTTTGGTGATGGTATTGAACTGAAACTAGTTTCGTGATTATGATTCTGCTCATTGCTTCAGGGTAAGCAGGTTGCAATATGCTCAGGATTATCACAGAGGGTAACTCCCTCGTCGTGACTTTGTCTCAGTATCTGGCCATCTTAAACTGCCTGGAAGTCAGTGGCTAAGCTTTCCTATTTCACTAGAGATGTGACAATTGTTTGGGAAATACTCTTTGGCTGCCTATCTGTTCATGTCCGGTTCTCCCTTTACCCAGAAGATGGCGAGTACTATATTGATAATCAATGACCACTAGATGTCAACTTGGAACAAATAATCATGTGATCGTCGCAGATAGACCGAATTACTTACCTGTATGATTCCAACAAGCGGGTTTTGTCTCTCAGCTCCCTCCTCGAAGTCAGGCACTGCGGCCCCTATCAGGCCAGCAATGCATACTATTGGAGTAATAGAAAGGAGAGCCTCCATCCAGAGACGCAGAGAGATAACTAACATAAACTCCATGAAATCGACCTGCAAGACTTTTATGGCGTGGCAAGGCCTGTAATCACACAGTTACGTCTCATACACTCAAGTCGAGTTTGAGAGACTAACATCATGTCACACAGAGCCATCAAGAAGCCGCTGATTTACTGCAAGAAAGAAGAGCTACTCTGGGTCGTGATGATTACAAGACGTTGTATACGGGCCCAAATCAGCGTAGCATTATCCACATACTCTTCCCGTATCCCATCCCACGACCACAGAGGTGTCGAAAGACAAGCAGTAAAGTATACGGGGCTCGAACTTGAAGTATTGTAACATTGAACCTAGCATGTAGACTAGTCCTCGTGAAATCCAAGCTCACGCTCAAGTATAGGGTACTCATCTGACTTGCCATGATAAAGTGGTGATCTGCAATATACAGAAAATAATACACGGTTTCCCAGATACCAAGATAAAATACGAATCAAAGATCCGGAAGACCCCAGCCCATTGTCCTGATCTCGGCCAGATCCCACCCTCGCCCTCGACCTCGTCATCGGAAGATCCAGCGCTCTCCCCGTCGGCAACGCGCAGCAAACCTAGATCGTGCAAACACTGCATGCACTCATCCGAGTCAACTCAGAAGCGTCATCACCGCATCCACATCGCACAGCTGAGGCCACACAGTACTCGCCGTCCCTGCACACGTCCACGGGAAAGACGAGGCGGCCCATGTCTCGTGATCGTTTGCCCTGATGGATAGGATACACAAGTGTCGCTTGCCTTGATACGTGCGACGTGCCACGACAAAAAAGACATAGGTATCAGATCTCTCGCAGAAGGGAGCGCATCGCTCAGCGCGGAGGTTATCCAAGGTAGGCAGGCATTAACGAGCATGTCTGCCATGCATGGAAAGACGGTGAAGGCCAGCCTTTGACGAAGGGGGCAACAAGGAGAGATGGAAGCCCGCAGCCGCGATTAGCAGTCGCATCTATGGTGGTGGCGCGGAAAAGGGACGACATCGCGGATGTTGGGCACGCCTGTGAGGTAACTCAGAAGTCGGTCGAAACCAAGTCCGAAGCCACCGTGAGGGGGGCAACCCCAGCGACGCAAATCGAGATACCATGCTAGCTCCTTGCCCTTATCAGAACGCTTGCTGGGAACCTCTAGGCCTAGAGCTCGCATATTCTCCTCGAGTCGAGACAGGCGGTGTTCGCGCATAGAGCCGCCCGCCAATTCGCCCATGTTGGGAACCAAGAGGTCAAAGCAGTCAACCGTCAGACCGGAAGCAGGGGATGAAGATGACTGGCGCATGTAAAAGGCTTTGATTTCTCGCGGATATTGTGTTATGAAGATTGGAACGTACGCATCTGTGGTCTCGTCGTAGCCGATCTTCTCAGCAAGGTACTTCTCGTGTTCTGATTGCAGGCCAGAGCCCCATGTAGGTTTGTGCTCGAATTGGTCGGCAATAGGCTTAAGGATCTCAATGGCCTCGCTGTAGGTGATTCGAGGCCATGTCTTGGTGGTGAGCATACCTCGCCACCGACGATCCAGTTGCTCCTGTTCCACTAGGTCGTTGAATGCGAGACGCTCAGAGGGTTCCTTTGAGTCAAGCCGGTTCTGCTCGAGTTCCCTAGCAGCATTCAACCCCTTTAACCCACTAGCTAATGAGTTCAGCATGCGTTGTGCCAGGTTCATGACCTCATCCATGTCATCAACAAAGCTCATTTCAGCCTCGAGCATGTAGAACTCGCTGAGATGTCTTGATGTATCACTCTGCTCGGCACGGAAAGTTGGGGACAATGTCCATACATTGCCCAGTGCTTGAGCCAGAGCCTCGAGATGGAGTTGAGAAGATACTGTCAGGTACTTGGGATCACGGAAAAACTCATCAGGCGAAGATGCCTTGACAGCAAATGCTTCTCCTGCGCCCTCGCAATCTGAGGAGGTGATGATAGGAGGGTGCATTTGCTGGAAACGCTCACGAAAGAAGAACTGTGTAAGCATGGCAGTGGCATCTGATCGAAATCGTAGCATGGTCGAGTTCAAAGGCGTCCGTGGCCGAAGATGTGAGATTGTGCGGAGGCTCTCAGGGGTCTGATATTTGTTCTGGATCGGATATGTCTAGATCTTTGTGAGAACTAATCCCAGTTTGAGGATGCTTTGGTAGTCTTGAAGGACATACCATAGGGTCAGAGCCTCCAAGGACCTCCACCTCTGAGACTTTGAGCTCAGGTTGTTCTGAGCTTATCGAAGTCTCACTCCCACTCGAAGCCTGAGACGTCTCATCGATGGCGGATTGTTTTCTACTCTCATCAATCCATGTCCCTTTTAGTCGAACAGCTGCACCTGGACGTATACTGTGGGCGTGTCAGTCATTAATCAATATGTCGATTTCAAGGCCTACATACTCTGTGGCTAGATCTTTGTCCACAACCACCTGAACAGGACGCATAGATGATCCATCGGTGATATCGATGAAGCGCACCCCTGAGCTCTTCCGTACTGATCGCACCCATCCACATACTTCGACGCCAGGCACATGAGATGATGGGCCCCAGGCTTTGAGCTCAGCCACGGTTTTGATATCCTTCTGGCACTCATCAGGGACCCTAACTGCATATGATCTTCTCTGGGGCCATAATCTCACAAACCTTGGCGCTCTCGATGCACGAAATGATCTCATTGTGAGAGATGATGAGTCAGTTCGTGGCTCAAATAAGCAACAGAAGTTAACCCCTTGGGAGTTGCCTGTGTCGAGCACCAAATTACAAGCCTGTGGCGCTTCGATGCAGATTAAGCCCGGCTCAGATCGGAATCATGCGTGTAGTGATGGAGAAATGATTACACCTATTGTCGGTGAGTGAGATGGCTGTAGTGTCGTGGAGTCCAATGCAAGGGATGCCAGGTCTCCATGGAAGAATGGTTGGCTGTGGAGAAAATCTGGAATATCACGGGTTGGTCTAGGGTAGCCTAATCGCCGTCCCGTCAGGTACTATCGATTCAACATGGAATCTAAATCCAATGAAACTTGGTTGCCTCGAATCCGAATTCCCATTCTGGTCAAGCGGCGGGCCCTTAAAAGAGATGTACCGCATCGGATCTTCCTTTGCTGGGACAAACTTCAGCTGAGATCGGGGAGGTCTCGGGGCGTAGAGGTGTCATGCTTACCTGGAAGCTGCGCATAGAAGGGCCGTAAATAGTTTAGTTTAGTTCCTGATAATTGGTTCGTGGTAGGTTGGCTGGCATGTCATGGCTCACTGGTGTTTGTTTGTTTGGTGATTTAGTGTAGTTAGTTACCAACTGGATGGCACATCTCGGGCACCCGAAGTCTGGGTCACTAAGCTAGTCTCTGGTGTGCGCATCGTCGTTCCGGCTGGTGCGCGACCCGAGCCAATCTACCGGGTCGCGCCTTCCTTGCTTCATCATCCATCCCAACCTCATTTCGTCACTTCGACAAAAGCAATTCTCAACTGGGGAAAGCAGAAATAGATTCTCAGCTGGAATGGAAGGAAGGGAGAAGGGACAACAGGGCTCCTTCCCTCCTTCCTTTCCACACTGGTTTCAGGAATACCTTACTATAGTTTCATCTCCAGCTCAAGAGGACATGCTCTCTTCTCTCCTCAACAACGACAACATCCTGATTCTGATTCTGACTCTCACTCTTACTCTCGCTCTCAGCCCACGATTCATCATCGCCCTGTAATCAAATATCGAATCAAACAAACGTCAGCGATCAGATTCTCGTCAACTCTCCAATCAAATATCGCATCCACTCACCCTCTAGACTACATACGCGCTTCTCACGAGACACAGCAAGATACCAACCCACCCAATCGAAACAAGCGTGTTTCTCTCGACTAGTTCAAAGCCAAAAGGTGAACTCACCGATTGCCTCACCCAGGAAGAGACAGATCCCGACATCATTCGGGTCCGTCCTAGAAAAAGCAAAGCCAAGCCTACACCGCAACCTCCCGCGCCATAGGTAGCATCTCCAGCTGCCCCCCCCCCGGCGCCAACCCTGTCTCAACCCAAGCATCGTGACTGGGTTTTATGCGGTTTTCCATGTCTCACATCTTGAACCGATCGATTGCGCACTCTGCAGTTTCCGCTCAACATGTGGATTATATCGTACAGGACTGTACTTGATGAGGCTAGCTGGACGCCCGCCTGCAACAAGTCGTTCTTGTCAATGCCGTCAGTACTCTCCCGATACCCATACCGTTTCTTCAGTCTTCCATTCCCTTGGGCCCCAAATTGCTGAGCCTCCTCGTCACTAGTTCACTCACCCCACAATCACAATCACATACATCCACATCACCCTCTTCTTGTCTCTCTCTCTCGCACAAAGTGGTGTTGGTCCGCCGCCCTGGGTATCCGCTTGGACACAAGCTTCCACCAGGCGAGATGAAAGGGTGACACAGATCTTGATTCGCAACAATGTCCCGGCCAGTTGTGTCTCAGGCTCGCCGATAAAGATCATCTTTCTGTATGGCCCTTGTCGTCAAATAGCCCAACCAGCGTGGTTGCTACCTCCGTCTTGAGATGGCGGCGCCGCTTGTGTCCCCGTGAGATCTTGCAGATGCTCCACGGTTCCCGACAGTGGAGGCTCAGTGTAGCCCACCTTGGTTCCGTCAGCTTGGATGCCGGCGCCCTTGCTGCACTGTACGTCTGTGATGGTTGCTTACGATCTGGTACGGCACAGATCCGCGGCCGACTACGATACGTCGTTCCCAGTCCCTGGGCCCTACGATGGGCCCTTTTCTTGTCCCTGCCTATGGCTTGTCTTGATTCGTCTGGCCCTGCATTTGCTTTTTCCATCTGCCCTGTACCATTTGCAGCTTGTACATCCTAAACTCGTTTGTACAAGACCTCAATGCCTGCTAGGACATGTCGTCAAGCGAGACGACCCCGTTTTGGCACCCAAGTCTTGCCGTACCCATAAAGTGATGCTGGCCTGTTTTTCTTCTGCTCATTCTTTGGCTTGCTGCCTCGCCTCAGGCTGAGCCTGTTCTAAACAAAGTGGTTCAGATCTTGGACATATTGGGTCACACAGCCCAGTGCCCATCCCTCCCCTCTCTCGCTTGTCCCGGAGTAGTCAGTCAACCAGAATGTAAGGCCTTGATCATGTCTGGTGACAGATTCCTCCACCGTGTTGCTTCTTCGGACTCGTTGCCGAGTGTACATATAAGACCTTGGTACCCTTCGTCACGATTTTGCCTTTTCTATCTTCTGCTCTCACCCACCCACTGCCCCTCACTCTCGCTACTCTTCATCGCCAAGTAAGGCCGTTTGAACTTGTTCTCTCACTCTATTGTCGTTATAAGCTTGATAGCATCTTACCACGACCTTTTCTAAAGCGGTATAAGTTCATACTGCTCGTTCTCATACACCACCTTCATCATGGCACCTCCAAGATCCAGCCGAGTGCGGCCTTCAGAAGTCGCAGCTGATACCAAGAGGAATTTCATCCCACTTGTCAAAAAGAACTATGGAGAGGTTTTCCCACCATACTCCTACCTCTATCGACAGCCTATCATGCAACTCACCATCCAGCGTCAGAAGCCTACGACTCGGCCACCCTCGTTCAGAATTGAGGTTGGAGACCCGGTCATGAAGGCATTGACCTACGCAGCCATGGACACACAACAAAGTGAGGCAATGGGAGGCCCTCGAGTGAGGGTTCCATTCATCTGCGCTGCCAATGAACGGAGGCCCGGAGGTGATTGGGAAACTGGATGCGTCGGGTATGAGGAGAAGCTCTGCCGACGAAGTAACCTCTCAGCCACATTGAACACGCCATGGCCAAACTCACCGGAGCCCAACAACTACCCGATCCCATCACAGGGTGGTATCTTATCTGATGCTGTTGTGGTTTGTCGTGGACCCCATGACCGCTACGATCGGCTGGACAGCTGGTTTGACCTGCCCGTCGTGTCAGTGCCACCAACTCGATGGCCCAAACTCAAGGATAATGGACTCAAGTACTCTTTTTCAGAAGAACGTGAGATGACTCGCGATAAGCTTCGCGGAGCTCTCCGTATCTGTCTCTACAACGGATATGACCGTGTTGTCATTGGGGACTTTGGCTTGGGCAATGGTTACCGCAATCCTCCCCAGGAGTTGGCGGAGCTCTGGCGGGATGTCTTGCTTTTCGACCCAGACCTTCGGGGCCAGTTCGCATACGTTGTCTTTGTCTTTGAAGACCCCCTTCAGAGTACAATGCGCCACATTACGGACGAGATTGTCAAGAAGGAAAATGGGTCAAAGGGCAAATCTAGGGCTGGATCTTCAAGCTCATCTGGTTCAAGCAAAAGCCACAGCAACGCTCCCGCTGATCGTCAAATTTTCGAGCATGTCTTCAGTGCTAATGAAGTTGACCGAGTTCTACGACAGCCTGATCCACGATATGGACTCAACATGATTACAACATGATCTGGTTTGGATCAGTTTGAGACAGATTCCAGAATGCGGCTTACAGAACTGAGAGTCGTTCCAGTGGATATTCTGAGTCGAGCCGTCGACAAAGAAAAACTTGTCTCAGTAAGATGAGGCTATGGAGACTCTAATGGTGGCTCAATTTTTGAGGCCGACCGACCTGGCGGGACCCTTGCGAAACATTTCTTTTTCACCCCAGCTGCACATTCCCGCATCCTGGCGGTCAACGAACGAGCGAGCGAGAAAGGGAAGGCTATCGAGCGCTTCGAGAATAAACCATGACACCGGCAACGGCACCTAAATGTGTCGCGCGACGAGTTAGGTATTGAGGTCTGAGGAATAGATGGAGCGAATGACCAAGATCAGCTAGGGGGGATGCACTATCGTTGGTTTCTTTTGCTATTGCTGACTGTGGTCAGTTGGCAAATTTCTTTTTCTTGGTGTTTGGGATTGGTTTCTGGCGCCGTATTGATTCCCGATCTACGAGTGGCCCTGCCAGGCTGCTGTATCACGACGAATGAACGATGGTATTGGCGTTGGGTGTGTCACATATATATTTAGCTCAGGTGTTTAACGAATATCGTTGTTGCCTTACATCGTACACGGAGACACTGCGTATCCTTTCACAGCCTCGATCTTTAATGTTGCTCGAGGATTTGACACGAGGTTGAACTCGGCCGAGACGACACATAAGATGAGTTAAGAGGTGACAGATGTTTTGTTATTTTTGAGAAGCATCATATCAGCATTTCAGCCGTGGTAAACGACAACGGCAACCCCGAAGCGATGCCTGAATATCTGGATCTATTGGAAGAAACATTCTCCTTGTTGAATCCTTTCTGTTTTACTCAAACAAGGTGGCATACGGATGACTACTTGTCCGATTTGGCCCACCTATCAGCTCTCTTTGAGTGCATTTCAACCCTGGCTTGTGGTCACAGCGTGGACATGCGGGTACCCCCGAAGCTGCCGGGGAATCTAGGTATATGTGCTTTTTTCACGAAACAAATCGCAAGGCTCCATATTAAGTTTAGACTTGTTTCTGTTAGATATCTTATTGTGACGGAGATGACTGGCATGACGTGGCATTGTAAGGTTTAGATGACTTCGGAATATGCTGGACGAGATCACTTGATAGGTCAAAAAGCAGCCATGAAACATATGATTCGAACTGTCCATGTCAGGAAGATGCCTACACAGCTGAAGTGGTGATTAATTAACAACTAGGGAGTGGGCTCCATTTCACCTCGATCTCCAAGCTACCAATGCAAGATAACGCACCCCTCCCCCGCTCATCAAGATACTAGTCACTATGTACTCATACATATGCATACACATACTGAGTACTTGTACGTATATACAGTGTTTTTCTTGCACTTCAGCTTGGTGTGTAACGCCTACAGGCGGGTCTTTGGCCGCGGCCGCTCACAGGGGAAAAGAAGATTACACTCAACTTGCTTGGCAAACTGCAGCCGATGCAGATGCAGATGCACGTCGACGATCATGACTACTTGATTAGCGGCAGATCATCATCTCACATAGAAACTTCCATATCTGAATAACAATACGAGACATCGCAAGCAAGGGTCCATGTTACTTATAGTTCCTTACCTCATGCTGCCTACTGCTGCCTTGTTACAGTCAACAACTTTATGCACCACACACACAATCTCTGTGGTCCCTTCTCCACCGCCTCTTTTATCGTTTACCTGAAACTTCTCAAATAAACGTTATTTTTCTCTTCCATCTGTTGCACAAATCTCGATTGCGACACCATGTCACAACAGGAACCTCACGTTGCAACGCTGCCACTAAGGCGCGAAGAACGGCGAGAGAGGGGCATGCAGTACAAACAAAGAAACATACCTAGGCAAGAACTGAACTGCGAAAATAAATGGAAAATTGTTGAGTGGAGGTGATGTGTTTCAGAGGTGTCATGCAGAGGGAGTATAGCATAGTACCTATGCAAAGAAGCGAGATCCAGTAGCACAAAAGCTGGCTGACCGCCTGAAAAGAAAAGATGAGGAAAGAGAGAGTTTCTGCAAGGGGGAAACAAACAGCCTTGTTATCTTTGCAAAGTGGGAAACAAGCACGGCTCTGGTAATCTTGCGGTGAGTGTTGCCGTTCTTTAATTGCCTCCCAGACCACGGATGGACACAGATACCGCGGAACAATAAAGAGAATGACGGGATTGAGATGAACTCGACGACAATGTGTCGGTATGTTTCCCGCTACCCGCTAATCAAATCATATTTCTTCTCTATCTCTTCCACCAATTTTTATTTCTGTTACTTTACTCCAAAATAAACGATCGATGTTGGTGGTAAGTTCCAATTCTATTAACCTGCCATACTTTTTGAAACTACCAATAGGCTGGTCTTAGACCTGCAAAGTTTGACAGGGCGGCTGCTGAATGCTCCTCACTCTCCTTTTTACGCTGCCCACTCAACTGGAAACTTTGTTAGATCTGAGTTTCAACGCGCAGGGGAATGAATATATAGAACTTACCTCTAACTGGACGCCCTTGTGAATGTGCACCAACCAATCGACGTAGCTCTGAGCCTCGTTGTTGCGGTCTTCCACGAGCATACGGGCAAAATCAAACTCGGCACCGTCGATGCCTTGTCGGGCGAGCTGGATCGTGAGGCCTTTGGAACCACGCATTGTTCGAAGGAACTCAATAACGTTACGGACTTGGGCGTTGAGGTGAGTCTCAAGAAGGGGCAAGGCTGATGTGTAGGGGTCGAGACTCTTGAGGGAGTCCTTGTCTTCACCAAACAGATCGGCGATAAGGTTGGGAGATGTCTGTGAGTGGAACCAGAGGAGGCACTGCTGGCCGTTATCAACAAGATACACGCCGCCAGGTTCAACCCGTGAGAATGACGTGCGGATCGCAGGTGGCATCTTCAGATGGCCTGTCTCAGGGTCGGCGAAGCCCTCTTCGGGTGCCAGGTTATGAATAGGAATCATGCGGGGATAAAGGTACAAGCTCAGTTCGAGAGCACCCATGGAACGAAGCATTCGCATCTCATGGACTCTGCGGTCTGAGTTCTCAACACCACCCTTGAGTGCACGGGTCTTGATAAGACCGAGGAGATACATACAGTACTCTTTAAGTCGCTCAGGCATAACAAGCTGTCCTGGAGGATGCTGTTGGGAAGCATGCTTCCGATAGCAAGCAAGAACATCAATGGCCTTCTCACTCAGCCAGTGTCGAATATCCTTAAGATTACTTGATGTTGTCGCCAGCTTGGTGCTGGCTTCCTTGGCCAGCATACCGATGACAGCATCTTGGTCAACAAACTTGAGGCACTCGCGGATGCCCTGTTCACGCACACCCGACTCCTTGGAGGTCTCTGTGACGCTAGCAATAACATTGGAACATCGCACGCGGCGTTGGCCTGAAGCTGTGGTGTAAAGGAGGGCGGATTGGAAGTGAGCATCCAACTTAGAATCCAGTTTGCCATCATAACTGAAAGTGACACCCATGGCCTTATCCGCGTCAATAACGCCGATCTCCAAGTCAGCACCGAATGTGTGCTGAATGAAGTTGCCATGGTAGCCTGCAATTTGAAGTCCGTTGGAGCATCGGACCTTCATGAGAGCTTGGAACCCTGTCTCCCGAGTCACGGCGTGCGATATCTCAAGCGACAGCTTGCGGCTATCCCTTGCAGCAATGAAATTGGGGAAATAGAATGTTTCTCCGCCAGTCGTTGAAGAAACATGACCTAAAAATAAGCGGTTAGTCCAAGTCTCATAACACCATCCAAAACCCGACTTACCAATAGTCGCAATATCGAGATAACCGCCTGAAGGAGCAGCGAGGAAGAAATCAACACCGACACCGGAAGCAGCCATCTTCTCGGCGACCTTCTTCCAAGCCGGGTGCTCGGTGGTATATAGCTTCTTATCAATCTCACCACCAGGGTGATTTCCGTTATCGCGCATGAAAAGACGGCCAGGACCCCAGGTCGGTAGCGCAGAGCAAGATGCTACAACCTTGCCTCCTGTTGCCTCGAGTGCTGCAAGTGCCGAGTTCAGGGCAGCGAGAAGTGCGGGTTCGGGGTTTTTGATGGTAGAGAACATATCCGGGAGTCTAGTCAGCAAGGATGTAATTACATCCTTAGACTCATATGGGTCAACAAAGAGTCCCTCGCTGAGGGGTACGAAAGGATCCTCAAGATCAGGCATGATCATCATCTGAGCTTGGTCCAAGGCAGGCTGTAACATGTTAGTAAGAGTGTATACGAGATGATATATATACAACTCACGTTGATGTTGTAAAAGTGAATGTCCTTGTCATAGGTGACAAATCCAACTTTGGCGCCTTCTGGTATTCTACGTTTGGGTTCTCCATTTTCGTCCAACTCTTGGTCCTCACCACCATACAAAGCGACACGGATTCCTTCGCAGAATGCCTCAACGTAACCCTTGTTATATGACTCTTGGGTAACGTCGATAAGGAACAACCATCGCAGTCCAACTGGCTCTCTGGTCCAATACTCCTTCGGCACCACAAACTCGACGGTTCCCCGGTGAAGCTCAGGTCGACTATCACGGTCAACTCGAACACCTTGTGGGTTGGTTGCAGAGAAGTATTCAGTGGGAGTCTCGTTAGGGTATGAACAGAGGTTGCAGACGAACTTGTTTCCACCTGAGCGGAACATCATGAAGGGGTTCATGTAAGCTCGGCATCGTCTGCATCGTGGGGGACCGGGTTCGCCAAAGTCGAGGACAGGAATCTCGCTTTCTCCAGCCTGTAGAGGAGCCAGTGGCTGCAGCAAAAGTCCAAGGGAGAGGCCTGTGGCTTGCAGAGCATCCTGGGTCGCGGGAATGTTATTAAGGGTGAGTCGCGTGTACTTCGGTGACGAGTTGCCCTGGTCATGGGCAACGAACGAAACTGTCGAGGGAGGTGGGACATGTCGTTCAAAGGTGGGGTATACGTTCCTGAGGTAGTACTGCTGGATAGCATCTCGTGAGGCTGGTACACTGGGCATATCGTCAGGTGACACCCCCTTGGGTCCGCTTGTAGAGACTGAGGCCGTCTCGAAACCCTCGCCGACGCTGGGTGTGCTAGCAAGAGGGCCAGGGCCGAATGCTGGGTTAACAGGTGCGCCAAACTGGCTCTGGCTTTGCACTTGAGGGGTTCCCTGGGGGCTTCCAAATTGACCTCCAAACCCGGGACCGCCAGGGACGCTGTCAAGGAACTGTGAAGCAGAAGTTCCAGCTGCGGGCATGCCATTAAAGGCTTGTGAGGAGCCTGTAGCTTCAACAGTGTGGTATGCGTGTCGATCCTTCTTCTTTCTTCTCGCTGTGCCGTGTCCATCTCCCAAATTCATCCCACCCAATTGAGCAGCCAGTGTACCATCTTGTGAGGGCGGAGCTTGGGCTGGAGGTCCCTGGGCCTGAGGGGGTGCATAACCATAGCCTGGAGCTGGCGCGGGAGAACCAGTCATGGGAGGAGGAGCTTGTTGGCCTCCAAGATATTGAGGTGCTCCATATGGTGTTGCTTGTTGCTGGTAAGGTGAGGGAGCGACAGGCGGTTGGAACTGTTGGGCAGCGGGTTGAGATGTTCGATTGGGGTCGTTAGGATCAATGACCTCACCCTGGCCGAGGGCGTGGTACTGAGCGTAATCGGACATTGCGACGTTGAGGCTCCGGATGTCAAAAGGACGAAGACAAGTATCAATCTATCGGACGAGCGTGGGTGCGTCCAGTAAAGGAGACGGACGACGTACGTGGGGCAACGAAATGTAGGTACCTAGTATGAGGATGATGGGAAAATGTAGCACAAGCTCCAACACAGGAATAAGAGAAAACTTGAAAAGTAATTAGGCGTAGGGAATTGCGAACATGGTCTCCCAAGTCCGCACCTAAACTGAAGACTATCTTCACTGAAGGTTTCAGAAGCAGAAAGATGCTATCGTTGATGATAGGTGTCCTGCCTCGCTGGCCTTTTCTGGGTGTTCCTTCCCGGTTGGACATTCTGGGCGATCGTGTTCCGTGTCCCACCTTACTCTGATTGGCAAAGCTTTCGGTGTTGATTTTTGAGAAGCACTGTGCATATGAACTGTGATCTATCAGATCAGTCATGTGATGCATCTCACCGTGGTTTGATAAATGCAAGTAACACTTTAGTTACTACGTAGATCCATGGATATCTACTAACTAGGTCGGTAGTTGGCCAATGATCCATTATAAACCAGGTACGGAAGATTGGCATTTTGAATGACTAATACCGATTCATCTCCTTTCGTGTTAAGTATCACTTATGGAGTACTATATACGTATAATTAAGGGGCCAAACCTTGATGTTTTTCAACCAACATAATCACACTAACCTATAGTTGCTTGGAACGTTGACTTTGGACAGCAATCATGACATCCAGTACGCTCAAAGACCTACCGGCAATATGTTTTATTACCCCCATAGAGATCACGGACAAAGTAATAATGTTTTCACTGTCTATAGAACGGATCTGGTAGGAATTGGTTCAGTTGACTTGAACACTTCCGTTGAAACTTCAGAGCATGGTTAATCACTGTTAGCCAACAGTGACTCCGAACCAACTTAACGGATAATACCACATGGATAAATGGTCACTAAATATCATTCATACTTACAATAAGGCCCCGACAACCAGGGGAAGTAGTGTTTCTGTATGAAGCAGGCCAGACTTGCCGAAGTGCATATGATATAGGGTACGAACGCTTGTATCCACGAAGTGAAGGTCGATAGTAATACCCTAGACTACAACCTTAGAAACCAGCACTATAAAACATGTAGCTCAGAAAAAGGAAAGATGTTCTATGGGCCATATAAATCTCGTGAGTTTTAGTATCCGGGAGATAAAGCGGCTTCGTTGGGCGCAAGTTTTTAGGATGCCACGTCGTGCCCCTCACTTGACGTAACGCGTCAATTGCCAAGAAGGAGCGCAGTGTGAAGTTTCAAGCACATACAACTACCTATTATTATGAGAAACCGAGACTTCCATGTATTCTCTCTTGTCATACAATGGCGAGAAGCTGTGTGCTGATAAATATGTGAATGGAGTATAATGAAGCACCTCCCGACGAAGATCTGCCTGCCTCACTGGTTAGACGCCTGACATTCAGGACCATACTGTCAGAACAGCTCGTAAAAAGCCACCAAGGGAAAATTGAATTCAGAAGCATATAGCTGGTCCGAAGTATTGATCATGAAAGCTAACTGTCTAAGCCATTGCTTCAATATGTTGTCGCGTCATGCAGCAAAGATCTTCCGGGCTTGATTCTTTTGACGCCTCCGACCATGTAAGTCGTGATGCAAGATCTATGCTCTTCCAGCAGTCGATGGATAGATTTCATTCAACGAAAAAAAGTAAAAGTGAACGTGATTTACATCTACATACTCTCCAGCCACTAAATGATGAAAAATCCGCTCGTGGTGTGGTGTGTGGCCGGTTGACGAGTAGACGGTGGTGGGATGCGGATAGCTTCAGAAACGATGCGTGATGTCAGAATTTGGACTTGGGAGTGACTTCGAGCGATACGGATCATATGTTGATCGAAACAACTCGGAACAACCTAGAAACCACACTATTGCGGTCGCTGTTTCTGAAAAAGATATTAAAAAGCTTTACAAGAGCAAAACCAGCACTGCATCAGTCGTAATTCGGAATGCGACAACAAGCATGGCTCGTTCAATCGCCTCTCAACGGCCTTCGGCGGTCAATGAAGCCTCATCTATCATTCGCAATAAGTCAACGAATTCTCCCCCTCATTTCGAACGCAAAAGATTGCCCCAGACTCGCAAGAAGACGAAGAAAATGCATCGTTCATCTCACAGATGAGGGTCGTCGAAGAAGCGGGAGAATCGAGGGAAATGGATGTTCGGGGGCATGAGTTGCGCTCGCATTTTGCCAGACTCTAGATCACACAGAGGTACACCTCATTCGAGGTGATGTCTGGACTGACCAATCACAAAAATGGTCACTCGCCCAGGATTATTTTGGCATTTTTGGTGCCCCATTTTCTTAAGTGCCATATCTTGGAGGGTCCAGGCTTGGCATCTCTCGAATTCTAACGAGCTGGGTGTGGCTGGACTGAGATAGTGCATATATCGCGAGTTATGCAGAGTCACTTGACCAATCCGAAAGCGCGATAACAAGGCTTGTGGCCTTGTGTAGTGTTTTGTGCAATGACATGCAATAAGCGTGGATGCACATTTTTGGTGTGGCGCTTGAAAAATGAATGCCCCTCCTCCCAATCGGGGCAAGTGGGCCTATGGCAGGTGAGCAAGACGGGAGAGTTGCAAAGCTGTAAGAGAGAGAGATGGAGACTAGGCTAGCAGCAGAGTAAGAGCTCGAGAGTGATTGCGCTCCCCCCGCCCAATATATAAACATGCCCCGTCCCCTCCACGCGCCCGACGAGGTGATTCTGTTCGTCGTTTGCTCTTCTTCTCATTAAACGCTTTCCCAATCTTTCCGTTACTTCAAACGTCTTCGTCGCGTCTTTTCTCCCATCTCAAAAGCACATACTACTCGTCTTTATTCAAAGCACCTCAACTTACACAGCCCGACACAATGCCTCCCAAAGCTGCTGCCGCTGCCCCCAAGAAGTCTGGCCATGCCAGCTACCAGGTGAGTTGATTCATTATCGAGCTGAGGTATTGAAATGAGCGAGTTGCTAACATTTTTATTTTAGGACATGATCACTGATGCCATTGTCAACGTATGTGAATTCTGAAGCTCCCCGTTTTCTGTCGCGTCTCCCGTCGCGCACTCAACCTTCGGTCGCGGATGAAGCCATCACCACGCGCCCACCTGCTCACTTTCTTTTATTTCTTTTCACTCACTAACGCGTTTTCTTTCCATTCAACAGCTCAAGGACCGAAAGGGCTCAAGGTAAGCCTTTTATTTTCTTTTCTTCCCATCGCTCAATGCATCTGCACTGTCGCTGTTCCTCCCCGTTTCCCCCTCCAGTTGCTGACTCGCCACAGCCGTCAGTCTTTGAAGAAGTATGTCAAGGCCAACAACACCCTCAATGTCACCGACAACATGTTCGATTCCCTTTTCAACAAGGCCCTAAAGGCCGGTGTCGACAAGGGTGTCTTCGAGCAGCCTAAGGGCCCTTCCGGTGGCACCAAGCTTGCCAAGAAGCAGCCTGAGGCCAAGAAGCCTGCTGCTCCTAAGAAGCCTGCCGCCGAGAAGAAGGAGCCAGCTGAGAAGCCTGCTGCTAAGAAGGCTGCCCCTAAGAAGGCCGCTGCCCCAAAGAAGGCTGCCGCTGAGAAGAAGACTGCTGAGAAGAAGACCGCCGCTCCCAAGAAGGCTGCCGCTGAGAAGAAGACCACTGAGAAGAAGACCGAGAAGACCGAGAAGGCCGAGAAGCCCGCTCCCGCCAAGAAGGCCGCCGCTCCCAAGAAGGCCGCTGCCGCCACCAAGAAGGTTTGTGATTCTGAGTCGTCTACTCATTCTATTGATCTAACGTTTAAATCAGGCCGACAAGGCTGAGAAGCCCGAGACAGCTCTCACCAAGACAAAGGCAGGTCGCGTAACCAAGACCACCAAGGCAGCTCCCGCCAAGAAGGCCGCTGCACCTAAGAAGGCAGCTCCTAAGAAGGCCGCTGCCAAGGCGTAACATGGATGCTGAGCAGTATTGGACTTTATTAATGACGGCAACGGCGTTAAAGGATCTGTTCACGGCACGGGCACGGAAAGTACGGCTATTGGTATTTGATGGTTTGGTTTGGAGCGCGGGATTATTGACTGTTTGTTTACACGCGTACGCGAAGACTCGCGTCTGTATGATTCTTCCCTCAGCCATCTCGTTGTTTTTTGGAGGTGGTATCCTAGAAGTGAGGGTCATTTCTACGCGATTACGTCCCTTGTATCATATTACATACATGACAAAGTTCTCATACGGCGTGTCAGGTTTGAAACAATGCGAGAGGGGATGGTCGGCGTGTTGTGGAGAGGGCAAAAAGTCTCGGTTGTGGGTGAGGGAGGGTTGCGATTATACCACCACTGTCGCTGTTTTGAGTTGTTGATTTGAACTACGCAATGAATATTACCGACATGACTTAGTTTTCATTTTGTGACTGGTTTCCGAAGACCTTGCGAGATAGCTACATGCGCGGGTACTTGACGCGCTGTCCTTAGGGCTTGTTTACGTGGATAGGTATATGAAGCGTGTCTCAACTCTTGCAAGGGGGTTTCACGTGGGTCACCAATACATGTATCTTCTGACTGCCAAAGCCAAGCTAGACAAGGGACTGCGTGGATGAAAAAGTAGTGCTAGAGATGTAGGAAATGGGCGCAATTTGGTCAAAGGTTGCCTGTTTCTTGGTGATCTGGAAAGAGCAGAATATTTACGCGTCAGCCTTATTCATTGTATAAGTGAGTGAGGTGTGCGATAATCTCATAGGAAACAAGCCAGATTCTAGCCTGCTGTTAGGAATGAGAGCTTTGCTCTTCTGGTAGAAGAGCCTCCTAGTGCCTGAGTATAGCTGTTATACGCCCGGCCCGGTCTGAGCTGTTGGCTCTGGCCGCCATCTCGTGGTTGAGTGTGTTGTTGACCAGCAGCTTGTGAGGAATTGTAGTCGATAAAAGTGGAACCATCAGACTTTTGAGGAGACACCCGAGGTGTCTCCTTAGAGGAACAAGTCACCCACCCTTCAACTCCAGGATGAACGCTGAGGATTTCAGCAGAAGGATAGAAGTAACTCGAAAACGATAGAGGACGATAGAGTTTGAATGGATGATATAAATGCTTGTTTATCAATCGGTATTTGCGGCACAAATCTCGGCTTTGTGAGATCTACAGTATTCTTCGCACATTGTCAGCAAGATACAGTCTCAGCGCCTATATTCAAAAGCTGTTTCCGGGGGCGTGAGATGAGACATTTCAGCTACAGGCGAGATCGTACGTATTGTCGATTGTCGTCACAACTCACTCACGTGCCTCAGGTCCCCAACATGGAGCTTAAACGCTGTACCTGTACTTCCTTGCAGTGCAGATTACCGAGGCCAGAGCTATGGCAGTACGTACTTTGCGGCCCAACGTCAGCGGTATTTCTGGCGTTTCTTCCATCGCAATGAGGTGCCCCTCGTAAGCTTCCCGGATGGCCCGTGCTTCTTCATGCCCGTCAATGATCATCGCCTGTTTCTTCGTTGTCGACTCTCTGTCCGTCTTCTCCCCTGCTCAGAGCCCGGTCCAGGAAGGGTTCTGCTTCTGTCTGTTTCTTCCCCGTCGTGCCACGAATTATCCCCTGAAAGTGACTCGATCCTGCGTGTTCGGTTGGGGGGTGGGTTGGACCTAGGCACCCAACCGCTAGCGATAAGATATTGGCTCTGGAGGCGCTGACGACTTCAGCCCACTTTGGACGCATCTTCAGTGGCATCGCCAGATTTCCCAGTGACTCCAACTCCAACTCCAACTCCAACGGAACCTTGACCTTGGTACAGGCACGGGCACAGGCACCACCACCAGGTTGTTTGTACCCATTCTGCTGCTGCTGCTACCTCACGTCCCCCTCCAGCTCTTGACCGATCGTTCCGGGGGCCACTTCCGTACGCCTGAACCTGAACGCCATTCATTTCCTCACAAGGCTGGCTGTCTACAAGACTCGTATCTTCTTCACTAACATCAACATCCATATATTCTCCTCTCCTCTCATCTGCATTGCGCTCTTCTTGTCGATTCCATTGCCGCCTAACCTCCACTCGACTTCCTCTCTTGGCCGCCTACCTAAACCAAGCTCGTGCCCGGCTGTGCCGAAGATGGCGGGCAGTCTCTGTTTACATGCGCCTTGACCTATTACCGCATCAGATTCGCCTTTCTATCTCCCCGTGACGCAAACGATAAGCTTGAACCAGAGCAAAGAGAGACGAGACACATCAATAAGATCCCTCGAGCCACCGCGCAAAGAGTCTGGTCACCATGGCATCGTCTAATCCGTTTCGCAAGAGTGCCACCATTACGGTAGACACAGCTTCATTTCCCAGCTCAACATCCTCCGCCGCCGCTCGTTTCCCTGCTCTCGATTCAATCGAAACAGCTCCTACTCCACCACCTCCTACTAGCTTCCAAGTCGCTGAAGCTTCAACCGTTGACTCGAAATCAAGAGCTACCAAAAAAGTCCGCGTTCTGTCACCCCCGCCGCTATCTCCCGACTCCCCGGAATGGGCGTTTGCGGCACCTTCTCTTGCGCAACATGCTGAGAGCCAACAAAGCGAGGACGATCCCTTCGATGTGACATCTACCGATGATAGCGATCGAGAAATGGTAGTGACCGCTGCCCGTGACCATGCCTTGAATGGCGGTCAGGGTCCGGGAAACCCATTCAGCAAGACATTACCTAGCGTCGATTCGCCAGTCGCAGAACAGAAACTCGAGCAGGAGCGTAAAGAAGAGGGCCACGCGCTCAAGGCCGCAAATACGGCCAGAAAGTCCTTGGATGTCAATTCTTTCAAGCGGCTGCTGATGACGGGTAATACGGACCCGGACAAGTCTTCGCCACCGAAAACCCGACAGTCAATATCACCACCAGCACAAACCGCGAAAGACCGACCTTCTGTTTTTCGGCGAATCTCGCATGATGACTCGAAGGACACATCTGCTCCCGAGAACGCGCTCCAAGAGGCAGCGCTCATATCCCAAGAAGTATCAGATACACCAGAAGATGATATTGATCAAGGAAGTGTTTCCGACTCAAGTGCGTCGGCTCAACTTGGCTCAAGAAACAGCAAGAAACCACCGCCACCACCTAGCTCTCGGCATGGGAAGTCCATCAAGCTGGATTTAGTTGGAAGCCAACCGACTTCAGAAGCCCTTGCGACATTGTCATCATCGGATATGAACAAGCCGTTACCGCCTGCACCTGTTCGAAGAAGTATGGAAGAAGGAGGCGACTCTCCGTTTGATCGTGAGGCAGCTGGCAAGGTTCCGGAGGCTGCAGCTGATGCGGGTGTCACATCGCCAGACCCGTCAGGCAAATGCCGGAAAGCAGTTCCTGCACCGCCACCGCGAAGAGGTCACGCGAGAGGAGAGAGCAAGGTCTATGCTTCTGGCTTAGGCTTGATACAGCCACAGGTTGCGCACAACGACGAGAACTTGTCACGATCATCATCTATGAGATCCCGCCCAGAGCACAACCGCCACGACTCACACGCCGGAGCTCCTCCACCGCCACCACCAAGATCTCATCACACCTCGAGACAATCGACCCAGATACCAGCAGGTGTGGCTTCAAGTCTCACAGATCTGAGTCAGTCATCATCATCCCCGGCCCCCTCACTGGATATTGATATGAGCACGACTTCGACGCCCTCACAACTGCGTCAAACTTCCACTGTAGATTTAACACCACCAAGAGATACACAACCTGGAATCCACCAACCGGCAACGACCAAGTCTTGGGCTCCTCCACCGCCACCTGCGCGAAACACATCTGTCAGACGGCCTGCGAGTATCAGAAGTGTCGACAGCAGCAGCCGAAGAGTTTCGTTTGAATCAAAACCTCATAATCAGATGGCTCCGCCTCCACCCCCTCGACGGCAACGAGGCAGCAGTCGGGGCAGCCTTGATGGGCCCAGGAGGACAAGTCTTGATGGTGTAGGCAAAGCTGGATCAAGTCAAGTTCCCGAAGAGGAACCCGACCATGTGGCAGAGACAGTTGCGTCGGGTCCCACATCTCCGCAATCGGCCAGCGAGCCAGGAAAGAGTGTTGACATCTTGGCTGATCTTGACGCCCTACAAAGAGAGGTGGACGCCCTGCGGGGGAAATTAGGATGACGAGGTATGCCGATGACGGAAATACATGACACGGGAGCGAATGGAAGGCATTGGGATCTGTTGATGGTTGTACAAAGAGGAGCGTGGCGACATGCAGTTGACGCTCTAGTCTTACTGGGAGGGAGCTGAGGATGGACATACATAATATGGACGTTACAATATGCGGGCGTTCTCATGGACAGGACTCTTGCACGGTAGAGTTAATTGTGTGACTGGCCTTTGTTCTATTTATCTGTAAGGGAAAAGTGTTGTTGTAGATGAAGTTTATGAGGTCAAGGCTGGGTTGTGTTTGAGATGTCACAGACCCATAGCACAATGAATGAATGAAAGAATGGATGGATGGATGGATGTGATGTTTGACGATCACGATGATACTGAATTTGTATGTGCTGTGCTTTGTCGTACCCAGGGATCACCATGTTGGTATCGTGCTGCCTCTACGCAGGTAGATGGTAATACTCAGCCACATGGACACTCGCACACACACACTAGCGACCGATGGACTTAGATGTGAGTCGTCAGGGACACCCTTGTTCATGGCTAGGTGTTAGTTTGGGGTCTTGAACCCCGAAGGATCCGTGACAGCATAGGCAGATGGTGGATGACCTCAGATACGATGCGATGCAATGCAATTGTGCATTTTCAACTGAATGAGAAGCATGAATGATAGACAAATAGCAGAAAATGTCGGATCAATTCCACCCCTCTTTTGTCTCTAGGTCCCTAGGTAGTTTGCTGTCTTTTTCTCAAGTCACAGTTGTTAATACGGAATTATGCTGTCTGTCTGTGTCTCTGTACACTCGGTAGTGTCGCATTGGGCAACATGATCAACGTGGTGAGAGGGGTTCTTCTGGCAGCTCTGGCTTGTGATTGGGGGCAATGATCTACACTGCGACTAGGGGAATTTTGTCAGAGGGCGCACGGGATGGAGGGTTCTTTTTTTCGAGAAGGTCTGTCCGTTTGCCAGAGACAAGGATCATCGTTACCACCTTGGGTACTTACAACAAAGTATGTATTGTATTGTACTGCAGCTTGAGGCAAGTCGGTGAGGGGAAGGTCAAAGCACGACATAACTATAAAAATCAAGATCAGCACTGTACCTGTATGCGATGTCCTATAAGGTGAGTGACTAATACAAGGTAAGGTACATAAATACATACATGGCGCATATACCAAACTATAACAGACAAGCGGTATATAACTGCAAATGGATGGATGCAACGGACACTTGGACCACAAGAGAGAATGACCCCTCTTCTTCAAACGGTCAAGCAAGGTACAGACAGTGGCTAGACGGAGCCTAGGTAGAGCTAAGGTCGGTAGAGTCGTTGCCAGTCAGTCACTGGCCTGCAAGTAAGTAGATGTAGCTCGTATGGATACCTTGCCTTGCCTTGCCTCGCCTTGCCTGAGAGATCCGCATCACAACAGCTCGAACTCGTGTCACGCCCTCTATCTGGGAATGCATCTACCTACTAGGTATCTGTCTGAGGTATAGTACTTAACCTAGCAAGGTAGCACTCGCCTTATCTTACCTCACTCCTCCGTCTCCCTCTGTGCCTCTTCCTCCTCCTCCTCCTCCTCCTCTCAGCATTATTTCCCTCGCTATTAAAACAACACTGACTTCCCTTCTTCTCTGGAAATACTCTTTACTCATCTTCTAAGCCTCGACTATTCTCTTGTTCAACAGTCCCCTTTTAATCAGTGTCTCTTCTCTTTTTGTCTGTCGGCCGGCCCCATCTCTGTATCTAAGACCCGTCTATCTATTCCTCTCCATTTACATGCTTCATCTTTTACTCCGTCTCTCCCGTGTTATCTTGTCTCCCCTCACTCCGACTCTCTCATACTCATAAGAGACCTACAATCACTATCTACAGCCCAGAATGTGCTACGCCAACCTCGGTACCCTCATCTGTCAAGCCTGCGGCCGCCGGGTCGGCGAACAACCTGTTGGAACATCACCCTGCCTCGCTGTCTGCGGCAAATACGTCTCCCGTGTCACCGGCACTGTAGTCAGCGGCGAGTGCGGTGTCTGCCACGAAGCAAAAGAGCAGAGGAGCCAAATGACCATGCGGCTTAACCGGGCGTTTAGCAAGTGAAGTCGCCGACGCATTCAACTTGATTGCATGCAATGCGGCATTATTCAACCCTCCATGTCATCTGTAAGGTACCTACCCTACCTTCTGTGAGTTTCATAGGAAGGATGGTAAACTCTGCTTACCTCTGGAAAAACACCCCTGAACTGACATACATATCCAGAGCTATTCAGGCTCTATGAAATACCTCCATACAGATAGACCAGACCCTCTCTGCAACTCGGCTCCCACGGCATGGTTAAACCCGTACGAAAGCCGAGACTCGTTCAATGAGCCCATAGCCCACCAATTTCCTTTTGTTCGATAACACTTTCACGCTTTACGACTCATGGTCTTACGATTTGCGGCGGCGTTCACGGTATAATGCTCATTTTTAGTTTGATATACGACGAATTAGATGGGAGCATCAAGGCTGGCTATTTACGTTTGACTCCAGCAACCAATGCGCATTCCTGGCTTGTCTGTCTCTGTGTTCTCATTATTATACCCAAGATTATCATTATTCAATAAATTCACGATACCGACGTGTTGCTGCATGTGCCACGCGACAGGGCGTCGTGTGGAGTTATCGTTGTCATGAGACCTTATGTAAAACTGACGGTGTACAACAAGCTAATGCGGCCAGTCGCGTAGTCTATGTATGGACAATTGCCGAGGTATGGGATGGTGGTGCTACACCTGATATGAGTATTGTATCCGTCGAGTGTGAGGCTGTTTAGCCTCAGTGCCTATCTGTCTTGATATAATTCTATGCGACATGACCTGCAGGAAGGGTGATATAAATGCCAAATATTATTCTATATGGTAGTAGTTTTGGCTTCCCTTCTAAATACCTACGCACTAAAATAAAATCAACATGTCTAAACTTTTGAGGTATTGCCAACCCATCCACCGCCCAATTGATTACAGGCCTACAAGTCCTCGTACAAATGTCGCTGCAGGCGGTATCGAAGTGAACAACACAGTGATTGTCCCAAAGAGACTCATGGATAAACTCGACAAGGCTGCAGCTCGAGGGTCCGTTCGCAACAGAACGGATGTCGCGATGGCGCTGGAGTTAACACCTAGTGTCACTCCACGGGTCACGTAGTCATCTTCGGGAACTCGCAGCCACTTCATTATCCGTGCTCCGAGCACAGCGCCTAGAATACCGCTGATGATAGCCAATGCAGCAGCTGCATTGACATCGCCGTCGAGGTTCACGGTTGCTGGAATTGCGAGCGCGAGCGTCAGGCTGCGCGACGCAAAAGCGAGGCTGCGGGCTGCCGAGATGCCACAGGCGTAGCACAAGGGCGGGTAGGCGAGCAGTGAGCCCACGCTGATAGCAATGTTGGGGATGACGATGGAGATGAAATGTGTGCGGAGCTCACGGCGGTATTGAAACATGGGCAGTGCGAGAGCTACAATGCTGGCGTCGAGAAGAGTGCCGAAAACGTCACCGGCGCCGGGCCGAAGATCTTGTTTCGACGTTGCGTTGCGCCAAAGCTGTATATACTTTGCACCTGTGCGGTAAGCGTGAAGTGTCGTGGTTAAGCTGTCGCCACGGATTTCCGCGAGCGCCCATATGGCGAGCACTGTCGCGAGTGACGAGACCAGGACTGGATGAAGATATTCTTTCCACTTTGGTGCAATTGACATAGCTCCGAACCATGCGAGGATATTAACAGCTACGTGAAGGGGCATGGCATAGCCCGTCGAGTAATAGACAGGAATGCCAATAAAGACAAACAGTCCTAGGAAGATCGACACATCGAGGTTTGCAGATATACGGGCCGCCCACAGCTCAGCCTTGGGTGGCGGTAAAGGAATCTGTGCAAGAACAGCAGGCGGATTGAGAGCCTCAACGGCGTTCTCGGGTGCCTGACCGTTTGAATAATGATGCTCCTGAAGCCGTAGCTGAGGTGGAGTCTGGGGCCGCGATGGCGCCGCTGACGTTGGCTCCGAACTCGGCGCAGATACAGATACCAGCGGTATTTGAGAACCGGCCCGAGAGACACTCGTACGGCGTGAAGTACCAGGAGATGTCATCTCACCCGTTGAGAGATCTGGTGTTTGACGGCCGAGTTCTTCAGCGCGTTGGGACTTTGAGCGTCGGGAGACACCAAGGGTGAGCTGAACACTGCGGGTGATCCAGGCTGCTAGAGCCATCATAACGAAGAAGCCAATGACTATCAAGGTTAGAGGAAGGTGGATCAATGCCGGTTTTTGGTGATGTGACTTACTGAAGATTGCGATGATGACCATGACTTCAACAATTCCAATAGCTGGACTGAGAGGGAGCAGAACGAAAGACGGCGTGAAGAAGATGCCCATCCACCGGAGTGACCAGCCAGCCTAGAAGAAAGGTTAGAATTAATGATATCATTCATTGTTCTAATTGTCGTTGACTTACAGGTATATCGATGATATTAACCAACTTTCTTGTCTTGTGACTACCCAATAATGACTCACTTGCGATAAGAGCAAAGAAGAGTAACATCATACAAGTCACAGAAGCAGGGAATGAGACATTAAACTTGTAGAACAAGGAGTCAACTCCAAAACAAACAGCCAGAATTATCATAAGACCGAGGGGAACGTAGAGCCAAGCTCGGAGGAGCTTGGAGCTGTTCTTCTTGGCCGCCTGTCTCAATATTAGTCAGTGGTCTGTCTTCTTGCAACGAATGAGAACATCACCAATTTGATTGCTTGCAGCAATTGAAGAAAGTCACTATCTGCAGCCATTTTGCTTTCTGTATGATAATAAGGGTCATGATATTGAGTCGAGGGTGCGAATGAAGTTAGTTGACCAAGTACCAAATGCCGGAGGACCCTGGTCATGTGCGTTAGTCTGGGCGATCCATCCATTATTGTCTAAGTTAACGAGATAACACAGCATCAATTGGGGTTGAACTCGTGGACTATCATATAGAAGGAAAGATATTTCTTTATTTTGAACTCCTATTTATTGCTTTTGACTAGTAGGTACAGTACCTTAGGTATCATTCCGATTAACCGAGAAGTCATGATAAACAAAATGCGTGGCGGACTTCAACTCCCGCGTCATGGGGCTCGTGGAAAGGAACTGACGATGCACTTCCTCGGGAAATAAGCTACCGAGCAGCAGGAACAGCTTCCAGAATCCAGATTGATGCTGTCCAGGCAAGCATCCATTTGCGGCTCCTCAACTTCAAACGTATTGCGGAAATGTGTCTGCGGATATCCTATCCTATCCCTACCCATCCGTACAACTCTCCCTGATATCACGACATCACGACCTTATTGATCGCACCACACCACTATTCATTCAATCGCATCTTTAGCTTTCTGTGAATTGTATGATGTAATGATCAAGTCGGACCGACGTTGTCTGCGATGGATTCCTCTTTGCCCGCAGAGACAACCCTTCGACCAACAAAGGAAGATACAAGCATCACGTGTGTGCATCTTAAACCAGGCCACGGATCAAGCCGAGCCCGCAATCACGATCACGCGCCGAAGCATGGAAAAAATATCATCAAAATGCTTGAGCGGAAGCTCGAATGCGGATCCGAAGATATAAGCACCGAGTTGCACCATGGCCCGTCGTTCCACTTGATGAACCAGGAACAAGCAATGCATTCCTGTCCAGAATTGAGTTGTCGGAATGACCATCCATGGGTAGGTAACAAGATATTTATTACAACTAGCACAAGTCTTGTCTTATGTTAACATGTATAGCATTCAACGCCTGGTTCGAGTGGTTCTCGAAATAGCCCTTACCAGCACAGTCCTCTCTCTCAGCCAGCAACTCCAACGAGTCTGTTAAACCGGCTAGAGGGTCGATTTCGACGAGCGCAGCCCTAGGAATCTCCATTCGGATCGAGCCGATCAATGTCCTCAACTTCACTAGCTGGGTCAACAGACGATTCGAGATCTCAAGCTGGCAGAGAGCGTAGACGGAGGGCACGCGACTCTGAAGCCAACCGCCGTAACTCATCAGTCGACTACTCGGTGCCGGTCTTGTCGGCTCCGGCCGAATTAGCTGAAGAAGGGACTCGCCAGTTAGCGGTGGCGGGGGTGGTCTTGGGCACATTGGACCTTGACCGTTTGAGTCTCATGGCGAGAACAGTCGGAGATAAGTCCAAGGAGCAGACTGATCAGGCATAACATCAATGTATTCCCCAGAAACGTTGAGGCGCCAGGGGGGATTTCGTATCCGAGGCAGCTGGTCTGCGACTCTTGTCGATCATTTGATGTGACATGGATTCCTTCGCTCATTCATTCAGTGGGTACGGTACGTTGAACGTATTTTAGTTATGTATATCGGTATCAATCAAAACACCCCGATTCAATTATCGGCAAGATCGTGTTGGACCCGAAACAACCCCAATCAGGACAATGACTCTCATGTTTCAACTGTCACTTACTCCAATTGGTTATGGTTTTGGCTGTAGACCTCGGTTCCGGGGTCAAAAGCTGGGGTTTTAGTGACGGCACCGGCTCCGGTTCGCGTCGGATGACTTCATCTGGTGGGCTTTAATTGCCGGCGCCCTTTGGCCTGTCAACTAAACACTAAACAGACAGTCAATTCAGCGTATCTTTTAACTACCCAGCTTCGCTTCGAAATCTTGATCTATCCCACAACAGCTCTCTCCAAACTATAGCACCTCCCATAATGTTCCGCCCTATACTTAGACAATGCGCTCGAAGAGCTACCGTTCCCTTCCGACCATGCGCTACAGCTACACGGACCTTTGCCTCGGCTTCAGGACCGACCTTCAACTGGGAGGATCCCTTGGCTTCTAATAACCTCTTGACTGAGGAGGAGCAGGCAATTGGAGAGACTGCGGAGCGATACTGCCAAGAGCAATTGCTGCCCCGCGTCCTTCGTGAGTTGTCTCACTTTTTATATCTACCAACACCATACTAATGCCCATGTCTTGCAGAGGCCTATCGCAACGAGTCCTACGACCCCAAGATTCTCGAGGAGATGGGTGAGCTTGGTCTATTGGGCGCCACCATCGAGGGTTACGATTGCGCAGGCGTGTCATCTGTCGCTGGTGGTTTGATCACACGAGCTGTGGAGAGGGTTGACAGCGGCTACCGATCTGGCATGTCCGTTCAGTCGTCGTTGGTCATGGGCGGTATCTTTGAGCATGGAACCGCTGAGCAGAAGGAGAAGTTTCTCCCCCAGATGGCCAAGGGTAAGCTTCTCGGTGCCTTTGGCCTGACAGAACCAAACCACGGAAGTGACCCTGGAAGCATGGAGACAGTGGCCAAGCCTCATCCGACAAAGAAGGGCTACTACTCTCTTAGTGGTTCAAAGACATGGATCACAAACAGTCCTATCGCTGATGTGTTATTGGTATGGGCAAAGCTGCAAGAGACAGGCAAGATTCGAGGTTTCCTGGTGGAGCGCACGGACTGTCCTCCAGGTACTCTTGAGACACCAGCTATTAAGGACAAGAACGGTCTTCGTGCTTCGATCACGGGTATGATTCAACTCGACAACTGCCCTGTGCCAGATGCAAACATGTTCCCGGAAGTTGAAGGTCTCAGAGGACCCTTCAGCTGTCTTAACAACGCTCGATACGGTATTGCGCTAGGCGTCATGGGTGCTCTAGAGGACTGCATCGCCCGCGCCCGAACATACGCTCTCGAGCGCAAGCAATTCAAGGGAAACCCCCTGGCCAAGTATCAACTCGTTCAGAAAAAGCTCGCCGACGCATCAACAGACGCCGCCTACGGCACACTCGCCGCCATTCAGGTCGGTCGCCTCAAAGACGACGGCAAGGCGACGCCCGAGATGATCAGCATGGTGAAGCGACAGAACTGCGATGTAGCTCTCCGAAACGCTCGTGTCCTCCAAGAGATCTTTGGAGGCAATGCGGCGAGTGATGAGTATATGATTGGCCGACATGTGGCAAACCTCTATGTGACACAGACTTATGAGGGCCAGAGCGATATTCACAGTACGTTTACCTGCATGATAGGAGTGATGATTGCTAACAAATGTTACAGGCCTTATTCTAGGCCGGGCTATTACAGGTATTCAAGCGTTCGTATAAAGTGGGAGCGATTGGCCAGGGGGCGATATAAAAGAGCCAAGGAGGCGCATCTGTTATAGATGCTTAAAAATTAAACATATCCCCGTTGCCAACACATGATATCCAATCGCCTAAGCAGGTTTAGATGGCTTAAAACATAGGCGAAGTGTGAACAAACATACCAGACAGCACAACAACACTGCCAGCTGAAGTACTGTCTCCAGGTGCAAACATGATTCATTTTGTCGTAACCCTTGATGCTTGCTTGGTGTTTGATACCCACTTAGTCTGTCATAAAACAAAACCTCATCGCGGCTCAGAACCAGTGACGACCTTGCCCTTGGAATCGACGCCACCATAAGTTGGCCAATGCGTGTATCTGTGACTGACAGTGTAGGCCACAAACCGGTCGCCCGGGCGTCTACTTCCGCATCCGCATCCGCATCAGGGCCCGGGCTCGGGAAGCGTTAATTCAGGTACTGTGCACCGTTTCTTAGGTAGGTCTGCTTCTAGCTTTGTGCCGTCATCCCCATAGTCATCGCGTATGTAGAGGGAGACTAACTAAACTTTGCCTTTGTACTTCAGCAATGCACGAATCATGAGTCTGGAGTCATCAGATACTATACCAGAAGTATCTGGAAGTGATGGCAAAATAAATGAACTTCGAGCCTTCTCCCCTGCCGACCTCGGCCGCCACATGAATTACTCACCGCTGCCAAACCTGAACCTGAACCTGGCGGGAGTCTGGCGTGGATTGCAGGTAGATAAATACGGAGGCAGGGAGTTTTCTCGATGCTGTCTAATCCTATTGTCATAATAAATAAGCATTCGACGGATCGACACCAGGCAGAATAGTAGAGCCTAGAAAGCCAAGCCTTTGTACTACGGGTGCCCTCCACTGTATCAGGGCCCAATGTAAAAATCTGTAGCCAGCTGTTAGTGCTCGGGTACCGCTAAACACTGATTCGCCCAGCTGTGGCCCAGTCACAGCGACGGAGCGCCTAAAAAAACCTGACTTTACAATGCCAGCGCAGCCACTCACACGGTCCCGTCCTCTCCTTCGTTCCCCTTCCTTCCCTCTCCACTGACTCTGACTCTGGGCTTTGTTGACCCTCTTTCCCCTTCTTTCCCGTTCCTACCCCCATTTGAACGAACCATCTTCCTCCAAATCCCGCCTCTTTTACTTCTATTCAGCCTCGACTGAATTTCTTTACTTTACGTTGTCATACTCCACGACCCAAGCAACCTTCTTCCATAAACAACATCTACCAACCTTCTTACTGTCGTCTCCTGTTTAGACTCGGACGACGATCTATCCCTCTCATCGTTGCAGTGCGTCCTTTCGAACCTCTTCTTCCCGACCGCTCGTCCTGTCCTGCAGCCCACGACTAACATCTTGTCCAACCTAGAACGGCGCGATACCTCGCAACAAACTTCTTAGATACCCCCTCTACACATCACAAAATGGCTCTTAAGCGCATCAACAAGGAGTTGACTGATCTCGGCCGGTAAGTTTACTCTCTCACAAGGCAAGGCCTGAGGGGTCAAACTGTAGCCCAAGGACGTCAGGTGGGGGCATTTGACAAGCGGGGTCCTTGGTGACGACCGACGATATCAAAACCCTCCATGACTTCAAACCCTCATGGCTATCTCGTTTTCATGATGGATCGACGCTGACATGTTTTGTGCAGAGACCCTCCCTCATCCTGCTCTGCCGGCCCCGTTGGTGAGGATCTGGTAGGCATCACCCCTCCCCCCACATTGATAAGCACGTGGATGTCAAAGTCGTCATGACTGCGGGAAGCCTCTGTTCTGCAAAGGGCGAGACGAAATATTTGAGCATACGACTAACGAGTCCGAATAGTTCCACTGGCAAGCTACGATTATGGGACCCGTAAGTTTCCACCTGACTCTGCTTAAGGATGCGGTGCCCGGTGGCATGTATTGCTTATGGGCGTGGCGAAGCCTTCATGCCGGTGCACCCGCATTTCATGCATTCAACAAAACAAAATAAAACAAAAAACATGGCTGACCAGCATTTGCAGAGCGATTCCCCATACTCCGGTGGTGTTTTCTTCCTCGCCATCCATTTCCCTACCGACTACCCTTTCAAGCCTCCTAAGGTCAACTTTACTACTCGCATCTACCACCCCAACATCAACTCCAACGGCAGCATCTGCTTGGACATTCTGCGTGATCAGTGGAGCCCTGCGTTGACCATCTCTAAAGGTATGTTTAATTTCAAGAACCCCTCTGGTTAGGTTCAGAGTACTGACACATACTAGTCCTTCTGTCCATCTGCTCGATGTTGACGGACCCTAACCCTGACGACCCTCTGGTGCCCGAGATTGCCCATGTCTACAAGACTGACCGACCCCGATATGAGGCCACAGCTCGGGAGTGGACTCGAAAGTATGCCATCTAAAGCGAATGCAAGGGCCGGTGCGGTTAGACTTGGGGTGGTTTCCATCTCCCCATCATGAAGCGACGTGAAACGACCTAGTGAAAGCTTCGCATGCTGTTGCGATATGTCTTTAGTCCGCGACACCTGGTTGGGTGCTTTGCCTGAATCGAGGCTTTAACTGCGGCTCATGAGGCAGCGAGTAACACTGAGAAGCGAACTGAGGGGAGGAATAACTCCAGACAAACAGACTAGTTACTAAGGGATATCATGCGGCTGGATGTTGGGTTTGCATTGACGATGTGTTTTTGGCATCCAGAAACAAGCAGCGTATACAATTTGTCTCTCTATCTTGCTATTGCTTTGGCTATTGTTCTCGTGATGCTCTTGGACCTGGTGATATTCTGAACGTATGACATGGACAGTCACAAATAAGTTGTAACGACTGAATGGGGTTTATGAAGCGCCAGCATATGTCCACTCGGGCATTAAGACTACGTCATGGTAAATGTTGGCGCCTATAATGAGTGCGAATAGGCGCCGACAGGGTTGGTATTGTTAACACAAATGGTAACATGGTGCGCTAATGGTCAGGAACTTGAGTTGGCATCCATCATGACCATGCCTTGGCCCTTAGGCGGGGATCATGGGGAGGCTGGTTTTTGTAGTTGATCCAGCCAAGTGTTTTCGGACTGTGTAGGATATTATCATAGGCTGGGCATCGGATATTATAACTATAGAGACGGACTACATCGATTACTCATAAAGATTATGATAGGTGTGAAAGGATGAAGCTATCCACCTATACAACGACAGGGACGAATGGGTGCGTTTTGAAATGGGACATGTCTTGGGATACGACATGAGACTTGAAACGCAGCAGAGACAAAACTGGAACGACGTGTTATAGGGCGGAGATCTAATATATATTGTTTCTTGGGTGTGAGTGTGAGTGTGAGTGTGAGTGGGGGTTGTTTAAGAGTGTGTTCTGTAGTATTGAAGAGGATCCCGGGATGAAGAAGTTGAATAATCTCTATAAGAGGAGATTAGGAATACCTAAATTCAATCTAATATTGATATGACTATGACTATTGACTATGACTGACTATGGCCTTGACTGCAGGGTCACAAGACAGAGCGCTTAACCTATCGCTGGAAGGATAGCGACATCAAGACATTAACCGATGACCCATCATATTTAATATATATACTATCGTCAGAGTCGCTAGTTGAGCTATGAAGTCGCTCTGTTCTGTATCCGTATCGTCGTGGGAATAGCTACGTGCCTCAGTGGTCGTGCCACTTATCGGTCGAGATGTCAAGGTCTGGCTCCACTCCCGATGTGACATGCCAGGGAGGGCCAGACCTGTAACACCGGGGTTTCAGACGAGGCCAAGTGTGAGCGAGGTCCAATCATAAATGCTTATTGATAGCCTGTCAGTGAACGACTCATGCCATCTTTTGCTAACAGAAGCAGATGATGAGCTAGTTAGTTGGTGGTAACTCGAATCTAGAGGCTGTCAAAGTCCCGATTACTAGAAAAACTAACAGAATATCCATCCATTCAGAGAGAGTCTATCTGTTGTGAAAAGTTCATGATTGATTGTAGGTAGCCCCTGAGGCAAAGTCGCCTCGGTTGAACCATGCCTGACACAGAACAACTCCTTAAGTGGCGTGTTCTCCAAACCCTCGTCTCGCTCTCCCTCTCGAAATCTCGAGGGCTCTGAGGTTCTTAGAGCCTCTCGCTACCATCTCTAGGTGCATGCCAAGCGCCAACCCCGGACACTCGCCGTCTGCGCCTGGTATCAAGTCCGGCCGCCAACTCCGTTTTTTCTGTCGAGAAACGCAAATAAAATCACTTCATTGCTGTTTTAGACCCCTTGAGTTTCACGGTGGAATTTCCTGTAGTTCTTTAGATCCTTGCTGCTCTTCTTTCTCTTCATTCATCCGTTCACTCGCTCTCTTTTCCTCTGCGTCATGGTACCGTGAGAAGCTGTGTTTCTTTAATCTTTCGGCTCTAGACAGCTTTTATTCTTCTTCTTGTTTATATTATATTGTCGAAAAGTGTTTCACCGTCGGATCGACTTTTACTTGTTCAGCTGGTTCTGAATATTGGACGGCATCGTGGAGGAGATTATTATTGTTTGGAAGACAGGAAGGGAAAGCGACGGCCAAAACGACAACATCCGCTTTTAAGAGCAGATCAGAAACCTAAATCGGCCTGCTGTCGCTCAACATGAGCTATCAACTCCAGGACTGGGGGGAGAAACCCTCGGAACGATCGCGATGGACTCCCCTAACGCGAATGCTTCTATCCGGAGAGATGACCCAGGAGAAGCAACAGGAACTGTCGTCGAGAGAAAAGTTTGATCGCTGGATGATCAATGAGGGTTATCGAAGATTGTAAGTGACCGAGCTTACTACCAGCTTTTTCTAGGTAGAAAAAGATCTAAAGCTGACTGACTTACGTCCAGCTTCGTCTTTGTCTTCATGCTTCTTCACGCACTCATCTTCTCTTTCGCCTGCGTTCACTACGCCCAGAAAGAGAGTCTTGAGTCCTCCCGTCGAGATTTCGGCTTCACTTTCGTTATAGCTCGTTCAGCAGCGCTGGTTCTTCACGTCGATGTCGCCATTATTCTTTTCCCCGTCTGTCGAACTCTCATCTCGCTGCTTCGCCAGACGCCACTGAATGGAATTCTCCAGTTCGACAAGAACATCACCTTCCACATCGTCACTGCGTGGTCTATCGTCTTCTGGTCTTGGGTTCACACCATCGCTCACTGGAATAACTTTGCGCAAGCCGCTATCAAGTATAAGCTCGGTGTCTACGGCTGGTTGCTTGCGAACTTTGTTTCTGGGCCGGGCTGGACGGGTTATGTTATGCTTATTGCGCTGATGGGTATGGTTATCACATCGACTGAGAAACCCCGACGAGCAAACTTTGAGCGTTTCTGGTATACCCACCACATGTTCATCGTCTTTTTCTTCTTCTGGTCTATCCATGGAGCGTTCTGTATGATTCAGCCCGATGTCGCTCCCTTCTGCACAAGTATTGGAACCTCAGCCGTTGGAGTCTTCTGGCAGTACTGGATGTACAGTGGTTTCGCCTACCTCGCTGAGCGTATTGCGCGTGAGGTGCGAGGTCGTCACAGAACATACATCACCAAGGTCATTCAGCATCCCAGCAACGTCTGCGAGATTCAGATGAAGAAGGAACACACAAAGACACGAGCTGGACAGTACATTTTCCTCTGCTGCCCTGCTGTGTCGTTGTGGCAGTACCACCCTTTCACTTTAACCAGTGCCCCTGAGGAGGACTACATCTCAGTCCACATCCGTTGCGTGGGAGACTTCACCAAGGAGCTTTCTAAGGCTTTGGGATGTGATTGGAGTAAGAAGAGGGACGGCGGCGGCGGTGACGCCAGCAAAGTCGTCGGTCTCACGGGTCGAGATTCCGAGATCGACCCAGCTATTCGCCGTGTTCTCCCCAGAGTCTACGTTGACGGTCCCTTTGGTTCTGCCTCTGAAGATGTCTTCAAGTACGAAGTTTCCGTCCTCGTTGGTGCAGGTATCGGCGTTACACCATTCGCCTCCATCCTCAAGTCCATCTGGTACCGTATGAACTACCCCCAGAAGAAGACGCGGCTGTCCAAGGTCTACTTCTTCTGGATCTGCCGTGACTTTGACTCTTTCGAGTGGTTCCGCTCACTGCTTCTCGCAGTCGAAGCGCAGGATCTGGACCACCGTATTGAGATTCACACGTACCTTACAGCCAAGATCAAAGCCGACGATGCGACAAACATTATGATCAACGATGCCAACGCCGACAAGGATACCATCACTGGTCTGCGCAGCCCGACAAACTTTGGCAGACCCAACTGGGATATGATTTTTAGAGGTATCAGGAAACTGCACAGTCCTGCCGAGGCGGGTGTGTTCTTCTGTGGACCTAAGGGATTGGGAAGTTCGCTACATACATACTGCAATAAGTACACTGAGCCTGGGTAAGTCTTCATCTCACCACCAGTAGAATGATGGATAATCTAAGCTAACGAAATGCAGTTTTTCTTTTGTTTGGGGCAAGGAGAACTTCTAAGCTTTGTCTCTACAATCTTTGTTTAAGTCTGGGCAAGCGGGTAGTCAAGTCTGTAATAGGTAGTGAAAACTACTGGGGTAGATTTACTGGAAGACCATGCCTGGTCCATGTTCTCGTTGAGGTATCATTTTAATACAATAGAAACAGATGTCGCATCTTACCAACCAATCAATCAATACAACCATTTTCTGACATGTTCAGCCACTAACTGTGTCTGTTTGTTGATGGTTGCTGCCCATAATAAGTGAGCATAGGATTCTCACCAGCCTCGTAGGTGAAGTTGAATCGAGGCGCAGCAGAAGAACCGGCCGCTGACGTGGGACAACGATTGACTTTACATTGCATGCCACATCTGACCCAGATCGCGTCTGAAACGTTTTACAAGACTGTAAAGTATCTTATATCCACAGCTTATGGTTATGGGTACAGGTATAGAATCCTAAAGACGATTCTGACTAAGATTATTTACTGTGCGGGTATAGTGGCAGCATTTGATCTTGTTCTCGGACATGTTCTGAATCACCGAGGATTTCAAAACTTGGGTCATTGGCGAGGCAAAGATAAGACAACATTCGATGCCTCGAATTCCATGCAGGGTCGAGACGTAGATGCAGGCTCAAAAAATAACACTTTTTAGCCAACGACTGATATGTGCATGTCTCACCACCAGCAACGTGTTCTTCGAGTACAGTACCTCGATTGGCAGCGAGGGCAGGACAAGACAGGGAAGTACCGATATAGAGACGGGAAAGGCTTTTAAGTCATGGTTGTATCGATGCATGTGGATGGATTCGGCTGACGGCCAAGCCGATGCAACCATCCAATTGAGTGAGAGTTTAGTTGACAAGACAAGAAGACCCTGAAGATCTAAGGTTGTGTTGTGATAAAAGCAATTAATGCGTACAGTACAGTACGGAGTAGTATCTAGTATCGTGACTACTTATCTATACGAGTATGCGAAATAATCAATCATCAGTGATGTCGTCTCAACTGAGTGACGGTAACATCCAATTCTATGGTAGCCCCAACGGAAATCGAAACAAATTGGATCGCATAAGGTTCCATTTCGGGATCAGACCCTGAGGTTCTCGGGTCGCTGAACTTCCCTTATTGGGCCCGCATTGGACAGGCATGCCACGCCCCGCCGCTAGCATGGAGGTCATTTAGAGGGCTATGCCCCTCTACTGGAACCACTGGAACCACTGGAGCCCCGTTAACCTGCCAAATACGAACCGATGCCATTCTCGTGACCTGATGGGAGATTGATGTCATTCATTTAGTCATTTTGAACAATTCAGATTCAGATTCACAAATACTGCATTGAAGTGTGTGCTTTCTGATACCGTACTGACCTATGCAGATCCTGTTCTGATAGAGAGGCCTCACCTACAAAATACTGTCCAATAAAAGTTACGCAGAATCCTCAGCAACACCAACTTCAACATCGTTCAACGCCTCTTTCTTAGCCTCGCGCCACTTCCCTGTTGGATGGTAGCTGTTACAGTACTGTAACTAGTAGTCTGCATCAAAAGAAAAAGAAAGAAGGCAAAAAAAAAGTCTCAATCTTGAATCTTCTCATTCTCAACCTCCTCCACCTCCAGTCTTGTCCCACACAATCCTGCCAATTCACAGGTTTTTATCAAGTCTGGGCATCTGTCACGTTTTGCCTCGCTCTGCAAAGATCAACCATGATCAGCAGGAGAAGCATTGAGGATAGGTCCACGTTACTTTCGCATCGTGTAGACCTCGTAAATAGAACACTAACAATCTCAAAAGAGTTGGGGTGCAGCGCCATGACAAACGAGCTAGACTATAAAAGGCAAAGTGACCAGGGGCTTTAATGCTCGATCTGTCTGTTGTACAAATTGCGAGGTCATTCCTAGCAGCCCGAGGCCACGCATAGGGTCAAGGCCTCGAAATGAGGTTACATATTTATTCATGGTCTTTGCCTTGTCCATCCCAACTTGATCTCAAGTACGGCAAGTCAACAATGATTCACACACAGTCTGAGCAATTGCTTATTATGTATCAAGACTATTAAACGTTTCACTGTGAGAATCAAATAATGCCATTCGTCAGCTTGTGTCGTGTCTCCCCCAATCAACAGCCTTCAATGCATTAAGTTCGCTGTCAAAAGTGCAGGGATTCAATACTTCGCCACCAAGTACCGTCTACCTTAACAGTCCGGTCCCCGTACACGCAGTTGCTCGCAGCAGCAGCAAATTTTTAGTGTGGCCGGCGTCGCGCAAATCCGCTCTTCCCGCACCATCCATTCATTCATTCCTTCATCACGAGCCTGGGTCCCCCGTCGCTCCGACTCTCACTCATTCTGGTCATTCACTCACTCATTCACTTACTAGCACTGCTACGCCTTCTTCCATCCTTCGTTTCCCTCTCGTCTCACCTAAACCATACGAGCGAGGCGTTATTCATTGCTTGTGTACCCTACTCTTACTCCTACTGTTTCCAACACTCGTTACTACTAATCTTCCTTTTTTCTATCGGCTTTCCTTTTCCTTTTTGTACTGTACTTGTTTTACGCGCATTTGCTGTTTGCTGCCGCGCGTGCCTTTCGTACTCCCTTTATCCACATCGCACAAGCCGAGACAAGCAGCGATATTTTGCCTGACTTGACGGCCGCTTGCGTTGACCCGACTCTCCTATCCCACACCAGCGACCTCTTTTCATCTGAGACGGCCACTGGTTTTTTCTCATTGGATTTGTCTTTTCCTTGTGCCGAACCCTCCTGGGTACTCTTCGTCTCCTGACCCCGGCCCTCACCCATCCATCACCTTATATCGCCGACCCTGATTGACTCGACAATACCACCGACCGTTCAAGATGCAGCTTCGAAGATTCTTGGTTCTGGGCTTGCTCCTCGGAACTGAGGCTACCAACATCGTTGCTCGCCAAAACTCTGGCTCCGACTCTGCTGCCGCCTCGAGCGATAACGACGCTAAGACTACCGCCGAGGCCGATCCCACGACCAACGATGCTGCTGCCACTACCGCAGCAGAGCCTACTACTGCCGCCCAGCCTACCGACGATTCTACCACCGCCGCTGATGCCTCTACTACCGATGCAGGAACAACCACAGCTGGGGACGTCACCGTCACTAAAACGGTGACTGTCAGTGACGGCGATGCCAAGACTGTGAGCCGCCAGACCACTGTCTTGAAGACCATTACATCCACTGTCCTCGTCACGTCCACCGCGTTCGAGACCAAGACTGTTACTAGCAGCGACGCTAAGACCGCAACGACTACGACCTATGTGACTTCCACCCAGTGGGCGAACAAGAAGCGTGCCATTGATTTGGCCCCCCGAACCATCGGCGGCGTCGAACTCATCGCTCCTCCCGCGCCTACATCCACTACTGCTCCTCCCAGCTACGACGCTCCAATCCATGGCGAACATTACGGTCTCCGTGCCTTCCGACGAGGCCTCGAGAAGCGTGCTACCAAGACCATCACTGTCACTGTCACCGATGCCGGCAGCGGCGGTACCACAGCCGTCGAGACCGTTTCCCGAACTGTTATTTCCACTATCAGCAGCCAGACCAAGGTCACCAAGACCATCACCGAGACCGAACAGGCCGACGCCAGCACCACTGTCACTGTTACAAGCACCCTTGTTGTCACCTCTACTAGAGTGACCACTGGTGTTGTTCGCACAGAGACTGTCGCTCCTTCTGGCGAGTATGGGCCTTCTGGTACTGGCGGTGCCAGCTCCGACAACAACAGCAACAGCAAGGACGAGGGCGGTCTCTCCACTGGTGCCAAGGCTGGTATTGGTGCTGGTGTTGGTGTCGCTGGTCTTGTCGTCCTTGCTGGTCTCTTGTGGTTCTGCCTCCGCAAGCGCCGCAATGCTAAGAACAAGGCTGAGTACGACGATGTCTTTGGCGCTTCCGAGGTTCCTGTTGGTGGCCGCGGTGGTGGCGGCGCGGCTGCTGTTGGTTCCAGCCCCCATATGTCCCAGTCTTCCCCCGCCGCTGCCTCTACTTTGGCTCCCAGCCGCAACACTACCATGTCTGAGGGTTATCGTGGTACTGCTCTTGGCGATGGACGTGCCGGTTTCGCCAAGCCCCAGCAGTTCGGACGTAGCTACATGCCCGTTAGCCCCGAGACCAACTACTCTCGCACTGCCGGTAGCGACCAAGCGTATTCGGCCGTCACCCCTGAGAACAATTACTCTCATCCTGCGGGAGGCTCACCCCATAATAACGCTGCCGAGATGTACAGCCCTGCCAACACAGCTGAGCTAGCCAGCGACAGCGCCGCTACCAAGTGGCACCAAAACGACGCTGCTGAGATTGATGGAAACCAGGTCACAAGCGCTCGTGGAACAGCACCCCCTGAGCACGTGTATGAGATGCCTACCCAAGTTTATAGGTAAACGAATACGTTGCCAGATGGCCAGTATGGCGGTCACTGGTAGAGGAATGGCTGGATGAGGAAAACAAGCTTCAAGATTCGATGAGACTCCCCCTGAAAGCTAGAGGGAGGGGAATAATTAATGTCAGTTACCGTACATATTGTAAACCCTTTTACTTTTTCCTTGCGTATGACGAGATCACATCGGTACAGCGGACAAGAGCGGGAGACGTTATCTCCCATTGCATGACTTGTATATCTTCCAATGCTACCATTTTGGGTTCAACAGAGTTGTGGATGATTTAGTGTTGGTGTTGATTAGAGGTTATGTGGATGCAATAAAAAGAATTGAAATCAAGAAGTTTCTAATAACCATCTATGCTTGAGGCTCCAGCGGTTTCTGTTCCTGGTCAGATAAAGATGAGACATATCTTGGTATTGGCAAGCAACTTGGACGGTTGAACGAGAATGTTTAGGATCATCGACGATTAACGCTGCAAACATGACTGGTTGGTTTGGCTGATTAATTAAGTTCCTCACCTTTAAGATGAATGATGGGTAGAAACAAATACGTACTAGTCAGCTGTTAATATCCGTTAGCAGTGGCACCAAGGGCTTGATGTCGTGCATTGAGAGGAGGACATGTGCAAGACACAGATAGAATACTTCAACCAAGCAACAGAATCTATAAGGAATGCGGCCACCAAACCTTCTCGGGAGAAAGTCATCATATCACTGATCTTATCCTGTCCTTTCCTGATTATCACGGCCTCACATTGACCCAACTCGCCACAACCAAATGGCAAGGTTATACAACAGCTCTAGAACAAAATGCCGATCCAAATCCACTTATTATACTATCGAAACGACTCAAGTTACATTATCGAAAAACTCTCGTCGCTGTTTTGTACAACCGGAGAAGTTTCGGATGACCTGATCTGAAAGCGGAGCTATTACGAAAAAATTAAACGTCGTGACTTTTGCATTTTTAATCTCTCGCTCTTCTTTCTCTTTTCCTTTCTCTTATCTCTTACCATTATGCGCCAAGAATAGCCTAGCACTTTAAAAGGTTGTCGTGAGTGGCGCGGTCTTTTTTACCCGTTTCTCGCTGTTGTCCGAGGACCTTTCGCTACATCGTTCGGTTTTCTTAAGAGATTAATCTTTCTCTTTTTTTCCAGAGCGAAGAGAGTAAGAAAGTTCTTGCTTTGACTACAAGTCTTGACTGGAAATACTCATTGGAATTCCTTGCTCATAACCCCGCCATAGAGATATAGCAGTATGGCTTCTAAGGACGGCGAAGATACTACGCCCAGGCGTCACAGTCTCAACGATGAGTGTGATCCTAACTCAGCAGTTGATGAGAAGAGGCTGGTTGCGAAGCTGGACTTTTACATCATTCCTCTTGTCATGGTCCTCTACCTCTTCAGTTTCCTAGACAGGTTGGTTCAGCAAGCTCGTTCAAAAAGTCTTAGTGACTAACCTGAACTGATAGAGTCAACATTGGCAATGCCCGACTTTACGGGCTTGAAGAGGATCTGAGCCTGTCTTCGAACCAGTTTCAGGTCGCTGTGTCTATCCTCTTCGTCACATACTTGCTCTTCGAAGTCCCCTCCAACCTCGTCCTCAAGCTCTTCACCCCACGTCGATGGATCGCATTCATTGCTACTGCGTGGGGGATCATCGCTACGCTCAGTGGCCTCGTCAACTCGTACGGCTCTCTCATCGCCTGCCGTCTGCTTCTTGGAGCCGTGGAAGCAGGTCTGTTCCCAGGACTGACAGTGTATCTCACTTTCTTCTACACCAAGCAAGAACTCGCCCTGCGCGTGGGCTATCTGTTCGTCAGTGCTGCTGTCGCTGGTGCTCTTGGCGGTCTGTTGGCATATGGCATTGGGCACATGGATGGCCTACATGGCATGAGCGGCTGGCGCTGGATCATGATCATTGAAGGACTTCCGAGCTTCGTGATTGGCGTGGTCACGTATTTTGCATTGCCCAACGATGCAGAGACGGCGTACTTTCTCGACGACGACGAAAAGGCTCTTATGCGTCTGAGACATGCGCGCGAGTATGGAAACACGGCGTCGAGTCGTGAGTTTAGCAAGAAGGACATGATGTGCGCCTTTAAGGACTGGAAGGTGTGGGCGTTTTGTGTTGCGCAGTTTGGCGTCGATACTATGCTGTATGGTAAGTTTCGATTCCCTACCCGGGCTTTTAAAACTACTGCGGTATTCTAACAAAAAGCTTCAGGGTTCTCCACCTTCCTACCAACTATCATCAAGGACCTTGGCGACTGGTCAGTCGCAGAAACGCAGCTCCTCACTGTGCCTTGCTACTTTCTCGGCGCTGCGGCGTACATGTCGACAGCGTTCCTTTCAGATAAGCTTCAGCGCCGTGGAGTTTTCTGCGTTATCTTTGGACTCATCAGTGTCGTTGGGTATGCAGTCCTGCTCGCTGATGTGTCATCGGGTGTGCACTACTTTGGCTGCTTCCTCGTAGCTGGAGGTCTGTATGTTGTCGTGGGCCTGCCACTAGCTTGGGTAAGTCGAGAGAACAGCGTTTCCATATGGAGGTGTGTGTATCCATATCTGACCGAGTTGATTAGTTGCCCACAAACTCGCCGCGTTATGGAAAGCGTACTACGGGTACGGGTATGCAGTTGACATGGGGTAATATCTCAGGCATCATGTCTGCGTTCATCTAGTAAGCGCCCCATGTTGAAATCTCGCGAGCATTTTTCTGACTACAATTGATAATAGTCCCGCTGCAGACAAGCCTCGATACATTAAGGGCCATGGCGTAACGCTCAGCATGGTTGCTCTGGGCACTGTCATCTACGGGTTTATGTGGTGGTGGTACCGCCGTGAGAACCAGCGACGACAGGCAGGCCAGATGGACGAAAAGTATCGAGGAATGAGTGAAGACGAGCTGGCTGAGCTGGGAGATGAGAGCCCGCGTTATAGATATACCATTTAGAGGCAGTTTGTTTGGGTTAAAGAGGAGGGAGGATGAATATTGGGCTTATAAGGGATGAAGGTAAGATAATAGAAGAAACAAATCAAAGAGAAACGGCAAAGCTACCATTAGATAGATACTCATTGAGAAGAAGAAAAAGTGAACAAGATTGAGTGAGTGATTGAGCAGTATCGGAGATGAGAGCAGAGCCTCAGTTTCCCGCAAGGACCGGCACAGTAACTAAGTACCTAACCACGCTAATCCCGATGCTAGTGGCTTTTGGATGGCGTTGCTAGGGAATCTCACATGTGGCAATGAATAACTCATTGATCCATTTGGTATGTGTTTATCGAGTATTATCGAATCAGGTGTACAGAGGGTATCCTGATTAGTGTTTCTGTTTCTGTTGATATTGCTGGGGACGTCAGCTGCTGAATGTCCAGGTGGGCCGGTGCGTGCATATTGAATACGAGGTTTGGGCGTGGAGGAAAACACCATCAACAGAGAGGGATAGTAACAGTCAATTGTATCTAGGTAGGTATTCTTATTATATCCAGTAAAACAGAATCATGGAATCTTCCGTGCAAGTGCCATCTCTCATTTCTCCATCTATCCATTGTCAACTACCGTTGGTTTAGCGAACCCTATGATTAGTAGGTATCTCAAGGCTGCACTAATGAATACATACGCCATACGATCGGGTTTTAGTAACGTTACTGTACCAGACAGGTAGAGTAAATGAACCACGGAATATCAACGGCCTTGCTACAGACATCCAACTCTCATTCTCTCTCCTAGAGGCCACCCAAGATAGATACCTACTTACCTTAGTATGTACCTACTAGGTAGTGGAGGTTACCATTCTTTTTGGAGTACCCCAGGACAGCGGATGCACTAGCGAACCCTTCCATGTTTCCAAATTTAGGTGCGCAGGCTTTAGCGTTGAAAAATGGAGGCTTAACAGGCAGGGGCTACGGGCTCTTCCCATGTTCCCCTGGTTTCCGTCTCTCCATCCTCGCCTCGTCTCGTCCACTTTCTTCTCTCTTTGCATCCTTATCTTACCTTACCTTAACTAATTCGTTCTTGGGTGCTTGTTTTCCACTTTCGTTGTTTACCAACTTTGTCTAAAGTCTCTCGCTTGTCTTCTCTGACAGTTGGAATCTACCTCGCCTCTATCCATATTCGATCGTTGTTTAGGCATCTCCCCTATTCCACCCATCCATTTATCCACTGATCGACTCACCCGATTGCCGCCATCTTCAAAATCTTGCATACAACTCTTAATACTTGGACATCATGCGTTTCTCAAAGCACCTCCTCCCAATCGCCATCCTCCTCACCGGCGTCATCGCCGCCAAGGACGAAGAGTCTACCACTGCCGTCGACAAGGCCAAGGCTACCGATAAGGCCTCGAATACCGCAGACGCGACAGAGGAGCCCTCTGCCACTGCTACGGGCAAGGACGATAAAGATAAGGACAAGGAGTCCAAGACCGATAAGTCCGACTCCAAGTCTACTACCAAGGGCAAGGAGTCTGCTTCTCAAACCTCAGCCACCGGACCTACAATCACTTGGGATCCTCCTGCTCCCAAGACCACGATTCCCGACATCAATGCCGGCTCTCCTTCGCCTATGACTCCCGGTGTTGTGGTTCTATCACTGGTGCTCGGTATAACATCTCTCGGCATGGCACTCCTATAACAACACACATATTCCACATGCTCGTAGAAATCATTGCATCCTCGGCTTCCCTGCGATGTGTCTGTCTACTCTGCAAGCGGGTTTTCTATCGAACGATTTTGTTCATTTTATTTCACATCATTGTGGCGCTACATGGAATGTCAACGGCAACGGAGGGACTGATGTTTTTTTTCCTGGGCTGTAATATGTTAGTTGGGCACGCGTTGTTTGTGGCGCTCAGACAAGCCACTTTTGTTTCGGAAAAAAGAAAGATGGGATGAGGTTTATGTGGAAAACCTTACGAGATCCGCACTTCGATTTGGAAGAACACTGCATTGGAGTAATATCGTTGATATAAATAATTGGATCAATATAAAGGAAATTTTTCTTTTGAGCATCCATCTATCTGAGTGAGTACCTTAGGTATCTGTTGCTAGTAACTAACCTAACCTACTAATAAAACTACCAGCCTAAGGAGCCAACCGTTGGCTGGATTGGTGCATGAATGATCTGATACAGGGACCATCCTAGCTGCATTGATCTTTATAGGACATTACAGCATAGAAGTCAATTTGTTTTCTCAATGTCTAAACTTGCATATCGATTCCCTATACCTATATCAACCACTTCACTATTTATCCATCTTGAGTTATCATCAGGGAGGGTCCTGCAGCCAACATTTAACATCGTCCAATTCCCGATTCACCAATCACGGCATCTATAATCGACGTCATAGTCCACCTATGTCCACCCAATCACTTGACCCCCCCCCTCATTCTGCTGAGCAATAGCATAGGCTCCAGCACCTGTTGTACCTATTCTGTAGGGGGGCTTCAGCTACTTAGCTAGGTGGGCAGGCTTCTCGTAAGTGGTCCCATCCACATAACCTTGCTTTAAACTCTGCTAACTGCAGCTGGGAAGTCGCAATGCATGTCTTGCATTCCTCTTACCCAACCAACAGCACGAAGCTGAACTTGCGATACTTTAATACACTTTTCTCCCAGTCTTCATCTCCCATTCTTTTTCTTCCTCCTACACAAATCGCCATTATCCAGCAACGATTAAACCATCAATCGACGGCTGCGTCATACGATTGTTCTCTGCGCATTTCCTGCCTGACACCAACAGGCGCCCAACTTCCTGAGCCGCCGTAGACGGCGAACCCTCGATCCCTGACCTTGCCTCGTATCACCACCACCACCACCACCTTCACATCCATTGTCGCCATCATCCGACTTAAAGCCCTCGAACAAAGACATCCTCCATTGTCACACATTTAGATACCTATCCTCTACCGAACCGATCGACCGTCATCATGGCGCAGACGCAACCCCCAACATTCATCAACCTCCCTCCTCCGGGCTCCAGACCAGAGACCCCCTCTGAGATGCCGTGTGTTCTACCTTACTCCTCCTAAACTAGCCTTTCATTGAAAGCAATGACGTTTCCTTACTTGAACCTTGTCCACTGACGTCGTTGTTCGTCTCAGCGGCACTCCTACAAGCACCACTACCTCTCTTTCTGCTCTATCTACCACTGCGATCAAGGACGGTCATCGTGGCCACTTCCCCCAGGGTCCTCTCAGTCGTGGCCACCAGCACAACCCTTCTACTCAAAGCCTCGAGGCTGAACGCGCCGATCGAATCTCTCGACTTGCTGGCCTCGAACGGGTTTCAACTCTTCGGGCACCCCCTCAAGCGAACGCTCAAGGAGCATCTTCCGCCTCGCCTCAGACCACGCCGACCTCTACAACTGGGTTTCCACCTAACTACCCTGCTACACAGCACTTGACGCCTGCATATTTCGATAGCAATGGTCAGCCTGTTGCCGTGACCAAGATGAGCACCGTGGGAACGGCCAGCGCTACCGAGAGTCATATTGGTGATGGCGATGATACACGTACAACCGGCGGCGAACACGATGAGGACATGCTCAGTACTGACACTAACTACCGTGAAGCTGAGTCGGTCACAAGCATGGGTGGCTATCCTGATGCGATGGACGAGGACCTATATGGTGCTACAGCTCGTTCTGTTGGTGGATATGATGATCGCATGAGCGATGATGGCTCTGCCTCTCTAGTGGGCTTTGGCGAGGGCGCAGGGAGTACCGTATCTGGACCTATCTACCATCGTCGACCAGCTCCTCAAGCTTGGGGACTTGAGAGGACCAATTCGGGGCTCAGCGATGCCCGACGCGAGCGCGATACGCACATGGGCGGCGATACGCCCGTGAGCGTGTCTGCCCTGCAGGAGCGCCGAGATGCCCGTATGATGGATGGTGTCGCAACGGATCCAAACCCAGGACAGGCACCAGAGAACGACTCTTTTGTTGACACAACCTTCCGAGGCCCCGTCTCTGCATCACAACCTCAAACACAGACTGCTGCTGCTCAAGAGGCAGCGGAGAGAATTGTACAGAGGTTGGATAGAGGTGAAACAAGGGCACCCACGTCTGGCCTCGTAGGCCCTGGGCGGGGTGATGAGCCGCTGGGCAAGTTCTATTTTGAGGGCGAGAAGCGTGATGATTAAAGAAAGGATGATATCAAAAGAGCACAGTCGGTCGAAACACCGCTTGGTATGGTTGGGAATGATTTTCAGTATTGGAATTGAGGGCGTTGTCGCTTCAAACAGCTGATGGCTATGATGTTGTTTCTGATGCTGCTCAGCGACCTCAAAGATTTGCCCTATGTCTAGATTATATGCATGCACATCGCTGTTCTATCGGTTTTATCTTTGAGTGTACGTTACCGTCGGAATTCTCGTCAGGATCTGTCTGCCATTACCAACATTTTAGCATGTCTCTGAAATGTCATCGTGATTATAGGGAAATCTGTCCCAAACGATCATTTTCTCTGTACAAAAATTCTTCTTACTGCCAACGACTATGCTCTTTGTCGATTTAATAGGATCACAACGCAAAATGTATCGGAGTTTGGACATTGAAGGGTGCGCCGATGTGCCAAAGGTTAACGTTGACCTTGGCATGCTGCTTCATGATATTGTGACCAAAGCCAAGGCATGCTGTCATTCTAGCATGCCTATTGTAACTAGTCTCTAAGTGTGGTGCTCCTATCTATTCGCCCCAGAGTGCGTGTCAATTCTTCGTGTGCGTGCTTCATTTGGCAACTATCATGAAACCAAGATAGTAGAAAGATGCGCCTTTCCATAAACCACCTCGCTGTCTGCCTTATGATCATGGCTCGTTCTGTGAAAGAAATGCATCCAGTCCCAAATAAACGCCATGGCCTCATGAAATTGATTGGCCCAGCCTCCGCGTGTTCGTAGGGCCAGTACGCCCTCGCATATGCGATCCAAGGTGTTCAAACAAAATAGTCATGTGCCAGTTGTGAAATCAGCTATGAAAGAAGAGTGATATTTGGAAGTTGCTGGTACCGAACTAATCGCGATCCTTTAATCGCAATAATTCGTTGATGAATTGGTAAGAAGATGGATGATATGGGTTTGGGTGCTGAAACACTAGTGATCTCATCTATTTCTGGCGCCCGTCTCAGAAATAAATGTATTCTGCCATTTCGTACGTTTTCGAAATGCTTCAGATACCTCAAGGCTGCGGTTAAGGAAAACAACAATGATGGCAGACTTATACTACCATAAACTTTGTGAAAACCCTATTATGTATGCGTAAAGAACCGTATTATGGCCCAACAGTCGTGAAGACGGCCAGTGTTGTGGTTTATGATGAGGCTGGATCGAACATGCTGGTTGTTAGGGAAGAGAATCACGCACAGGGAAAGTCAAGGCGCATTCGGCGGGCGACGCCTTGCCAGTCCCATACAGAGACCCAGTCGCCATGTTCCATACAGGCCCATACCTTCTCAAGGAGTTCAATAACGCGTTCGCAGTTACGGAGACCTGTGTATCCACGAACAGCCCTGACCGCGTTGCGGATACGTTCCTGTTGGGCTTGCTCGAAGCATGCAGTGCCAATAACTAGGCAAGGAATGAGTAACAGAGTCTGGGAGGGGTCGGAAGGTTTAAACGATTCGAGGATGGTGAGAGACTCTTCAACGGCGAGAGTGATTCGTCGATCATGATATGCGGGTCTGCGGTTTGGTGGCGGCGAAGATGCTCTCTCTTGGCATGATGATGAGTCCTGTTCATGCATGGAACTGGTCCTCGAAGGATTGCGTGACGTTGGACAGCTGCTTGCCATGTGAACGTCTCCTGCCCCATTGGCGCCATTGCTCCTTGATACTGTGGCCATCATCGACGCTCGCCTGGGTGGCGGCGGCGGTGGTGCAACGGTTGCTGAGGTTGAAATAGGTAACGTGCTAAACGTCGAGCGCCGCATCGACGAAACCGAAGGCGGGTAGATAGTTCGGAATAAATACACCCACATCATCTGCTTGTAGAGTAATCCAACTCGATCACGGCTATCGCCCCATGGCCAGTTTGGTGTCCACTCGCGAATAGCCGCATCTATCTCAGCAGCCTGGTATAAACTGGTGTAGTCCACCACGGGGTCAACCCCAGCGGATATGTTGGCTCGGATCGTGTTTCGAATAGTCGTGATCTGAGAAAGGTACTGGAAGAGGCCGTCACCGACACCCAGTAATCGAGGTGGCTGTATTGGTGCTACAGGCTCCCAATCTTCAGATGACAACCGAGCTGTCATGTTTTCAGGATGCCAAAATAGATCGTCAGCGAAGATATGGTACTGGAAGAACTCAGTAATGAAAGTATAGAACGCCGGGTCCTCGGGAGGCGAGTGTTGGATCAGAGTCTGATAAGCCTGAAGATGCACCCGATGCTCACCTCGAGGGTTTCCATCGGCCCTCGTCTGAAGAAGCAAACAAAGCATCTGGCCATATCTTGCGGAGAGAATAGTTTTGTACTCAGGATCATCCTTGTCCAGGGGTCTTCCCATATCTTCGTAGAGTCGTTTCATGGATTCATCATGATGATAGTCGGCTCGCTGTTGCAATGACTCGCGGGTAGACTGAGGATGGTCGGCCAATAGCTTGGCACCGTATGGTGTGTCCCAGTCGATGTGCTTGCTGCTGACCGCCAGAATTGAGTGCATGAGACCTTGGTGCTCATTTGCAAGGTGAAGTATGATGTCTTTGAAAGCATTCTTGGCCTCGCCTTCAACTGTCAAGACATTGCTTAAGTGGGTGATGTAGTGTTTCCAAAAGACTTTGTCTTCGACCGTCTCAACACCATGGAAGATCGGTTGCATAGTAATGATTGGAAGTGCCTCCTGGCGTAGACGTTCTGGTATGATATTAGCCATCTGCATGGGTGTTATCATAAAGAAACGTACCCTCTTCGGCCTTTTCTTTGCCGCTCTTCCATATTTGCTTCTCGTGATAGCCCTCGCATACCACAGCATTCTTCTCGCAATTCATGCCTAGGAATAAAACGTTAGAATCATACGTGCGCCGAGTGGGTTGAATCAGGTCGTACATCGAGGTTTCTACTTCATGTTAGCCCACTGTTTCAGTCTTTGGGAATATACTGGCACCACGAGAGGAAATGTAAGTTGACATGGTGTTCGCTCGCATTCCTTGATAGGCGTGTCGCCGATAGAAGAAAATACACTTACTGCTTCGTCACACTTCTTCTTGCGCTTGCGGCAGGTAATGCAACCAGTCTTTGATCGACCTTTCGTCACCTTGCTTGCGCTTACTGCCGTTGTTAAAGGGTGCTTCCTTGGTCTTCCTCGGGGTCGTTTCGGCTTCGGATCGATCTTTGTGGATTCCATTGAAGCTGGTGCAAGCGGGGCAGCTTTGAGATCGTCCATATCAAGGTCATCTTCGATAGGCTCCAATTTCGGAATCGTCAGGACGTCGTCCGAGCCTTGCTCCCAGTTGTTGTCCATCTCAATATCGTCTCCGTCGACGTACTCTGTACTCCAGGAATCGGCGCAAGATGAGGAAGCTGAGTGAACCATTGTTGGTGCGGAGGAGTTGTCCAAGCCGGCGCTCAAAGGTGAAATCTGGCCAGGCTGTAGTTGATTTGCCGTTGATGAAGACATCCACAAAGAGTCCATTGGTAAAGGCGATGGTGGCATCATGTTGTTTCGATCTTCGGAGGATATGCTATGGCTGTCGCACCAAGCCAAGTTTCGTTCAGACTGCGAAAATGCAAATGAACGTTCGATAGTCATTTAGCTAACTAGACAAACATGCCCCTATGAAAGTGAGAGTTGGGGCAAAGATGATTTGTGTCGACTGTCCAAGGCCGGCGGTAAGGGCTTAGATAACCAGTTAGTTAGCCCACTGATCGAATCTACAGCACAGTCTATGGAAGCGGACGTGATGACTCGGCATGAAGCTGTGGAGACTGGAGGGTGGTGGCGGTGGACGTTAGGCTGGACTAGTTATCAACGCCAACACACTAACGGTTGATTGAAGCTCCTTTAGTCGCCCAGGACAGGCGGTCGTTCGAAAGTCGCAGGATGAAAGGGAGGGAAGGGTGAAGAGGATGGAGGGGCTATGTGGGTGGATAGGTCTTATTTGGGAGTCAAGGTATGAGGAGTTCTGAGATCCCGCCTGGAACCCTTCTGCCGTCTGTCGACTCCATCTCCCCACAGTTATCATAGTCTAGCGATGAGGTTGGCCTCATGGTCAAGGTGAGAGCCCACAGGGGCCTAGATACGCTTGGTACATAACCCTCAGCAACCATGTGCCGTTCGGTCCCGCCAAGGATCTTTCAGGCCGCTTGAAGATGCCATCGATGGTCTCTCCTCCAGACCCTGTCATGCCAGGGCAAGCTGCTAGGGGCTAGGTCGGCTAGTTCAGTAGTTTAGGACAGCCATGGTGAATGAGACGTGGAGGATACTCTAAGCCTTGGCATAGGTCTCCACCAAAGCCTTGATGGGGGACATGGACATGGTGTAGATATCCACCCTCCATAGATTTAGCGTCTTCAGGGCCGTGACAGAGATACTTCAGGGTACGCAAACCAGGTTAAGCTGTCCAGCCTAAGTGGAACATTCCCTGCTCAGGACTCAGGTTTGGTCGAGGTACAATGTCGTACTATAAATGTTAGTAAATAGGATACGAGAGCAAGATCATGGCTTGTGAACAACCTTGCATATGAGTTGGGATGCGAAGCCTCGATCAAGCAAGCATCTCGATCAACTTGACATCTGTCCTCCACCTCAAAGGCCAATCAATAGCAGTGAGTCGTGCGTACCTATGCCTGTACAGTATGCGGCAGGTGGAGTAGCTCTAGGTATGGTTCGACAATGTTGATCTGCTTCTGAAAGTCACACGACAAATTATCAACCAGCTTTGGAGATGAGAAAAATTCATCTCTGCAACGGTCGACGTTGCAGCATTAATGTAGCATGATATCATTTGAAGTCCCTTGTGTTTGTAAAGTCATGTTGGGTGGCACTCGTTGGTGTTAAGCGTCCCATCGTTCATAATTTATCGCGCAACTGCTGCTGTTCTGCCCAATCCGCAGTAATGCCAATGCCGATGATCTAGTCTAGGCCTATGATGTTGAGGCCGTAATTGGGGCTATAACACTGCATCGAACATCAGTGCCATTTTTGGGCATCAAGCGTAAGATGTTGGCTACTAGCGGGGAGGCTCTCGTGGAGATATTCATCGCGTCGATGTCGATAGGAGGGAGGAGGGAGGCTAGTTGTGGTGGGGGGAAAAAATGCAAGTCGATCGGTCGCCTGGGTAAAGATGATAATGGTGTTGAGCGGATGAAATGAATTGGTAAAACTCTCTTGCACTATTCGGCATCTACTTAGTACTAGGTAGGCACTTCAGTTTTTTTCTCAATCAGGTCAGTCACGATGTAGATCGATTTTTCCTGCCCTCTGAGAAGGCACTTTCCTCCACGTTGGGCCTTTGAGGAATCATAATCTGATCAAGAATGGAAGGCCCTGACCGACACTACTGCCCGCCCAACCCAACCTGCCTGATGGAACTAGCCGTAACTCCCGATCTCATTACTGTATCTATCTCAGCTCGGATCAAAGCTTCTTCAACCAAAATCGCCGCTTCTAAAAGTCTCCTATTCTTCGGTACATCAACCAGCATTATGCCTGTACCTGGGCCTTTGGTCTTTGGTGGCTTTGCCAACACAAAGCCTCATGTTGGCTGAATAGATCTAGACCGCCAGCCCGCCATGCTATGCGATGCACCGCATCACCCTTCTCTCCTGCAGAATATATGCAGAATCATCCATGGCGGCCACATTTGACTCGTCCGTCATCACTAGCATCAACTACTCATGTCACTTTCTGTCTGGCGGAGGCACTACTCTGAATGGTATGTCCGCACTTAATGAACCTTCATCACCCCTTTTCCATCCAGAACAAGCTGACTGACACGGCAGCATGGTATTTCCATGTCGTTTACCCTGTATTTTATCCATATGCATCACACTACTGCAGCGTATTGCTAGCGTGTGCATTGCTTCTGGGGACTGGAAATCGGCGGCCCAGTCAACAGCTGGTGAAGCTCTGAGCTTGAGCTCTGGGAGATGAGAGCTTGCACAGTGGCTCGCTTCGCGCTCAAGGAGCAGATCATCACTCGACTACAGCAGTAATAAGTTAACAATTCAAGCCTTAAGCTGCGTAAACCCTTTGACTTTGGTAAAACAGACACTGACTTGGATGTTCAGTGGCATCAGCTCAGCCTTTGCGTGCTTCTTCATCAAGGGACTCTACAAACGCCATGGTACGTGCCCTGTAACCGAACGGGTAGGGATAGGACCAACTCGCATCCTCCGCAGCCAACCGTCAGCTCACGGACCCTCAGGTGATCAAGGCATACTTTCTCTCTGAGACAATGCTTGTCTAGGTCGGTCGATCATTACGACTGGATTTGTCTGTTATTTCAACGAGTTGTCCTAACTCGGCTACCATGGCCATTCGGTCGCGACATTTAATTTGAAATCAGATCGAGGACCCTGGACTCAAAAAGTTCTAGCCTTTGACAACTCTGAGAAGATGCCGGCCGCCGGCCTACCCCCACGTCAGTTCGCGAGGCTTAGCCCAAATTAGGACGCAATTTCCATGATTGTCAACTGCTGCAAAGCAATGAGCGAGAGATATTGAACTGCATTCGCGACATCTCCCCTCATGCGCTACAATCATCATCGTCGATGTTTGCTTTTGCCGCTCACATTGCGGGGAACGCAGCTGCATCCAGGCGCGACCCGTAGCTCTAGCGCTCACTGGAACTGCCATTTACATAGACATGCTCACCCAGTGCACCGAGCTTTCAACATTGTATCGCTGTCTTACATATGCAGCTTCCTAAGCCTTCCTTCACGCAGGGCTTCTTGACTTTGCAGCAATGAAGCTTGGCCTTTGCAGTGGAATCCATTTAACAAGATTCACGACAAGAGAAACGTCTTCGAATATGTTCTTCACCACCCAAGTTTTGCCAGATTCTTCTATTCAACCAAGCCTGACTCGACAACTTTCTTCAAATACTATACTGCAACACAAACACATGACCCGGCTTGCCCAAAGTAGTAACTCTTTCAAAGCCGCAACGGTTTCATCGCTAATAACTTTAATCGATTCGCGCAATAGATCAGCTTGATTTCAACAAGCTAATCTGTCACTGCTCGCTGAGACAGGAAATGGCAAAGTATTTGACATTACATGTTCGCCAACAGCTTCAGCATTCACTTCAATGAGCCTGACCAGTCAACCAGTGATGGTATCTCCCAACCAAGCACCGATGCTGGAAGTTGGCTGATACAGACAGCTGCTGTATTCAACGACCCTGAGACCAAGGATGTCGTCGTCATTCCTTTTCAGGCCTAGCTTGTCTTAAACTAAAAGCCATGTAATAGTCTTGGGTGGATTGCTGACACGCAGCGGTACTTGGAGGTACTTTGCTGTTATATTTTACACAGCTTACCTGTCATTGGCCATTTATCTTCAGCTTCAGGTGGTCAGGTCGAATTCAACTGCCCAGCAGCATTTGTTAACTCTCTCCTGTTGCTACCAAAATTCCGCTTTTCAGCTGCTCCTTACTACACCACTCTGGTGCGTGAACCAGATGGTACTGTAGTTATGAATGCCATTCAATATTGCCCGGCAATTGAGTTCGACGGTGTGCCGGCTCAGGCGCGGTCCGTTGATGGAGTCCCGTTTTTTCCCTAGTCTGAAGACAGCAAATGAATGGAACCAACCATATCATTAGCATTCGCGAGAAACGTGCGCATCTGGAATTTTGCAGACGTCATCACCAACCCCAGTTGCTGGTTCTAAATAAGGGACTCGATTTGACTTACTGCCACACTTATTTTTTGTGTAGCTCCCGCTCTTCACAGCCCGATGTCTCCTGCAGGCTGCATACAGATACAATTCCACAAAGTCATCTTTAGTAATGGCCAGGAGACAAAGACCGGAGATATAATTCTATCATGGAGAAGCACAAGCGGACCTGCAGCATTGACATACATGAAGTTGTATCGTGCCTAGTTTAGTGTAGCCCAGGGACTGCTTGGACTACTGCACTGTCGCGCAGTAAGTACATACTGCTGTGCCCTGGCGAATCCATCGTGAGAGGACCCTGGCGATCCCACCATTTGACCACCTTAATTACACACAGATCACTTCTAAGTCTTCTATCCTGTCGGGCTCACGAACAGACTACCTGAACTGGTCTGGGTGATTTTATTTCCAGGACTAAGGAGCTCAGCTCATTAGTTAGGAAGCATGAGTGACCAATGGACTAGAACGCTCACCTGGAGGCGGGTCTGCCTGAGCGCAAGATTATGCTCGTCCTCTATCAAGTACCTACTCCACCAAAAGCGCAGCCGTCAACTGACACTTTTCGCTTGGCGCTTGATATGCACCGGACCGGACTAAGTGGTCTGTGCCACCGGTTGGCACGCTTTTTGTCACGGAATTAAACTAACATGGAGCTGCCCTATGGCTCCTAAGTTGTGCCCGTGCGAATAGAAACCCCCTAGAAAAAGGGAGGTTCAGGTCACCTACTACCTAGTCGATAGCAGATCTCCCGTTATCGGGCCGGTACAGATCGTAATTGATTGAATTGGGTCTGAAAGTCGAGATATGCGGTGAACTGGACCTTGACTAGAACAGGGACAGGGTTTGCAGGGTGTGGTTGTCAGTCACAACTGAGGCGTTGAAGAGTAATTCAGGGCATAGTATTGATTCGATCTCTGGACTCGGAGTGCCTCCACTGCTGGCCATGTGAAGAGGAAGTGACGATTCATGATACGATGGAAAATAGCCTTTTCCTTGTCTGGCAACTTTGGGTATCACCGGCTGTCCCTTCAGGCAGACATGGTATAAGTCAGTCTCTTGAGTCTATCAGCAATGGATTCCAGCAAACAATAGCCAGTACCAGGCTGAATGCCTGCCTACATACATGCCTATTCCAGACCGACGGAAATGAACAAGGTAGAACGCTGTTCGGGATTAACCTAACAGACATGGCATCAGATCAGGGCCTGCACGGACTATGATTTTCAATGCACCAACCACCAGTTGCATTGGAGTGCTGGATGGATGTTTGGGGACAAGCTGAGTCGCGAGGCGTTTGGTGTGGGGAGATACTCCATGACTAATACCCAGGAGGCAAGATCCTGGAATACGTCGGCCTCATATTGCAAAGCACATGTCGAAAGGTGACCTGGTGTTGTGTTTCCTTTAGCCCAGACCAACACAACTAACTAACTGCGACCGGAGCAAATAGTCCATTGGACCAATTTTTGGAAACCGACAACTCTCCAATGGGCCGTGCCGTTAGTTAGACATGCGTCTTCTCGAAGCAGCGCCTCACACGCCGGCTCGACACAGTTTAATTATGCCTTAAGCGAGGCGGTTCGCAGGTTGGAACAGCCAATACAGTACAGTATCCCATGACCCAAAGACGTGAAAGGATATCTGGTGCCTCGGTGGTTAGCCGAAAACCGAGACTTAGACCTTAGGCACGCGTAGATACGACGGTGAATACTACCGAGTATCCGTACCCCAGACTCACAGGTTGGAGAGGATCGACGAATACCCATTCTGAGGTGGATTGCTTTGAACTGATCTGTGGGTGATAGATGACAGGCAAGTGGGGGGATCGTGGGGAGCGGTGTGTTGACCCTCTTCCCTGTGTGGATGGCTTCGAGCTTTCATTACAGGACATCGTAATCAAGATGAACAACGTGGGCTGTAATGGGAAAATACAACCCTCCCTACCAGCTGTAGCGCAGCACTAATCCACTCATCTACATCATCGCAACTACGTCGTGGTGTTATGATTTACGTTTGATAACGCAGACACTGGCCGAGATGTTGTCAACAACGACTCAATGGCTACATATCATTCAAACATATCATAGACTTAGCATGCTTGCTGTGCCTCCCGGAGTTCGGCTTCTTGACTCGCTCGGCACTTGGGGTCACCAGTTCTATTACTATGATTCTATGAATAACAAAATTTTTGAACCCACGCCAATTGACCGACTCCCTTACGATGGTGGACATGAATCTGGCCTGGTCTGGCCTGGTCTGGTCTCGTGCGTCGTCACGGGATGATCACCAAGCTAACGGCCAAGCAAGATACGGTATCCCGCCTTCTGGATCAACAACAGATTGATTGGACCTGCTTCTACTATGTAAGAGACGGCCATCTTTGTTATGCTAGTTATGCCGAGATGAAGCGAACCTCATCCCCTGGTGTGGCTGGCTGCACAAGCGTGCGTGTCACAACTCTGCCTGTCCTTGCGTTTTCGATCCTGGGTTTTTTTTTAGAGGATGTTGGTCAACATGGATGAGGCCTCTAGCGTGCGTGCGTTTTCTTTCTGCACCACCAAATGTGATTTATGCAGGGTACGACTCGGTGCTTGATAATGCATGCAACAAAATATTCTAAGAATATGATATCAGAGACCCTCCAAGTCGCAGAAATCTCTGGGGCAAAACGAGTAGCCCGTCTGTCTCATGCATCTCGGCAAACCTTGACTACCCACACAAAAGTCCCATTCTGAATGGTTCTAAACTTCTCATGTCACATCTTTCTGTCTTAAAGTGTCTCATATTAAGGTTCGCTGGGGGACATGGTCCAGAATGGAGTCTTGGACTGACTGTCTCTAGGTAGTTCTTGGTCAACAAGAAGATGAGATGTATCCAATAACCAATTCAGGCTTTAGAAAGTTTAGAGCTTAATAGGACTAGAACCAATTATGATATTATCCCGAGAAGTCACCAAGGACTGAACTTGCCTATTCTCTTGCCTTATTAGGCTGGCTGGCTGAATAGGACCGAATTATCATATGCGATAAGTTAATGGTTACTATAGTCTATGGTACTGTACTGCTCCTTTCTGGAGCTATGATCAAGACTCTGGGGATTATAACTACATACTGACTATACAGCTAGTCAAATCGGACAAGTATAGTACTAATCTGGACAAATATCTCCAGGCTTCATCCATATAGCTCATAAACAGAATAGCAAACACTGCAGATATGCAAGCCTTATCAACCTTAAATCATGGGTTCGCAGCTTTACTTGCGTCTTGCTAGAACTTCTTCCTCTCGTCCTTCAACCTGGGGCTCGTCTTGGACCACTGGTCGCCCAAAGCTCATCCGTCTACCCTCCAAACGAAACGCAGTCCTCAAGCTGCTTCCGCTGGCGGGTGTCATCGATGTGCTTCTGCTTGGAGTCTGTGCTCCTTCTTGGATTGCCTTGCGAAGCTTGCGTGTCTCTACCGTGAGTCCCTCTGGTTTCTTGTCCCGATACGTAACAACTGGAGTGGCTTCGACTCTGGAGGCCGCCCGGGAAGAGGTTTGCGTTTGGGAAAGTCGATCGAGGGCGAGGTTTAGCTGAGACTCTGAAGGGAGCGGTGGTACAGGTGGTAAAGGAGACGAAAACAGTGGTACAGGGGCATCTTCAATGAAGTTTCTCCAGCCGACAAGGCTCTCCTTGCTCATGCGATTGTCGAGGGCCTGGCCGTCTCGTACCGTAGAGTTCCTGGGAAAAGTGCCCCCAAAGGAGCTCTTGCGATTCGGTCTCTTCGGTGACTGTTTGCTTTGAAGCTCGCGTTCAGCCTTATCACGAAAATATGCAGCTCGTTTCTCTTTCTCCTTTCTGCCTTCTCCTTGACCTGACACCCACGGCGATGCGCAAGGTGGTTCCGGCTCGTTATCGTCAAACGGCCGCCATGCCACTCGTGGTGAAGCTGGTGTTCTCGGCGTGGCTGGAGCACAGTAATCAGAACGCACACGCTTGCGAAAGAGGCTACCAATACCGGAGGATGGTGTCCGTAAAATGGCAGTGCTGTGTGATTCGGTGGGTGATGGTGTTCTGCGATCAGGATCTTCTAGCTCACCATCAGGAAGTGGCGGGGATGAGTGTCGATTTGAGTGATCGAGTCGCTGCTTTGACAGCCAGTAAGTACTGCCAGGAGTGAGGATCGGCTTTAGCCGCGGCTTTTGGGGCCTAGAAGCCTGAGAGAAGTCTTGTGTGGTGGTAATTGGATAACGTTGAATATCTCCTTCATCCAATATGGCATTTGTCTGAAACAGAGTCTTCCGCCAGTCCACTTGTTCAGAAGCTTCAGTATGGTCTTCATTTCGTCTATCGCCCCGTGACATGGCTTTGGCCCTTTGTGGCGTAGTTGTGACAGCTCTCATCCATTCTCTGGGGGCAAAGATGTTCTGATACCGGTCAGGGTCTGGCACGCTGGGCAAGGGCCTTGCTTTTGGAGTTACATCGGCGAAACTTCTGCTGATTTCCATATCCTCCGTCTCCTGAAGAGGGACCCTAAGACGTTCCTGGGTATCTTGTAGGTTGAGCATCATGCCTGATCTGGAGAATGCTCCTTTGGAACTGGTTCCCCTGCGGTGTTCCGGGGTGAAACCCGAGTGCTCCGTCTTTTCCGGATTAAAAGATGATTTGTGCCCAAGCCTTCTAAGGGATTGTGTTGGAGTAATTATCGTAGAAGCTGAACGCTGAAGGCCCCTAGGTGCAGGAGTTGTGTGCATAAAGCTTTGTAACTGGCTGCCAAGCCCCCGTGGTGTGCGATCTCCTTTTAAAGCATCTTCATCATCATCACCACCGATAACTTCAAAATCCAAGCAGCCATCGCGCTCAGGGGCGCTTATTCCGAGCCTCCCAAGTGTGGATGGAACATCGGTACTCAAATCATCGAACATTCTTGACCATCTGCGATCAGATTCATCAGTGTTAGCCCTGGATTTTCGCCGGGGGATATGCAAGGGTCTTGGCTGAAGTTCAGATACCATTGGTTCTCCGTCTACATCCCTCAAGTCTGCTGACAGTCCCTGATGAAGCCTTCCGTTGGGACTCGGAACCAATTGAGCTTGCCGAGTATCTTCGGAGAGAAGTTGACCTCCAGAGTCACCAACTACACGCTTTGTGAGAGTTACCGGTGTTAACCGTTGGGCTGGTTGAACCGCTATAGGAAAACGAGCAAGGGGACTGCGTGTGTCTGTAGTGGCCAGATAAATAGGAGTATAATCCATTGTCCTGCTTCTGGGCTTTGGGGTGGCAAAATCCAAAACAGACAGATTCTTCGTGCCCACACGTGACAGCTGTCTTGAGAGCGTGAGGCTTCCAGACTCGCTGTTGGTATGTCTGTTGGCTGGATCAGAGTCTTCTACCAGGTATTCATCTGCGTTGTCAGAGGCTGTGGACGGATAGGAAGCCTCTGTTTCCCTTGTATTCTTATCCAGACGGCCGGCTACACTTTTGTCCACGACAACGTCGCCTGTTCTTTTATCGTGTTCATCAGGTTCATACTCGCTCATTGGTCGCCAATCCTCGACTTCTCCTCCAGCTGGCACTGAGTTTGTTAACCCCTGAGATGGAGTAGAAGGGGATGGAAGAATAACATTACCTCGACGTGGCAAAACTGGGTCCTTGCCTTCAGGAACATCGTACCGGCGATTTCCCCCCTCTTCGTCAGATTCTAACGTATCTTTGATCTGAGCATCGCTCACATTGGGTCGCAAGGTGTCCGTGAATGTAGGTAGGAGAATTGGTTCGCCACCAAGATGAAGTGACAGACGCATAAATCCTTTGGAGGCCATTTCTGGTCTCAGGGTTGATACTGACTCTCCATCAGAGTCAGTTGTATCTGCATCTACTGGATAGACCCTTGTACTGGCCCCAGTAGTCCTGAGGGACAAATCACGCCGAATGCTTTTAGGGATTTGAGGGACAATAAGGAAATGTTTGTAATATTGTGTCCAAAGACACTGCTTGCCAGGCGCTGGAAGTTCGCAAGGCCGATGCTCGCGTTCGGATAAAGACTTCTCGATCAGATACATCCGACAGTACTCCATTGGCGAAAGCCGAGGGTTCATAACTTCGTAACTCAGTCTAGAGCTCATCTCCTTTCCTTGAGTTGTTCGTCGGGTGGTTGATTCAGTGAGGATCTGTCTAGACGGTGATTTAGGACTCTGTAGTAGGCTCGAAAATATATCGGGAGACTCGGGGCTATTGTCTTCCAAGCGCAACCTCCCTATCACTGGATCTGTGATTGTTTCTGATTCTGAAGTGTTTGCTTTGAGCAGTGGTCGCCGCTTTTTATCACGCGACATGCGAGTAGTGGAAGTGTTCATATGCTGGTCCAGTGCTTGAAAGGGTGCGCCATCTAAAGTCATCATTTCGGATATTTCGGATCGGTAGCGCATTCTCCTTTTGATCTTGTCCAAAACGCTGGGTGTGAGATGAGCCTTAAGTCTCTCGGGGATGTGTGGTAACGGGGGCACAGGTGGCACATCTTCCTTCCCCTCATCATCGCTGTCAGGATCATACTAGAAATCTCGACTGTCGATTTCTCGGGGCAAGAGAAGGCCTAGAGCTGCTTGCTCGACTGGTGGAATTTCAAGTCTTCGTGCGAAAGGGTGCTGGAAGAACTCTGTCTTGGAGAGATTGTCGGGATATGAGAGGACAGGTGGCGCGCTGAGATCTTTAGCAAACAAAGCGCCATCCGTCTTAGCTGGACATAGTTCCCTCCCAGGCATCCCTTTTAGTAGAGGATGAAAAGCCAAGTGAGCCCAAGGCGTTGTTGGTGTCGTTGGCACAGACTCCTGATTGTCAATCGAGGTCGCAGGTGTGAGAATAAGACTTCCAATGATGGGTGCATTGGCCAAGAAGTTGGAGCCGTGTGAAGTATCTGCACCAGATAAAATGGATGAGTCTGCAGACATTGGATGAAAAGATACTGGGTTGGCTGATTTTCGCTCGAGATCATTAATGATGGTTAAGCAAACATTTTCCAGCTTCTTGAACTCTTCCGAGTATCGCACCATGGCATCTCTGACCCGAGGGTATCCAGGGACGTCGCACCAGCCACTTAATTTTATTTCAATGATTTCCTGCCGCTCAGGGGAGACGGGGTCCTCAGACATTAGGTGCTCGAAGACAGAAAACCGAACACTGTCACGAAGACCTGGTGAATGCGGAGTCGGGTCTATATCATCTTCATTCTCAAGAAACACGGCCGGAGGTACAAGGGCATTGAGTGTGGCCATGATTTGGGGTGTCTCCTTTCTGTGCTTGGCACCTTTGCTTAGCTCTTCGATGAGAATCTGGACTAGTCAGTTAATCAAGTCATATCTCGAGTCCGTCGTGTGTCTTACACAGGTTCTGAGCCCGGCATGTAGATGCCTAAAATTGGCGGAGGAAGTCCGATCAAGCTCTTCAAGCAATCGAACGTGGCTTTCAGTTGGTGAAACAGTTTCCATGGCGGTATGTGTGGCTTCAAGTAAGCGCAGGCGGCGAATTTCCATTTCATCGAGATAGCCAAGCCCATCCATAACACGGTCAAAGTCAATTCCCCCATCTTTGGGCTTTCGGAAGATGTTGGAGGCTATGTACTTGGCACTCTTGCGAGTATTCGCGCTATAGTCGACACCTTTTGCTGCACGGATGGCTGGCCAAGCTGCTTGAAGTTGGGCTTGAATAGTTTGGTCATGGTCGAATGTCAAAAGCCTCGTCTGCATCTGCTGCGCAAATCCGCACTGCCGAGGATTGAGGCCATTAGGCTCATCGCTGATCAAGTGCTTGAGGGCTTCGGCACCAGGCCCCAGCCACCAGGATTCGAGTTCGGCAGCGTATGGCGGCATCGTTTCGTGCCGTATTGTGCAGAGCGCAAAATTAACGGCTCACGAAGATCAGTCGCACATGGCGTATGAATCAAAATGAGAGAGAATTAAGCTATTAGGTAGGTAGGTAGGTAGATATGGGGAGAGAAGCAGTGATCTGATCTTGGCAGTGAACGAATGTTGGAGAGAAGAAAGTTTCCTGCGGGCAGCAGGTGATTATGAGCTGCAACTGCAAGATAATCAGATAGAGATTCACTGTTGAAGGAGCGGTTTGCACAAGTGGCACGTCTTGTTGTTTGCCGTCCGCCCATGGTGAATGTGATCTGGGGATTTGTTTATCGACTGCGTCAGTGATCGCAGCTTCCTTCTCAGAGTTAGAGCAATTGCCAAACAGCATCGTGAAATCCCGTGTATAAAATTACACGAACATAGACCGCTTCCATTGATAGCAGTAGTTGATAATTCATCAAAATACCAGGTATTGAAGTTGGCAATACTACTACGTTGTAGCTCATGAGGTTATTTTGGAGTGGATGGACAGGACAAGATCCATTCGGTGACATGCATCACAAATCCCTGTCCTGCTGAGTCCTAACTCAATTGACGAGGCCTCCTGCATTCCCCGCTGAAATTACAGTGATTTTTGTGCTAGCGCCGAAAGAAATAGCGGGCGTCTCCACTGGAACCTCAGGGGGACAAGGGGGAGCTTCTGCAGCTGTCGTCGACCTGGGCTAGGATCTGGCCAAGTCTCTATGCCAAGGCCAATCGTAGCCAGTTTCAGGGCAGCTGACTGTCACTGGCAGCCCGCCGAATCTGCTCTGACGCAGCACAACCAGGAACCTGGGCTAACTTTGTTTTTGTACCAAGCTTGAATTGGCCTGGCTGTTTGGTGCCACGAAGCCACCAGTCTTGCTACTCCCTTCCCTTTCTTCTCCTTTGTTTCGTTGGCGTTGGTGTAACTCTTGATAGCTTCAACCGGCACGTCGATTGACTTATCGACTTGTTGTAAACACTCTCCGTGAGCTTTACAAGCCAGTAACCATGATTTTGAGGCACTCGGGGCGCCTGGTGCGTCGCCTCAACCAACCTGTCAACTCCTTGAACTTGGCACGTTCAGTTGCACCACAGATTCGGTATTGGGGGCCGAGATGCACAAATACCAACATTGGAAGCAAGCCACGATTCTCATCTCAAGCTGGCAACAAGCAAGGTATGTCAAGTCCATCACAACTATTAAGCTGGTGATTCAATGCGGTCACACTTCGAGGATCCAAGAGTTTCCGACATTTTGGTTCTGCTGCCAGAAACGGCAAATTCAGTCAGCATCTTATCTCAAGGCTTGGCTTTGAACAACATTGGCCTGGCGTTTCTGATCTACATGTGGCGGCCAGCCTTGTTGGGAAGCTGAACTCGCTGGCTTTAAAACCAGCATAACGAGCCCGAGAATCGAAATCGAGCTGTTGCTAACGGTTGCAAGCAGATGAGGCCCTCGGTGATAATGCAGAGGCCCAGAAAGGTCACAAGTCCTCTTCGGAGCCTTCTCTCCTAGCCAAGATGTGGGAATCTGCAGCTACGACCTTTGCATCAATAGTGGTCTTGGGTTTGGGCTTTTCTGCTGCAGCTTACATTTACCACAAATCTTACAAGATGCTTGTTCTTCAAAAGATGAAGCATGCTTTTGAGCCTGGTGATCCTGTCCTGGACCTGGCTGCGATTGGTAAGGATGTTCCTCATCAACCTGGTGGCTCTGGTGAACATTGGATATACCGCCCTGAGCAACAGCGGGTTGATGATATTGTCATGGGACGCGTTGCCGGGCACTACCACCTTTTGATCGGTGACAAGGGATCTGGAAAGAGCAGTATGCTTATCGATGCTATGCGAAAGAATGATGGGGATGGTGTTGCCATGTTTGAAGCGCACGCAGACCTGGAGATCTTTCGCATTCGACTTGGCAAGGCCCTTGACTATGAGTTTCACGAGGACTACATTGGAGGATACTTCAGTGAGCGGGGTCCCCGTGAGACCACGGCTCTGCTGGACATTGAACGCGCGCTCAACAAGTTGGAGAAGGTGGCCATGCAGAAGCGAAAAGAAAGGGGTAGGCCTCTGGTAGTGATCGTCAACCAGATGCACCTCCTCCGCCACGATGAGGATGGACGAGATGTCATTGAGCTACTGCAACAGCGTGCTGAACAGTGGGCTGCTGCCAACATTGTCACTATGGTCTTCAACTCGGACGATTACTGGGTGTATGAGCGCCTCAAACAGCTTGCTACAAGAATGGATGTTCTTGCCGTCACTGATTTGCCTAAGCAACAAGCCATATCAGCTCTCCAGAGGTATCGCCAAAGGTACTGGAAAGAAAGCATTGATAATGCAGTTCTCGAAGAGGTCTACGAAAAGGTCGGAGGACGCCTGAGCTTCCTCAATCGAGTAGCAAAGAGTAAGGATATGATTGGAACCTGCGAAAAGATCAAGGAAATCGAAAAGAAATGGTTCCTTAATCAGTGTTGGATCCTTGGGATGGAAATGGACGACGACGTTATGGATCAACAGAAGTGGGCTGTAAGTTTGAGGAAATATCGCTTTCCGTTGATGGGTGACTGACTGAATCATAGGCTGCTGCTATGTGTTTGGCCAAGGCTTTGGTTGACAAGGAAAAGGAAATGGAAGGACATGAGACTTACGATCCTGTCGTCGGTCATTTGCTTCCCACATATCCCTTCCACATCGCTCAGCAAATAATGACGCGTTGCGACTTTATTCGAGACCTCGACCGTCTTAATCTCTTTAGCATCACCAGCCAGGCAGACGTTCGAGCGAGCAGTGTACCGATGCACCGGGCCTTCAGAGAAATCTGTGCCGAGGAAGGCTTTGAGAAGCACTTGGAAGGCACGATACAGAGAATTGCTGACATCGAGAGTTTGGGCCGAACTCGCGAGCTCGTTGCTAAGGATCTTGTTCTTGGTGGACAGTACGAGATTGAGCAAAACCGGAAGGCTATTACAGTCAAGGTGAAGGAGGCAGAGAAAGAGGATGATTGAGGGCACCACATACGCGTTTCTTTTGCTTCCGGGGAAGCAGATCGAGATATAATGACGCCATTGCTAACGTTTTGGGTTTGTCCGGTCATGGTGCCCGGATGAAGTATGATCGGGACGATGGATGGATGTTCTTGGGTCTGAAGAAGGGACCCGTACAATAACTACGTAACTGACTTACATAGATTTCCTTGGCACGTGTCGAAGCAACTTTGTACAAAGCTATACTATTTCTTAGATTACCTAGTCTAATAACATCATCATAAGTTTAATATTCATGCATCTAGATAGCGTGATATTATCTATCTTCACGGGGTAACTTGGTACCTAGGAGGCAGGTCTGTACTCTCGCCTCAGTCGAAAGGGGTGAATGTGGGTCAGAATGATCATGTGATCTCTGCCAGGACAACGCGAGCAGCCATGCCATCTCATCTCTAGGTTAACCGCGCCGTCAGTTTTTTTCGTGACGCCCCACACCTTCTTCTCATTCACCTTACCCTACACGTCCTTCTCTCGCGTGTGTGCTTGCTCTCAACGAGAAAGAAGTTATCGTCGCGAAGCAGGTTACCGATGACATCCAACGGCACCGGTAACAGCAAGTGGCCTGACTTTCGGCTCGCGTCAACCTTATGGTCTCTTATGCCCGGCACCCAGTCCAACAGGCCAGATAAGCAAAACAACGACGACCGCGCCGGCGATCACGGCCAGGAGAGCGAGCAGAAGCACAAAATCGAACACCAAGAAGAGCTCCCTGAAGAGCTCATGCAGTCACTTCCGATGTCTACAGGGGAAATGGATACTGAAAACCACTCAATTGATGACATCGAGGGTTTTGGTAGCTATGAAGGCGATGCACAGGCCGGCTCGGATGACGGCGCTCAGGACCAAGATTTCGGCACGCTCGAAATGTTCGACAGCAACGCAACAGAAGCCCCCTACACATCGCAACTTGGCAACCTGTCTCTTGAGGGGAAAGCACCTGAGGTGACCATGTCAGAGGAGGCACCTTCCTCTCAATCTCGAAAACACAAGCGCGACAAGAAGGAGCGCAAACGGAAGAGTATAAACGAAAGTGCATCTCCACAACTGCCTACCGAAGATGAATCCTCTCGCAAGCCCAGAAAATCCAAGAAAAAGACAACGCTGCCGGTCGAAATTCCCGATAGTCTGGCTGAAAACAATACATCTACCATATTCCCATCTCAGCCTCTGGAGACCATGACTGGCGATTTGGGTGATGAAGTCGCTGCCCCTGCCCCTGCCACTCAAACGAAGCGCAAGCGCAACCCCTCTGATTCTACGGACGGCAAGCAACGAAAGAAGCGGAGACCCCGTGACCACGGAGCCGACATCGAGTCTCGGGAGGTGGTACCAGGAACACAAGAAAATGGGCAATCTACAAACACTGAAGAATCGCACAGTCGAGATGCTCAAGCTGCCTCTTTCTTGCGCACCAGGGACGCGTCTCGCCCAGGCGCTATCTACAATGACATTGCAGAAGATGCTCCGAAATCGCCTAGTGCTGCACGCCTGGAGACTCGTGATGCTCGATCGAGAGAGGGTAGCGCCGCTCGCGATGAGATGGATGTTGATGCTCCGGTTGTAAAGGAAAGCCAAGGCGAGGAGAATGGGCGAACTGGCTTCCCCCCAATCAATGGAGTTGAAAACTCGGAACATCAGGAGCTCGAGCAAGTGGCCAGGGAGGTGTGGAATGAGCACATCAGCGGACAAAACCAGCCAAACACCCAGGATTCATCTGCGCATCCTGAAGATATCGATATTCCTACATCCGCCCAACGTCCGCAAACAACCCACGACGTTTACGATGTTCCTGGGAGCCCAGTCCAGACACCAAACCCCCCAAGCGCCAACACAAAGAGAACACGCTCAGCCAAGGCAAAGAAGGCTAAACCTACATTCTTTGAGAAGTCTCCTTCCCCTGAAGCTCCTGAACAAAATAACCTCCCGTCACCTTCTGCCATGACGCCAATGCCCCGAAAACGCGCCAAGAAGGCCTCAAATCGTAGAAAGTCTGAGGCCAGTCGTGCTCTTTTGTCTCAACCCATGCAAGACGGAGATGAGGAGGCAGATGCTGAATACGGAAACGCAGCAGGCGGACGCCGAAACCGAATGGCCGGTTTTACCCAGGGACGATTCAGTGATGAGGAACTCGGCCGTATCGCACAAGCAGTCGAGAGTTACCGCGTCGAGCGCAACATGGTTCAGCATGAGTTGAACACCATGATTCATGCCCCTGGAGGTACAACCGCTGGTGATGAGCATGCCGCTCTTTGGGCACGAATCTTTGCAACTTGCCCAGATAGACACCGACAGAAGATCATCAACATCACCCGAAAGAAATTCCACAACTTTGTTGCTCGTGGTACCTGGACGCCCGAACAAGATGTCGAGCTTCGTGATCTTATCGAGGCCAATGGAACAAAGTGGTCCAAGATTGCAGGAATTATCAACCGCCACCCCGAAGATCTTCGAGATCGCTATCGAAACTACATTGTCTGCGGAGAGTCTCAGCGAAAGGACACCTGGGACGAGGTGGAAGAGGGTAACTTAACGCAGTATGTGATGGAGGCTATGGGTGCCATTGATGAGCTACGACGTATTCAGCCATCTCGTGAACTGCTTAAGAAACCTTACGAGGAGCTCATTGATTGGCAAAACATTAGTGAGCGTATGGAGAGAACTCGCAGTCGACTTCAGTGCATCACAAAGTGGAAGGCCATGAACATTAAGACCCATGGAAAGGACAAGTTGGTGTCTAATGCGCCAGATGCACAGATTTCATTCCGCCTTGAGAAGGCTCGTCGTCAAATCGCCGCTATGCCTGACGACGAGCGTTATCGTATGCTCATGGCTATCTCAGGCACGTCAGCATCCGTCGAATCCAAGATCCCTTGGCAGAGACTGGTCGACAAGCAGTTCCGCAACAGTTGGCATCGACCTACGCAGATGCTTCTTTGGCGACGCCTCAAGCAAAATGTCCCTGACTGGCAAAATAAGAGCGTGCGAGACTGTGCACACTATCTCGTGGACCTATACAACCAGACAGGCGAGCTTCCCAACGTCGAGGACGCTCTTTTCAATGATGCTGAGGAAATGGAGTTCTTGGATACTATTCCAACTGCGCATGCTCCCAACAGCAGCGCGGTCGCGGACGGACAGAATCACATGAGTGCTGAATTCGTCAACGACGCCGACGAGGAGGGAGATGAGCATCAGGCCGGCGAGTATGGCGTTCCTGACGAGCACATTCAACCTGACTTGCCCATCGCACCAATGGAACACTTTGAGCAAGCCCCCATGGCCTCAATGGACCCAGTCGCTCCAGTTGCAAACCTGGCGCCCATGGAGGATGTCGAAATGGTTGACCCTGCTCTTTCTGCAGAGCCTGTCGAGCCCGTTGACGCTGCGCCCGAGGAGGAAGAGCCCGCACCTATCGCTAAGCCTGTTCATACCCCTGTATTCACCGAACCTGCTCCTCCCAAGGCTACCCGCGTCGCAAAGAGAACGGGCATGGGCAAGGCCAAGGCGCCCAAGGCCCCTCGAAAGTCAGCAGCTAGATCTACTCCGGTCAAATCCACACCTAGCAGGCGATCTACCAGACGCGCAGCCCCCTCGCAGGATCCTATCGAGGATGCTGGAGATGCCCAGGCTACTGCTCCAGCAGAGGACAACTCAGAGGTGGATGAAGCTCAAACTCGCAAGCGAAAGACACCTAGCAGATTCCGATCCACTGCTGTCCCTGAGGTACCTGGTGCCGCTGAGGATTCGGACAGCGTTATGGATGATATGGAAGACTTGCCTGCCCGCATTGTTTAATTGTGTTTTAAAGATGATGATTGAGAGCCAGAACGGGACAGAGAAGCATCTTAGAGTTTTGAAACGATCTGGCGTATGTGTGTAAATTGCCACCAGCATGGCCTTGAGACTAGAAATAGTGTGTAATACCAGAGTTGTCTTCTATGGTTAATTGAGGATGCGGAGGGGAGAGCATATATACAAGACGCCATCGGGGATTCAGGGTAGCATGGTTTATAAAGAAACGACTCAGCCGCAAATGATCATCACCGTTATCATATCAATCACTATTCCATGCACTAATGGAATATTTTAAAGGACTAGAATTAATGCAAATCCTGGCATCATCTCTCATCAATCTACTTTTGTCATCTGCTCAATCGCAATTCATAATGCCACCAAATCCTCGGTACCAGTGCTGCCGTCGTTGGGCGCAGATCGTAATAACTAACAAGCATCTCTCCTACTCCAAACTCCACTGAATGTTTCCACTGCATAAAACCCCTGAATCCCCCGAGTCCATAGTAGTCACATATACATAGCCAATGCCAATCGCGTAGAATGCAGTTCCTTTAGCGGATCTCGGGCTCTCGCATGAAGTCAGGTATAGAGAGACCTCCCTCGCCAGGCTCGAAGTGAGTAGCACTGGGGTTAGTGTGGCTAGTGGCAGTATCCATGAGATCTAGGACATCGTCAACTGGGTTACCATCGCGACCGGGGCCGAGGGCGGAATCGTTGTCGAAAGAGTAGATCTTGATGCCACGGAGGTGGGTATCTTTGCCATTCTGGTGGTTCTCGAGAATCTGCATCTGGACAACCCAAGCGACGAGGGTGTTGCCGTCAGGATCACCGCCAGCGCCAGTGATTGGGACTTGCTGCCAGCCGACGGGGTTCTCGAGAGCCATGGTGGCGAACTCGATGAGGTTGTTCTCACTGGTGCCGGCCTTGAAGACCACCTTGGTGGGAGTGTACGACTCATCTTCGTTGTAGTCAACGTAGAAGCGGATGTCGCGGATGCCAACACGCTTGGTGAAGTACATGGTGAGCTTGTGAGGCTGAGGGCCATCGGACCTTGGATGTATTAGTCTAGTGCAAGGTGTAAAGGTAGGATATGGACTTACTGCCAGAATGACTTGAGGTCATCGCTCTTGAGTTCTTCAACACCGTTTCCAGGCTTATGGCTGCTGACAGTGAAGCGAGCGAGGTTGGAAATCTCTTTCAGGCCAGCGGTGGCGGGATCGAAGAGCGGAGCGACATCATGAGCTTGGTCATGCTCAGCGGCTTCGTCTTCGTCTTCGTCTTCGTCGACATTGTCCTCATCGATGGAATTTTCATCCTCATACTCTTCGGGGGAGGGAGAAAGCTCCTGGCCGACATCTTGGGCAGCGGCATGTGTGCCATTGTAAGTCATAGGGACATCAGGAGATGGGCCAACGGAAGTAGCCATAGCGCGAGCACGGTTGAAGAGGACACTCTCATCAGGCTCAGGGTCAGAGCTGGAGCCGTCGGAGTCGCGGGTGGGCATGCTGAGACGAGGACCGTCTGTAGGTTGCTGGGCAGCTAGGAGGGTGTTAATATTGGCATATAGAATGTTGGCTTCGCGCATCTCTTGTATGACTTCTTGCATGGCCTCGTAAATTGTGACCCTGAGGTGATGACGAGCTCGAGAAAAGGCCACCAAGTTCTCCTTGTCTAGGGAAGGGAATGGTCGGAAGACTCTCTTGCGCTGGTGAATAAGAGCGCCGCTTGACTTCTTGATGGCAAGTTCACCAAGGGGAGCACGTTTGATGCGATGATGAGGGTTGGTGCGACGAGAAGGGGGAGGAGGGATGTAGTTGTCTCGGCGAGAAGGCATGCTCGAGAAGATATGGATTGTTCAGATGAAGAAGTGATAATAAGCGCATGGATAGAAGAGAACAATCTGATAGCAGCACAAGGAGGGACAAAAGAGAGATAAAAAAAAAGAAGATCGAGAAGGAGGTGGAATCGAGATGATTAAAGTGAAGAGCTTGCTCTGTTGAGGAATATATTAGGGCTTAGGGGCAAACAAACGAGAGGCATTGAGTTGAGTGAGTTGAATACTTGCTTATTGATGCATCGAAGAATAAAAAGGAGCCCCATTGTTGGTCCACAAGGTAGTAGTGAATCACAGTGATGGATGTTAGGTAGTCATCAGCTAGGAGCTGTCAACTGACGACGGCTGCAAACACTCCCAAATTGTGATGGATAAGATAATATGGCACTCGCTCCCGGGAAACTAGAGAGGAGAACGAACACTCAATTGACAGACAATTAAATTAAACTCGACTTACTTCTATAGAGACGAAACGGATTTGGGGGCGGTGCTCGACGCCGTCGTTGGTCTGGAGGCTGATCCGGTGTCCGATGAAGTGGAGGCCCATCAGGAGTTACCAAAGCACCCGCAACAGGAGAAGCACCTTGACTTAGGTGCAGTCCAGTAGAGGGACCGCTTGGGGTCTCAGTAGCTTGAGGCACTGGAGATGAGGCTATCTCAGATGTAACAGGTCTCGGACTCGATGCCGTGTTTGCGTTTGCCCTGGCGTTGGCGTTTGTGCTTGTGCTTGTACTGTTGTTCCCTTGGCCATGGGCAGCAGCTACATAGCGGGCTCTTCTTGAGCCACGCGAGATATCCATATTGATATGGGATGATATTGGATCTTGGCAGTATCAAATGGCACTGCAGCTAGTAGTGGCTGGCAGCTATTATATCTCCACTGTCTAACACTGCCCGCAGTCCCTAAGTCAATTACCTACCTTAGGCGCGGTCGCGGTTGCAGCTAAGGTAGCTGTCGTTAGAAATTTGAGTGGACAGTTGGACGCGCTGTCACGTGACCATGAGCCAGCTCAGCTGAAGTTGACCCCTGCTCCATGGACGGATGTTTCAAAAACTCGTCACCTCTGCCATAAGCAGCCAGCAGCCTCAATGCAAAGGATTCAATGCCTGCCATGGCATCATTTTATAGGATCATGCCCTGCATCGCAACAATATCTCACACCTCTTCAACTGACATATTTTCTTCGTCTTGTGTCCTCCAAGTTAACCGAATCTATTTTAACCGATCAAATGGAACTTCCTGGTGGCAACTTACAGGGTCCTCTCTACCCCGCCAAAACCGTAACCGTAACCTCCAACCTCTTCCCACTGCAACCCCCGCCTCAGACTAAAAAAAGGTTCCAGAAAATCTTGGTATCGATTCTGACGCATGACATGCAAGCCACCGACCTAATATCAAACTAATAAAAATTGTCACTGGCAGTTGGCTGACTCCATTGTACTGGATCTTCTGAACTTGACCCTTACAGTGGGTCTGTCTATTGATAGTTGCAGTACGGAGTACCCTCCCTCCTCCTGGTTCGAACCACGAGCTGTCTATCCTGACTTACATCAAACAGACTATCTTGACGGTGAATGTCTATCATCATTTTACTTTTCCAGTGATCTTCGATTCCGTTACATTGAAACAATAATACGACAATCCCTTAATTGAACGGCTCACGGGTTACTGGCCCAGCCTCCCACGATGATACCTTGACCACAGATGTTATTGCCGTTCAACAGCCCGTATCGCAAATCTTATATCCGCGCAATGGCCCTGGCTGTCGAGACCTGAGGTTGTACGGACACGTCGGATATGTGCCAACTAAGAAAGAGTGAGGCATGCTGCATGCAGGTCATCATCTGGCTTCGCTCATTAGTGCAGTCTGTCAATATGAAACACAAGCTTATGTGCTCTGCATGGAGATGAAATTTTCTTCTCATTGCTCGCTGGCTGGCTTTGACCTGTCTGCACGTGTTGTGCTTCAACTTGACTCGTGTGGGGCACATCGCCAGCCTCATCTACAACCATCATCCCGGCTCCTCGCCTAACGTTACGCTTCGTCTCGGCCATCTCATTGGCAACGATCCAGATTCGCGGTCCAAGCTACCAACATCGTCAAGATCCTTAACCGTTCACGCTACGTCATTCTCATTTTAACATAACTGCCGGCCTCCTCGCTCGCCACGTCAATTTCTTCTTCTTCTTCAGGGTCCTCCCATGAAACTCGTCCCTCCACTGACTCCCACAAGTTCCAAGCTTTTGGCCCCTCTTTGCTTCTTCTCATGTGATTCAGGGGTTCCCATGAAGGCTTCTCGACTCGCTTGCATTCTATTCGTCCTGATGCACTAACGCCTCGACTTCCTTCGAAGCTCAACTTACATCCCCACCACCAAAGCCATCCCAAGATGTCATTGGCAAGGATGCCTCGAGAAATCAGGGCCGAGTCGGGGTATCAGAACACTCGGCGAGCCCTTGAGAGCCCTGAGTTCAGCCTCCCAGATCATATTCTTATCAGCATAAATATCTAGTCGTGTCGAGTGTTTCAGTCAACTGTCAATCAATCAATCAATCAGAATCTTCTTAATCCTCGAAACAACTTTTCTTATAGCAAAGGACGAGAGCTCATTTCGAGTCTTCTTCTGACTCTCTTCAATGTCTTTTGATCCTTTTCCTACTATTGAATCAACGCTCACTGGCCCTGGTCCGTCCGACATGTCCTCCTCCTCCATGCTTGGCCGCTCAGCTCGCAGCACGCCTGCCGTGAACACTCCTGCCTTCAACCCTCCTGGTGAAGCCAGTGGCTCTTCTAGTCAAGAGAGAGTTCTATTCATGCCAGAAAACACTCCTGAGGACGACATTTTGTCATCCAACCCAGCTCTCACCCCAGTCATCACCAACGGGGACAGCCCTCCAGCCAACATCAGAAATTCCGATGCCGACACAGTAGTGCCCCTACCCCTTCAACCTACTATCAGCCACGATGCCACTCGAGTTCGCTCTGGTTCTCGTGCCAGTAACTTTGTGGCCCCCAAGACAACCCGTTTCTCTCAAGATGACAGAGAACCCCTTCAGCCTTCAGGATCTGTGAAATCGTCTTGGCAACGCTACCGTGGCGAAGACTTGGACTTTGACCAAGCTGCCGACCACCCCACGTTGAGCGACTATGAGCGACACTGGCGCAATGAAGGGCGCAATGATCGATACACTACTCGAAGGGGCCCTTACCCACCTCCCTCATTCATGAACCGCCGCCGGGGCCACCCCCAAGATTCAGATGAAGAGTTCTACAGCAGTGATGACCCTCGAATGAACCCCAATGGTGGACGCAAAATGGGAGATGAAGAGATGGGATACCCTTCTCGACCTTCCCCCCGGCGACGAGATTCTATAATCAACGGGTTCAATATCAATACAGGCAAAATTGAGTGGAATGAACTGAGTCCCAAGGAAAAGTCAGAGATCATGCGCCTTCCATTGACTCAGTGGATGAACTCAAACTTCAAGAACCACTTTGTTGCTAGTCTAGGAGAGTTGATTGGCACCACCATGTTTCTCTTCTTTGCCTTTGCCGGTACAGAAGTTGCCAACATCCAGGCCAAAACCGACAGTAAGACCACCACGGGAGAGGCCACTGGTAGTCTCAATGTTTCCAAGCTCCTCTACATCTCCGTCATCTTTGGTTTCTCGCTTATGGTCAATGTCTGGGTCTTCTTCCGCATCAGCGGTGGTCTCTTCAACCCTGCCGTCACTGTTGCCATGTTAATGGTGAAGGCAATCAGCATGACGAGAGCCGTCTGTCTATTCCTCTCTCAGATCCTAGGTTCCGTGCTTGCCTCTGTTATGGTTCGCTACCTCTTTCCTGAGACATTTAACGTTCGAACAACTCTGGGAGGTGGTGCATCTCTCGTCCAAGGAGTGTTTATCGAAGCTCTTCTTACTTCTGAGTTGGTCTTCACCATTTTCATGCTTGCAAAGGAGAAGCATCGAGCCACATTCATTGCTCCCGTCGGTATCGGTCTGGCTCTGTTCATCGCTGAGATGGTTGGTGTCCAGTTCACTGGAGGCTCGCTCAACCCTGCTCGAAGCTTCGGCCCTTGCGTCGTTACCGGGGACTTCGACACGGAGCACTGGATCTACTGGGTCGGGCCTGGAATCGGTTCACTCATCGCTGTAGGCTTCTATTGGTTCATCAAGACTCTCGAGTACGAGATGGCCAACCCTGGCGCTGATGGTGATGATCTCAACGACCCGACCAAGAACCCCGAGAAGAGGGCCGAGATTCAGGCTGCCAAGCCCTCTTCAGTCACAGTTGGCTTTGGTACTGGCAAAACTCCTTCGATTCGCAGCTGAACAACGATTTCATGGAATATGACCTATGGGTGGAAACGAAATGGACATTGATCCATTGACGATTACATGAAGAAAGCTGATGAAACACATTCAATAATACTTCATGAGGTTGAATGCATGATGCAACGTACACGACATTATTTTATTTCGTTTTCTTTTTCTTACCTGGCGCATTTGGCGGATACGATGCTAATTGACTCCAGATGAAGGAGTATAGAGTATGGATATGCATAGAGCTTTTAAGTAGAAGAATTGACAAGAGGTATCCAATTGGATCCCATTCACATACGCTTTCTGTTCCTATTAGTCCTAAAGTCGTCCTTGTTACTCGTCCCATCGCCATTGTAATTTGTCATGTTGTTAAAAAAGGGTTTTGGTCAATCCTGCTGAAACTGACAAGGGGTTGGGTGCATCTTCAACTCGTCAATACAGTGGCTCCATAAGGCCGATTGATAAGACGATAGCTTCACGGTAACTTGAGTGTTCCAAATACTACCAAAGAGCGTCTTGTTGAGATATGTCTGACTTCTACTCTCAGATTATTGGTTTATGCAATACAGCAATGTTCATAGATCTGGCCCCCAGTCAACGAGACAGTGTATTCCATCGCCAGTCCCATTCTATTCTCTCCATGCTGGCTTTCCCTTAAAATACCCAACCCAAGCTTATCGATGCGTATTAAACAGGCTTTTATAGTTCTACGTGACCGCCTTTGCGTCTTTCTGTTTGAGAATCGCTCAACCCATGACTGCTCGTCGCCGAGCGCGCCGTCGTTGGGCTTTGATGGTGCTCAGAACGAAGCCCACAAAAACGTATGAAATGGCAAAGCCGATGACGCCTCCCAGGCCACCGAGGATGAAGCCAGCTCCTGCATCGCGAGAGAAGCCCGATGGAAGTCTGGCAGGCTTGGGGCTTTCCGTGTTCTCGAGAAGAGGCATAGACATCACGTTGAAACTCTTCCTAAGGGCTGTGTGCGTTGGGTCAAAATGTCTCTGGTGTTCTATATTATGTAATGACTTGGTCAGATACTCTCCTCTGCAGGCGATACCCAGTGTATGGATGGACTCACAGGTACGACGTTGATGTGGGAATACAACTGAGCGACGATTCTCTTTAGTCAGGCTCTTGACGGAAGGGTTCTCAAGAACTCCAAAGTCAAACCATTATATGGCGTTTTTCGAAAACCTGAACTTGGAGTCATATCACAATAAGGAGCAGAGAAGTGTTGGTTGCCGCGGTGGTGTTTGTATGCATCGGAGTGACAGTGACAGACAGCTGGAAACCAATAAGTGAAAAGACAGACAGACTGACTATCTACTAAACTAGAAGTGACTGAAAAATATGTGTTCGTTTGGGCTTTTTTGTTCCTTTTTGTGGAAATTGACAGTGATAAGCTACCTGGTCGAATGAGCTCAAGCAGTGAGTGTTTGTGGTTTTATGAGTTTGTTGTCTGCTCTTATTTAACGGTCACCATGTGTTGATGTCTTTGATGAGCTTGTTTCCAATGGTTTAGCGGACTTCTTGCTGTTTTGGGGACACCTTGAAGTATGTATTAAAATGAATAGTAAGATATGAGGGGATAGGATTCGCAAGAGTGTTTATCATAGGTATTTATCTAATCTAGGAGATATAAGGAGTAACACCAAGATATATATAAATATCAAAGGCTTTCACTGTAATCATAGTGCAACAAGCGTATTATAATATGGTTCATGAGATAGCAGTGACAGTAGCAAGTGTCAGTTTCATGACAGGCAGTTCCTCCGCTTTGTTTACGGGCTTCAAACACATCATAAAGCCTCAGATTCCCTGTTTGCTAAAGCTAATTCATCAAGTTCACAAATAAGCCCCGTTGGCTCAGTGGTAAAGCGTATCACTAGTAATGATAAGATCACTGGTTCGATTCCAGTACGGGGCATGTGACTTGTGCTTTTGACATTTTGATCACTTTTTTCTTCCTTTTTTCCCCTCTCCTACTTATCGTAGTACTCTGGGGTGCGAATCGTGAGATTTATATCATGGTGTTTGTTGAGCCTAGTTTCCGGTTTGATCACTTGCGCATATTTTTGGTCAGCACGCATACTGTACGGATGATACTCGCATTACATACAGACTTATTGGAACGATGTATAATGACAAGGATGAAGGGAATCGGGATGACCGAGTGTCGGTTCGAGCCGTGTATGGATGGATATAGAGTGGGGGATGAGACGAGACAAATGAGTATCATGAGGAGGTACTTACCGTATCTACCTAGTCATCATCTTGTAGGGAATGGAACCCGCCTCGGTCTTGTGCCTTGTTCATATACATACTGACGATTTATAGTATAGAGGGAGGTTATACATATCCGTACATATCTTCAAGCCACGGGTGATCATTCACTGAACAAACGGAGCTAGATGCAAGTGTCCCGTGGCATGTCTCAGTTCATCACCCCGGTTTAACTAGCTGATAACCGCCGCCGTGATGACTTCACGAGAATCACTTCATCCCAGTTAAAAAGCGGAGAGTCTGGTCAGTGCAATCACAAAGATCGGGCATGAAAGAGCAAGGAGCGAAAGGAAGTAGAACTAGCATTGAATTTCACTCGATGCTAGTCTCATCAACATGGCGCGTGCCTTTTGTCTTTGATCAGTTAATTAAGGGATGGCGTTTTAAAACCCTGGAATCCGTAATCACTATGTATGTGTCTTATTTATGGCAACGAGCACGCGACAAGTGCAGATGCTGTGTAAGTGTGTAAGTGTTTCGAGCAGCCCAAAAGAGAGAAATATTAACATCCATCATTCAATTAAAACATTTGATGAACCGGGATTGAATTGAAGTTAATTAAAATTGATGTCATCCGCCCACTCAGCGGCCCCCTTTTCGCTTGGGCATGTTCGTTGATAATGATAGGCGCTGCCGAGCCATGCTTGGGTAAATGAGTGGAAATTTGGCGAAATACGGATAGAGGGAGAGAGACAGGCTCGATAACAGCAGCCAGAACAATAGGTTAAGAAACTCAGAATGCTAGAGTGTGCAGAGTGGTAGGGCAAAATAAGGGGTTCAGTCCGTGGTTAATTACAGGTACAGGAGAATTGATTTGCCTATTATGCAATGCAATGCATTGTCTTGTCTTGTCTTGTCAGTCTCAGACTGAAGTTGATGATATTAATGACGATAATTGGGGCGTGTGTCCACCAATACCACCTCGTCCATTTAACGAAGGTAGTAGACCATCTCGGCTGTTGACTAGCCATAAGTCGATACGGAGAGGCTATAACCACAAACAAATAGAAACTCTTTCCTCGACAAGCAAGGGCCAAGGGGGTAGTATCACCGCTTGTTTGCGGGGGTAAGGACTATTCAAGGTTATTTGATCAATGCACGGATATTGACGACAAGCCAAACGCACGACACCTGCCCACAACACGAGCGAGAGAGGGTTGTATTGCAGTATTGCATTTATTATTATCTGACAGTTTTGACGTCTGGAACTATCCTATCGTTTGAGTTTACGGATTGAGCTGAGCGAGATATTCATCTGTATGTACGGATACCCACCTCACCTAGTCATAAGCTGATACTATTGCCTCTCTAATAAGTTATCTGCCTGTCTCCCTACCTTAATGTGTGTCTTAGACTTTTCCTCCTGACGTTTCCGTCCACGTTGCCGCATCTGCAGAACAAGTCACTCACTTACTTACTCACTCACTCACCAATTAAGCTCTAACCGGTTTTTCTTTCTTTGTTCTTTCGCCTCTTCATTCTTTCATTCGTATCTGTGGAAAAAAGGTTCACTCAAAGAACATCATCTTACTCATGCACCCCTCTTTACTTCCACCCCCTCCCCCTCCCCCTTTGAAAGGCCGCTAATTCCAGGGGACCTTCTGCCCTAGAGGGAGCTGGAGTGGAACCTCCCAGCGACCCCTCCCCCTAACAGATGCGCTGTGCGCGTGGGCTTCGGGTCGCGCGTGGGGCATAAGGGAGCCCGAGAATGGTTAGCTCTAAAGGTAGAACCCGTCCCTTGGAGACTTCCATTAATTACGGATACAGTCCAGTCCAGTCCATGTAATACAAACTGAGCTCCCATCTCATTCTCATTCTCATTCTCTCCTCTTCCTAACAGACTCAACTCTTCATCGTTCTTGCGCCCTCAACTGTGATACCCGATATCTCTCCTCTGCCTCTGCCTCTGCATCACTTGCTTTAGCCTTTATCAATCTTCTATAATCAACTCAATATGACTCTCACCGATGAAGAGCTTGATCGCGACTGGCAGCCCAGCGGCCGTCGCCCCCAATCGTCCGTATTCCCCTATACTTGCCTCCCTCAATTGAAGACTCCAACCGTGTCTACAAAGTCAATGTTATCGCGGAGCAAGATCTGACAGATATCTCTCATGTAGCACCATCGCCCGCTCTTTTAGCGCCGAGTTGATGGACATCTTCCGCATCGAAAACTCCCTCACGGACCTCGATCAGCAAGTCCACGATAAGTTGGTCTACCACTCACCTCACTCACCGTTTCACATCGCCTAGAACAATGCATCTAACCGATTTTCACCCGCTTTAATAGGAAGCAAACCGTCGACAAGAACACCGAAGAACTCGCCTCTCTCGAAGCCCGCATCCGCGAAATGGAAGATCGCCTACGTCGCTCCGGGGGCAGCACCCACCAGCGCTCTCCCCTGCCGCAGGCCCAGACACAGCAGACCGCCGACCAGACCCAGACCCAACAGCAGCCAGGCTCCCTGGATGCTCCCACGGACGACTCCAAGGCTCGCTCACGACCGGGAACCGCCCGCGCTGCACAGCAAGCTCCCTCCTCGGGCAACATGCCCCCGACCCCGGGTGCCAGTGAAGGTGAATACTATGTCGTCACCCGCGATGACTTGCAAGACGGCCAGCGCTGACGAATTTTTTTGACTTTGCATAAAGACGGAGATCATGAATAAAGCAACTTGACCTTTTTTTGCTGCTTCCTTCTTCTCCATGAACCATTCAATTCTTTCGAGGGTGTTCACCACCGCCGGTCAGCCTCTTAGAAGAAAAAAGCCAACTCCTAAGCTAGTGGACGTTTGTGGGCGCAGAGATTCAACGGCCACAAACCTTGGCCTGGCCAGACCGCAATTCGCACTCCAACCGTTCTTCTTTTAGAGGACCATGTTTCAAGACTGACTCGGCGCCCCTCGATAACTGGCCAATTCATTGTTTCGAAGAAAGCCACGAATTACAGCCGAGGCGCATTACCAACGTCAAACGCCTTCGACTTATTTAATAGCAATGTTTATCCATCGGTTGCTGGAGGAGTTTTCAGGAGCCCTGGGAAATCATGGCGCATCCCCTGCCTGAGCCCCCCCTTTTTTGTCGTTCGCTACCAAGATTCCCGGCGTTCATAGAGACAGCATTTGCAACGTTTTTTTATCATTATTATTCATCCTCTCGCTTCTACAGTTGCGTCAGGCTGCTGCATATTGTTTATGGGAGGATAACGTCCACGTCTAGCACAGTGGAAGGGAGGATATGGATGCGTGGATTGGATTGGATTGTATGAGATCGATGGGATGAGATGAAACAGGACAGGAACGTATTTGCATGGATATTATGCATGTCAATTGATCGCAAGTGCGTCAACAGTACCTCACTCGACTTGACTCACGGCCGAAATAATGAGGTTTGTATGTATCTTTTCCAGTTAGGTGGAAATACATGGGTAATTCTTTACCTTCCATGTTACTCGAACAATGCCTCACTACTGCTCCAGACAGAGTCTTGATTTTGTTCTGATATCATTAAATATCACTGACTCTGGCTCTCTTCTGATCTTACAATGCACCACAATGACCGACCGACCCTTGTTTGCTGACAGTTTCATACGTATATCCCCATATGCCTTACTTCTGAAAAACGAAATCCACGCTACCATTCTTCAATATCATTCAGTTTCTTGTTGGCAAATCCGACCTTGTTGTTCTCGAGATCAAATGCGACAAAGAGAGCCTTGAGAGCCACGTCGCCAATGATGGTTACGCCCAAGCTCTCTGCGCTTTGCATACCACCCCAGCAATACTCAGGATCATCTTCAACAGGAGTGTAACTGAGATACGGCCCAGGGATTTTCAAAACGTGCTCTGTACCTGGCACTTTGAACATCAGATCTGGCAGGTTGTCGGCGAACTTGCAAGGGAAAGTGAATGCATTGTTCAGGCGAGGGTCGATTCGCATGTCTGGTACATCGTACCAATACATACCCGCAAGATCTGAAGGCAGAAACAGCAGAGTAGTGCCTGTGTCGATAGTGGCCTCGAAAGTATGTGCCATCCAGACCTGACGCAGGCCGGTCCAAGCTGTCATATCGAATGTGACATCCCAATGGGGGCTATCCTCTCGCGTGGCCATCCATGAGATGTTGTCCTTGGCCCGGCTCTCGTCAATGTGGCCGAAATCAAAGCGGCCTGTAGCATTTCGACGCAAATCAACAGAGAAGACTGCCTTGTCGAGGAGTGGGCGAAGTTTGTCGAGCAGAGATGGAGTCGGAGGTTCGATATTGCTAGGAAGAGATTTGGCAAGGCCCAAGATTCCCGTAAGCTCAGTCTCACGCTCGAAGCGCGGGGCAACGATTTGAGCGGCTTCAATGGCAGCATTTGTGAGTTCGAAGTCTCCCAAACGAACGGTATCGAGATAGACGATGCCATGAGCGTGAGTGCCATCAACTGACAAATATGTGTTAGTATAGCCCAGCCAACATACATGAATGATCATGTGGGGGCAGTCTCACCATACTCGACGTTCCATTCGGCGTCATGAAGACGACGAGACGTCTTGGAAGCATTGGGCTTGTACCGAGGCGCCCAAGGCCCTTGGGTGTTGGCTCGATAGACGGTGTCTGAAGATTGCACCCACCTGACTGGTTAGTATGTGCGTAATATATTCTCTAAAGCACATCTCTTACAAATCTGCAGATCCAGTGTCGATGGCTATCTTGAGAATTTGAGGCGGAGTACCGACTTTGACATCGGCGATGTAGATCTCATCGCTTCCAAGGGGCTTCACATCGACGCGGCCATCTGCGAAGGTCATCCATCAGCATCAGCGAGATTCAATATCGGATAGAACTTATACCATCATCGAGCAGCGAGAAAGCAGACAAGACCTCTGGCGAAACAGCCTTCCCCCATTTTTGGTGGGCTGCAACCCATTCTCGGACAAAATCAGGCTTGGAATTCGCATTCTTGGTTGCCTCAAGAGAAAAGCCCTTTCGGCCTTTATTCTGAGGCGTAGCAATAGCAGAAGTCAAGCTTGCTGCAAGAATGACCACCATCAAAATGAGGCTCCTCATGATGCAAACGAAGCAAAGGGGGCACTGATTGATTGGGAAAAGAGGGTAAAAGAGAGTGAGTATTGGCTGAGAAACAGAATTACAAGAGAGAGAAGAACTCTAAGGTAAGTGCCCAAGTACCCAGGTAAGTACCTAAGGAAAAATACCTACTTTCCTTACCAAGGTGAGATGCTGCAGTATAAGACAGAGGAAGGTGTAATCCTGATGGACTAATTGTTGGAGGTGTAAACCGAGAAATGGAAGGAGGGAAATTCAGAGCGTGCTCGGCGGACAGTGCCAGTGAATCATCCCGACTAAATATCAGTCAGCCAGACAGACCCCATGTATGGCTTCGGTGCGATGGCTACCTATAGTTGCCAGCACTGTCGGGCAGTTTCTCGGCCAAGCCAGTCGGTAGCCTCCCGTCCTTCTCTTAGGAATCCAATTGCCTCTCAGCATGCATCACCACAGACAGCATATCCATCCACATCCACTCCGCAACGTCTCATTCTAGTAGTATAAGCCGAACAGGCATTGGATCCATCCCCCTATATTAATCCTCTGTAACACACAAAACCGCTTCACACAGATGGGCTCCTGCCGACCATTACACAACCTCTTGTAATCGGGTCGTTTTCTCGCCTACAGCTGCAGTGACAAACACGGGAACCTGCAACTACGACGTAACCTAGCATAGCACTGTATCCACGTCTCTGGTAGCAGCGCTGCGACACGGGCACATGTCGACTCTGCAGAGATGAGACAGACTCGAGATAAGAGTCATGAGATTGGTTCACGAGACCGTGCGGACGAGTAACGACACCAGACATGGACGTTGAACAGGAGAGACAAGACATGATGAGATATAATGAATGCTTCGTTACGTGCGGTCCAAGGGATATGGCCCGTGGAACAGGATCGATCGACTACTTACACTTCACAATTGGTTTGCGCTATCAATTCTTGGCGAGAATTTCATATGTCCCTATTCGTGATATTCTACTTCGCATAGAAACTAAGTACAGTCAGATGTTCTATCGTCCATCATCTCATCTGGCCCGGTATCAAGCAAGCAAGATGTGCATCAACAACCAGCTCCACCTTCTTTTTTTCGTTATAAGAAAGCTAACATCCAAAGTCAATACGCCATCGTCTATAGTTCGTCATGAGTCTCCTTCTTCTGTCCCTCGTTCTTCTCGTTCTGTTTCTTCATGCCGTTGAGAATCTTCTCGAGCTGCTCCTTGTCAATCTCGCCGTCCTTCATGAAGTCCTCAGCGTTAAGCTGTACTGTCTCCTGCGAGGCCTCTCCGCTTGTTGTCTTGCTCTTCTTGCCCTTACCCTTCTTCTTAGCATCCTTAGCAGCCTTCTTAGCCTCTCGGTTCTTTTCCTCCACCTTTCTGGCACCCTTCAGGGCGACAGCAACGCTGGCCTTCTCAAGCTTGTCACGCTTGGCCTGGATGTCTTTGATGAGGAGCACAGGATCAGCAGTAGCAGCGAGCTTAGCCTGCCTAACTTCCATCTCATTCAGCCAATCTTGAGTGGACTTTTGAAGGTCGATAACCTCCTTGAGGTCCTCCAATGTGTACAGAGGAGGGATGGGCCCTTTCTCCTTGATGACCTGCTCCATCTTGCGAGCTGTAGCGGCCGCGCTGTCTTCGTCTTCAAGTCCATCAAACTCGCCAGTGGCCTTCTCTCCAGCAGCCTCTGTGCTGGAAGAGTCAATTGATGAAGATGCAGAAGCGGACTCAGAGGCCGACTTGTGCCAGCTCTCATGCTCTGCAATCTGCTCCTTGATCTTGTTGACAAATTCCGAAGTCCTCTGGAGAGCCTCCTTTAATGAAGCAGTAAGCTCAGGGCGCTTCTCGGCCTCCTCGACCCTTTTCTGAACAGGTGTGACGAGGTCCTTGAGAACCTTGAGCTTGGACTTGAGAACGTCCTTGGTAGCCTCTGCACCATCGGCGTAGAGCCAGTCGCTTGTCTCGCTGGAAAGATCAGCCAACTTAGCTCTCGCCTTCTCAGTAGAAGCCGCGATGAATGTCTCATCCTCAAGGAGATCCCTAATCCTGTATGTGAATGCCTCAAGTTGGTTCAGAGCATCTTCTCGCTGTAGTCGGGCCTTGTCAGAAGTGGCAAAAGTCTTGAGGCGATCCTTAGATTTGGAGATCTCTGCCGAGGTAAGACTAGGCATACCGAGCTTCTCCACGGTGATCTCAACAGGGATACCAACAGTCTCCCGCTTCTTGACCTCAGACTTGGCTTCCTCGGTGCTCCCAGAAGCGGTAGAATCGGCCTCCGAAGCAGTAGAAGACTCGGATGAAGTGGTAGAAGAAGAAGCCTTGTCATCCTTCTTCATCTCTTCCTCGGAGCCTTCAGAGCCCTCCTTGAGGGGCTTCTGGTCCTTCTTTCCAAAGCCAAACAGGTTCTTGACTCCATCCACGAGACCCTCCTTGACCTCAGCCTCGCACTCAACAGCAGCCTTGGCAATCTCGACCTCGCCATTCTCGCCGCTGAGTTTGACACCAAGCTTGAATTGAATCTCGGACTCAACGCAAGAGGGGTACTTCTGCTTGATGGCAGCGATAGTGGCAGTTAGGTTCTTAGTAGTAAAAGACTTGACATCCCTTGCGACAGCGAAACCAAGCTGCTGGTAGAAAGTAGCAGTGAAGTCCTTTTCGTTAGTGAAGGTGAGCTCCTTAGGTGTAGCGCCTTGGGGAGAGGCGGCGGACCAGAGTCGCTGGTGCTGAGTCTCGCCATCCTTGGTCTCCCACCTCACGCCAGAGGGGAAGAAGCCGCCCTCTGAGATTCGGATCTCCTTGACACGGAAGCTGGGACTGAGTTCAGCAGCGCGGAAACCGGCACCAAAAACGGCAGCCTCGTCAGAGTTGACGTTGGATCGAATCTTCTCTGGGGATCCAGAGAGCTTCTCAAGGACCTTCTGGACAAAGGGAGTGCGAGAAACACCACCGTGAAGAATGATAGAGTCAATGTCAATGATGTCGAGGTTGGCGGCCTTGAGGGCGTCGTTAATCACCATAGTGATTCTCTCAGCGTGTTCAGAAGCCATCTCCTCAAATCGAGGGCGAGTGATCTTGTATCGGAAGTCGATATCCTCGTACAAACCCTCAAAGCTGGCTCCAGTGTTCTGGTTGGCACTTAAAACGTGGCGAACCTTCTCAACTTGATTGGTGAGCTTCGCAATGGCGCGGCCGTGGGTCTTGACGCTCTCAGCAGCGATGGAAGCCTTCTGAGCAGCCTTAGACTCGACGAACTGCTTGACCATGTCGTCCAGGATGAGGTTGTTCAAAGAGTCACCACCAAGAGTGCGGTCCCAGCCAGCGCCGAGGACGTGAACCTCCTGGACAGTCTTGTTGAACTTGCCGATATCCTTGATTGATCGACTCTGGAACTTTAAGACAGTAGCCTTAGTAGAGCCGGCGCCCATGTCAAAGACGATGTTATACTCGGCCTTGGATCCATTACTAACGTTGGGGAACTCCCGAGTAGTAGCGTAGTTGAGACCGACAGCAAGACCATCGCTGAGAAGTCCCAAAACCTTAAGACCAGCAAGCTCGGCCGCAGTCTGGAGAGCCCGCTTCTCGTCAACGGTGTAGAAAGGAGGAACCGTAAGGACAATTGAGCGGACGATGCTTCCATCGCCGGCGGCGACCTCAGCGTTCTTCTGGATGCTCTGAAGCTCCATAGCGAGCAACTCCTCAACCATCCAAGCTTCTTGGTCGTCTGTGAAAGACTTGCTCTTGAAAGTGGCGGTGCCTCGAGTGGGATGGGACTGCAATTGCAGCGCGGGGTGTCGGGCAGCGTACTCCTGAACCACATCATCTTGAGTGGTCAGGCCGAGGATGGTCTTGAGGTTCGGGTAGACGTCGCTAGGGAATCGAGAGGCGAGAGCCATTGCGTCGGCGCCATAAGCTCTCTCGGGGTATTCGCCCTTCTGAGGGCCATTTCTGGAAGGCTTGAAGACAACGGCGGATGTCTCTTTTCGTCGGGAATCCTTGGTCAAGACAATCTCTAGAGGAATACCAGGCTTGACAAGAGTGGCCTTGATGTATTCGGTACCAAGGTCGACGCCCAACACGGCAGAAATTGCGAAAACATTTGTGGCAAACAGGAAAACTGTCGCCAAAAGCGTCATGAGCGACGAGACTCGAGAAGCCATGATGGAGGATTTGGTGGGGGTGCGCTCAGTTGCGCACACCAATTGAAAGGAGGATGTCTTATATCAATGAGGAACGTTGCCTCTTGAGAAAAGAGCAAAAAGACGAACAACGTCTATAGGCAGAAAAACAAAGAGCCCAGCCGGAGAGTCACTCTTTTTTTGTATACCCATATAAGTTGACGAAGAAGAGAAGGACGATGTGGCCAGAATGGAGCCCTCTCCAATGGGGAACAAGAAGCCACGATGGCTGTTAGAGCTAGTGGGAGTCTCCAGCCACTCGAGGGAAGAGGACAGCTAACAATAGGTATAAAGGCGGGCGGTGACGTGAGTTTCAATGCAAGGCTGAAAGGGAGATAAGAAAGTCATTGGAGCGATAAAAATTATAGTGGAACACCAAGTCTCGGCCTCGCCATATGATTGGGACCCAGCGCTTCGCTTGACACATCGAGGCCTAGGGATTCCCCAACTACCGACCGAACAGTGACAAGTGGCCTATTTAGTCTCAGAAGTTCATGATGTTTGGTAATTAGGCTATAACTTGTCATGTGGTAGAGGTGGCTTTGTATAATATCATGATCATGTTCTGACTCGATTAACAGTCGTACATCACAATTTCGAGTAGTGAGCTGAACTTTGATAGAATTAGTTAGTAGTCACATCTAAACAACAACCCTCTCTCACGCTATATAATACATATTGGATGTTTCTTGAATTTTGAATCTGAGATCTGCTTAATAGAACCAACAGCTATACGCAGTAGCAAGAGTGTCTCGTTCAAAGTTCTCTGAGAGTCAACGCACGTGGCCTTTGCCCGCCTCCCACCGTCCTGAACAGTTTAGTTTGCACAAGCTGGTTGGAGTATCTACCAACCAACCAAACGACACTTCGAGCTCCCCACATTCTCGACCCTTGTCAACCCTATGACGGCACACTTTCAAGCTTCAACTGAAGCAGCATCTCAGCCTTACCACGACATGGTTTCATATCACTGCAACGAAGCTAGGAAACGTATTGCGCCAAGATGTACACTGTATCCATATCATTATTTAGGAGTTCTAAGCCGTAATTGATGTTCAATGGCTGATTATACCGTTTTCAGGTGGCATCATGACATGTGACCAGGCATCAATAAAACACACACTGGCGGGTATTCATTCACATTGTCTACCTACTGCCCCATGTACCATCCCCGAAAGGCCTATTTTACAAAGTTATTAAGAACTCCAACCGACACCGTGGCCAGATGTATATCCGAGTCCCAAAATCATCAAAACCCCAAATGCAAAGTCCTCAAGTCCACCGCCCCTTGGCTATTCGCCGTAGAAACCTTGACTTGTAAACGCCGTCATCTCTTGGTGTACATTTGCCTCCGGGAGATAAAAGGAGATTCGTAAGTTGTGTGTCTACCGCATGCCATGTTTTGAGGTGCTTAGGACTCGTCGCTGCGTCGCCCGCCTCGACCAGCACCACCGCGGCCACGGCCACGGCCACGACCATCACCGCGGAAACCACCTCGACCACGGTGCTCTCCTCGTCCGCGACCTCGGTGGTTGCCGCCATCGTTCCGGGGCCCCTTTCGTTGGACCTGGTGGAATCCATCGTTGGGATCAGCGGGTGCAGTGGCCTGATTTGGTCAGTTAGCATCTCTATCATCTAGTGGAGAACAAAGTCGAAACATACCTCCGGGTGGTCATCAGCCCAAGAGTGGGGGTTGGCAACGCGAGTAGGAGCGGGAGCAGCAGCGTCGGCCTCAACAGCCTCAGCAGGCTTAACATCAACCCACTCCTGGGAAGCGGACAGATCGTTGTTAGTAGCATCCCAGTGGCTTTCAGCGACGGCGTTCGCAGCGTCATCAGCCACGCTGGCGTTAGCCAAGCCGTTGGAAGAGGGCTCAGCAACCGGAGGAGCAGCAGTATCGCCAGCCTCAATCTCAGTGGCGGCGGCATGCGCAATTGTAGGGTCGGTAGCAACGTCCTTAGCTTGCTCGGCATTGCCCTCAGCGGGTTGGGCATCGTCGTACGGAGTCTTATACTCTTGGGCGAGGGCCCTGACCTTGGAGACTGTGTACTGTTAGAATAGGCCAAAGAACTAAAGTTAGGTTACTCACAGGGGGTTTGTAGCTGCTCTCCAGGCACGCTGAGAATCTGGTCATCGGAGCCGTTGACAAGCTTCAACATAGACTGAACGGCATTCTCATCGCCAGAGTAGATAGCAAGAAGCACACCCTCAATAGCCTGACTCTCGTCGGACTCGGGGTCCTGGGCTTCCTCGCGACGGTAGGCAGCAAGGCGCAAAAACTGCGACAGGACCAGCAGGTTGTCATGGAGAGCCTTGGTAGATTCAGCCTGGGCCTCAGCAACAGCATCAGCCTTGGCTTTCTCCAGGTTCTTCTCCCATTCCGCCTTGTCACTGGCGGCACGTGTGCGGTACTGCTCGTTAACCTTCTGATATTGGACAAGCTGCTCTTCGTATTGCGCTAGCTGCTTCTGCAGTTCGGGCTTCTTGAGAATCTGGGCTTTCTGGTCGGTGTTGATGATTCGAGATTCGACCAGCTCCTCGAGCGACTTGCCAGGGTTCTGGCTCAGGAGGGAGTCGGTCTTAGAAGCGTTGGTCTTGCAGCAAAGTTAGTATGACGGCAGATGACAGTTGGGCATGATGGCGTGGAGGCAAAAAAGCACGTACAATTTTCTTGTTAACGTTTCGAATGTTCCTTTGGCTACGGTTAGCACTTTATTGTCTTTCGGTTTTTTTTTTAACCGGCAGCTCCAAAACTTACTTCTGAATCTCCTTGATGTATGGGCTCTCAAAGCTGTCATCGCCAGTCTTATCGGCAGTGGCAGAGGCAATGCTAGGGGCGGGAGATTCGGTTCGCTCGAGGGCCTTGGCAGCCTTCTTCTTCGCGGACTTCGAAGGAGCTTGGGCAGCTTGGGCAGCCATTGCGGTAGACTGTAGAGGGAGGAGGTCGCGTGTGATTTGGTGGCAGAGAGTTTGCGCGAGGCGAGGAGGCACTGTCGGCGTGATGTGCGACAGGCGAGGAGAGGTGCTGATCGTTGGAAGTTAAGTAGTTCGGGAAAAGCAAAATGCTAGAAATACGGGTAGAATGCGGGTAGAGAAGAGCTGGGTTGAAGTTGGGGAGAAGTTGGAGAGGAGAAGAGTTTGATAGCTGGAGGAGAAGAAGGCCGTTGGTGACACAGAAACGATCCATGGAAGCTGGCTTGCCAGTGCCAACGCCAGTGCCACTCACTAAGGTACCTAACTAACCACCTAGCCTCAGGTGCTTGCCCAGGCAACCCCCTGCATGGACAGACAGCCGACTCCATGTCAACGTTTCTAGAACCGACGACAAGAAAGAATATGGGGCTGGCTGTCAATTGTTCTTTATAATTATGCTCATATGCGGTTCCAGGTTATGTAGATATTCAAGCTGGTTTTAATATATTTTATAAAAGCTCTTCCATTGGTTGTGTCTACTTTATTGATCTGTTGTTGGAGAGGACCGAGGCGGTTCTCTCGGTGACCTCCATCATCGTCATGACAAAAGCCCCACTCAATCGTCGCATTCAGCTGGAGTGAGGTGAGGTGGTCTCGTGCGTGAATGCTGCGCTCTCCTATCCTCGCGATGTCCTCTTCCCGGTCGCGCAATACGTCAGGCAGGGGTCATGTGTGATATTGTGGTTTCCATATCGAGCTTACGATTTTGTCCGTGTAGATGATACTCCTGCACCATTCCGGGGTCTCGTCTGTGTCCGCACAGCGCTTGATGGCGGCGCGGCTCTTAGTGATGGCGACATCATTATCGTTTCGATGAATATCTACTGTTCGCTGCAGGTTTCGATTCGCTCAACCCTTAAACTTGGTCAAGGTATCCTGAATAACACGTATCAGTAGATGTAGAAAAGATACGTCGCAAAACATACTCTTGTCACCTTCTTAACACTACGCGCAGACAGACCTCGTTCACCAGACTGCTTCGATTGGATTGCCGCTTCTTTGACAAGACTGCCACTTCAGTTAGCTCAAAAAATACCATATAGAAGTGTTTGCTGGATTTATACGTTTCCATGAACAGCACATAGTCGAGGAAGATCTAAGGCAAGTAAACATCAGTATCAATTGCGACCAGGGACCGTTCAGACACACAGTAACATCGGCATTCTTCTTGATATTGTGGTTCGAATGGGCCTTGATGATCTTCTTGATAGTCGCCTTGGGGTATGGTTTCTTTCCGAGGGCCATAGTTGATGATATTTTGGTTGTTGTTTTGTTTCTTTGCAATGTTGAAAATGCGCGTTCTGTTGTTGCTACTCTCTGACCTCACAGGGAATAGAGCTGGGGGATAAGCCAATCGATAGAGCCCGAGAATATGTACGTACACCTACAGATGAGATGAGGGGCGTACAGTGTCAATTCAACAGTCCGCTTTGCGCACTGTAACCCACCTTCGGATTGGGGATTGAGTTGCTCACAGGCTTAAGATTTGTAAAACAGCGATAGCATCTTCAGTCGTCCACCATGGCTTCATTAGTACAGCGCCGTATGGTAAGTTAAGCCCACTTAAATTCTCGAGACCAACATATCTAACAGTGCTTCAGCTTTCAAAGGCGGACGAGGAGGCAGCCGACGAGGTCGAGGTGCGACGTGAGGACCAGGACAAGATCAACAGATTCAGCCGCCTACACCAGCGGGAGATCGTTTTGGAGGATGAATTGAGCACCAAGACCGTACGTCTACAATACCCAACCATTGAGATGATCCTTCATGCTTGCTGGACACCGACTGATTCAATATTGTTGTATAGAAGGAAAAAGAAGAGCTCGACGACCTGTCCACAGAACTCGAACTCGCCGACGAGGACGAGAAGATCCAGTACGAACTCGAAAATCCCTCTCAAATCGCAACATGCAATAGACTAATCCCCGTACAGATACAAGATCGGTGATGCCTTTTTCCATGTCTCGGTAGAGCAGGCCCAGGAGATGCTGGAGGAGGCAACAGAGAAACTCGAGGAAGAATCAACATCTTTGGAGGAGAAGCTGGCATCTATCCGCGAGGAAATGACCAAGCTCAAGGTCGAGCTATATGCCAGATTCGGAAAGCAGATCAACCTAGAGACTTGAGAACAAAAAATCGAAGCCTGATACCCCCAAAGACCAAAAAGCCACACCAAGCCAGCCGGAAGAATTCTTACCCAGTTCATTGTGAATGTAGCAATTATGCTGCACATCACAACGCTTGTGGGCAACTCTATTTGTAATGCCCTTGGGGGTCTCACACTCGCAGTCGGTATCGAGAACCCCGTCAGCAGGTTGCTTGCATGTCATGTCGACGAAAGGGCGGGCTCACCTCCCACGATGTTGTACCCGGCTACTATTCCCGGTTTATTGTTCACAATGAAGCCGCTCCAACAACCCCAACTTGTTGACCAAGCAGCACCGATTCGCTCCCTCTTGAGCCGGACGAAGCTAATGCAAAGCCATCGTTACAAGCTATCAACAATCGAGCTATAGTATGATCCTGGAGGCTCCCGAGAATCGCAACCAACACTTCTGTCCCATCATCCATGACGACCTGAGACCTCCCCTCACTCGGAAGATGCTCCCGCAGATAGCTCCCTCCCACACCCGCCTCCATCATCGGCGCCGCAAATCCCACCTTTGCCCCATATTTGAGGCCCGGCTCCGGACCTCCTTTGGGAACCGGGGAGAATTGCCACACAAACAGATGCCTCCATTACAACTTACCGTAGCAACCCAAAGGTGAGAAGGAGATGGAGTGCGTAGCCGCATTAGCCAATGGATAGTTGAACCCACCGTATCAACCATTTTGAGGCACCCAAGTGCCATGGGGAAAGAATGCATGCAGAACTTATCCACTTTGCGTGCAAGGCCACCATCATGTGAATCCTTTTCTTTTCAACATCATATCAGCTTGACTTTCAAACATTTGTTCGCCCCTTCAATTGACCCATGTTCTGTGTGAATAGTCTCAGTTTCGCCAAGTCCAGAAACCATGCCTGCAAGTGAATCCAGTGAGACTACAAGAGAACCCTCCCCATACCGTAAGTCATTATTATCGCTGCTATTCTACTCGACACCACTAAAGCTAACAATTCGTCAGGGGGGCGAAGGAGAAGCAGCTCTTTCTCAAATCATATGCATCATCTCGACGAAATCGAGGCTCAATCCCGGTATGAAGAAGAGACGGCGGACCGAGGTCTTGGCGCCCTTCATAACATCCGCTCTCGGACACGAAGTCGCACAAATGAAGTCCTTGTCAGTTGGGAGGTTGACGATCCTGAGAACCCTGTCAATTGGTCAGATGTATGTCTTCCTTCCATGCTTCTTCATTCCAGAATAGCTCTGTTAACCATAGGCATTTGTACAATAGACAAAAAAGAAGGTGGTTGTTTTGTGTACCTCGGTTCTCGTCATCAACTCCACAATGGGCTCTGCTCTTCCAAGCATGGCGATCCCAGATATCGTCCAATATTTCGGCATCACATCAGAGGAACAAAGCGTCCTGCCCATCTCCGTATACCTCATCGGCTACGTGTTAGGACCTGTTGTCTGGGGCCCTCTCAGCGAGCACTATGGACGTAGAGATCTGAGTCTCGTCACCTTTTGTCTCTTTACTATTTTTACCATGGCTTGTGCTCTTGCTCCGACTTGGCCTGCTCTGTTGGTCTTCCGCTTCTTCTGTGGAGCTTTTGCTAGTTCACCTATTGCGATTGTAGCTGGTATTCTGGCAGATGTGTATAACGACCCGCGGACAAGGGGCAGGGCGTTTGCTATCTTTATGGTGGTGAGTATATATCAACTGTTCCTCCAAAGTCCTATCATTATGGCATAGGCTAACCTGGCTATAGTGTACCACTGGCGGTCCCATCCTCTCTCCCATCCTCTCTGGCTTCGTTGGTCCTCATATTGGCTGGCGCTGGGTCTTTTGGATTGCTCTGATCATCTCAGGCACAACTCTTGTCCTTATCGTCTTTCTCCCAGAGACATATGGCCCAATCCTCCTTTCCCGCCGCGCTCGAAAGCTCCGCAAGCAAGACCCTTCATCTCGTGCCATTGCCCCTCGAGATCTTGAGACAACAGATCTTAGACAGCTTCTCACCGTGGTCTTGACTCGTCCCCTTCGCATGCTCGTCTCTGAGCCTATTGTGACAACCTCCTGCGCCTATCTCGCCCTTGTCTACTCCATCTTCTACATGTCCTTCCAGGCATTCCCGATCATTTTCCAAGATGTTTACGGCCTCTCGCCCGGCGTCACTGGTCTCGCATATCTTCCCATCTTTGCTGGCGCAGCTCTGAGTCTTCCCATTTTCTGGGGCTGGGATAATACCCTTGCACGTGCTACGGAGCGTAATGCCGCATGGGTTCAACGCGAAGAGTATCGTCGTCTTCCTCTAGCTTGTCTCGGTGGCCCTCTCTTCGTCATATCTCTCTTCTGGCTCGGCTGGTCTGCCCGTGAAGATGTATCCTTCGCATCTCCTATGCTTGCCGGTGTCCTATTTGGAATGGGCTTTATGCTGATTTTCATGGCCATATTAAACTACCTTACAGATGCATATGAGATCTTTGCTGCCTCTGCGAATGCTGCGTCCTCTACGACACGCTCTCTCTTTGCTGTTGTGCTACCGCTTGCCACGAAACCCATGTTCCGTCAACTACATATCAATGGTGCATGCTCTCTTCTTGGTGGTCTCAGTGCAATCATGTGTTTCATCCCATTTGCCTTCATCTGGAAGGGCCCCAGCATCCGAGCTCGCTCAAGCTTCTGTATTGCGCTGCGCGAGCGAAAGGAGGAGATGCAGCGAAAAGAGGAAGAGGCGAGGGCTAGAAAGGAGCGTTATGAGCTAAGAGATGAAGAGAAGGAGAAGAAAGAGGAAATGGTTTAACCATGACTTGACCCTTTGTTGGATACAACACGCATCTCGCAGACTGCAGGCTTCCTTTCTGGGGTATTGGTACTTATACGAACTAGTATGTTGGCTGCGATTCCTTGGATGATTGGCACGCCAGTCACGTAATGAGATCATGACATTACCTGGATTGAGTAGATATGGATACTCTGCAAAGCGTTTTGGAATCACACGAAAGCCTAGCAACGAATCATAATACAGACACAATGAACTGAAGAGTAGGACTGTAGTGTTCTGAGATTAAAAATAACATACACAAAGTTTGATTACTTACAAAAAACTAAAAGCACAGAACGAATAAGATTCCCCTCGGCGATCTCTGCTGGCAGCTACATCGTACTTGTCACGTTGACCCCTTCTTACAATGTCTAGCATTTTTATAACCGCAGGCCATTGTAGCCGTCGCGGTAGAATAAGTTTGCTGTCGCCTGATATCGTTTTGTCAAGTCGAATACTTGTTCACCGTCGAAATCTGTTCGTCAGAGCCTAGTATTCTGATAGGTGGAAAGGAATTGTTCTGAGAAGAGTCGCCACTCTCAGGTTGTGTCACTGGTGTATTGTGGTCTCCAGTGGACTCTACTTCCACGCCATTCTTTTCTTCCTCATCCACGGCATCGTTCGAAAAACGACTCTTCGGCGTGACGAATACATCTGTTGCGGCAATACTCTCCCTGATCAGACTTGGTGTGAGTGGTACCGTAGGGCACTCAGTTGGCTGAACAGTGTCATTATGTTTCGAGTGTCTCTGCCCGATTGCTTCCTGCATGAGAGCAACTACTCGATCTCCCAAGCTCGTGGAAGACTGGGGCTTTGATAACTCCCTTTCAGGAGCGTGCAAGTGAGTTTGTCCCTTCATGTTGCTGATCTCCCTCCCTAGCGCTTGCAGTTCAGTGTACCCAGATTCTGAGGGGCGGATACCCATTTCAGGATATTCCATGCGAGCTGAGCTGGAGGCAGCATTTCTTATCAAGTGACCTTGACTCACACGGTGCCGTACATCCTTAGACGGGATCATTCGGCTCATCTTTGACTTGATCAACTCACCGAATTTGGTAGAAAAAGAGCGTGGCAGGGTATGGGCACGTTGTTTCTCCTTACTAGGGGCCATGTCTGTAGCCCATCGAATCTGTCCCTCCGACGTAACATGTTTAACTGCAAAGTCTCTGAGATGCACCTTGTCTCTAATTGTTAGATTCCTATTTCGTTCCTCCCTGTTGTAGGAGGGAAATCTGGACCAAGACCTGGGAGGTCCTGTGAGTCGCGTTGGCCTCAAACTTCCGATTGATTCGTCTCCACGACCCGCCTTAGGTCTCATCTGGGTAATCCAGCGCTCAATGAGCCACTTTGAATTGTTTGGTGAAGACATTTCATCTGTTGTTGGAGTTAGCTGGGAGACCTCTCGTCTCATATCAGAGACGCTACTCGTGCTATTCCGATCTGCACCCGTTTCGTTTCGAGATGTGTTAGAGGATGGGCTTCTCTGGTTCGGGTTTGGTGTGCTCAGCTGAAAACTACTGCTGCGTCTCGTTTCGGCCTCAAGTCTGATGGCGCGCTGCCACAGTTCTGTTGCGCTCTCTTTGCGTTCCAGGCTTGGCTTTCTATACTCCTCTGTCGGCAGAGGACCCATATGTGGGCGAATGCTCAAATTCGAACGAGCCTTTGACTTGTCACTCGCTTCCCTCTCGTGACCCTTCAACGTCTCCAAAGGAACGAGTAGATAGTTTTGTCCCCGGGATGGGCCAGGGATGTCCTCATTACGTCGGCAAACAGAGCTCTCAGATCTGGCTCTAAGGTGACTCGGAATTGCAAGATAAATCCTGCTTCTGAAAGATTTATGAACTGCTGGTGAGGGCAAAGAATCAGAGAACTCTTCACGAAATCGTGTAACCACCTTTTTCTCGGGCTTTCTGCGAGCCAATGCTTCACTGAAACGCCTTCTGATAGTATCAAGTTCGGCCTCACGTTGATGAAAGCTAGCAGACTCTGACTGGGCTACCGAGGCCGCATCGTGTGCTCCCTGTGCTAGAGATTGGATGTTGTGAATGCTTCCATAAGAATGAGATCTTGGCTGGAACGCACTCATACTGAAGGGCTTGGAAATCTGGTCTTCGGGGGTTTCTTGTGCTTGGGAAGATGGTTGGCTTCGCCCTTTTCATTGTATTAGTCAGTGTATCGTGGCGGCCAAGTAATCACTCACATCTAAATGGAGATAGTTCCATACTTTCCAGGTTCTTAGGGTCCAGTTTGTAAAGATTCTGCTGGGATCGTGCTGGACTTGACTGAGACTTCGATGGATCGCTTGAAGAAATGCGATCCGTGAATGAACTGAGAAGAGCTGTTACAGTCGGACCCCATGGTAGCTCTCCGGAGAAGCTCGAGATCTCATGGCGATCATTTTTGGTATTGATACGGGAGCGAGGTTGAGGTTCAATCTTGTCGGGTGAATTGATAGTAATTTTTTCACGAGAAATAAGGATATCTCTGTTTGCTAACATGTCTTGGAGCTCTGGATCATGTGGCCCCTCTTCTCCTTTGGACGAATGAGGTTTGTGATCTGTTAGCTTAGTATCTTTCGAGGGTTCTATTTCGTCTTCTTCATCAAGAAAAAGGGTTGAATTGTCTCGTGAGCGCAGGCCCTGGGCTATGAGCCACACACCAAGAGCAGAGTGGCCATCTCCAGAGGAAGCATGCCGACTGTTGAAACTGCTGTCTGGTCCCAGAATTCGATCGAGGCGTCCAGCCCTATTGGACAGCTGAAAAGACTTCTGAGAATGGGTGAAGTCAACGTCTTCATTTACTGACGCGTGCGTTGAGAGGCAGGTGGCAGAGGGGCTTGCAGCAATTGCATCTGTTCTCCAATCATTCCTTCCACTAATAACGTCTGATGGCTGCGAAGAAGCTCTTTCCAAGCTCGATGTAGCTTCCTGGGAAGTTTGACTATCTCGACGAGTGTCCTGGTCGACCTGATCCTTATCGAGTTGAGCTGATTGTCCATTCCCGGAAGACGACTTTCTAACACCAAACTCTATGGCATCTCGGGGTCCAGAGTTGGGTAAAGCAAGATCTGCGACTGAAGCCATGTACCGCGTGCTGCTCGCCGGTTTCTTTTCAATGTCATCATCCGGCTCGTCTGACTTGAGCTCATCCTGAATTCGTTGATGCATGATGCGCTTCAGCTCGGCTCTGCGGGCAATCCCCTCTTCACTGTTTCCAACAGAGACCTGTGATGGCTGGTCGTTATTGTTGTTGTGAGAAATGCTTCGAATGAGCTTGTTTCGTACAGCGTCAAACGCAGTGCTGGACTTCTTTGTTGGTTGCGGTCGGCCTTGATCTGAATCAGAATCGTCGCCATTCACATGCTGATTTGTAGTAGAGCCGGTTTCAAAAGAAGTGTCTCGTTCTGGCACTGCCCATGCTATATCAGGCAAACCTATTATGGAGTGTCGGTGATTTTGTTCGGATTCTTGTTGCTGTTCTTCAGGGGGAAGATTCAGAGCAGGCATCGGCTGGACAGCCACATTTTGTGCAGCATACGTTGAGCTCTCTCCACAACGCCTTCGAAATTTGCAACAGCAAATTAGGGTCATAGGGTTAAATGAAGACATCAGCGAAGGTATTGAAGAGTAGGAGGTGTTCTTCCAAGAAGCGACCAAAAAGGAGTGGAGGTGCACCAGAAGGGTGTGATCATAAAGGTCGTCCAAAACGAAGAGTGTTGATGAAACAGGAAGAATCCAACTTGCAGAGCCCAAAGAAGCCAGAGATAATCTAGAGTTTGAAGCCATCGCGACTACCATGTATGTTCTTGCCCATTTCACCCTTTTCCCCTGAGGTGGTTTGGAAGGTGCTACCTGATGCATGACCACGAGGCGAATGTTAACGATCCAGTAACCATTTAACGCAGGTGCGTTAGATTGGAGCCAAGATGCGAGCTCCTATTCTACCTTAGGTAGGTACCTGATATTTCCTGGGCTTCACATGTAGTATTAGCTTCTCATCTCTATCGTTGAGAACGTAATTGATGTAGTTGTATTTCAAGTTAGCACTCCTTAACCTAGAGCTGCATTTGTTGAGACTCTTCCGCTATCATTAGAAAGAGTTGATGGCATGTGCAATTTTCAAAAACCAGCAAAATGAATAAATGATTTAGTATTCTATATTTATGTATTCGAGAAGGTGCAGGAACGCTCGACACGTTTTCCCTGACGTCTGTGCCTTTCATACGGAGTTCAAATACTCCGAAAATTTCCGGTATGAGCGCAGCCGTCAGAACATCAAAAAGAAGAGGACTAGAGCACGTGGTCGGTCTCCAGTCCCATAGGCCGCCACAAGCCATGAATTTAGGAACCGATATCGTAGAGAAAGAAAAAAGACACGACGTCTTGATAGAGGTTGGGAATGGCCGATCCCAGCAACCAAGTGGGTTGCAAAACGGCGCCAGAGGCCGATCTGCGGCGAGGAAGAAATTGGCTTCAGCTCTTTCTATTCCTCTAGCTTCCATCCTCTACTCCATTGCAGCTCCTGAGAGAAGATTGACACTCAAGCACGCAATTCGGAAGCCGAGCGAAGATTCATTGAGACGAACTAGCCCCATTCTGCCCTGCGAGAACGGTGAATACCCCTGCCATAAGCTGCAGAGCTGCAGCAAACTGCCCCTCCATTAGCTCCCACCGACAGCCCGTGAGCCGTGCCAAAGGGCCCTGAAAATCCACTCCGGCAACCGATTCCTCCGATTAACCAACCACCGCATACGTAGGTACGCTTAGTACGAATACGTGAGACTCGAGGCGAATGTTGTTAGAGTTTCTGAGGAGGAAGCAGGAAGCAGTGCCTACCAGTGCAGGGAAGCTCCCACGTATCACAGTATCGGTGAGTGGGTAAACGAAAGGTACTGAACCTTAAGGTATCTCGAGTGCTTCACTGCCAATCAAATCAGCGGCGTAGCTTCTCTCGACCACTTTTTTACCCCTCCCCCGCTCTCGGCCTGGCTTGGTTGGTCCTCTTAACTTTTCTTCTGAGCGAGCTCAAAACATTCATTTACTCCCAAACTCCCAACATTTTCTCTTCTTTTTTTCCCTTCTTCCTTCTTCTTCATCTCACTCTTGCCCTTTGTTCTATCTCGAAAAGGATCTTGAAATTGATCCAATTTGGTGCAGATAAGGGCTCTGAACCACTTTGTATGTGAAGTTCCTACTTCTCCCGCTTTTCTCAACTCCCCGCCAGCTCCTCCAGCCCAGCTCGATTTCCTCCGCCCCTCCCCCCGCCGTCATCCCCGCCTCATTGCACCGTGCTCTCAACCCAAAATATCAAGACTAACCTTACAACAGTATACCAAAATCAAGAATCAGACGAAGCAGTTGAATCAATCGCCAAGATGGTTCAGTCCGCTATCCTCGGTTTCCCCCGTATGGGTGTTAACCGTGACCTGAAGAAGGCCACCGAAGCTTGTCAGTCTCTCACTCAAAATATCTGACTCGTGTCATCATCGACTAACCAAGATTTTAGACTGGGGTGGAAAGATCTCTCAGTCCGACCTCCTCGCCGAGGCCAAGCGCCTCCGTCTGGCTCACTGGAAGATCCAGAAGGATGCCGGTGTCGACATCATCCCCAGCAACGACTTCGCCCTCTACGACCAGGTCCTTCACCAGATCCAGGACTTCGGTGTACGTATCTTCCCCAAGCTCGAGTCATAGAGCAACATTTGCTGACCCACATTCTTTAGGCCGTTCCCGAGCGATACACCAAAGATGGCCTTGACCCCATCGACCAGTACTTCGCCATGGGCCGTGGTCACCAGAAGGAGGGTGTCGATGTCCCCTCGCTGGAGATGGTCAAGTGGTTTGACTCCAACTACCACTACGTCAAGCCTACCCTCCAGGACAACCAAACCTTCAAGCTCACCAACAGCCCCAAGGCTGTTGCCGAGTTCAAGGAGGCTAAGGAGGCTGGTATCTCTACTCGCCCCGTTCTTGTTGGCCCCGTTTCTTTCCTCCACCTCGGCAAGGCCGACCGTGGCCAGTCTGTCGACCCCATCGATCTTCTTGAGAAGCTCCTCCCCGTCTATGAGGAGATCCTCACCCAGCTGAAGGAGGCTGGTGCCGAGACTGTCCAGATTGATGAGCCCGTCCTCGTCTTCGACCTCCCCGAGAAGACCAAGGCTGCCTTCAAGCCCGCCTATGAGAAGTTCGCCAGCCTTGGTGACAAGATCCCCAAGGTCGTCTTCACCACCTACTTCGGTGACATCGTCCACAACCTTGACCTCCTCCCCAAGGACGTCTATGGTGTTCACATCGACCTTGTCCGTAACCCCGAGCAGCTCGAGAAGGTTCTCGGTGCTATCGGCCCCAACACTATCCTCTCCGCTGGTGTCGTCGACGGCCGCAACATCTGGAAGACCAACCTGAAGCGCGCTATCGAAATTGTCGAGACCGCCATCCAGAAGCTTGGCAAGGACCGTGTCATTGCTGCTACCTCCAGCTCTCTCCTCCACACCCCCCACACTCTTGCCAGCGAGAAGAAGTTGGACCCCGAGATTGCCGACTGGTTCTCTTTCGCCACTGAGAAGGCTTCTGAGATTGCTCTCATTGCCAAGGCCGTCACTGAGGGCCCTGCCTCCGTCCGCGAGCAGCTTGAGGCTAACGCCAAGTCCATCAAGGCTCGTGCTGACTCTCCCCGCACCAACGACCCCCAGGTTAAGGAGCGCCAGTCCAAGGTCACCCAGAAGGACTACGAGCGCAAGAGCGAGTTCACTACCCGTATCAGCCAGCAGCAGAAGAAGTTGAACCTCCCCCTCTTCCCCACCACCACCATCGGCTCCTTCCCCCAGACCAAGGAGATCCGAGTTCAGCGAAACAAGTTCACCAAGGGTGAGATCACCGCTGAGGAGTACGACCGCTTCATTGAGAAGGAGATTGAGGAGAACATCAAGATCCAGGAAGAGCTCGACCTCGATGTCTTCGTTCACGGTGAGCCTGAGCGTAACGACATGGTTCAGTTCTTCGGTGAGCGATTCCAGGGTTACGCTTTCACCACACACGCCTGGGTTCAGTCTTACGGTTCCCGATGCGTCCGACCTCCCATTATTGTCGGTGACATCTCTCGCCCTCAGCCCATGACCGTCAAGGAGTCCAAGTACGCCGTCTCGGTCTCCAAGAAGCCCATGAAGGGCATGCTTACTGGTCCCGTCACCTGCCTCCGATGGTCTTTCCCCCGTGATGACGTCCACCAGTCCGTCCAGGCTGAGCAGCTTGCTCTCGCTCTCCGTGACGAGGTCGTCGACCTTGAGAAGGCCGGCATCGACGTCATCCAGGTCGATGAGCCCGCTCTCCGTGAGGGTCTTCCCCTCCGCTCCGGTGAGGAGCGCGATGCCTACCTCAAGTGGGCTGTCCAGGCTTTCCGCCTCTCCACTGCTGGTGTTGAGGACGCCACTCAGATCCACTCTCACTTCTGTTACTCTGAATTCCAGGACTTCTTCCACGCCATCGCTGCCCTCGATGCCGATGTCCTGTCCATCGAGAACAGCAAGTCTGATGCTAAGCTCCTCCGTGTCTTTGTCGACTCTGAGTACCCCCGCCACATCGGACCTGGTGTTTACGACATTCACTCTCCCCGTGTCCCCAGCGAGCAGGAGATTAAGGACCGCATCGAGGAGATGCTTCAGTTCCTTAAGCCTGAGCAGCTCTGGATCGACCCTGACTGTGGTCTCAAGACCCGTCAGTGGAAGGAGACCAAGGAGGCGCTTGCCAACATGGTCAACGCCGCCAAGTACTTCCGTGCCAAGTACGCCAAATAAATACCAGCCTATAATTGTCTAAGGGTTGATGGTGATGAAGGCGTATGAGGATTGTGTTAATAGCATTTTTGTGGAGGCTGTTCTTCGAAACAGCTACGATTTCAACATCGGCGTTTGGGACTGGCCTAAAAAAGGGACCAGCTGTGTTTGTGGTAAATCCTAAAAGTTAACCTGTGGATTAGGATCTGGGTATGGATGGTTTGGCGAGCATTCAACATTTGCATATACCCTCCCAATTGGGAGCAGATGAGGGTCTAAAATCAACAAATTGACCTATTTTTCATGATTTTTTTCATGATCATGATGATGAAAACCTTGTTCCTCTTAATTTACTGTGATTGACCTATTGAGCATGATGAATGATAAAAGCTGAGGCTGTAATAATGGTTGAAAATATCACGTGCACACGCGTAGATGAATTCTCAGCCCCACGTCACATCATAACGCGCTTCTTTGTTATCCTTGTCTTTCAAGCGAACGGTAACAATTTACGATTAACTTCACTTTCACATTGAAAATTTGTACTTCACGCATGTGACCGACCATTGACGCGATGCGTCAATATCTAGCAGGATGCCTCCAATTGTAATACTTGATTCTGACGACGACGACGAAGACGCTGGCTTTTCTCCACCTCCAGATGTACAGGTGCAGGCACCATTCTCACTCGGGCAAGCTGAAGCTGCAAATGAATCTTCTGGGCGTGTAAGCCGTGCGACGACATCAACAAACCCATCATTCTTCCAGAACATTTACAACGAGCAGAATGATGCAGCCCGTGGATATGTTCCAGAGCCGACGGCAAGATCACATGATCAGGATCAACAGTCAGTCTCAAGTTCTGAGATGACGGCACCAGCACCTTTCAAACGCACTGTAACGGGACTTATTGAACCTTCGTCTTTATCTTCTACGCGGGATCAAGCAGGTACAAGGGAGCAGAGGATGGCAAATGGAAGCGGTCCAGGTCCAGAGGAATGGACTCAGGCGTCCACGCCTGGCAGACGAAAGGCACCTACAGCAATTATGGATGGCCTTTGGGATGTACCGAGCTCGCTAGACGAATCTCCTGTTCGACCCAAGATAAAAATCAAGGTGAGGCGTTCAGGGGCTCAACCTGATTCCACACCTGATCTTCAACCTGTCCAGGAGCCAGAAAATGCCCCTGGCACTAGATCTGTGCAACCAGAGAATTCACCATCAGGCAGGAAGCGTAGAAAGGCCAGCCATCCAGAGCCTTCTTTCCAAGGCTCCAACGAAGTGAATTTGGTCACCGTTCCCTTCGGCCATGATCATCAAGGCGAATACCTTGAATCTCAGCCAGCTCCTACGCCCAGCATGCTCCCGCCAACATTACCAATCAATGAGGACAATTCTTTCTTCATTGCCCCAAACCACCTTACCGATGCCCAGAAACTGGACTACGAAAGCGTGCAATTACCTTCTAGTGGCAGCCCAAATCACCAGCTACCTCCAGTCCGTCAGTTCGAAATCAATCTTGCTTCGAGCGGAGATGCAACCAATGTCAATACTCCCAGGAGTAACGCGACTTATCTTATGAGCACTGCTCCTCCTCCTCCTCCTCCTTCAAGTGTGATGGATCCGCCCAGGGCAACAATTGGCCAGATCACACATCGGTGGGATTCATCTCCTGACGTCATTTCAGCCATCGATTCGCCTCCCAGACAAAAGGCAACAAAACAACTGGATCAAACACGGCATGGTGACTTACCCGAGCCCGCAAATAATGAGACATTGGAAGCTCAGCAAACAGAACAACCCGAGCTGCCAGCCATGCAAGAGCCGGCGTTTGATAATTACGAGCCTGAAAAGGTAGCAAAGACAAAGAAATCGAGAGGGCGCCCAAAGAAAAAGGCTGTTGACGAGGCTGTCCCCGTGACAGAATCACCCCCAGCCCAAACAGAGGTTGTCAACCCTGTCGCAAAGCCCAAGAAGAAACGGGGCAGGCCACGAAAGTCAGATCAGCCTGATACAAAGGAGGAGAGTCTCAGGATCGATCAATCAGCATCTACCAACGACGCTTCACTATCTGAAGAGGCTGAGCGACCAGAGAAGAAGGCCAAGGTTGAGGTTGAGGAAGATGAAGCTAAGGATGAGCTGGCCGAGGAAAACGAGATGGAACCTTTGTCAAAAAGCAACAGTCGAGAAAGTTCTATTTTGAAGGAATCCGATCCAAACGTCTTCGCCAAGTCCATGTCCAGCATGGATGATGACGCCATGTCCAAAGCTTCAGATGCCACAACAGCAGAGAAGGAAGAAAAACCAGAGAAAACGGCAATCTCAAGCAGGACCTCAACCCCGTCCAAGGGATTGTCATCAATCATTAACAAACCTGTTTATCGCGTCGGATTGAGCAAGAAGTCCAGGATTGCACCCTTGCTAAAGTGTCTGCGTAAGGAGTGAGGTCTGTCAGCTTTTGGGGGAGTAAACAGGAGCGAGATGCCAACCTGATATTGATGATTACTTAGGTATGTTTTGGCGTTCTCTGACATACACCTAGTCTGCTGCTTGTGCTTGCTATCGGTTGCAAGTGTCAATCATGCAGTTGTTGTTTGGGGAGTTGGTGGTAGAGGCGGCTGGGTAAGATACCCGCCTTGATTGAGCACGGCGTTCTGGTAATGAAATCATGGACATCAAGGCAATAGTTGCTAGAATCATGACGATAGAGTAGCAGCCCGCGTTTTCAATAGAGTATATACTAGATGATATCCTGTTTCTCTGGCGAGTTGGTTTCCGTTCGTAGGATTGTGTTTTGTTTGACAGCCGTTGCTTGCTGGGTGCCTGAATCGAACTTCACCGCCATGACCAGAAAAGAGTAATAAGAAGCGACAAGCAGCAAACACTATGATCAAGCTATTATTGTATATCTGAACATTCAAACGGAAGAGGGCTTTGGAAATTTATAAAAATCCCTGGACTCTCCCAGCTCTAGATGTCTTTCTTTCTTTCTCATCATCAACAACTCTACACTTTACTCTACACTTGACAACTCACGACCACAATACACTCAACTTTTAACATTTCTACACATTCACAATGTCTGAAAACAACAACATCATTCCCATGACCAAGGAGGCTGTGGCCCGTATCCAAGGCGCTGAAGTAAGTCCTTGCCATCCAAGCCTGTATTATACAATGGAGCATACAAAAGTTCTAACACTCTTCACAACAGGCCAAGAACGGCAATGACGCGGGCTTTGCCGCTCGTGCCCAGGCGGCTGGAGACAAGAATGCCAACGAGGCGGCTAAGAACAGCAGCGGCCAGGAAGGACAGAAGAAGCGAGAAGTTCGGCATGGATGGGTGATGGACACCTGACTGAGGGGAGGGGAGGAATCTGATCAAGATGGAAAAGGAAAGGAATGGTTCTTGTCTGCAGATAGTGGCCTATTGAGCTTTCTTGCACTTCTCAACTGACAATTGAAATGAATCATATTCAGTAATCACAACGATGTCCCATATGAAGTATGGAAATGTCAACAATATTTCCAAATGTATCATAGTCGACAAGGGTGGGTTATCTAACTGCTTGGGGCGCTTCTCATCTCATTCAGAGGAGGCAAGGTAAGACTTAGACTCATCTTGAATGCAGATACTCAGGAGCTCAGTCAAGATAGAAGAAACTTAGGGATAATACGAGTAAATATTTCATTCGTAGAAACTACTGAGACAGCGTTTCCGTCTTTTCTGTCTTCTTCAGACTTCCTTCAGTCTTCTGTTTCGAGGTATTTGTATCGTCATCCACTTCTGTCAATAGCTACCCGGATATGATATATCTAGGTAGAGATAAATCAGTAAATCCCAATAACGCCCTTTCATAATGCATGCATGCTTTCCATTGTTTCCCAGTTACCACCCATCCAAGATCGCCAGATACATTTCCATATAATCACTTGATCGTCCAGATTCCCTCTTCCAACTTCGCCTCTTCTCTCGCGGAATCGGACAAATTATGTTCAAGTTTTGTTCTCCTCATCCATTTGGTGAATGTGTTTCTTCACAAACTCAAATGACGAGAAAAATATGGCATTCACGACACACGATCGGCTCATGGAAACTCCTAGACCGCGGTACATGTGACGCTTGAAAAATTCGATCTTTGGCGCAGGCTCGACCTTCTCGCCTTTTGAAAAGAGTAACGAGTTTCGCTGATATATGCTCTTGGCCGAATCAATGGGGTCTATACGCTGTGAGTAAGAATGGGTGTCGCACATGAGAGGCGCTTAGCTTACAGATCATTGCCCACGACACCAAGCCACACATACCTCCAGCGGCAACAACAGCTACTTTGTTGCTGTTGGGGTGATCACCAGCCAATGTGTTTCCGATCTGTTTCCCGCTTTCATACACCATAAAATAGATAGCTGTTCCTAATGTGTCACGAACTACCATGATTGTTAGCCATTGTTGAAACCACAAAGCTTGCAGGGTTGCGCACGAAGATGAAGATTCAGGCCAGTGTATAAACCGAAAGCGCCCCGGTGTTTTATTATATTGGCCATTGTTCGCAAAGTACCCTTGTTTTGGTAGCTGGCTGCCACAGCATGGCTTCCCTTGTTGGTTGAGCCGCGTTCAGCGAGCAGAACAGAGACTTGCGCGCTGAGCTTGGTGAGCTCAAAGGGACAGGCAAGAAAGGTTATGACAGAGCCAGCGGTCGCGCCAGCAGCACCGAAGCATGCGACAGAGTAGAGGTTCGGGTATGTGCCATGCCGGTTGACATGACCGATGATGTCGAAACCGAAATTTCGTTTTACCCAGGCAGAGTAGGAGTATTTTGCACGTTGGTAGATCGAAAACGAGACGGTTCGAACAAGCGTTATACTTGCCATAGGTGCTGTAACGCCTACGATGTCGGGTTAGCCAGCAAGCGATTGAGCGACCCTACCAATTGACCGCAGCATACCTCGAAAGAAGCCGCCAAGCTTTTCAGCTTGATACGTCTTGCGAACACAGTCGAGGAATCCATTGTAATGGTATGTTTGCATGCGCGTCTTGACGCTGTCGAGTGGGAAAGCGGCGAGGGTAGAAAATACGCTGGAGGAGCTGGCGGCGAGTTCGGTTCGGTATCGTTTAACAAAGCGGTTGGAAGGGCTAATCTTTGGTACTGCAGTGACGGCGGCGCCCGTTGCAGTCAAAGCCGTGGTCTCACCATCGCGTCGCCCTCCAGCGCCGAGAGGCATGCTGATGGCAGAAGTTGTAGCTGGAGATAGTGACGACAATTGCGATTGATGGCCTGGGACATCTTGGTGGGCCAGTTTAGCTCCAGTAGTCATTGCTTCCTCCCGCTCTCCGGGAAAGAGAGCGATTGGACCTCAAACCGGAGCACGCACTGACGGATGGATATTCGAGTGATAGCTTTATTTGGAGGCGCGGTCGAAACACGGCCTATGGCGGGCAGTCGTAGGGTCCATTCAGACGCGAGGCACCGGAGGATCAAGTACAGGTACAGGTACAGGTACAGAGACGATGAAAAAGATGATCGGGTGGATTTAGAGGACCCAGATCGGAGGTCGGGGGCGGAGCGGCGTCGGGATATCGGTCGGTGGTGGGCGGCTCTACTCTACATGTATGTCTCTGCACGGGCTCGGGCGTCCGGGTGCCCGCGGCAGAGGACGGCGACGACAGCAACAGCAACGATCGATGTAGAGGATTGCAGCTCTTTTATATGGGAAATCAATCAATGGTAAAGATAAGAAGAGAAGAGTTGGGGGATCAAGGTCTGTGGCCAAAGGTGGAGATTGACCTAACACTATATGCAGTAAGTTACGTACTGATCAATTTGGTAGATCCCGTCTTCCTTCCATCGACGTCGGGTGAGCTGGAGTGGACGGGAGGGAGGTGGTAATGGAGGACGGCAGGCGCACGCAGGTGCGGTGCAGTGCAGGCGGGGGAGCAAACGGACTGGACGGGTCATGCCTCCCGGACTTGCTACTCTACTGTAGGTACTGTACTTCCCTTGGTAGGTTCGGTGTCAAATTTCCATGGAAGACACAGAACAGCCCACCCCAGCCAAATCTCAAGCTCGCGGGGTTTGACCGAGCCAGCTAAACCTACCCATTATCCAACCCCTTTGAGGATGTTTTAGGGCTCCTGTTCCCTGTAATTGATCCTTCCCGTTCACTTCTAGCTCTGTATCTCAGCGGAGGTGCATCATCTGCCGGCCGTTCATCACATGTTTTTGGAGAAGACCTGAAGTTGACTCTAACACTTGACGTATCAAGCTACCTATTTCACGAACGCTTCAATTAACATATCTTTCGATATCTAGAGTTTGCTGCCCTCGATCTCATACTCTCTCTATTCGAGACAACAATCGTCGCGCCATTTCCGCGGACATCAAGTCATAAACAATAGCACAGCTCTCAAAAGTATCAAATCGAAAACATACCACCCGATATCCCATGTCATTGAACGGACTTCAATGTCCGGATAAGTATGTAACCGTTCATTAGCCTTCATCCAATAACAATCGCTGCAAATCTCGCCCCGCAGTCACAGCAATACTTGATTTGGTGTTGGACAACCGCGTTAACCTCAGACTCAATCAAAGGGACGCTATGTCGTACGGTACTTTGAAAGCGATAACCATCGCAACCTCAAAACTCTTATGATCGACGCCTGCCAATGCATTCAGCCGTCAAACCCCCTAGCAATCATGCATCAAGCTTTAAACAGTAGCTGACTCGGCTCGAGATCCCCAAACAACCACATTGATCGCTAATAATTATGCATGAGAATGCACCCGGCACATCTTACACATCAAGTAAGCCATTCCATGGACGGATACAGCTGTGGCTTGGAGTTTAGGCAGGGACCGAATTATCATCTTGTTAGCTCGCATGCTACTGTGATGGTACTGTAATTTATTCTACTCGGAGGACAGACGTCATCCTTCCTCTCATGAGGATTAGCAAGATGACGAGATCGCCATGGTAGACCTACACACGTCTCTCACTCGTGAGTTCACTAATGTGAGGTCTGCAGCAGGGCTCGGCTTGCCTCTGGATGGTCCGTTCTCCGGCGAGCTCCAAGCAAGAGCTCGACGAAATTCCAGATCCTAGGTCTTCTAGACTACATATGCTACACGCCATTGTCTCTGTTGACTCAAGATCCGGATGCCGCCTCAGCTGGAGTACTCTCTGCCGGTGTTGCCTGACCCGTAGTGCCGTCGTTGGGAGTACTGTAGCTTGCTGCAAGACGTTCCTCTTCCTTCTTCGAACGGACGGCCTCTGTTTCCTCACGAAGCTTCTGCAGGTTCCAGACATCGTCATCGTCGTCTTCGTCATCTGAATCATCCTCATCCCTCCACTTGCCACTCTCAAACAGAGCACGGCCAGTGTTCTCCTTGGCCTTGCGGGCTTGTTCCTCAGCGGCCTTCTTGTCGAGACGATCCTTCTTCCATTTCGCAAAAGTCTCGGGGGTCACTGGTGTAAGAGTGCCGGTCAATTTATGTCGCTCAGACTCCAAGAAGTCCTCAAGTGTTAGAGTCTTGAGCGGTGACTTGTCCATGAGGGCCTTCTCTGCTGCCCTTTGCTCCTTGGTCTTAAGAATGAATCTACGTTGCTGTCAGCACGCCTGCCAAAAACATACGTAAAGAAAATACTATACCCAGGTGGTAGAGCGTGCTTATACTTGCACTTATCTCCTCCGTTGGGGCAAATCCAGAACCAACCGTACTTGCCATCCTCAATGGCTTCAATGAAGTATTTGCACACTTTATCGGTAGTGGTCTGCTGGTTGCCCTTCTTTGACAAAACGACACTTCGAAGTTTGTCTTCGTCCCAGTCTGCTGAAGTTTCTGCTTTCTTATTCTCTTCCTCCTCTTGTCGTGAATCGTTATACAAGTTCTTCTTCTCAGTTTTACGCTCGACAGAGAGGTCGTGTGAGAATTTGCACTTCTTACCCTTCTCACAGTTGCCCTTCTTGTAGAAGATGCACACAACCGTCTTGGGGTCAACACCAAAGGGAACCTTCTGGACTTGAGCTGGCTTGTTCATCATGGCCTCCATATCCCTCTTGGCTTCTTCAGCCGCCTTCTTCTCACGCTCTCGGGCCTCCCTCTCAGCCTGCTTCTTCTTCTCCTCGGCTGAGCCACTGTTCTTGAGGTTTGCCTGCATTCGGGAGATTTCTCTTTGTGCAGCACCGCCCTTCTTATTCTTCATACCAAAAGTTCGGTCCTCGACCGTTTTGGGGGCCTTCTTGGCCATAGGCTCCTTGCCCTTCTTGGGAGGCATGATGGGCGGTTGGTGGCGGGGTAATCGTGGGAATCAAAAAGAACAATCGATGATATTTGCGTTCGATCAGCTCGTCGAGTGTTTAAGTTGGCATATATTCCCACGGTGTCGTGCTGGGAATGGTGAGAGGCAAAGCCACCAAATCTGGAGTGGAAAAAAAAGACGAATGTCGAAGATTGCTGATAGTTGGTGGGCTGGCTGCCTTGGTGTGGAGGATGAAGTCACAGTCTAGTCACGTGCTGACGCCCAAGACTTTTCTTTTAGAGGGCAAGTACCACGACATTTTCTCAAGTGGTCAATAGTTCAAGCTCTCTCGGGCAAGGAAGTTATTAATATGATAGGGAACAACCCTTTTTCTATTTTTCTTCGCTTAAATATAGTCAATGTCCTTGAGGTATATTACATTAACAACACAACCTATGATGTAGATATTCTTGTAGAGGAACTCAGGCTCACTGTCGCTCACAGTGGGGATAACGAGTCGGGAAATCTTTCAACTGTGGGTCGCGCTACCTAACCCCAGCAGCAGCACGTACGTGCCTGCCCGTCTCTCCAACTTACCTAGCCTAGAGCTCCATCTGGCCAGTTGAAGCTCCCAGCAACTACAGCCTACAGCCTCGTGTATATCCAACAATATTGTCGCAGGTCACTCAAAGAACTGCCACAATCTTCCTCTTCATACACGGAAGACCTCTTCTTGAAGCCTCAAGTCAGTTCGTACTATAAATACTGGTTCATTTTAGCGCACGAGCGAGAACTGATTGAAATAGCTCCCCAGACCTACGCAGCTCACTCGCCAGACCATCCGAATCACCGCAGCCATGATTTCAGACAATGATCTCTACCGGCTAGCCATCTTCTTCGGCATCTCAGCAATGGCCCTCATTATGGTCTACCATTTCCTCGAAGTCAATGCTGTGAAAGGACCGGCCCCAGGCGGCAAGATGGCTCCAAAGTCACTATAAATGCACAGCATCACGATGACTGCGCGCTGTACAATTTCACGAACGGGGGAATATCCAGTTTGCAGCAAAAAGTCTGCCCGGCGTTAAGGAGAACTCTTTGGACGATCGATTCCGCCTATTCGAAACGCAGAGCTCGGATTCGATACAACTAGATAAGGGGGGTCATATGGATCTATTCCTGGAAGGGATTCGGTTATACTCAATACACTACTGAATAAGAACCTCCCCCAACAAGTGTCACGGCTGATTTTGAGGTGAGGACATAATTAGGATGAAAGATTTCACGGCGAACTCCAATGCCAACTCTCCACATGTCATCTCTACACAGCACGAGTATGCATGCTTTCTGTACAGCCGCACACTGACTCATACTATATCTAACGCAGGGCAAACAATACGCCTTGCTTGCCTATGGCTTCCAACCTGAAAGATTGCGCTTTGTTGTATTGCATGAATCTCAATTCTTTGCAAGCTGTCCCTTTGATGCATGTCCCTATTTCGCATCATAATTGGTGCTAGATGTTGATGTTGTGGCGAAGCGTGGCTTGGTGCACTCCAAAGTAGACTAGCCTTTTGCAGCGCCACACCCACACCCGCGCCCATTGAGCTGATTAGGCAGCGGAAGGCAACAGAAGGAGCAGGAGGCAGCGCCCACCCCGTGTTTTCACCTGCCTTTGTTTCCCTCTCTCCCTCCTCCCTTGTCTTGTCTCCCTCCTTTCAACCTCCAACCAACTTCAACTTCAACCCATCCACACCCGCTTCTGAACCCAGCCCAAGTTACTTCTTCTTATTCGGCCGCTCTAATAACTCTCGCGCGCCTTTTATTACATTTCAAGTCTATCAGACTTTTATAACTACCTTCACTTCAACCCCTATCGCCACTTCGCGACTCTCGCGCGGTCATCGACTTCAAGTCTTTGCCATTCTCTAATCGCGTCTTTGACACCAAATCGCACGTGTCGTTCGATATTTTCTGCTGATTTGACCGACTGTATCAGCCTGAACAGCAGATCCAGCTTCGATACCAAGGGCTAGCCTGAACAGCCTTCATTTGACCTACTTTTGCCAAATTCCACAAACACACATCACCATGTCTGGCAAGCTCGACCAAGCTCTCGACGATATTACCCAGGCCCAGCGCCGTAGCCAGCGCCGTCGCACCAACCCTCGCCGCGGTGCGACCGGACGCCCTGCTGCTGCTGCCCCTGTTGGTGGTATCCAGAAGAACACCAAGCCCGCGCGTGGTGCTGGCGCAAAGCCTGCCCCAGCCAAGGCCACTCCTACCAACAGTGATAGCAAGATCATTGTGAGCAATCTGGTATGTCTCCAACGAAGCCTCTACCCCCTCTACGTATGCTAACGTTTACACTAGCCTAAAGACGTCTCGGAACAGCAGATTAAGGTATGTTTCCGGTGTGGCCCTTGAAAGCCCTCGGACTTTGTTCGACCTTCTCTCCTTCGCCGCTCTCATTTTTGCCTTCGACGTCGCGTCTATCGGACTAGTTTGTCGATTTAGCCTTGAGGCCTGGAGCTATCGGACGCCCATTCTCCTTATCCGACTCGGTAAAACCTGGAATATGGTACTATGTCTGAAGTTGAGATCATCCTTGTCGCGCAATGATATTGTAGGAATCGCCTGGTCAGCGTTCCTCGTCTATGTAGCGTCGACTTTTCAGGATGGAGGCTTGTCATAACGATATGCGCATTTCACAGCCAATGGCCAGCGAATTCCTTCGGATGATACCATTTGGAATCTCGCATACACTTCAGCGAGCAAGCAGTGAGCACATACGCAGTCCCCCCTCGGACATCTTTGAGACAATACTATGTCGGCTTGGCGAATCTCCCAGTTCGGGGGCGATGGGTTGCTTGTCTATGTTTGAGCATATTTTCAGATACTCCATGAGTAGTACACTTGGGCTGGATCCAAGTAGTGGGTTGCAATTTTTAACGAGAGCCATGTGGGTGTGGTCTCATGCGCTTCAACTGGTCTCAAACCCTTAGGTGGGCAGTCCGAGGACTCTGCCTTGTCTCACTGCTCTGCTTGCTAGCTGTTCAACCACTTTGACTACCAAACCCTGGCGATGTAATATTCTCCCGGAACTGGAACGACCGAGGCTCGATGACGGAATGACGCTTTTTGTTCAACTGCACACTTCGGAAGACTAACGCTATTTTCCCCCGATAGGAGTACTTTATCCAATCCGTTGGTCCCATCAAGCGAGTTGAACTCTCATATGGTCCCAACTCGCAAAGCCGCGGCATCGCAAACGTGACCTTCCACAAGTCGGACGGCGCTAGCAAGGCCTTCCAGAAGCTGAACGGCCTTCTTGTTGATAACCGACCGATCAAGGTGAGCCGCTTTGTCTCTGTTCTCAACAATGACTAACTGATGTAGATCGAAATCGTTGTCGGTGCCGCCCAGGCTGACAAGGTCATCCCTACCGTGAAGACTCTTGCTGAGCGCACCACGTAAGTTGAATGCATGTCTCTCATTGATGACCGACTGACAGTCAAAATAGTCAGCCCAAGGCTCAGCCCAAGTCCGCTGCTGCTGACAAGCACAACGCTGGCGCCGCCAAGGGTGGGGCTGCCAAGGGGGCTGCAGGCAACAAGAAGCGCCGTGGCCGCAACAGCCGTCCTGCGAAGAAGACTCAGGAGGAACTCGACTCGGAGATGGCTGATTACTTCGATGCCTCTGCCGCCCCTGAAGCCAGCAACAACGCTGCTGCGCCTGCTCCGGCACCAGCTGCCACTGGTGATGCTGATATGGACGAGATCGCCGTATGTACCGTTGATCCTTGATCCTTGAAGCCAATGCTAACTGTGATATCAGTAAACTACTAAAGGCGCTACGACGAATGCTATGAAGCAATAATAATACACAACAAAAAACAAGCTGGTATTTGATGGACAGTTTGCGGGAGGACGTGATGAATTATCCGGTTTTCGTGCTGCGTCAGATTGTCTCGGAATAGAAGTGAAGAGAGAGAGGCCTTCGAGGTCGAACAACGGAGCAGCTGGTTTTGCATTTGTTACATTTTGGTCTCGTTCTCATCCCTTCTCGCGTCGAGCTTAGTAAATCGACAGCTGAGCCTTGCCGCTGCTTTACAACAAGGGCAACATTCAGCGGCTGAATTGTACGATAGATGGAATAATAATAAAATATTCCATACATGGTTGCGCCTCATTCTATGAAATCATGACTAGATCTCCCATACTTCGCCCTGACACAGGCTCTCTCTCCTCTGGGTTACTTTGAAGCTATGTTTGGACATCCGCATAGGGCTGGCAAATCGTGTTTCAGCTCAATACTAAATCATCACGTATAATTTCAGCATGACGGCTATATCCAGACACCGGTGGCCTTGAAATCAAAGAGGCCTCGGGCATAGCCTCCTAATTCACAAACTACCATGAGAAATCACAGTCTTTCGTCATAGATGAACATTATGGGCTTAACAGTTTTTCCATTTTTTTCTTCCATATCGAAACAGGCAATGTAGTTTCTACTACATATCCGAGAAATAAGCCTGCCTTGGTACGGCACAACGCCAAAGTTACCCAGCCTGATCCTGTACTGTAGTTCAGAAATACTCTTCTTTGGCAACATTAAACACTCATGACTGAGATTTAATCCTTCTTCTCAGTGGGAGCGGCAGCAGCGGGGGCGGTCTCCTTCTTGTCGTCGCCCTCGAGCGCGGGCATATCGTCATCATCGTCTTCGTCGTCGAGCTCGTCACCAGCGCCCTCGGCGCCAGGGAAACCAGCACCGCCTCCCAACTTGGAGAAGTCGATGCCACCAAAGTCACCACCCATGTCTCCCATACCAGGCATGCCGCCTATAGTGATTTGTTAGTTTGACGATCTATACGACGCGCAGTCAGGTGGGGCTTGCTAGACTTACCCATACCACCGAATTGAGAGAAGTCGTCCTCAGGGGCCTCGTTCTGCTCATCCTCATCGACCCACTTGTCAAAGTCTGTCTTCAGGAAGTGGACGCGCTTGGAGTCCTTGAGCAATCTGGGCCAGTACTCCTCCTTGAGCTCCTTCTTTTGCAGCTTTATCTCAACGTTCTTGGCAGTGTGGTTGATCTTGCTCTCGGCGGGGTCGATCTCGCCCCAGAACTCGAGCTCGACATGGTACTTCTTCTTGAGAGTGGATGAGGTGCCGGTGAAGTTAAGCTTAGTGGGCTGGAGATCGAGGGTAAGGTTGTCCTTGGGCACATCAGGGACGGAGATAGTCAGATAGATGAAGTTCTTGGAGGCGTCGGCGACGGAGGATCGCTGGGCCCAGAGGACTATAATGTTGTTAGTGATTGATTTATGCTTGGCATTCCGTGGACGCGCAAGAAGATGCGATCAAGATCGTTTTCGTGAAGAACATTGTCGACAGGGTAAATCTTGAGAGGGGCATCGGGAGAGAGGGGGAATACGAGCGAGCACAAGGCTGGGGCTGGGGATGGACAAGCAATGACATACCTTCGGGGTAAACAGTGTCAGACATTGTGAAGAGGGAAGTGAAAGGGTATCTTGTCGTATCGTGAAGTTGACGTGAAGGAGGGAAAAAAGCAGAGAGAGATAAGGAGAAAGAAGACGAAAGATGTTGCAGATGCAGATGTAGTAGAGAGGATGAGTTTTTGGTGGGCGGAGGAGGTGCAGTTTTAGCTCCTACTGCTTCTGTACCTAGCCTAGCCTAACATTACAGAAGGCGGGAAGCAGGGCGACCCTTCCATTCAATCCGCCTTGAGGCTTGCACGTTTGTCTGGTCACAGGCGGGATGGTAGAAGGTCTAAGAAGGGGAGAGAATAGAGGGGCAATTGATGAGCGGTACTTGTTCTCACTAATGCTTTCAGTGTGACAGAAGGTAGCTTCTAACACTTCGCCAGAGTGCCCGCTCTGACGTTGCCCACCCCCTTGAAAGTGGCCAGCTTTTCTCCACTATTACTGGGCTGGAGCTACTAGAAGATGCTGGAGCTTTGTCACCTTAATTGGAGATACAGTACAAACAGATACGAGATACTTCCAGGTGTGAAACGCGCAGTTTTTGAGCTCAATTCGCAGAGTTTGTTCATAACTCATAGAGCGAACCTCTATCAAACAACTAAACCCATCACAAGTAGCATTTCTCCATCTCCTGGCTCAATTATGGCAGCCTAGTTCTACACGCGTCCGGCATTGGATTGGATGTTGATGGCGGGGTAAGCACCTCAAGCAGCTGGAGCCGAGCCCGGTCAGTGTCATGGAGTCGGGTGTCAGCGCCAGGTTCCAGGCACCTCAGTCGCAGAGCTTCAGTGGCTCCTCTACTGGACAGGCCCCTGTTTCTGTTTTTGATCGCTGAGCCAATTAAACATCGCCCTGCCTATCACCTCAGCCTCGAGGCTTCTATCGGGCGAGCCTCACCACCATGACCCAACATCATCTAACCACTGGTTGTGGCTGATTTGACGGCATCAAGACGTTTCGAGGTCTAGAAACACTACAGACAGCGTAGCACTCACCTCAGCTCGTGAGCACGAATTTTTCTACCTTTTATAACCCATACGCGAGTCCTAGCCCGCCATTTGGCCATTTTTACGGTTGCGTCATTGGCGTGGGCATTCCTTAACTCCTTGTACATTCAACCGCCATCATGGAAACATTCAAGTCTCTCTTCGCGAGGCCTGACCCTCAGGCCCAGGTACGTAAGATCAGCGACATTCCTCTCCCCATGGCATACCCTAACACATCTCCTCCATGTAGATGCGCAAATGCAATGCGTTGATGAGGCAAAACATCCGTAAGATCGATCGCGATATCCAGACCGTCAAACAAGTCGAATATAAAACGAAGAACCTCATTCTCCAAGCCGATAAACGAGCCCAGCGCGATCCTTCTCGCGCAAAACAAGCTCAACAAGAAGTTCGCGACTTTGCACGTGAGCTGGTTCGTGCCCGAAAGACCACTTCCCGCCTCATCACGTCCAAGGCGCAGCTCAACTCGGTGCAGATGCAAGTGAATGAGGCGTTTGCCGTGCGAAAGATCGAGGGGTCCATCCGAGCGAGCGTCGGTATCATGAAGGACGTTAACTCGCTCATTCGCTTGCCAGAGTTGGCGGGCACCATGCAGGAGCTGAGCGTGGAGTTGATGAAGGCGGGTATTATCGAGGAGATGGTTGAAGACTCACTTCCTGCTGACGGCGACATGCTTATGGAGGATGAAGAGGCGGACGGTGAAGTTGATAAGGTCCTGGGTGAGATCCTCAAGGACCGCAAGCAGCCCACCCTGCCCGTGGCGCCTGTGCCAGAGCCGCAGAAGCCCCAGGAGGAAGAGGAGGAAGAAGAGGATCCAGAGGCTATGATGGATCAGATGCGCAACCGATTAGAGGCCCTTCGCAGTTAGCAGGGATATATACGTTGGTGAGGTTTGGTTGGTTGGTTAGTTCTCGCTCGAAGAAGCATGTTGCTCTTCATCATGGGAGGAGTTGGGGGAGTTTGGCGTATCTGCAGTTTTGGTATAAACCCGATCCTCCAGAGACTTCTTGGGGGTCATAGGAGATTACATTCCTCGTACTTTGCACTACGACAAGACATGTAACCGCATTTCACGTTCGCCATGGTGTTGTTGCCAGTGTCAACCAAGCCCCTTCTTCTCCATCATCGACTTGTTGACATCTGACGGGAGTAAGTCTCCTGTCTGATATCGTAGCTCGGGAGTTAGACGTAGTGTGATCCTTTCATTTCTTGGCCTACCCATGCACGAATGGGCTTCGTATCGTGGGGTGTTTCTTGTCAGTGCAAGATTCACTCAAGGTGTGCTCTTGAACGTCTCTTGGTCGATGAATGTTGCAGTGCGGTGGTCAGTGGGCCTTTATTCCATAGCTATAACATGATGCTAGAAGCCAGCAACATATTTCTTCTGCGTAATTGATTAATTCGTTTCTAGAATTGACTTGGAGGCTACAGCATCTTGCGTTACTGGAAGTTCTTCCTATCATCTGGCTGTTCAAAGCGGGAGCGAGCTTCGGGTATCAAATATCATGGTATGCTTAGAGACTTAACTTCAAGAATGAGCTTACATCCAATACTAGTTTCTATACTCTTCCTCTTGGCTGTCTCACTCTGTCTGATCATTGTACTCAGTAAATAAAAGTTTGCTGGGAATAGTTCTTGCACGGCAATCTGGCTCAAGATCAGTGAATATCAGATACAAATTACCGCTTCTCGGTTTTCCCCCCCTCTCTATTCTGGGAGTTTGACCTGATGATCTTTCATCTCGAGGTGATGTTTAAAGTTCTCTGCTCAGACATAGAGGTAGCTAGAAGGCAATGCTATCTCAATCTGCGCGTTTGGTCTCTTTCGGGCTCTATACTTGAATAGTAGTATTTCTCTCACGTTACGCAAGATGAAGCAAAGGATCTGAATGTCTTGGTGAGTTCAGTTTTCATTCCTGAAATAGCTCATGTTTGGGTTCGTGTTGGATTTGGGTCTTTTCTTTTCTTTTTAACTTTTTAATTTTATACTTTCACGATATTTGAAATGGCGTTGGAGGAACTTTCCGTACTCTAGTGTATGTTCAATACGGATATAGAATATGTACTTGAATTCTATATGATATTGATTAATATATTGACCCCTACGGGCCCTGTTTATCATTCACAACACCCAATGTTGATTATCAAGCACTCAACTTACCCTAAAGCTCGAGATGGAATCAAGGTGAACTATGCTCACCTGCCAATGCTCCAAACTATGCGTCATTCGGGATACATCTCAGGTCTCGGCCGAGTAACAGTTGGTCGATTAAATCAAGAGAACCAGTGTAAAACAAGCAAGTCTGGGCGATGTGTTGTTCTTCACACCGGATAGTCACATCCGTAGATGGCCTCAACTCACCGCAATCAAGCCGCTGTCACAACAAAACTAATAAAAGTATATAGGTCGGTCAAGTTGTGAAACCATGCCGTACAGTCGCGTCAGGTCACAGATTCAATTAAAAAAAAATTTCTATGTGACTCATCCGAGGACAGCTGCAAGGTACCACACTAGATACAGTTGCTGTCGTGTAAGCCTCGCCAGCTCAACCAGACCAAATGAATGAATGCGCGCCAACTATAAGCCAACGCATGTAAACTACCAGGGCTAACAGGGCCTGTATAACCTGAATATTGGGAAAGTGCATGCATGTATGCATGCGGATATTAACTTAGATGCTGTGAGAAAGAGTGTCTGCATGGTGGTTTCAAAAGGCGGTATAGTGGCCGGCTAAAGTATTTGTATGGCTAGCTGAGTGATGCGGTGAAGCTGAGTGTTGACACAGAGCAGCAGAATCTTGAAACACATTGATCGGTGAAGGATAAGTCAAGTCAAGTCAAGATGCATATGCATATGCAGTAGGTCAAGGTTGCATGAGAGAACGCACACGCACACGCACGCATTGAGGGCGTGCTGTTATCTCTTTTACCCGGCACTAGAAAGAACGGGAGGACCTAGAGTTGACCGCTTCTCAAACACGATTCGAACAAGATGATAACTCACAAACAATGAATTCATGCCCAACACGAAAAGACATTTTTAGTTCAATAAATCAGTAGATCAACCAGAGCCAGGGAAGCACAGTCAATGCGACCGGCACTTTGCGAGTCAAATTGTCAAAGCAAACAGCTCAAGTCTAATTGCTTCCTCCCCCTTACTCATGCAAAAAGAAAAATGCCGTCTCAGTCTCACCCTGTTCGTTCATAGCGGGAACTAGAGGATCTTCCCTCCTCGTGTATCGATTCCTTGGCTGAGAATCACCCGTGATTGTTTCCTTTTGCGTGGGGGGGAGAAGAGGAGACAAGAGTCGACTTAAGCAAGGGTAAATGTGATATGAGGCTATGAGCTAGAGCAACGGATGCGAGATCGCCGGGACGGTACGGCAAGCACCTGATCCGAGCCTAACGCTCTTACCGCGTGAGACATTCTCTACAGGGGCAAACAATGTTGTTTGTGATATTTGTTAGTAGACCTGGGCTGCCTGTGGTATTGAATGGCGGCATGGGGCTGTCACGGCACAGGTACATCCAATGAGAACACTCAAAGGCTGAGGAAACAAAAGAGACAACTATCCTTAGTCCCCCAGCTTCCAGCCCCCAACAAGGCTTGCATTGAGGCTTGAGGCTGCAGCGGGTGGTTGCTCTAGTTGTCTCTGTACCTGAGGAAAGGGCGAAATTAAGACTCTCACTGCAGTTGACGTTGGTTTGTGTGCTGTGCTGTATTCTGGACAAGCCCAGGAGACCGCTATACACCCCCCCCCGCCATACCAAAGATAAAGGTGGCATGCCTCACATGGAGTGATAGATTGGGTGCCCGTTGCCAACAGGGCGGTATCAGGAGATGACAACCTCAAAACACTTGGCCGACTTCGGACGAGAATAAGAGCCCGAAATGTAATATCTCATTTTGGGCTCAAAACTCGATCCATCAGGGGCGTGTGAAAGTGTCGAGTTGGTTTCAATGACGGCGGCATCATATTAGGGAAATGGAGAGAATTCCTGTCGCAGAAGCTCATTACACATTTTAGGTATCAGGATTCTTCGACAAGAGATTATCATAACGCCTTGCCGCTCAATGGCTTCTCATCATGGACGATCATCAGTACTGTTGAAATTCACCTCCTCTACTTAAGTAGTATGGAAGCTTAAGAAACGAACTCCTGTGATATTCAATATTTGACGGTGAAACTCCCGGAATTGGGAAATAATCACCAAGACTGTATCATGCATTAACTTGATTATTCATGAGTCTTGTATAAGTCAAGGGTCGCTGACGGTTGGACTGTTCTACACTTACCCCGGATTCCCAGGTGATCAATCCCCAGACCGATGACGAGGCGTTGCTGACTTACGCCCAAGTTACAGGCTACAGTACATCATCGATATTCCCAAGGCCGGCCGCCTCAGCGACTCAGCCCCAAATCCCAATGTATGCCTGTCATAGTCACACCGTATCGGTAGTTGTGGCTCAGAAGATAAAGAGACACCACGTAGCGGGCAACGAAACATGAAGCATTGGATCGTTACAGTTGGGGGGCCAAGACGAGCGAGAGGCGTCATGGGACTTATACGGCAATGCTGATAGTGTAATCAATTAACGAACCCCGGAATGATGAACAACCTTAGAGAGTATCTTAACTGTAAAGTCGGAGCTGATAGATCCGAGCCAATCTGTGATCAGCCATGTGGTTTTGCCGTCGTAAACACGAAACATTAGGTGCTGTAATAACCATCCGCGGCCTCCGGGTTGCGAATAGCGAATGTAACCTGATGCTGATGCTATTCTTGGCCACGTACGCATGTACAGTAACAGTGAATATCTTCGGAAAGCGTATTATCTCAGCTTCGGTGTATTTCGGAGCATTAGACTACCGATTACTTGAGCATCATACCCGACGGTGCAACCATCATTGTCATTCAGCTCTGTAGCAACAGCAACAGCCACTTTCGCTTTCGCATTCCCATTTACACGGATATCTTGAGATGAGCAACGACAGATCGCTTTTCAGCACGTACGACGTCATATTGAGAGTCTGAAGATACTGTACCCTCCACGGCGTGGGTTTGGAATCGCGATCTGGGGTAAAGTTAAAGGGGATCTGTTCAGGTTTCGATCGAAACAGTTAACCTATTGCGCTGAGTCGTGGCGTAGGCGGCGCTCCCACGTTGTGGCGTAGGGATTCGCAAGTCGGTGACATCTTCCGTCTCGCATTTGGTGCCTTGTTTTGGGAATGGATTCTGCTGTCGGTAATTGCTTGCTTTTGAGGTTGTATCAAAAATCAGGAATCTCAAATCAGCTGCCTCAGGATAATTGTTGCTGGACCGGAAACGGGGGATGCGAACAATGAATGTCTCAACGGCTGCAGAATAAGAGACATAACAAGTAAAAACCTGATGTCATCTGCGACAGTCTCAGCCAAAACCAGAAAGCACAGGTAGCCATGTGTCATGTCTAATTCTGTCATTGATTAATTAATGAACGACGATTCATTTTTGAAACTATTGAGGCTCGAGTAGTTCACTGATCAACAGCGCGCCCTCACCCTCACGGTGACTCCGCGATGCATTAAGGCGATATCAATGAAACGTCCAAGCTGTCAATCGCGTGGCAGACTTGACTTTGGATGAAGCCCTACACGACTCGTTCACCCACGTTGCCACGCGATACGCTTGACAGTTGACACGGACAATGACCTTCGTTCTCTTGTTTTCCTTAGGAACTTCCGAATCCGCACGCCCCTCCCTCCCATTCGCCCATTAATTAATGTTAAACCAAAAGAGGGAATTACCGGGGCAATTCCTCTTTCCCCCCAACCTACCCAAAGACCTCGGCCCCAGTCCGGCAGAAGTCCACGGATAGAATCCGATATGAGATGCTTGCTGATGCTCTCCCTCTCCGCGGCACCGCGACCGCAAGCGCAGCCGCAAGCACGTGGAAATTGCGGAAGCTAAGAATCCTGGACCAGAATCCGGGAGGCGTTTCCCCAAACCCGAAGCCTCACGGAATCAACCCCGAGGTTAGATGATTTTAGGTTTGACGATGAATGATTCAGGAGCACCTGAAGGATGCAGATATTTCTTCCACACTGACAGTTACTGTAAGGTAAGTATCATGATTTCATGACACATGCTTCAACATGTGGCTGTCCTTCCACGGCCCTTCTACCGATCCTTCTAGTGTCCACAACTGCATCTCCAACGACCAACACCACACACAACTTGGTGCTCCAAGCCCAAAAGAGAAGGTCCACAACATTCAGGGTGTCTTCCAAGAAAGAAAAGGAAGCTCTAGAAAGAATTGATAGAAGCCCTCCGATAAGGCTCCATATCTCTCTCGGCTCTACTTACTCCGTCCAACCCGCCCCCATATTAAAGGGGGGACTTTTTATGTTATTGGCGACTCGTGTGAATGCCTTGTCGGGGAGCAGCTCAGACATCACCAAGCCTTGGCAGTTTACGTAGAGGAGAACCGCCGGTTTGGGTCGGGAGCAGGTCCAGGGTCTTTGAACCTCTCAAACCTATCGCGGCTACGGTGAAGGAAAAACAAAAACAAAAAAAAACAGGCTGGTCAGTGATTAAAGTTAATCCGGCAGGGGGTTCATCCTCTCGACAGGCCTTCGGAAGAGGAAACGAGTTCCGCCCCTTGCCGTCCATTCGCCTAAGAGAGCTAGGAATGGGAACCCGCCCTCCGGAGCTGGGGTATTTTGAGATGAATCGTCAATTTCGTCAAAGCAAACATGGAAGTTTCAAAAGCAGGAGGCCGTGGCCATGGTGTCGGATACTTGCTTTTTGAGCATGGGTGCTGAGTCGCAAATAATTGTGATTTACGGAGTACGGAGCACAGGAGAGCATTATTCCGTGCTCCTTTACCCGGCGCAAGCGAGCGGACGGCCACCAAACACTCTCATGACTCTTGTAAAATATTGTTAAAGGGGTTCTACAACGAGAACGGTTAGCCCTTCGTTGCCGCGAGACGCGCAAAGCATATCGCGCGCGATACAGATGCTAGTACAATGTCTGATCCAACCTTCGATAAGCTTTTCCCTAGTCTTGGCGAACAAGTTTCCTGATTGAGCGAGCTTGTTACCTCTTGCCGCGGGACTCTATCACAAGCAATTACTCGGTACAGTAAGTACACGATAGATTAAAGGATTGATGACGTTATCTTCCTTGGCTGTTCCTCTTCATATTACCAGCATTATCACTCATTCCCCAGAGAGCCCACCCAACGGCAGCGGTGACACGGTTCACCCCCAGCCAGCGCGAGGAGCGGGAAATCCAGGTTGTATGTACAGTACGTACATGGACAGTAGCACTTTTAATGACCGATCTCTGACCGCAGCATTGGGATTGGGATTGGGATTGGGATTGGGATTGGAAACTTGGAACTTGTCAATCCCAGCGGAACTGCACCCGGCCGCGCGGTCCACGGTAGGGATCTTGCGAGCTCCACTGGAGCGAGATTACAAGCTCGGGATGAAGAATTTCAGGTGTAAATTCAATTAATTGATTGTGATTAGAATTCCTTGTGCCGAGGTGGAGTTTTCATTAGGTACATATCGTGAGAAGAATATCTTCCATGGTATCTTCCCTGTCAAAGCATGGAAGCCAACGAGTAAGGTAAAGTTGGTGTTTCCCCAGACCCAGGCCGAAGAAAAGAATGGAGCGCTGGGTGTGGTCAGAGAGATAGATAAGTGAACCTCCACAGTTGTGCTTTGCCATGACGATGATATCGCAAAGCGCGGAGTAAAAGACCCTGATTTCCATATCTGACTCATGTCACGAGCCATTCTCGCCGAACATGCAGCTGTAGTGCATGTCATCTTCGGTTGATCACCGACATTGACTTGACCGCCGGGTCTTTGAATGTAGGTGTCTATCACTGACTATCAGCATGAATTGCGTGCCCGCGGATAAAGGTGGAGGCGGGAATACGCAGGGTCTTTCGGCATTGCCTTCTCGCTGTCGTTGGTGCAATTCAGGGACCAGAAGGGACCGGAGCCACTGTATCTCAGGCGATCAACAAGCTAGAAACTGCTGTGAATCCAGACGGCCAAACATATTCTTCGGACTACGGGCTAGACCATTAATCATGGACATCACTTGTAGGAGGATCAGCTTATGTGTGTGATAAGCAGATCTATCAACGTTCTGGGCTGCTCGGCTGGGAGAGAAAGCCCCTCCGTGCAGCTGCTGCGACAACTCCAGACTCTCAAGAGCTTTGTACAGTAGCTGTCGGTCGGGACTGGAACTGCAGATCATTTCTCAGCCAGAGTGCGGAGAAGCTCTTGAAGCTGTGATGTCTCAGACGGTTCCAGGCGAGCACACCCGGCAGAGCTCACCAATCTGAACCGTTCCGACTGTGATGCGAGAGCGCTAGATTCAAAGCACTGTTCCTTCGCTTTGGCGAGGCGAGGCGAAAGTAAGTCTCCTGTTTCCGATATGTCGAAAACGACTCCCTTCCTTTGACTCGAACCAGGCAAGACAAGCGCCAAGGGAGAGTTAATAGTTCAGCCGAGTGCCAAGCCGCCCACGAGGGGTCAAATCCTGATCCTGATCCTGAGGATTGTTGTTGAGTACCAAGGCCGAAAGGACATCGGAAGGGAGACCGCCACAAGATGGAGACAACGCCGCAAAAGCGGCTCCGACTGTGGATGTCTGCGGGTCCCCGTAGGCCGGCGTATCACTGGTTGTGGAGAGACTGAGAGAAATAACAGAGTCTTCGCCAGGTTTAAACCGGTACCAAACGTAAGCGAAACCAAGTTGTTTTGTGTAACTGGGGAGAATGAAGATTTTTCTCTCTTAATGTTCGTTCTATCCAGATTCTTGCTTCTTCCACCGGATTTTGAAATTGAAACTTGTGCCCAATGCTAGGATTAAACCCTGCAGCTGTATGACCGAGATTTCAACCGCCAAGGTATCGCGGAGAAGAAATACTCTGCCGTGATTGGCTACCAATATCGATATCCATGCCAGCCAGCGGTGAGAAGGACGGCCTGCGATTCGTGCGCTCATCCAGGCTGGACGAAAGGGGAAACTTGCTGGGCCTGGAGAGCTCTTCAAGGCTTGTAGGCTAAACGGGCATGCAGGGTCAAGAATGCTCGGTCCGGGATTGAATTCTAGAGCCCAAGTGGGAAGCTAGAGAAGAAAGAACCTTTGGAACTTACTGGGCACCCCTGGAGATAGATAGGATTGAGGGTTGAAGCTAAATGGGAGCCTGGAGTTTGGGTCGTTGACAGCTTCTAGATTGGGAGAGGAAAAGGAATAGGTTGCGATAAGAAGCAAAGCAATAATACATACCTGCCTACTTAGCTCGGCGGGTAAAAGCCCGAGAGGAAAGAAGCATTCAACTGCGGTGAGGTGTGTGAGAACGTTAACGGTCATCTACTGAGGATGCATATGGGTTTGTTGTTGTTTATGCTGTTGACCGGCGGTGAAATTCCTGTCCTCGGCTTCCGCAGTTTTAGTGGTTGATGGCGCAGCTAGATCGGACAGTCGCTGCACGATAGAGCCCCAACCGTTTGATAGATGACTCTTCGGATAGTCGGTGTTGACTGTGGGTGGTAAAACAATTAACTAGCTGCAGACGAATGGGAAGAAGTACTACAACACCACCAAGCATCTATCCAGCAAATAGAACAGAATAGACAAGAGAATGTCTCCTGCGTAAAGGGAGCGGTCAAAGATGCAATCCTCCCCTACCTGCATTGGATTCATCTCCTTCCCTTGAGAAAAGACCAATCCCGCAACTGTGAATACCTTCCCCCTCTTCCCAAGAAGGAAAAAAGAACAGCCAGCCAGACAGCAAGCAGCGAATGTCAGTGGGTGAGTGTCAGCCAGCCCTGTGGGATGCATATGGTGTGGCGTGTGCTTAGCCAAACTTACACTTGCCCGACGCGACGGGAAGGTTTGGGCGCTGTCCTAACGTATGCCAGGGCAGAGCAGCTTGGCCAGGGACCGATTTTGGGCGTGTTGGGCGCTGGCAGAGAGAGAGAAGAGGCCTGGAAGGGGTGACACAGCGCCAGGGCGTGGGGGAGACAACGGAAGAGGAGAGAGGAAACTTGCGAGACATGATGGACAACAAAAGCAAGCACTCAGAGACAAAAGCATCAAATGCGATAAATTACATGGCGATGAGACAGACATACAGGCAGGCAGGCAGACAAACACGAATGATTACAATTAGAATCCGAAGCCGTAAGCGGATGGCGTTTGATCCGAATAATAAAGAAAGGAATGAATGCGTTCGTGGCCGAGACTCGCTACAACAGCACCAATACGGTTCAATAGCCCAGGATGATGAGTGATCCATTCGTATTCAAGGTCGCGGTCGCGCAGAATCAATCCCTATCGCATCTAATTGCTGCGCTGCGCTGACCTGCCGTAATCAACTGCGATTGCATTGTCGGTGGTGAGTAATCCAGTTGGTCAGCTCTGGGCGGTTGACTGAAGCCTACGGTACCTATCAAAGTATTTGTGCTTGTGACTCTGTTGATGACTGTGACTTGTGTCCCATTGCCGCGCGCAGCCCGTGATTTGGTAACTTGACCCGCGGGAGGGAGGCTTGAGGGGCTGTGATTCAGATGGTGGCAGCGAATCGCACGCGGTGTAATTGGTATTGTGGTTGCTATTCGTAGCTTTTACTTTCGATCTGGTCCCGTCCCGTCTGGAGGAGGCGTTTTTTTCAACCCCGGATTACGAAAAGCCACAGTCAATCAATCAACCAGACAAACATCAATCAGGTTTAATATGTCTTGGATGGGAGCAGATTGTCTTGGAAGATGACGGATTGATCCAATACGGAGTCTGATTCTGTGACAATCCGTAAATGAGATGCGATGTTGTGATCCATATGAAGCACTGCTTATCTCACCGTCTGTTCCTTTTTTAAACCAACAGTCGCAATACAGTACATTACATTACATCCATGTTACTTTCCAAAGCAAGTTAACAGCACAGCTCAGCCAGCCAGCTCGTCACCGCAACACGAATACAGGTAACCATCCATTACGAGGCTTATCATTTGTTTGGTGATTGTTCCTATCAATAGGTCGGTCTGTGGACAGCGCAAACAGTAACAAACTTGGTTCTAATAAATCGGCCTCAACTTTTGGCGGCGACATCTCGGCCGCTTGAATTGAACGATTTGACCCGAGCGCGATAAGCTACGAATACTTCCCAAAGGTCTTGGCGAATTCTTTGATAGAGATCTGGGTACCGAGTTGAACCGGCTCGGCCACGCCCCCATATCTCAACTGCTTCGACTCTCTCACAGTGACTGACTCTTCTTGATCCCCACGGATCCGCTTCGGCCACCCCTTCACTCACTCACTCACTGCCAGTGCCAGTGACAGGCGTTGTATCCGCTCCGCCCGTCCACTTAGCCGCTGTATCGCCCTGGGTTTCCCTTCCAGCTCGCTGACTCGAATTTCCCACCGCTCATTTCGCCACGCCCCCTCATTCCGTTACCTCGTTCCGACACCCCCACACCTCGGTCGGGATCCCTCCACAGGCTGAATCTCAGCAGCAGCAGCAGCAGCAGCCAGCCCTGGCAGTGGCAGCGGTATCTCACTGATTTCCCGGCGACCGAACTTGAGGACCCTTGACCCGCACTCGCACCCGTTCTCGGTCGCACCCCCAGCCTCAGGTTCTCTGTCACCTTTGGACTCCCACACCCTCACCCCCCTATTGCAAATCATCCATTCCACACCCGATCTAATCTCAACACGCCCCTGGCCTCCCTTAGCCGGCTGCCTGCCCGTTCTGCTTCATTCATTTATATCAACCCGCATCCCCAGGTTTCCATTCTAAGGATCCATATATCTGCCGTACACAAACACTATCAACACAAGTGATCACCACTTACACTTGCTATTTAGCAACAGCTATAGCTCCTTGAGCTTCACTCTCGACTATCACCTCGCCATTCACCAATACCATAACCGCCACAATGTTCGGTTCATACAGCTCCATCAGCTCTATGTGCGCTTCTTCTGCGCCCATGGATATCGCGTCGCGCAACATCTACCGATCCCAGGACTCCGCCTGCGCTTTTCCCTCCTGGCCCCGCCGCGACTCTCTATCTGAGTCCGATCGTGAGGAACGACCCACCTCATATCTCTCCGACGACGATCTGTTCCTCTCTGATCCCTTCGACGATGACGCCCAGAGCGTCTCCAGCGCCGGCAGCTCTTCTCCTGGTGCCATGGCCTCGCCTCCCAACGTTATCTCCGACTTCGAGCTTCTCCAGGCTGAGCGCGAACGTCAGGCTGCTTTGCAACGCGAGTGCATTCGCGTTGTCGCCCAAGAGAAGGAGCGTCGACGTGCCGCCGCACGAAAGCAGCGCCGTAGCAGTTCTCACAAGAAGAGTCCCAAGACCAAGCTCAGCTCCATCAACGAAGAGGCTGTTGAGTAAACAAGCTCTGGGATCTTCTTAATGACTGTTACGATTCACGATAGCGTATGTTTACATTTGCGACACATCAATACCAGCAACAACAACTAACAAGAATTAGGCTGCTTTTTGCATTTACATGGCATATGATACCCCATGATACCCCACACATCAACATTCACAGCATGTGCGCTGCAATAGACGCACATGCCAGATATTCTACACCACTATTCCATCAGTTGAGATGGACATCTCATTCATACACCACAACAACCGCACAAGCTGTCACTTATTAAACCGGGAAACCTAAAACAGCTATCGGATCGACTTCTAACCGCCGGCTTGATTTTCGGAAGCGACTTGACACCACCACTACAATCTTGGTCGATGACGCCATGAGTAGACCGCCTCGGGCCCCAGCAAATCAGAGGTGGGGGTGGGGTTACCCAACCAAGAATGAGTCAGATGGATGGAACCAAGATGGATGACAACAATAACAATCAACAATCAAGTCAAGTCAACCACCATCACCGATTCAAAGTTTCCGACCATGGCCGAAACTTTTATCCTCCTTTGGAAAATGTTGCCCGGACGGGTGGAAGCCATCTCCCCCATCCTGACACCCTTCTAGATGGTGTGGGCATTTCCGGACCGTCGGCGACTTCGGTCTTCTACCGCTTCTTCTCCCCGCATTACGGCCCGGTCAACGGATTCGTCTGCGGTTCATCACTATCCCCTTGCTTTTTCTTGTTGAGGCTTTTAATGAAGCCGACATTTTATCTCACCGAGCTTATCGAGTTTAATTGTTTTTCGTTTTCGCTTCGCACACCACCTTAATGGAGAGCATCATTCATGTATTGGAGTTCATAATATCACATTGCATCTGGCTTGCATCGTTACTGGATTAGGGCATTTAGGGTATGGGGCATTTGGATACAAGGTTATGCATCAGCCTCCCATCGCTGGGATGAATCAGCTGGCACACACACTTGGGAATACATAGGAATCAACAGGACATTGGCATTGGATATGCACACAGCACTGCATCTTTACACGGCGATCTGGGCTTTTTAGATACCTTAGGATAGTTTGGCGGCCTTGAGCCTGCCCTGATTTTCAAGATACCCTCTTAGTTAGCATCAACAATCATATTTGGCTTACATTCTATCTACTTTTGGCTCTTGTCTTTTATTCATGTGATGTGTTCGCCATTCATTGCTTGTGACTTTGGTCTCTTGGCCCCAGCCCTCTTTCTCTATTATCCCCAACCTTGGGTATGAGCAAACTTGGCAACAATAAAGGCAAGGGCACAAGCCAAAATGTGTGTGCCACAACAAACCTATCATCCAATAACCGCCAACCATTGCCGAAGTATTCTCTCGAGTACCGGCGACAATAGGGACCTATCTATTTTCTAGCCTGGCCCGTGGTAACGTCCCGTGCCGGGAACTTCAAGTCAAGCTGCTTTGTCACATGGAGGGCCCTAACGCCTTTGCCGCGGGGTGGAGGGCGGTGAGGGCCCTGAGATCGGCGATAAGAGACAAAGAAAATTCACGTGGAGGGCTTGTGATCGAGGATAGCTATAGCTTATGATACCTATACAATTATTTTATGGTGGGTGTTTGGATAAAAGATCAAAGGGACAGACTGACTGCTTGATTGATGGTGGTTGTGGTGCACGGATGGGGTTGTGAATAAGCAATCATATTTGCTTTGTTACTATGAATTTAAGTTGGTTTGTCCCGTGTGGCTTGTAAGTTTAAACGTATTATCTTTGTATTCATATAAGCTTTGGTATTATTTACGACGTTATTGTTGGTTGTTAGTACCTCTTCTAAGAACAACTAAGAACAACAAACACAAAGCCATTAGAGCTGAAATGGGTGCTTGAGAGTGAATCATGTTTCAAATGGCTTGTTGACAATAGAGAAGCCTTTGAGTCTGTTTGACATGCGAAGCTGGCGATGCCAAGGGTGGGCACAATGCGCCAGAGGTGAAACTTACACCAAAGGGGTTAAGAATAGATTGACGGGTAACGGTCTGAACGGGAGTGTCCGAGATACTGCTGAGTGTTTGCTAGAGGAGCTGAGATAGTACAGACTTCCAGGTTAGATGCTTGAGTTACCTCCGTCACATGGCCATCTCGATCTCCGGCCTTATTGTCTAAATCCCAAATGCGAGATAACACAAACATGAGACAAGCTTATTCCTGGGTGAATATATCGGTAAGTGAGCTCAGGATCGTTCAGTAGAGTGAGTTTAAAGCTCACAGTCTATCTGATGGTGACAAGGTTACTCAGAATGTTTGCTTGGATGTCCTACCTTCTGGAACATACCGTTTACCATTGACGGAAGTTCCCAGTATAAGATAAACATTTATGTATATCAAGACTAATACAACCGTGGAATATTGAGATAATATTCGGTAGGTAACCACTGTCTGCCTCTGGCTAGAGGTCGTGAGTAGTCTGCTCCGTTCGCTGGTGCTCACTCATATAAGCCAGTCCCCACACTCCACGGGCACCAAAGTCTAAGCATTGCCGGATACAATATGTTTCAAAGATTCAATAAAGTGTGTGTTTTGGTGGTATAAATATGGTTTCAAGTTTGGGCTCCAAGCAGCCAACAACTCATTCCACCTAGCCTAAGTCCAAGTGGACTGAGAAATAGTTTCTCATACGGATCACGTAGAACCGCAACCGGGAACGCAGTGCATTATGCATTATGTCTATAATAATTCAAAGACTGCGGTGCCTTGAACCTCTCAAGGAACCGCAATTTCCTTCCGCTTCAGTTCCCTATTTGATGAGGTGAAGCTTATTGCATGTGACTATAGCTTTTGAGGACCCAAGTCGGTTTTTCAAGTCGAAAACATAAAAATACCAAATAATAATTGAAAGCTATTCGCCAATATTATTCACTACTTATGGAATACCACACTTGGCTTCCGCAAGTTCATGATGCGATTCCAAGTCTCTGATCATACTAAGCATATGAACACCACAGCTTTGTGAACGGCCCCTGAGCCTATTCACGAGATGAAACGGCATTAAACATGAAAGAGGCTCTTGCGAGACCTCATAGGAGTCTCACGATCTCATATATTATAACTAATTTGAAGATATTGAAGATATGCATGGCCTGACAATGTGAGCCATTGATCTGGCCATCAGATGCATAATAATTTAGTCCTTCTAATTAATGACTGGCCGGGATTCCGAGAGATAAAGGATTGTGTAATAGCACTTGCATGATGTTGTAGGGCTGTGAGATAAGCTTGATTCGGATCCTCATTGTCATCATCATCTTCCCCGCATCACGGGCTTTGCAAACTTCACTCACTCACTCAACTCCACGGAGCTCACAAATCAACTCATTACTGGCTCTAGAAACAGTCAAATATAGAAGCATCCATACCGTATCTCATATATTCGCCACCAAACTCACAGTTAACGTGGGGTAATAAAAATGATCAACGAACAAGACCTCCAACATCTTCGCCTCGCCGTGTCACTTGCCCATGAGGCCCTCAAAGCCGGCGACGCCCCCTTCGGTTCAGTTATCGTCTCATCAGCCAACAAAGTCCTGCAAACCGACCGCAACCGCACAGCTACAGGTGCCAATGGCGATGGTCGCGCCGACGCAACGCTGCACCCGGAGTTCACACTCGCTCGCTGGGCACAGCTTAACCTCAGCGCCGAGGAGCGTGCGAACTCCACCGTGTACACGAGTGGTGAGCACTGCGCCATGTGCTCTGCTGCACATGCATGGTGCGGACTTGGGAGGATTGTTTATGTTTCTTCGACGGAACAGCTGGAGACTTGGAAGGATGAGTTTGGGGTCGGAGCGCCAGTTGCGCCGTTGAGTATTAACCAAGTCGCTCCTGGGCTCAAGGTTGAAGGGCCTGTAGAGGATCTAGCGAAGGAGGTTTATCAGTTTCATGTTGAGAACTGGACTGGGAAGGGCTTCAAGTCCAAGTCAAAGGCTTGAGTTGAGATTCAGAGATATGTTGGATGTGATGAATATGAGACGGCCTATACGCTCCACTGAGCAAGAAGTTTACCATTCCTGGGAGAGAGTTTGGGCAGAGGAGGCAATGGTGAATAGAATACATTTGACACAAAATATTACCATTTAGAAAGCATACAAAGCAGATATTCAGTTTCTTTGAGATATTTGCTCAGGATATATACTTCAAACTCATATCCCTCATTATCCAATCAGCTTATCCCCTGTGGCTTAGTTGGCTAAAGCGTCCGACTGTTATTCATAGACAATCGGGAGATCGGAAGTTCGAGCCTTCCCGGGGGAGATACACATGCGAAGCCTCTCTTTTTGCCCTTTTTGGCATTTTGCCCTTTGTAGAGGGCATTGTCCCTCATATATGCAATCGTGCTTTCTGTCGTGTTGGCGTAGAGCCTGGCTTGAGGGATATCAATTGGGATACAGCAGACAACTCTGAACAGAACTTGTATGCGATTTTCGAGAACAAAAGTTGATTTTATAAGCTCAACACAGATACATTGGTAAGTATATTTGAGCTCAGCCGTCGTCGTATATGGCAGGTATGGACAAAGTATTCTCTCTAATCGAACAAGTTTCGATTTGCTTGGTTGCTGAACCCAGGTTCAACGTACTTCTTTCCACTCAATGTCTAGAGTAAGAAAATGAGTCACAATCACAAAGTCATGGGATGATCTTTATATCGAACACTGGTTGTTCGATAGCCGTGCTGTCGAGTCTTATGTGCCTTCTTTGCCAAGGAAGCCTCCGCGAACATAATCAGACATATTTTTAAAACAAGTACAAAGGATACATTCTATATAACAATGTAATAATAGGAACGTATACAACATGATCCCAAGTTGTGATTAAAATCTGTGTCGCAAACTAAGAATTCAACCTCACCATGGACCATATTCTCTGATCGTCGCTTGGGCAGTAGCACTTTGATCCCGGCTTTGAAGATATCTCAAGAATTCTCACTTACAAATCAAGAGCCATAATCTTATATTTTACCTCAAGTTACAGAAACACCTAGAGACTAGATTCCACCTTCGTAGTGTGCCTATCCAGCCATCGCCTTCATGCGGCCAGTGATGTGACCTCAGCTCAACTCAGGCCGTTTATTAGAGCGATAGAAACATAAAGCGCCAGTGTTCAATTCCATCAGTAAATTATTGTTGACCTTGACATGCTTATGCTTGGTCTCAGTCAGTAGAGGTGGTTTCGCTTCGACTCAAGGCACCATGTCGAACTTTACTATAAAGCTGTGTGATAAGGCTCCCATGAGATACGAGACAATATAGAGATAAGGGGCAGAGGGTAATTATTAGCTCGATCTCTTTTGCCATGGAGCTGCGTCACTGTGTGTGAGCAACATTTACTAGGTTTGCAAGACGTAACTCTTCAATATTTACGGTTTTGGTATACCTATTGAGCAGATTTCATCGAGCACATATACTAGATAAAGTACTACAAAGACTCGAATAGTTGAGAGGATTTCTCTGTTGGAAATCGATAAGATATCTCTCAGAGTCGTTGGAAAAAACCATCACAGGTTTATGAGGCAAGTCAACTCTGTACAATAGAACGCAACAAATGTGTTAAAGAGGAACAATAAAGTCAAATAAATTAAAGAATGATTAATAGTACATCTCTTATTTAAAGACCCGAAAGTCTGTAGTTCCATATCATGTGAAGTATTTGATGTTGATACTCCATCTTGGACAATCAGGAGACAGCATATCGATGAAACATATTGATTGGATCAACTATCAGTACTTTGATTATGACGAGATTAAGCAAATATAAATATATATAACTATTGGCAAATATTTGCTGCGTTCATATCCTGGGAATTGGTGCATGATCTGACCTTTGTGCGTGACAAGATGGAGAGTAGAACAGTAGCTTCAATTCTCAAAGAAAAGTACGTATGGTGGCCAAGGGAAATTGACCTTACTCAATATGTTCAATCAAAAGCTGACAACTATACTGCAGGTGCATAGGGACCCAAAGATATCGTATGAGATTTCACGTCAAGCCTTAGTTTCGGGTATCTAACATTATCCACGTTTTGATTCGAGATTAAGTCCACTTAGACCACTTGGACGTTGATTTGTCGATTAGACGCAAGGACTAAACCTGAGACAACCATTTGATAATGACCGTTGTCGAGCGCCCGCTATCGTGAGCCATTTTCTATACTAGATCATTCGCTGCATATTCACATTTCTCAGCCTCTAATGGGCTGAGATCGAGGCTCGAATCCTCTTGGCACCCGCATTCCTTTTATGCACAACGTCAAATATTGAATCCCCCGCGGAGCCGGCTTCGTTCCAATTGGACCGTTATCGAGACAAGTGAGATCTAAACACAACCTCCTTCAACGTCTATTTGGTACAGTGTCTCTCTAGTGGAGGACCGTATCCATAGAGGGGCCTTATTCGAAACTGTTGGGTTTGAGTTGTTGGTTTCTATTTGATGCTTGAAGAGGGATCAATTAGGTCTGATTGCGGGGAAGCTTGAAGCCACGCGAGTTGATGGATGCCATGCCAGCAAGGGATCGATTTCATTCACCCACGCATCCAACGCCGACTTCCAACGTTACGGTGCTTGGTGTGCGTGTGCCAGCCTCACGTTGCAGTTGTGGAAAGTGATTGAACTCACCAAGAATGTGATAAAACCCACGACCCTTGACAAAAGGAATGACAGACAAAAGAGCGTGGCCCAACTCTTCGAGTCAACCCAAGTGTTTGGTAGATTCAAACCCTGCAATGCATGAGCGTTGATCCTCAGCTCATCACATCGGTCAGACAGCCGAAACAGACAAGCATCAGCTTGGAGCAACGATTACTTGTCGATAACATTTAACTCAGGTCGAGATGGCGCAGATGATGCTCACCACCGTCGACTAGATGCTCTGACGTTGAGACTGTGTCAATTAATATTCCAATGACTCAAAACCGCTCGAACGGATCAAAGAACCATCCAAATCAACATTTTGGCACATGACTGTGCATGAGGCTTTGATTTCGTGAGCCTGGCTTTGCTGCCAATCACGCTCGTACGAGGTCACATAAACAAATCTTACATGCTGATTTTGTCCCTGAGCCGATCTGATGAAGAAAGGCGGCCGACGCTCTGCGACCATAAGAAAGACCGTTGGGCTCGGAGTCTTTTTTGCCAAGTGGCGTTATCAGAGTGTGATAGTTACCATCCATCAGCCTGGTCGCGGTTTGGGCCGCAGGTTATAGCATGGCATGCCAATACCCCGGTTGGCATAACGAACGCGTGAAAGCAGTGGCCGGAAGCCCCGCGGCCGAGTTAAGAATGTCCTCAACCAGGACCAGCCTGTCACAGCCAACAGAGGAAATGTGATGGGAATATCACAGACCAATGCACAGACCTGTGCTTCCTGAAGAAGTGAGTTATGAGTAACCGATAGCAGTTGTAGCTGTGACTTGGGTAGGACAACTTGTACGAGCTGCAAACATAAGGTACAGAGAAGCAAAAGAAAGGGAGGTTGGATGTCTCCTAGATCAAGTGCCTGCAGCAATCCGTGACCATACAGCAAGGGGGCACACAAACGCAGCTTGTGCGAGGCTGCAGCAGAGCCTGGGAAGACTGGGGACAGCCGTGGGGTAACTTGGGTTATTATGAGTTATGAGGCCAGACAGGCCAGGCCCCGCTCGCCGGGATAATGAATTTGCGTAGAATACCCGTTGGCAAAGGTTCTTGGTCAGTGGCACTGAGGCCCGGTCCTGTTTGGATGTTAAGTGTGTGCAGCGGAGGAGCGATGGATTTGCGGAGCAATCCACTTATAATACTGTATCTATCTGCACATCAACAAGACGGGCCTTGGGCAGTCAAGCACCAAGCTGTGATCCAACAACAGATCAATACGTGGTTGAACGCTCGAACGCAATTGACAATGATTCGATACCTGACTTATAGATCCTTTGAATACACATATGTATTCAGCGTCCCAATATCAGTTATCAGGTTGCTTGCTTGCTGGTCATGCTGTACTTCCTGCAGGTAACTAGAAGCAGAACCTGTACGCCGGAAGCGAGAAGAATGAGGCGAACCGACTCAATAAGCAAACGCGCCGTGACAGTGGACAGACAGCATCTTCTGCAAACGTCTGCCTTAGCCGAGCGGTTGATAAGCAAGGTTTCGATAGGTGGAGGCGCTTGTTGGACTCGAGACGCGGTGCCCAGGAAGAGACTGGAGATGCCAAGGGAATGAATGACAGGGAGGTCACCTGTCGGTCAGCGATGCTAAGTCTGGATAAGCAATCTAACTTGGGATCTCTCAGCCTCATGTTTCTGAGACAAACATCGGAAGCAGGGCTTCGTGCTGGGTTGGTCGAATTCAAGGATAGAAGAGGCAATCTGAGCCCTTTGTCAAAGGTACCTATAAGGAATCTGGTGTGTAAGTGACGTTGGTGACTTGACTTGGACAAGAACAGTCGTGTGTAGTAGTACTGTTTGTATCCGTATTCGTAGCTTGTTAATGGCTGGTACAGCTGGTCATGCTGCCGAGTAAATTCGGGAGTGGAGTTTTTGCCTTGAACCCTGGATCGACTGAGTCAATCTGAAAGACAATTGAGGCAGCCAGCTCAACGGTCAAGACCATGTTCGTTGACCGTTGACCGATGTGCTGGTACTGTATCCATCTTGGGCCACTATCAACCTCCACTGGACAACGGAAGAGCACGGAAGGTGACGTGTATGGGACCCGACGCATCTGAGTTGTCAAAGAAAGACTCACTCATGAAAAGATATCGACGCGATGTTGGGGTTTGAAGGCTCATCAAGCATAACCCACGGCAGAAGAACAAGCGTGGCTGTGGGTGAGGGTGTGGGTGTGGTAGTACTGGAACGGGAGTTGACCAGGGGCACGGGAAAAAGCAAAAAAAGAATCGTGTATGCGGGAGTAGAGAAAAGAGAGATCCACAACCCTAGCAAGCGCAACAGCAAGGTACAGGGAGAGTTTACGAGCGGACAAGAAAGACCAAATTAGTTACAGATACAGTGAGTGAATGAGGTGAGTGTGATGGAATTGACGGGACGGGACTCGAATGAAAGTCCATCAGGCAATCAGGCGTGAAAATATTCACGACGAGACTCACTACTTCCAAATTAGATTATCGCATGAGGTCAAGAGTGGAGCATCCTGTCTATACTTGTATGTGTGATGATGGATGGGCATCAGTCGATAGACGATATCTCTATCCGAAATGATAGGAATGATAGATAAATACACAATATCGGATGGATATTAGACGCGCGAACATCCTACCCAAAAGAGTCTTGTTTGAATTTCCCTCATCATCCGATTTTGACGCCAAGCAACGTGCTGCTCTCGTTAAAAGGCAACCTACCTACAGGCTGATGCCCTGGAAATGACAATACTCAAAGTAAGTCCATGCGGTGCGGAGAGAGCTCCTTGCTCTTTCCGTTAGAAAATTGTGGGTATGAACCCTCTTCGCTAGCGGGACGGGAAGGACAGGGCGATTAGCTCCCTGCAACAAAGGTGATCTGCCGGCTTATTGGCCCTTCCCGTTAAGCTAGCGTGGCCAATAAGCGCCGAGAAGTAGCTGTAGCACATCTTTGGCAAGCGGGGTGCTGTATTACAGCCAATCAATGTTAGTCTACAAGCGCTTGCACAAAGCCCCCCATGTTTCGTTTCCCCAACCACATGCTTTTCCATCTTCCTTCACTCACCTCATCTCGAGATCGAATTGTCTCCGAAGAGTCCAGATAGCACTACAATGGTCTGCACGAACTCCCCTATCAACCACTACAGCTTCAGGGGACCCCCACTGGAGAATATGCATCATCATTCTTCTACCTGGAAACGAAGCATCTACGTCGCTTCCATGATGGATGATGTCGTGTTAATGCACCCACAGACCTCAATGTAAGGTACCGACCAGTCTTTGGTCTGAATGGATATCCAGCACAACTGGATCGAGCATATCAGGTTGTGGTGCCTATATTATGCTGCACCAGCGTTACAGCAACTGCGTGTGTGGGAGGACGCCGTGCTGTCCTGCGCTGCGCTGCTGCACCGTACTGCGCTATGCTCTGCTGTGTTGTGTTGTCCTGCAATGCCTGAGAAGCCACTGCTTGTCGTCGTACCAGACGCCGCTTGCATACCTCCCTCCCGTCTGTCTGCCCATCTCACCAGAAGAGGGGCAGCAGGGACAGCAAGTATTGTGCTCTATGTGATTGATGGAATGATATCAATGCAAATTCAAGATGAAATTTGGATGAGACGACGGCGAAGATCGTGACGACCAAGGAAATGCGCCCATGATAAAAGATTATATCTCAAACGGTGAAACGCGAGCCATTCATGCGTTCAGATGCGAACGATGGAATACAATCGATTGATTGATAGGCCGAGTCCCTCGAGTCTGAAGTCAGAATGGATCTGGAGATTTACAAGGGTCCCAGTCTAGTGGACCACACAATTTGATGCGCCATCCAACGACTTTACTGAGAGACTTGAATTCAACGGCACGCGGCCAGCCCACGAGGCTAAATTTGGCAGGGGGCATTGCTCGCTAGACAATTGACTTGTTACGACTCGTTGCTCATTAATTCGCCTGGACATTAATTCAAGATCCACAGACGTCAATCCGCGATGCGATGGCAGTCCACGTTGGACTTTGTTCGTCATTGCAAGGCCGCAGCCGCCGACGGCGACCCATTCACGTCAAAGTGACCGCCTCCGCCTCAGCTGGCGTCTTTTAGATCAATCTTTTGCTATGCCCGAAACCACAAACCCCTGTCCGCGATACAAGAGGGGATCCCAGTCTTCTGCGGCTTCTCTACCTACCCCACTCAACTTACTTGCTAGCTCGAGTCCAAACAACAGAAAGGTGCTCATGTTAATAACCAAGCTCCCAATCCCCAGCCGCCATCGACCATCCTCAAGCCTGACCCCTGGGTGCCATATTGCCCATGAGCCCGTCCGTCTCCGCTGATCCATTCAACCCAACGTTTTCAGGGCTCTATTTTAATATCGTCTCTGTTTGAAGCGTCCACTGAAAGGCCAGGACGCCACTCTCTAGGCGCCATCTCTGACTCTGGACCCCGACCATGACCCATGATTGATGGTCCATCACACATAGCACACGCAGTAAAGGCACCCACACTGGGACAAACCCTGTGTCTGCGTATTTCTCAAAATCATCCCAACCTGCACTTTTTCTGCTCTGAATTTCCTTCTTGGGCCCCCCTCTTCTTAGTCTTCCCTTTCCGCTTTTTGTGTATTGTATCTCCCTGTCTGTTTGTGTCGCCTCATCAAATTGTCACATCCTCAGCTCCTGGAATTACCAACTTTGAACCTTGATATCACAACTCCACCAACAACCATTTACACCAGCCCCCAAAGAGACTGATCAGCTTTTTCTTCAGGGGAAAAACACCAAGGTAAGAATCTCAATTTCTTCTCATTTTTGGAATTGTCTGTCTCCTCCATTATCTCACGCTCCTAATTGCCTATTGTGCGCCTGCTGCATCCCACTCCGGGTTCCTCATCCCTCGTCATATATCCCGTCTTAGTCGCATGTTGTTGCTCAGCATACATACACACCTGCCTATCTACTACCTACCCACACAGGCGACAGGACATGTTTGATGGACCCTAGAATCACTTTTCAAGGGATTTCAAGCTACGTCTGCAAGTCAAGCGCCGGGTCACACCCCTTTCACATCCCCATCCCCATCCACATCCACTACCAAGCTCTTCCTGGTAGCTACACTTTGACCTCGACTGCTTTGCGCGCACATCTCCATTTGGCGTCGCTCAACCCCATGCAATCACATCAAATCTGAGCAGGGTTGGCGGCTGTGTTCTTACTGCTGCCAATTTGCGCCTATAGCGTCGCTTTCAACTGACTGTTGCCCTGGCCGGGGTCGAGGTTGCTCTTGACAAGCAAAACCATCGCTCTGCCCATCTCCACACACACATCGATTCTTTCTCTACGCCTTGCGTGTTTTTACTTTCTCAACTTCTTGCACTTACACTAATTTGCATTCCGAAGACTTCCCTATCGCCTCACCGCATCTGCCTCTTACTATACACCATTGCGACCAAGACATACAGCTCCAAGAGTCCCGCTCGTTGTCCAACCTCACTTGACCGTCGCTACCCGCTTGCCCGTATCGCATCGTATCGCGCAGCGACGAAACAGAAATCAGTATAACCCGATCCGAGACTTCGGCTTACCGAAACACCAAGAGACCGCCATTGTCCGGGTGCGGACAGCAGGACATTCCGAGGCATGTTCGACAGCCCTAGCTAGAGTGTAGCTTTCCGCCTGTTCCTGCGACTCCGAGAGCACTTACAGTGTAGACCCCGCTGTCGGGGGTCGTTCGTCGTCGACATCGATTCGCATTAGAACAGTACGTGCAGCGTCGCACAAGGCGGGCATCCCTGCAAAGAAGCCGTAGCCCTCCGTAGTCATCCGACTGGCTAACACGGACTCCGTTAACACAGGTTGAGATTCAAGAAAGAATATCAGGCCCATCATGTCCATCCCCGTGGCCAGTTCGTCACGGAATCGCACCGTATCAATAAGTTCCGGTGGAAGATCCGCAACAAGGAGTAAGACGTCGCAGGTCCCGGACAGCAGCACAATGCCTCATGTCACCGATTTGAAGTACTTTGACCCCTGCGCCGCCACAGCGTCTATGTTCTTGTACGCCCAGGGTCCATCCGTTGTCTGCTGCCACCATGATACTCTCACCATTGAACGAAGATTCTCACGACACGCCGATGAGGTTCAATTATTGGCAGTCGACAACCAGAGTGAGGCTGGCGGAGGTCGTTTTGTTGTGAGTTACGATGCTGGTCAAACGGCCATCGTATGGGATTTGATGACAGGCGATGAGATCTCACGATTTGCCTGTTATGACCATCTGACTGTTGCAGCATGGATGAAGAATGGCAATGTTGCTTTTGGTATGTATCTTTGAACAATTTGATTGTGAGTATGACTGACTATTTTCAGGCAACACAAAAGGAAGTATCATTATGTTTGAACCTTCAACCTCTGAACATGTTTCTTCAAGGACCATCGATCAGATTGCTGTAACTGCATTGGCACCATCATCTGATTGTAGAACGTTTGCTATCGGGTAAGTTTCTCATGCATATTTCACTCAAATCCCACTAACACAATAATAGCTATCAAAATGGCTCTCTATTTGTTGCGACTCTGCAACCACGCTTCACTATCTTACACAATCTCACCACTTCCAGGGGACCGTCACCCATTGTTAACCTCGCGTGGCATGCTTCTTCGTCGCGGCAAAAGTCCGACATGCTTGCTGTGCAGATGCGTGACGGGGACTTGCGAGTCTGGAGCGTGGCAAAGAAGTACAGCGCCGATGACCCTGCAAAAGTGGTTCGAAACCTGAAGAAGACTGAGATCTCCATGGATGGCCCCAACTGGATGGGGTGGTCCAAGAACGGCCGCATAATTCAGTATTCCGACTCGTAAGTCTTGCATCTTGCCACCACCAGAAAACCCCTAAGCTACGCGCGCGCTTAGCTGCATGACCCCTTTCCTCAACTAACATATGCACAGGCAAACACAGTCATGGGATGTTAGGACAAAGCACGTCACTCATGATCCGATCCCAACTCTCGACCTTGTTCGCGGCCTCGCTGTCTATGGCCCAGGAGCCACGTTGTTTACCCTTGGCCCCAATAACACCGTGCAGCAATTCGACTTGAACTCCCCGGCTATCATGGTCGCCAATGTTCAACACCCAGCAAACCTTTTGCCACCCTCGCCTCCAGTCTCAGAAGAGACTGGTGACCGATCGGCGACCTCAGCTACCACTATCGCCTCCGAATCTGAGACTAGTTCTATCCCCTTGGACATGAACATCTCAGAAAGCGATGAAGATCACCTATCACCATTTGCTCGTCTGACTAGGCACCAAGCTTACGACTCGGGTAATGAGCCTTACGAATCAGCCAGTCCCCTATCAAGCCGAAGTGGACTCTCGTCCTTGTCGAAGTCCTCGGCAGGATCTTCTCAAACCCCTGGCCGTTACCCAGGCTCGATGAGGTCGAGGGGACTTACCGAAAACACTTACATCTCTGCTGGAACCTCGATCAGGTCATCGACTATTGGCAACGGTGTTAATGGTGACACGAGAGACATGGATTCCTACTCTATGGGGTATTCTCTCGGCACCACCAGCGTCCCTTCCATGGCCTCGAGTCGTTCACGACGAAGACCTTCTCGTCTGCGTAATGAAGTTCCTCGTAGTCCCGATGACAACAAGGTTCACGACCTCTTCAAGTATACCCGAGCACGTCTTAGTGATATCCCTTACAAGCATGTCATGGGTGCCAACAATGCCCGTCTCACTAATGACGATCTACGCCATCAAATGCTCAACACCATTTTCGGATGGAATAAAGAGGTCCAAGATCTTATCAGGGATGAGATGAGCAGACATCCACAAGGATCTGCCAGCCGTATTCTTCTTGCTAAGTGGCTGGGTGACATCGATCCAGATATTATGAATGCAAACTTTGAGAACATGACTTCGTCAGACTGGATGCTGTTGGCTCTAAGCGGCATCGGCGGCCACGCATCGCAGCAGAAGCTTGGCCACACCTATGTCCAGCGCCTACTTGAAGCTGGCGATGTGCACGCCGCAGTCACCATTATGCTTGGCATGGGTGACCATAATGACGCCATTGAGGTTTACATTTCTCACAAGCGCTACATGGAGGCGCTGATCCTCACATGCCTCTCAGCCCCGGGTGTTTGGGAGCGTCAAGCTGCCATCATCAGAAAATGGGGAGAGTGGGCAGTTCAGCATGGCCAGCAACAACTGGCAATTCGATGCTTTGCCTGCACTGACCAAGAGTCTACTGAGCCTTGGACATCTCCATCCGCTGCACAGCTCAACTTCCAGACCATGACCCCTAGTATCCCTGAGATCCTGAGCCCACCTCTTTCCCCTCCCGGTGTTCAACGTGGTCCTCAACGCAGTATCGCCAAAACCTCTGCGCTCAAACTCATCACCTCATTTGGAGATCAAACACAGAAGTCAAAGTTCTTTGCTGGTGATGGTGGCCAGACTCCTATTGCTGCTGGTGTTACTCCTATCGCTGACTCTGCCGGTTCCCCTGCTTTGTCCCATGCCTCCAACAATGAGGCCACGACAGCGTTCCTCAGACCTTCAAACAACAGTAGGTTCAATACACCTGTTTCTGCTCGCGGACGTGGTCGTTTGCCATCCATTGGCGAGATCCCGTCAGATCTCAACCGAGATGCGATCAGATCAGCCGAGCTCTCTGCTGCTCCTTATGACTATGAACCTCGGTCCAGCCATGCTCGAACACCATCTGGCAATGACAACATGATGATGGGTACCGCATTGCAACGGGCTGCTACTGCGAGTCCAATGATGATGCGAGAGCATGCTCAACGCGTTGTCCAACCGAGCGAAGGAGACCACCCGCCACCCCCTGACCAAGCTACCATGCTGAAGATGCAACAGGCATCACGAAATCATCGAAATGGCTCTCGTGACAGAATTCCTTTGGGTGTGAACCTGCAACTGCAGCCTGGAACTGCTCATGAAGAGATCATATCACCGGAGCAGTCTGTTACTTCGTCTACCCGTTACCACTGGCCGACTCGTCGCAGAGGACCTGCATCCGTGACTAGCTCAGTCACTTCTGCGTCGAGCGCTGGACGAAGTCTTCGCCATCAAGCCGTGCGAAACCGAGAAGATTACATCCATAGTCTTGATGCCGCCAACCACTACTCCAAGAGGCAGCGAAGCCGCCAGCGTAGCCACTCAAGAACCCGGGATACTTCGCGCAGTCGCCCAGGAAGCCGAGAACGAACTGCTCGCTCTCGAGAGCCTTCTGAGGAACGTGGTCGTGTATCTGCTCGAAACTGGCCCAAGGCCAAGAGATCGCCCACTTCCCCAATTCCCATGTCTCCCGAGGACTTGCTGAACTTGAGCACTCCACGCCATGGCCAAATTACTGAACCAAACACTGTACGCAAAGTGAGCGGATCAACCGCCAAGCCAAAGAGCCGAAATTCAAGCCGTGGAAGCCGCCGCAGAAGCCCAGATACTCGGGCTCGTCCGCCAGCTCTGACAATCCGCGGCCGAAGCCAGGGTCGAGACGGTTCTGCGCAACGTTCTCCTTCCTCTCCCTTGCCCCTGAGTGCCGCTACATATCATTACCAGGGTTCCGAGGACGAAGAGGACTATAGAGCGGCCATGGCCGCCCAGGAGGAATTCAGAAACAAACACAGCCGTAGCGGCAGCCGAGGTCTCAACTCACCTGCGCTGAGCAAGCAGGACCCTTCAGAAACTCGACGCAGGGCCAACTCTGAAGTGGCAAACTTAGATGGACTGGGGCCAGTTCATGGCAGAGCTGCCTCAACTGAACACGCTGGTGATCTCAAGCAAATGAAGGACGAGCGCCAGCGAAAGAAGGAGCAGGCTGCCCGAGAACTCGAGGAGCGTCGCAAGTCTCTGGCTAAGCGTGCCCAGACACCCTCTATCCCTCACCCCAATGAGTACTCTCCTGCCCTTGGAGTGACCGTCGAGACTGCTGAGCCCAAGCCGTTGCCTGACGACATCCCACCTCGCAGTGCTACTGAACCTCCACAAAGGAGCATGTACGCCCGCAACGGACCTGTCATTGGACTCCCAGCAACCCCCAAGGCCATGAGACTTATCATTGAGGGTCACCATGATCAATCTGGAAGTACCCCTAGGCCTGAGGTGCCCATGATCCCAGCCAGCTTCTCTCAGAGGCACTCGCCAGAAACCTCTCCTCAACAGTCACCTGAGAGGGAGCAGCCAGCGGCCGAGCCCAGCCTTACTCTGCTGCCATCGACTGTCTACCAGCCACCTGCTAGACCACCAATTCCTCGGAGTATGTCGGCTCCTATTCCTGATGAGCCTGGTCAGCGCCCAGGACGTTTCGGACGCAAGAACAGTGTTGGGCGCATCGAAGAAGTTGTTGTCCCCGGAGAGCGACGACGTTCTCACGAGGATCCAATGCCCCCTCCTCCTCCCCCAGCCCCTCCAGTTCTCAAGGAGCTCCGACATCTTGCTTCACCACCGCCACCACCTCCTGCCCCTCTTCAACACGCCCAGCGACCTCAACAGGGGGGTGCTGTTGCTTCGGGTATGATTGAGATTGTCATGGATGACGATTTGTCATCTGGAAATGACCAAGCTTCAGAGGCCAGCCCTCCTGCTCCTATTTCCCACAAGAGCCATAACCGGGGTCGAAGCATTGGAGACAGTAGCATTTCAGGCCGCATTCACAAGGCCACCGAGCGACTTCGATCTGCCAGCCGCAGCCGTAAGGAATATGTCAGATCTCCTCCTTTTGAGGCTCCCTACGAGAGCATTCCAGGGATGCCTCGACAGATGAAGTCTCCTCCACCCGTGTCGTTCAACCCTGACGTTTTGCGTTCGCCAATTGAGTCACGGGGCAAGCACTTGTCGACTGGCCTGCACCGAAATGAGATGATTTAGGAAGTCTCTCGTGACAGCAGCCAGCTTGCTGTGCAATATTTTTATCCTTTCTACCACTCCCTATAAAATTTTGTATTGTTCGATTCTGTCTATGTATGCATGGCGATGGGCGTTTTCTACCCTCTCAAGTCGATACCATAGTCCTTTGGGGCTAGCATTTTGGCATTGTGCTTCTCTGCCCTTCTCTCAAGAAATTCAGCTATATGGCGACTAAAACCTGTTGCATTCTGTTTCTCTCCTTTCTCTCGATATCCCATTCGGATCCATCGAGGCACGCACTTCATTTTGCATTGTCGGCAAGGATGCTGATAAACGTATACGACTTTACATTTCTTTGGTCGGACCCTCCTGGTTCTTGCAAATTACGACCACAAATACTTACAGATTATGTTTGAAGAAGATGGACATGGCCCCCGTGCTATATCTTGTTATATTTTATTTGACTTGGAAGGTTAGGGAAGTCAATATTGGGTATTTATCGGGTGGAGGTCAATGGAAGAGCAAAAATGGATGATGTGAAGGGGGATAACGTAGCGACTGCTTTATACAATGTTGCCTCGCGGCACTTGTTTGAGTTTTGTGGGAAATGAGGAAGAAGGGAAAATGGAAACGGAAATGGGTGAAAGAAGTGTGAATTGGATTGAATTGGACTGGACTGTATTGGAAATGCATTTTGATTCCCCCGGAGGGTTTTAGTACTTACGAACTGAATGAACATAGTGCTTTACATATAATTTCTGTCTTCTGCAAGTGCGTGCATGCATCTGGTCTTGGGTGATGTGGTGCACACATACATACACGTAGGGAGGTGGTGATAGCTTCAAACCTGCTCCATCAGGCATGCTGCCTAGGGTTCGAATCGTCATGAACTCAACATCATCACATCACAAAGTCAAAAAAGGGGATCAGATGCTTATAAAGTAATAGACAGGCTTTTATTAATATTTTAATATACCCTGGCATATTAACGTGGGCTGTCAAAAAGAAAATACAAAAAAAAAGACAGTCGACTGCTCCATCTCATCCGCTTACCATCCCAAATCCCCCCGCACTAACGTGTTCCCACCCGCCACGCGACGGGGGAGAGATCTCTGCAGAGTGAAACCTCCCTCAAGGGTCATCTCCAGTGCTTAGGGCCGCAAAGTTCCAGCATCGTGAGTTACCTGCACGAGTGGGCGGCCACCGCAGCGTTCGGGCGGGGCGCGGCGGAGGGCTGAGGTGCAAGCACTTCAGAATTGGGATGGGCGGTTGAGCGAGTTTGAGCGCCTTCACCGTTAGACCATTACAGTCGAAAACCAACGACATTTTTACAACTTATATACCATTCATGCTAGCTTGTGGCACTATCCGAGGCTAGGTGGGGCTGTGCTGCTACTACAGTGGGTGGCTCACAGTGACAGCTGGAGCTTCAGTGGGCAGGGCACCCATCGCCAATTCACTATTCAACACCATTGCAATCGCTACAAGCTTGCTTTCGACCATGCTACAACAACGCATTCAACGACCATTAAGAATCCAATCTCTACGACGCCATGATCGGCCATTGAACTGAACAGCCTCTCTTCCCGCTTCACACAACTCGTCACGATGCTTTCAACATCGCCCCGTCTTCTCATCCGCCATCCCTCTCCAACAACCGCCGAATTTACCGTCACGACCCTTCGACCGATTCCACCAGCTCTACACACCCTCATACTCCTCTCACGCCTCGCCATCTCTATCTTCACCCTTGTCCTCCTCCATGCGCGCTTGACTCTTCATCCACTGCTTGTCTATGCCGCGCCCTCTCTTCTTAAGATCATACCGCCATCATACCTCCGAGCTCCAACCTCGATAAGCTCCCTCGCGCAAAATATACCTCTGTCTGTTCTGGTTCCCGCAAGCATCGCTGTGCTATGGCTATCCAGCCGAAGGGGCTATGCAAGCGAGAGTATTCTCGTGATGAGAGGTCTAGGAGTGCAGACTAGTGAAAGTCCGGGCAGTTATCTTGCTGGTACGGCGACGAGATTCATTCCTACCGAGAAGATTCAGGATATTCTTGTTAATGAAGCATTTCTTGGGTTTGAGGTGAGGTACTACCTCATTGCTATAATCGAGGGCGAGGATGATGTGGTGGTGGTCTTTCCGAACTTGTTACCAAGACGAAAGATCGTGGAAGAGGTTTGGAGAGGTGTTAGGCGGTGCTTGTATGAAAGCAGAGGAGAGGACAAGCCCCTGAGCTAAAGAATTATGTATTATACCCATAGAAGAAGCATGTGCTATATGAATGTGCTCAGCGTTACGATTAGATGGTTTGAACAAATATTTTTTATCTATTTACCAACACGGGTAGTATTCAATGTCTACTCATCCATAGCCTCCTCTGCCTTTCGCCTTCCAATACCCCTTTGGGTTCGCATATCTTCTGAACTGGCGTATCCCTTTCTAATCGCATATCTCTCATTCTGCTCTTCAGGAGACTGCAGTTTATCCTTTTTCAAAAGGGGCACGTAGCGACCTCCCATACGACCACCGTTACCACCCTCGTAGACAACTATACTGCTCGCCTGCTTGCCTGTAGGCTCAGGGCGAGCGACGTGTCGGGAAGTATCTTTGCTGCGCTGTGTTGAGACCATTTGCAGAAGCTGGTTGGAGAGCAACTCATCCAGCTTGCGCTCTCTCCAGTACGCCCACATACCATCCATGACACCGAAGGGACCGGGCTTGCTAAGCGCAGGATCATCTGCGAGATACACCCAGTCAAGCCCATCAGTCTTCTTCGCCGCGGGGTCAACAGGGGCAGAGTCCTCACCAGGGAAGATGCAGTCCCAGAGCACCAGGGGTACTTCATCGGCCATGGCATAGTTGGGCTTGCACGGGTTGGTAGCAACGTCAAGTAATGTCGTCACGACGTCAGGTGTCTCTAGCTTTTGGCCTGCAAGGAAGAGAACAGCGACCATGTGGCGGATTTGGTGCCACAAGAAGGCAGAACCTCGAACGTTGAACGAGTACACCTTGGGGTACACAATACCATCGCCGGGCAGGCCTCCAGCTGGAGCAAACTGTGGCCCAGAAAGGTAGGGCAGTGCTGAGCTCACGTCGCGCACCTCTTCGATATCAGCCTCGTAAATTGTGCGCACAAAGTTTGTGATCTGCTTTCCGGGATCGATCTTGCAGAAATTGCGGAAATCATGCTCGCCTTCGTAACGCTTGGCCGCCTCGCGCATCGCCTCGATGTCAAGCCAACCGTTTCTTGCACCACTAGCACTGGGCTCGGGTATGAAAGCGGGCTGCGTGAAGAAATAGCGGTACTGGCGCTCGCGACAGGAGAAACGAGCGGAGAAATCTGGTGGTGGAGATGGACACCAGGCGAGGATGCGGATATCAGGGGGTAGAACGCGGTTCAGTAGTCGAGGATACTGTAGCTCATCCTTGATGGGATCAAACGAGGATGTATCATCTTCACATTCCTCTTCCGCGTTACCTCCAGATTGCTCGTCGACAACCATTGCCTCGCCGGCTTCACTTAGGCGCCGTCGCTTTTCAGGCAGGGGTCTGTTGCTTCGTACTTGAAGGCCGATGACCTGACCAAAAGCGCTGACGCCCTTATCTGTACGACCGCATTTTGAATACTCGCAGCAGTCAAAGTCAACGACTCGCTCATCCTCGGGGAAGATAAGGCATGCCTTTGTGAGAGCATTCCACAGTTCTTCTTCGATAGATGGAGCGTTGGCCATAGCCTGGAATTCAAAGCCACCATAATTCTTGCCAAGATATGCCAGTTTCAGTGCGATATATCGCGTAGAGTACTTGCTGGGATCCATCTTTCTCTTCCCCTTTGCTTTTGTCTTTTTGGCTTCATCTCCCTCCTCATTTTGAGCTTCAGTCTCAGGTTGGGGTTTTGGTTCCGGGGCGGGACGATTCCTGAGTTCAGCCTCGAGTTCTTTGACTTTCTGGATGAGACCGTTTTTGGTCCATGACTGATAATTCGACTCCCCAGACATTGTGCGGTACCTCCCAGCCTTTAACTGAACAGGGACTTTTGATGGTTCACCACTTGATGATATTTTTCGACAAGGCCCAGACTGAGAGTAAGTCCGAGTTTTCACTCCGCTGATTATCGTTTCCAGCGAAGTTTGACGCCCAAGACAACGGCCAAAGGGTCTCATGAAGTTGGTGGGTTCCAATTTTGGGCGATTATATGCAGGCCCATCAGAGTTTACAAGTGGAAAAGGGCTTTGCTGCAGTTCAAGATGTGGCTTGCCTAGCATCTGTGGCTGTGCTTCAGCTTGCGCGCCACAGTTGGGGGCATACTGATAAGTTACGTACTGCTCTCATCTCATCTCTATCTCTAGATCTCCTTAAGAGTCGCTATGTCCGCTCCTCTTGGGCTGGTCGATCTTCAATACAATAATCATCATATCGCACAATTCAATAATCTTGCAAATATTATATTCACAATATGGACCCCGAAGTGATCAAGATTCTCCTTGTAGGCGATGAAAAATGTGGCAAGACTACGTTTCTTTCGTATGTAGTGTCCAAACTCATCTATTAATTGATAGATATGAGATCTAACTCTAATCCCTATATCTTCAGCCGACTCAGTGCAGGCGAAAACATCAATCCGATTCCGATGCTCCGTGATATCGACCAACCTTACATATTCGGCATCAAAAACGGAGCCAAGCAGTTCAAATTCGAGTTCTTTGACACATCGTCCCCTGACAACTGGAGGACCCTGGATCCCGACGCCATTGTCATTTGTTACGACATCAGCCAGAGGCTGAGTCTCATCAACATGCAGAGATATGTGAGTGCTCTATAAGCTGTATGAAGCAGGCAGATAGCTGAGACTCGATAGTGGATCGATGAAGTCAAGAAGTCGTTTCAGCGGATCGATACCCTACCCGTTATCATCCTTGGGCTGAAGCGCGATCTCCGATCGGAGGAAGATCCAAACGGAATCATCTATCCGCAAGAAGCATATCAGGTTGCGCAGGCCCTCAGGGCGGATCGGTATGTAGAGTGTTCGGCAGTCACGGGTGAATTGTTGAAGCTGGCGTTTGAGGATCTGTGTAAGACGGCGATGACTCCCACGACAGGCGCAAACAGCCAAAGCGCAAGTACATGTGCCATATTATGAGATTTCCAGGGGGCAACGCATTTGATGGGGTAGTAGGATTTTGAGCGGGTAATTCGGCGTTATATTTGGTGAGATGAGAACTCAGGCAGCGGCATCGTTCATAGAGACATCGGCGCCCTCTTCAGCACCCTCCTCGGCAGCAGTGAATTGGCCGAGGACTTCCGCGATGATTCTGACCATGGCTTCCTGCTGCTCCTCGTTGAATCGCTCAGACATCTCCTCTACAACAGTATTGAGAGCAGCGACTGAGGCAGGGCGCAGGTTGACGATCATGACTACTTCGCCCTTGGCGAGGTTGTAGGGGCGTAGACGCTCAAGAAGAGTGGAAATGCAGCCTTCGGTGTAGGGGAGCGGTTCTTGGCTTAGCGGGCCTGGATTTGTGCGAAGATATTGGAGAAGCTGTAAGAAATGTCAGGTAATTTCTAGGGCATTTAATCCGACTTAAGCTCTGCATGAATGGAAAAACTCTTACCTCGCGAACAACGGTCTCGAGATTTGGGGGGCCGCGACGTTTAGCATTTTTGTATCGTTCACGCTGCTCCGAGATATGCTGATACACCTCGTAGTTGGTGAGAACAGCAGATTGTGACTCAAGAATTTTCATGGTGACAGTTGAGTGAGCTTGCCCAAAGAGCTGTAAGATCTATCTATTGTGAGATCCCTTAGGTAGGTAGAGAAGGGTCTGAATCTGATAGTGGAGATTATGAGGCTCAGGCTAGGGAAAAAAAAGGAAGACTTCATATCGACCAATCAGAAGCTCAGGGTCGAGACAGGCTCCAATGCAGCAAAACCGTTCCAGTGGATGCAGGCCTACAACGTGCCTGTAATTTTTGTGAGACATACACTGCAGATGGCAAGCATTCTTTTATGTTTTTTTTGTCACCGCTGCAGGTGATATCTTTTCGATCTGAGCCTGGCTCTGGCTCAGTTACAGTACCTTGTGTGAATTTCATGCTGCGTTCTCATTGGATCAAGCTAACTTCCATCCAACTCAAGTGAACTCGCTACTCAATGCGCTGTTTTTTTGCATGTGAGTCTGGCTAAAAGCCGGGGAAGATTCAAACTACACGTCAGAGCGCATCACCTTACGAACTTCTTTTTTCCATCCAATGGATTGTTATGTTGTGCTGGACCAATAAAGTGCGTCAATTGCAACCAGTAGGTATTTGCTCTCTTGTCTTTGAGCGTGTGTGGATGGATGCTTGAATGTGCATGCATGTATGCAGTAGTCGCACCCGTCTTTCAAGTCGAGTACCTACCTAGGTAGGTACTGTATGTATGCAGTGTAATTACCTGACTGGAAGAAAGTCATCTGATGCCTAATGGCATCATTGGATTGGCAAACAATGTATTTCTGTCTTAACTCTTCGCATGTCCACCTACGTCTAAAGAAGGAGGTCGCGTGCAACTCCACTGCGAGGCATGTATGCAAGCAAGCCACTGTTCCAGAACAAAGACTGGCCGATGCCGGAGGGATCAGTAGAATGAAACTCAGAAGCCTTGGTGAACTCCAAGCTAAGCTCAGGCAATGACTATGCTATTTTGAAAACGTGGGATAACCCTTGACTTAGAAAGAAAGGAAAAGTAGAATACTACGTAGTAAATACTGGAATTGACTTCGCCGGCTCAAGTCAAGGAGGTCAGCTTCCAACATCCAATTATGCAGGCCATGACTCCGGCGTGTCTGGGTTGTACAAATCAAATGACTGAAACCCCCTGCCAGGTTGAGTTTGCAGTGTCGTACAGTAGGACTGTAGAGAATTTCAGCAAGTTGTTGCTGATAAAGAGCGAGCGAGATTCTGTACATATCAATCCATGCCATGGAACAATCGGTTCAGCATATGGCGGTCTGCCGTTTTTGGCATAACAATGACCCTTTATTATCTCTCATGAGGGTTAACGGGAGAGCTCCAGCAAGTATCCGTTAGGAATTGGCGGGGGTGGGTACCAGCCGAGCCATGTACAGTTCAACCTGTCTATGGCTCTTACCAAAGTTGGCCCAGTGACAGTTACAATAAGCCTCCATGAGTCTTGGTTGGCGAAGAGCCAGCTAAAGGATGAGTCCCCAACACTTGGACAAAACAATCAATATTAAAACACCAGAGTAAAGAAAGATATCCTTATTCGGAACGATATCAAGAGCTCCGTCGGTGGTGGGTGCTTTCCTCCCTATTTTTAGTAAGTTTGCCATCCATGTGAGAATATGTGATTGGTACCTAGGTGCAGCCATGTCTACCTATGAATGGATGTCATCATCTTTTGGTTCCCAACAATCACCTCACTCAAATCCTTTTATAAGGACAACTTTATTCTTCAGCGTAGCAAATATTTGTTCTGGAGCTAATAACTCTGATGTTTTCACCCCGCACAATTGAAGATCTTAGTTACTAACTGATCAACCTACAAAAAGCAGAGCATTATCGCACAATGGATCAGTGATCGTTCTTCTGCTCTCTGACTCTCTTCCCCATTCATTGGCATCCTCCTCCTCCATCATCTCCACTCCTCCACCCGGGGATTGTCGTTACCACCGCCGCACCATCTTCAACTACCTATTATTTCGTCGGGTTTTCGCTTGGCTTTTCATCGACCTTTATCTTCACTTCTTCAGCTCCTTCTTTCCAGCAAAGAATCAATCGTCTGCCTATCTTCACTACCGGCCGCCTGTCAACCAATATTCATATCCTCTGCCTCCGACACCGGCATCCCAGTCTGTTTACATACTTGGAGATCCATATCCCTGCCCTGTCATTCGGCAGTGAAACTTGCTCCTCTTGCTGGGCACTGAGCACTGAGCCGCCTGGTGTAGTACAGCACAGTGACGTCGCTTTGGCCCTGGCCCTGACTCTCTTGTGCATCAACCTGGGCATTCAATCCCTGTTCATCCGCCAAATCGTTCATCAAGTCGCAGCCAATCCCCCGAAGCCGCAATAATAGCATCGGCTACAGCGTTCACGACTTTGCATCATTGCATCAAGTAGCCAACTCTTGCAGCACGCTTCGACACAAGAACCAGACAAGACAAGCCATTTCCAATCACACCTCCACTAATCCGCCCACAAACTCCCCACTCCACACGCTGTCGTTGCAGCGCTCCAAGAAGCCGGGGCCGCTATTGAAAAGAGTTTAAAAAAAATTCACAATAGGTCACCCATCGCAGGCTCAACTATAACTTACAACTTTTCAACCTTACCAACCTCAGTCCCGACTTCGACTTGACTTGCCTCGGGTCTTGCTCCGACTTGTTTCGGCTTGTCTCAGGACATTCTTCTTCTTCCCTCCCCGGCCTCATCAACCGCAGTCGAAACCGCATCCACCGCTGAAGGAAGCTCTTGACTCGTTTACGCTCTGCCCCTTCAGGTTTAAAAAAAAAATACGTACTCACCCCTCCGATTCGGGGCCCCTCCACATCCGTTTTCCGCTTCCGTCCTTCGCCGCTTCAAAACTTTTTGCTCTTCTAGCCGAGCAATCTCGACCTCTACCATCAAATCAACACAACTTCACCGTTATAATGGTGCGCAACATTGTTGTTCTGGGAGGCAACTCCCACCCACAACTGACAGAAAATGTCTGCCAGATTTTGGGTGTTCCAGCAAGTAATCGCATTCTTGGAAAATTCTCTGGTGGCGAGAGCCGTTGCGAAATCAAGGACTCGGTCCGCGGCAAAGATGTCTATATCATCCAATCTGGCTCCGGCAACGTCAACGACAACCTGATTGATCTCTGTATCATGATCTCAGCTTGCAAAACTGGCTCAGCAAAACGAGTCACCGCCGTCGTCCCTCTCTTCCCCTACTCCCGACAGCCTGACTGGCCCTACAACAAAGCCGGCGCACCTTTGTCGCAAATCTCTGGCTCCTCTAAGGACTACACATTTGAGAGTGTTCCACCTACACCCCGTCCTGGTGGCCCTAAGTCAGCTGGTCTGCCTAATGGCGTCAACAACCTGACCGAAAAGCTCTCAAAAACAGCTCTCGCAAATGATACTGCCAGCGGCGCGACAAATGGTGTTAATGGCACCAATGGAACCATCACTCCTCGCCGCTCAGACACCATCTCGAGCACAACCTCTGAATCCCGCGGCCACCACGCTGAAGGTTCAACTTCGTCCCAGAGAAATGCCTATACCACACACGACTACGAGAACCAATCCAACATCTCTGCTTTCCAGCCTAAGCCGGGCTACAAGCAGTGGATCGCTCAGGCGGGCACTCTTGTCGCTGACTTGCTCACCTGCGCTGGTGCCGACCATATCATCACGATGGACCTCCACGATCCTCAATATCAGGGCTTCTTTGACATCCCCGTCGATAACCTATACGGAAAGGCGCTACTCCAAAACTATATCCAGTCTCAGATTCCCAACTACCACACCGCCGTCATTGTCTCTCCCGATGCTGGAGGCGCAAAGCGAGCTACTCTGATTGCAGACAGTCTCAAGACTGACTTTGCTTTGATTCACAAGGTAATACCACACACCTCTGATCTTCCCCTGGAACAAAACTCATGTCTTGCTACAAAGGAGCGACGGCCTATTCGGTTTACTGAGCATCGAAATGCCAGCATGATGCTGGTTGGCGATGTCTCCAACCGCATATGCATTCTGGTTGACGACATCATTGATACCGGTAACACCATCACACGTGCTGCGAAGCTCTTGAAGAAGGAGGGTGCTACTCAGGTCTACGCCCTCGTCACTCACGGAGTCTTTAGTGGTGATGCTATCGCTCGCATCAACGCTTCTGCCATTGACAAGATGCTTGTTACCAACTCTGTCCCTCAAGCCGAGCACCGCCGCATGTGCCCTAAGCTCGAGATCCTCGACATCTCGGCCGTTTTCGCTGAGGCCATCCGTCGTGTTCACCATGGAGAGTCCATCAGTGTGCTTTTCCAACACAACTAAAGTGCCAAAAACGCACTCACGGTTTGTCAACAGAACCCCGAATACTCATCCACAAGAGGGCACGTTTCCTTTACGTACGGCACTCCTTCAAGATTCTTGGATATTGAACCACTCACAAAGCATATCCTCCCCCTGCCATGGATGTCGCAGATCTTTATCCCGCGTTGCGACACACTGAATTGATATGGGATATTTTCGTTTTGGAGTTTATCGAGGAGCTTCGCACTATACTTGCATGACCCATTTACCATGCCAGACTGCCAGACTTGGTTTACTGGCTTTCTTTTTCTCAAAATTTTCCATCTACAATCATCAAACGTATGACTGATAAGGTACCTGGAAACACACGACTGCGTGTGAAGAAGATTATGGGAGGAAGGGATTGGTCGAACGGCTGCAGCGCGGGTTGGGGCACGGGTTTTCTTGCTTTCTGCTATGCTGCACAATTTCACCTATTCCTTGACCTGGACTATTGTGTTCTCCTTTCCTGGGCCCTAATTCTTCTCTTTGCTCTACACAAGATCTTTTCCTAAACATCTGTTATGGGTTAATACCTGTATCTCTTCCCTCTCGAGGGTGGAGAAAGAGTGGTATCTTTTGGACATATAAACGAAGGACCCTCCTTGGAGACTCTGTTCTCTTATCTCAGTCCTGCAAATGTATAGAAGTAAAATCAAAACGTAGAGCTTTGGAGTAACTAAAAGTTTAGACAGGTGCTGACCTAGTTGCTGTGCTGTGACGCGAGTCTAGGTCAGCAGTTCAGCCTTGCAAATAGCGATGCTGTTAAAACATCATAAGAAATAAGAAGAAAAAAAGTTGAATATGTCATTTCATGTTGTTTTCATGTTGTTTCAGAATATTGGCCTTGGCACTAGAATCATAACTCGCCACTAGCTCCGGGGGAAAGCGTGAACAAGGTTGGAGTCACAACGCGGGAATTGCCATGATAGTCAGGTTTTTTATTATTTCATAGGAACTGTCCAAGTTCTAATGAGGTCTGAGTCTTTGTCCTCAGCTAACTATCACATTGGGATCTTAGTAAACTCATAATTCATGACGCGTGTACATCATCCATTAGAATAGGCTCTTGGGTTCGCTCACTTCATTAGCCCACCTGTTGAGCGCTCATGGACTGCAACATCTGAAGATCAGATGGAATTTTCCATCCATGGGATACAGCCGCACGGCGGTACGCATCGACAGCTTCAAACATGTCGTAGTCCATATTGTTGATATGGGCGTTTCTCAGATTGGTGATTGCTTCAAGACGAGCTGGGGGATCCTTCTCGCATAGGTTCATTCTGACTTCGAGAAATACCTTTTCTAGGGAGAGTGCTGGAGACCAACCTGAGTTGGTGAGCAGCTCTGAGCATATCGCGCCACCGATAGTAACATGGCCTCCGCCTCCCTGAGAAAAAGGCAAGAAACGCGGGCGGATCACACGAACGAAAGGTGGTGACAGTGGAAACGAAGCTCCAAACCGGATCTCAAGTACAACACTCGAGCAGCCGTGACCGGTCATGTCTTTGGCGAGGGGAAGATCTATATCAAAACTATGAAGCTCGACAATCCAATGGAATAGGTTATCCAGCTTGTCGAAATTGATGTACCATCCCAGTGTTGCTAGGTCGGTACTGGACTGAGTTTTTTGCAGGTCTTTGATCTGGGCATTGAGTGCTCGAAGAGCACCTGGGGATGATGATGCCCAAGTAGGCTCGGCGAGCTTGGGGAGAGAATCGAGATCAAGTTTACCAGGATGAAAGGGGGTGACGTTGCCAAGCTCGCGTCGTGTTTCTCCTAGGCCCGAGTCTGTCGACGTCCGTCGCCTCTTTCGCGGACTCGTTGGCTGTGTGGCATTCTCATCATCCGAGGCCAGCAGACGGTCTATATCAGCACTGGACTCTGGGATTTGCTTAAAATCAGAATCACCGATAACAATAGGATGATCGTTTGATGAGCCCGCAACACTCGCCTGTCCTAGCCCAACCGCGCGTTGACGAAATCTCGGTATAGCCGATAGAGGAATACCAACTCGACCCGAACCGAAAGTCAGCACATGGGCAGGGTCTTGTTCAATGTGTCCCGGGTCCTGTTTGAAGGGTTCTAAGTCCTGTGCCATGCTGGACATAAGCCGCGCAGGCACGGATAGCATGGGGGGCCCGCCACCCGATGGTCCCTGTTGGACCTGGACGAAGAGATAGCGGCACTGGATCCAATCGATCCTGTTGACAACAAAAAAGGGATTCGTCGACACGAATTGGGACGGATTATTGACGATCTCACACATGCTAATAGCACTGGTGACATTGAGTGCCGAGTTCGGCCACCCTGGCAAAACATTGCGGCAGGAATATCCGTAACTGGTGTTGAAGTCCTTTGCCATATAGACGCCGTCGCCATAACTACGGCCATTTAGGGTTGTAGAAAAGTCAAGGCCAGTCCGTATGATACTGTGCCAGTTCGAGAGTGGGCTGCCGTGCCACGCAAAAAGAGTTGGGTAACTTTTGCCATTTTGAGGTCTTGTTTCTTTCATGAGCTCCTTCAAGAAGACTTGTTCTTTCTCGGGAGATCCTTGTGCGAAACGGAACTGCATCCAGCTAGCATCCATCCCAGTAACGAGATTGTGCTTGTGAATTTCTTCATCTGGCTGGGGAGACCCAGGTACGGGGGCATCTTGCACAATGAAGGATCTGTTTGAGGCAACAATCCAGTTAAGGAGACGAAGGGTTGATAGCTCCATTCTTGGAAAGGAAGATAACCGGCGCCCAGGTACTTCTGCCAGGTAGTCTCTCATTTTCTCCACCGACGGGATACACCTAGCCATGAAAATGAGTGCCTGGTCACGCTCTGGCTCTTGGAGGTCGTCAATATCTTGCTCGTACTTGAAAACCAAGACTTTCACCCCACCTGCGGTAGGTTGGGCGACCTGATTTGAAGGCCGGAGGTTCATCTGCACATGGGCTGGGCCTGTTATTGTCGAGATGACATTAAATGTGAAGTCAGTGTCGTTGTGCGATTCAATGTGACAGACATGTTTCTCGTGGTCTGGGTATATTGTTAGCTTGCGTATATGTGTTGATGACCGGCGTCGTCATGAATATGTTGGAATTGACGCACGTGTTCTCATAACCGGCAGATAGGAATCTATGGTATCATTGTTTGAGACAACAAGAAGTATATGCTGGCCGTCTTTGATTGATCTGTATGAGTCGATGTCTTTTCTCTGAAACTTGAGCACATGTCTTTGGAAGCAGGCTTCTGCAGCGAGGGGTGGGATAGTACTCTGCCCGAACGCTGAAGAGGCACACTTGAGACCTAGTCCCTGCGGGAACTCGCGAAGTCGAGAACTGGTGATGGCGGCAAAGAAAAAGCTTACGAGAAGGTCAACGACATATGGGTTGTTGATTATTTCGTGTTCGATGCTCTGACCGAATCCCAAGGACAAATATTGGTAAAGACAAAGTAAATTCCCACAAACAAATGGCTTTACAGCCTCAAACCCCCCTTCTACTCTTTGATGGCAAACCAAACAGTATTTGGTACATTTGATCAACCTCTGGAGTCCGAATTGCATTGCAACAAGGATAATATTGAGATCGTCTGCTTTGCCTGATACATAATCACGCTGAAGGAACTCCTGCTCAAAGCAATCACTAGGCGAGCCTCGATTTTGCTGAATAGTGAGGTCTGTAGGTGAGCTCGACATTGACTGAAGATGGGTACTTCGGCTGATCTTGAAATCCAGTTCCTGGGCTTGATCCCACGAGATCCCTTCCGACCGCCGCAGCCGCAAGAGACTTGGGAGCATCTTGTTCAGGAGTCTGTCCAGAGACAGGGACATATACAGAGGAAGGAAGGGATCTTTTGGTCTGTCCTTGTCGTTTTCTGCTGTCTCTGAATCCATAGAATCCTCTTCCTGTGTGAAAATTTGCCTCATTGACTTGGAACTTGGCTGTGGACTGATGCATTTGCCGAATCTGAATTGCATTGTTGTTTGGTCGCATGGAAGATTTTGGAATGCCGAAATGGGAGGGTAAGCCGATGGTAGCTTGAAAAGCATAACGACATACTCGGATGGCTTGAGTCCCCACGCTTCCAAGGCTTCTTCGGGGATTCCGAGTTTGGAGACTCGGATAGAAAGCGAGAAGAGGCCGAAAGACTGGTTTTGTCTTTCTTCAGGTGGGATCGAGATGCAAAACCCCTCTCTCTTGGCTGCTCGTAAATGGCGCTTTAGGCGTAACATTGATTCCCGATAGTTAGGTGGAGTGTCATCTTGTCGTATCAGTCTCCTGAGTGGCAATGGATCAATATCCATCTCGTCAAGCTCAGCATCGTAGACTGAATCTTCGTCATCAAAAGCCGAATCATCGTCCGTGTCCTCGCCGTAAAATGGAGGCATCTGTGAAACAGCCTGGTCTGGGGCGTCCAACTTTGCGTTCAATGCTCTCGAAATCATTTCGATGGCATCGGCGACACTCTTGCCGTCGGTCGAGCTGGATGTCTCCTGCAAACACTTTTCTATATCCGCGGGGGGTTCTGAAGAAGTGAATACCAGGAAGCCTGGGTGTCTTGGGTACGAGTCCACATCTTTTGAGAGGGCCTGGATTTCGATGGGAGGTACTTCAGCTTCGCTTTCTGACGAGTGGGTGTAGGTGAAAGCGATCTCTCCTTCGGAATCTCCTTTTCGTAGATTTGACACATGGGGGAATCCGTGAGCAGCTTCTATCGCGCTCTTGAGGTCGATTTTAAACTGCTTGAGGCCCATGATTCCATCCGTGATGTATGATGGACGGCTGTGGTGAGGGTGAGGGTGAGGGTGAGGGTGGAGGTGCGAAGAGATGGGAAGTTGTCTGGTCTGGTCTGGTCTGGTCTGGCCAAGTAAGGGAAGAAGTCTCGAGAGTTTTGAGAGACTGAAAAGTTTATCTGATGGAGAGTTTTAAAGAGTTTTGGAAAGCTTAATCATAAATTCCATGTCCGGTGAAGTGGATGTTTGTGTCACTGAAAGAATGCATGGCACGAGCTGAATGAAGAGGGATGCCAGCCAGTTGCTGCCTGCCTTAGTCACCTACTCACACTCACTCAAATGGAAGGCTGCGAATGCGGGACAGGGCCAATGACCAGCGCACCTACTGCACAAACCATGGCATCATAGGTAGTGATCGGGACATAAGGCCATGGATAAAATCCCTTTCAATGTTATTTACGACGACTAGAGTTACCTAGGTATTATATGGACGTGGAGTCTGCCTTAATATTAGGTGCTTAGTCCAGGTATTGGAGTCCAGAACCCCCCTGCCCCCCTGCTCAGCCCTACCAATGGCGTCTGTGGAAGTGGATATTTATGGACATTGAACCGACCTCACGTCTTCTAACCATTAAAGAAACTCTAGCTAAGGAAAGACAGCTTGGAGGCCGTGAATAGGTAGAGAGAGAAAAAACTGAGAAAGCGCTTGAGTATCAGATGAAAATATATTTGCATGCAAGAAAGCTTTCAGTCACTTCATGTTTGTTATCTACCATCCGACTTCGGTATCTCTATTTGCCCAGCCCAGGTTCCATTGGTGGGCCTTTTCAAACCCACTCAAGCTCCAGGCAGCCAGGTGGGTCAGGGAATAACCAGCTTGCCAGCCTAGCCAGCACACTTTACACCATATCAGATCAGAACTACTTAAAATTTACCAACGGAGTACCTGAACTTATATAGGTAGAGCTTTATATTCTTTTGGAAATATTAGGCCTATTATTTTGTGGTCCACCTGGCAGCATCTCCACTTAACCTCTAAGACCCTTCCATTTAGCTGGGTCTGTTGTGCTACGTACCTCTACGCAGCTATCTTGCTTATGTCAGTCAGAAGCTGTGCGCATTAACAGGCAAATAGTTACATCTTGGAGTTGTTTCAAAGGTAAAGCAAAGGCAATATTGACACATTTGCTACCATTTAGTGAATTTCTTGTGTTGCTGTTATCAGTTGGGCTGGCTAAGGCAGATACTCGGTACCTTGTGTCTCATCGTGTGACTTTGATGTCCGGTCTCACCTCCAGACCCCTGCCCGTCAACCCCTGCCCGCCATAAAGAGATCAGAGCAGCTGCTTGAGGTGGCTCAGCATTTCTCGTATTTGGCCTTCCCCTCTCCTCTCTCAACCGCCATCAACTCTACATCTTCCTCTGCGCCATCGCATGTGCATGTTGCGTCCTCTCGCTTCCTAGGTTATTATCGAAATGCTTCCCTGATCGTGAAAATCGGCGCGTCTCGACCAATCCAAGTTCGCTGTCCTTCGTTCCATCTATCGTCCGTCCAGCAACGCCTTATACTCGTCCGTGATAACATAACCAACTGCTTCGTTTTCCAATTGACCTCCAATGGCGATCAACATCTTCTACGGCCGACAGCGCCGCTTTGTATCCCGTCGTTTGACTTATCTCGTCCTCGTCCTCATTGTCTTCGCCTATTCAGTCTTGACCATCCTGTCTCCAGCTGTCACCCCAGTCGACCGTTCCGAAGATGCCGCAAAGGAAGATGCCTCCAGCAAGATCAAAACCTCCGTGTCTGATCTTAGCCACTCTCTTAAGAAAGGCGTGAACGAATTGAACCCATTCCGTGGGCCTTCCCATCCACCCCCAACTCGAGCGCAGGATTCATATCAAGGCACTTCTTGGTGGGCTGATTGGAAGTGGTTATCTGTACCCTTCTCCAGCTCGCTTACCCTTGACGAGGATAGAGCGCTTCTTCCCCCACTTCATGAGCGCCCATTCATTTATTGCTACTACGATGCAACAGTTAAGAAGTCAAGGGAAGAGAAAGATGCCGAGAGTGATCTACTTCTTACGTGGCGTCGCGCTTGGTGGGCTCAAGGTTTCCGACCAACCATTCTGGGTGCCTCTGAGGCAACGGGAAATCCGATGTACCAAGAACTACAACGGCTGGAGGTCCAGCCCGAGCTGAAAGCCGACCTTATGAGATGGCTCGCCTGGCAATCTATGGGAACTGGTCTGCTGGTGGACTATACCCTGTTCCCAATTGCGCACACCGAAGATCCCCTCTTGGTTTTCCTCAGAAGAGGCGAATACCCTGCCATGACCAGATGGAAAGGTCTCGAAAGCGCACTTGTTGTCGGGCCCAAAGAAGAGGTTACTAAGACAATCCGAAAAGTGATGGACTCACCCACACTGAAAACTGCCAAGAGCGTTATTGATGCATCAACGAAGAACGATTTCAAGGTCGACAAAGCACAAGCCGCACTAGTACATTACAATCTAGAAATCATCAAAAAGCAATATTCCAAAGTTCATGACAGTCTCACTAACGGACGGGCCAGAGGTTTAGGAGCTCTTAACAGGCTGATCAACGCCCATCTACACGCCGCCTGGCAGAACAGCTTCCCGGACGGCATTGAGGTCCTCAAACCTTTCCCCGAACATACCACGGAAATGACCGCTCCGGCCCTCAAGCTTGCCAACTCCCTGGCCTTTTGTCCCGACAACCCTATTCCTTCGTCATGCCCTCCTGGTATCACAGGTTGTGCACGCTGTGCGGCTGGAACTACGTCTATGAAGGTCACAACTCCCGAGCAATACCAGAATACGAGCGGCTCTTTTTCAATTGGGACGGTTCCTCATCCCTGGACTCTTGCCACTTTGACCAGCCTAAAGGAGAGAGTCGATGTCAGTTGGATCCGCAAGGAGGCCCCTCGTGACCCTTGGCTTGCGATCATCACCAAGGCACTTCTAGGTTCAAAAATCTCCAGTAATTCCCGAATCGTGCACTTCAAACGAGCCGTAGCCGACGAGCACGCCCCAACTCATGCACTTTGGCTGACAGCTGAAGCTGATGTTCCTCCAGATCTGGAGTGGTACTTTGGCTTCCGCATCCCCAAGGGTTTGGGAGAGGCATATAAGGCAGGAGGCAACAACCTAGAAGAGAAGCCCAAACAAGAGCGGGCTAAGGCTGATAAACTGGCAAAAGCGGAGCGTGCCGCGAAATCCGACACTGACACGAGGCCTGAAAGGCCTCAACCCCGACCGGAAGATACTCCCAAGGAGAAGAAACTCACCCCACAAGAGAGGCAAAGCAAGGAAAGAGCTCTTCTAGAACATGCTAAGAAGATCGTTGCCTTCAAAAAGTCGACTGTCGACACTCGACTACGCGCATCCCTCGAGGCATGGAATTTGGCCGATACAGAAGCGTGGAAATTTTCACGGGCCTTCCTCGCGAGGCGCAGCATGGAACGGATTGAGTGGGAGAAGCAAGAGTCCAAGTATAGTGGCGGCGCTGGCTCTGAGAAGGGCCGTAGTGCTTGGAGCCGCTGGAAGGATTCGAAGGAAAGAGAGTAAGAGTCGTAGGGGTTGGTGATCCACGGGGCTCGACAGAGCACTGCACCCTCAACGATATTTTTGGGTTGCTGCGAGCGAACCCAGGCGTTTGGGCGCATATGGTATGGAGTTATGTTGACTACAATGAAGAAATGGTGCCTGTGACTGGAAGTTGAAGAACAGAAGCTTGTTTTCACCGCATGGAGATGGTCAAGCTTGTTGGCAAGTTAGGAGAGTCACTTATGAGTTAAATAGCCAAGCTTTCATCATCACCGGATAAGATCCTATGTCTCAGCCATATAAACGAGTGTGTTTGTGTAACTAGATACCTACCTAGTTCTGTCCTACCAATCGGTTCTTCAACAGCGGCAACATATTCCAGTCGCCACCATCGAAGACCTTGGTGTCTAAACACGGACAGTATCACCACCCATCTCGCCGCTCAGTTCACGAGAAGTCGGGCCGCGGTGCTCCAATACTGCCGCCTTTCCAAGGGTGCCGTTGGTGTACTTTGAGGGGAAAGTACCATTTCCATTCTGAGCGTGCGCGTTGCTAGTATAAGAGCGTAGAGCGAGACGAGCCGATTCAAGGACCTTTTCGGCGTGGGCGACCGCATCGCGAAGAGCGTTGGCAGTGGGGTCTTCGGAGTGGGCGAGCTGCTCAGCGCGAAGCTGGATGATGTGGCCGTTGAGCCAGATGCCGTCGAGCTGGGCTTGGCTCATGTCTCGAGCGCCCGAGATGCGGCCACGGCATGAGGGGGTTCCGCAGAGGCAATCGAAGGGTTGAGCCATGTGCCATTCGGTGGAAGGATAGAAGAACTGTATTTATCATAAGCCATTGACGCCAACATCCGAGAGGGAGAATTGAACGAACCGTGAGCTCGTCGCCAACCTTGAGACCCTTGGGTCCAACAATAATGTTCAAGTTTCCTACGTCAAAGAGCTACACCCTCATGTTAACCAAAAGATCCTTCTACCAAGGGCAGGGTTATTTCAACATCTAGGGCTTCTCCTTCAAGTAGGTCGACTAACGAGAGTAGGTTCACAAGAATGGTTAATATACAGCAGATCGCTGTTCAGGTTGAGATGAGTATCGCGGCCGGTCTGGACGGTAGCGTAGGTCGGTTCGCTGGCGGGCGTGCAAGGAGGGAAATCGAACTTTGCAAAGACGGCAAAGGGTGGGAGAGAAACGCGCGAAATGCTCTTTGTGGTGAATTCTTCGGGGTTGACGATGACGACTTCTTGGATGTCGGGGTGAGAGGGCTGATGCCAGTGGGGAGTGAGAGGAGCCATTGTTGGTGGTTTAGAAGCGGATGAAGCCTAGAGTTGGTTGAATAGCTGAAATGTAAGTTGGAATGAGAATTGAGGGACATTTCCAAAGGGACTCACAGTTGAAGTTATACTCGTGGTTTTGTTGAGAAAGCAGGCGTTTGAGATCCGGCAGTGTTGTCAGTAGAGACCTCGGTCTAGGTGGAGCTGGAGCTTCTGAAAGATGAATTTCAATTAATCGAATACAAAGGTACAAACCAGAACAAAAACACGAGGCGATACAAGCATTCTTATCTACCTTGGGACTTGAGAATCTGCCCACGCATCCAACGCCCGCATACAGTACAGGTACAGTAGCTCATGTTGCCGAATTGCTGTACAGTATATCCAATAGCTCCGGATCGCCGAAGCAGGCAATACATATGCGTAGACCCTGTTTGTGCCATATCCGTCAGCCCCACGAAAGTATACGACATCAAGCTTGTGTTGGATCTTCCACGCTTGTGTCTTGGTAGCGGCGGGGTAAAACGATAATTACTAGGTAGGTACTATTAGCTGTTGCGTGGGGCCGAGGGAGGATCCGGAGTGCCGGCAACCAGCTTCAGGCTCTCATCTTTGATGGTTTATCTTTTCTGTACAGTTCTGAAAAGGCTTCTTACGGAAGACTGTTATCCGCTGGTACCGCTTGTGGCATGAGATTCTGTATCATGAGACAACCATCAGAAGTGACCTATCAGCTCTGAATATGTCGGTGACGTGACTGGGCAGATCAGATTCTCGACCACGGACGCGAATGAGCCTAGACCCAGGGGATTGGCTGTTCCTGGCTCGTGGGGTTGAAGTTCCCTTGTGATGGGACATGAATAGTGTGGAGGGGCACATTAACGGGCAATCACAAGATGGAGGGAGGGTGATGGTGGGGTATCATGATAGCAACGGGATATGCTACTCATGATTTAATTTAGTGTGCAATGGGCAATTGAAAATCTCTGTAGCAAAAATAGGTGCATTATCACTACCAAGTATAAAACAAAAGAATCCAGCTTGTAGCTCTTTGTAGAGCTCGGCATGACAGCTGACATGGAGGTCTCATGAGCCGTGGTCTGGTCATGGCGGCGGGCCGAACAGGTGGGTGGGCCACGATCTCGGTCCTTTAAGCCGAGGTACCTACCCAAGTCTTGCATGAGGTATTCCATTACATCCAACAAATGCACTCCGCAATTATCGACAACGAAGTACAACGCATTAACTTTTGGCGGTGTAGACTAAGTTGTGTTGCAGAAAATATGCAGTTGGAAAATCAAATCTTGCGTCATAAATTCATTCATTCATGCAATGGATGTTCATGTGTTGCTCACACCGTAGAAACTCAGTTCTCAAAAGCATGCGTACTCCAAATCCGAGCTTCGACTGGCGAAGCTTAGGAAACTATTTCCTCTATTCAAGTTTTGTCGTTGTATGGGAGCTCCTATTGTGTCCATGTCGACGCATGTGTCGTTGAACTACAATAGGAGTCAATACGAAAAGCCCCTCGCCAACACACAACAACTCCATTCACAATATCACAATAGTGGCCGTTTGCCGATGCGAAAAAAACACTCAATCGAACTCTAAACGTCGAGGAATCTGGTAGAAAATAAACCAGTGCCTTCTTATTAACTTACCTTGAGATGGTTCTTCATTTAACTCATGGAACTCTTATACGAGTGCTTCATGACTTACACCAGCATCTTTCGATCCTATGCAACAACGGATGAATAGAAAAAGTCCCAGTACTCAATTGAGCACTTTTCGGCCGAGGCACTCTCAAAACATGTTCTTCGTGGAGACTCTGTGAGAAAATTCAAATAGCCATTCTTCTTCTTGAACCACTACAAGGGTGGTTGGGAAGCACTGGCAATGATAGTCTTCCTGGGTCCCTCCAGTATGATATCGATACTCTTTTCTCTTCTCTAAGGACCTTAGTAGGACAATTGTTACGGTCTCTTCCATTTGATGAGCGGTGGAGAGCATGCCTTGTCTTGGAGTTTCTCCATAATCACAAAAGTCTCCAGGAGATCCCATATCATGCTATACCCTTCAACCCCGCTGAAACAACTATTGTCCTGTTCATAACCCGCGCAGCTAAAGAGATCAATAGGCAGTGTGTCTTTAAGTGCGTATAGTATGCGAGTCTGTGTGAATAAGGGGTAGGGTGAAGCCATTTATATTCAGGCACCAGTATTCCTCTCGCGCTTGTTGTCTGTTGCATTGTTCCCAGAGGGGGTTATTATGGACTTGAAGCAAATGGTCTCCTATTCATCTCTACTCCTAGCTGAGATTGGCATTTAGTCGATGAGATACACTCAAGAAATATGTAGATATCATTCTAGTAGTCTATGTTTTAGTCTGCTCGAGTTCCTCTGAGTCTGCCTTGTGTCTCTCTTGACTGTCTCTCCTCCCCTCAAATAGCAGAACATCCTTTTACTTCGTTTCAAATTCTTTAAGATTATTCTATTAATCTTCTTAAACACACCCACCCGCCCTCTATTCGCTTCTGTGCCTTTTCCTTTCTCTTTTCTCTCATTTTCTCCTCTCCAACTCTTTCAAAATCACCACTCACAACTGCGAGTACTCCCTTCGCTCTCTCCTTCTAGAAACCATTTCCCTGCGCTTCCCCTGCTTCCTTTCTATTTAATCTATTCTCTTACTATCATTGTTCACATTCAGAGCGGGTAACTATCGTGCTCTTTCCTTCTCTTTCCCTCAAGTGTTAGATGTACTTGACAACTCCGTTTCCTTCCATCACTCTTCATTCCCTCATCTGCTGGGTTTCTGACCCTTCATTATAAACAGTTTCCTCTTGCCGAAAGTATCGCAACTACCCCATCCACTTACGGCCGGTGTGCCACTATGGGAGAAGTGGGAGGAGCTCCTTCCCCTAACCATTGAATTTGCCATTGCGCCTACCTCCCTCGATCCCTCCTGCCTACAAAGGCATGACAAACTCCTACGTCTCTCCAGTCACTAAACCTCCCAGTTTCACCATCTCCCTCTCTTTACCGAGTATCCAACCTTTTCTTTCGTTCACGACCACACGCTGTCGCCGTTGTTGTTAGTCTCCGCCAGGAAACGTTCTCTATCTGGCATTCACATCGACATTGCCATTAAAGTTGGACGCCCAAGAACAAAGGGCTTTGTTCCGCCTGTATTATCTACTGTTTGCTGTTTTACCTGTCGGCACATATCAAGTAAGTCAACCTTTTCGTTTTTACCCCTTTCTCGATCCTTCTCGGCGCCAGTCCATTTGCACTTCCGGGCACCTGGCGGGCCCGCGGCGTTTGTCACGCTGCTCCTGAGCCCAGCACAACTGGATGGCTTCGCAAGCTATTAGGCTCGGTATATTATCACTCGTTTCTCATACTGGTGGATTCTAATTTTTCTTTGCCAACGTCTTGGCTTGCTTGCTCCTGATTTCGCACTCACCACATACTCCATTTTTGGAGAACACGACATTGCAACATTGGTTCCCCAAAGAGCTACTTGGAATCTTGCTAACCTTGTTTTTGCCCCCAGCAGGCTGTTGTCTTTTTCCTTGGACGTTTTCAAGATGAGTCCTATTGTCTATACTCCCAGGGAGTTGTTGCGTCTGCGCCACAAACCTCCTTACAAAGAAGTCTGCTATAAACTTGCAGAAAAGGTCGAGGAAGACGATGATTTGGGTGCGTACCATTCTCTCCTTGAAAACCTGAGCTTGGAAGCTAATTCTAAACAGGGGAGATCATCCGCACGGTAGAAGAGCGTCCTTTGTCCCTCATTGTCGAGGAGAGTGGTGGCTCTAACGAATCTGAAAATCAACATCGACGACGAGCTGCTCAGCAGCTCGATGGCACCGACTCAGAGCGCAAGTATCGTGGCCGGAGTGATTCTGAGCTCGATCGGGCACCGATAGTTGCACCAGCGGACCTCGCAACGCAGAAATCCGAAGGGTTCCAGAAATTCTTCAATTCAGTGGTTTCCCCAACTCATGTTCGAGTCACTGCCGGTGGTCGAATTGTGCCCAACACTCGAGGACCTCATTCTCCAACATCGAAATGGAACCGAGAGCGAAGCTCTATCGATGGACAGTCCCATGCTCGTTCCATGAATGGTCCTCAGCCTGAGGGAGTTGCTTATCCCGTATTCCCTCCTAGCTGGGGACACTTTGCTTCTATGGTTCCTCCACATGCTCCAGGAACTTTACCTGGGATGGCACTGAGACCTGAAGGGTACTCTTTCATGCCACCTCCTCCTTTGGGCTACAACATGGCTACTGTTCCTTACAGTCAGTTCCCTCCTTCTGGTCTGGCTATACATCCAAGCCATGCTGGTCAGTACAGTAAGCACCCAGACTTGGGCATGGAACAAGCTCGAAATATCCATCTCTCTCCTGCAGATCAATTTGATCATTCTCGCCCATTCTTCTGCAACGGTCAGTGGTGGATTGCAAACGGAGGCACTTTGTACCCCATTAGCATGCCACCTCAGATGGGCTTTGTACCTCCTTCCATTCCCAGTCCATCAGCTCCACGTCCCAGCGGTGATTTCAATATCCCTCCTACCAGATATGGACGCACATCATCACGACAGCCTGAGCCGTTGCCTCTTCGCTTGCAAGATGACCAGTCCCGCTCCACCAGCCCTCCTGTCTCATCCATTCGCCCCAGTTCGATCACACAGAAGCAGCTTGAGGTTCTTCGTAGCCAGAAAAGATATCACGAAGATCAACTTCGGTACAACAAGCATCAGATCGATGCTCGGGACATGGAAGATCGACTTCAGAACATATGTCACGAGATTGAGCATTTCGAGCGCATGTTAGCGACTCAGCTCGAGTTTGAGGCCAGGAAGTACCCAAAAGTTGAATCTCCAGATGGGCCTCCTTCGAACTCATCCAACGGCTGTATCAACAGTGGCAGTGAGTCTGGCGGTCCCATTCCACTGAATCCAGGTACACCTTCAGGTTTTCGGAACCAGCTAAATGGTGACAAGTCTCACACTCGCTCCATGAGTGTCCATAGCTTGGTCAAGCCAGCTGCGGCAGCCACTTTAACCAAGAACTTCAACGGTAGTTCCAATGACAATGGCGTACAGCAGCGCAAGCCTTCGAGTCTTCCCTTCAATGCCGCTTTAGCGCCAGTATTCCAGCCGCGATCAGAGTTGGGTGGCTCCGCTTTGGCAACTGACGAGGTTGATGAGGCCGCACAAGCTCGTCATTACGAACGCATGTCCAAGAGCGCGGAGGGCTGGCGAACGTTCTTCAAGAATAAAGTTGAAGCGGACAAGAACATGGGCGCCCCTTATCTCATTGGTAAGCTCAAACCAGGAATTCAACCTGACAACGCCAGAGACACCGACTACGTGTACGACCGCGAGCTGACAGCCGACGAAGAGCGTGCTCGCTTCATGTATTGGGGAAAGGCACCTTTCATCTTCGAGAATGGGCTTCCAATGTATGACGGCAAGAACTTCTACCCGCCTTCCACTATCAAAAAGGAGCCTATGACTTCTAGTGAATCTGCTCCTCAGAATCTACCCGAGCCAGACGAGTCAAAGCCATCGCCCATCAAGGCCAACGAGGTCGATCCTTTCCACGCCGTCGCTGAGGCCACCCGATCCTCTGTTCTCCATTGCTTTGATGACGCCACTCAATCTGAGTCCTTGCACCGTACTGACGATTCTCTCCGTGCAAGCTCAGCCTCCGGTGAACCTCGCTCTGAGTCTCGCATCACTCATCCTGGCAGTCGATATATGGAATTTCGTCGTGTCATCAATGAACATGCCGGGATCCCAAGTGAGAAATTCCGGTCCAGAATCTCAGACGACTCAGGTGACGAAGAGGGCAGCCTTCTTTTCAAAGGACGCCGAGTGGATCGCGCCGAGAGGTACGTCGATGAATATACTGCTCTGTGTATTGAACTAACTTCTCTTCCAGCAACAAGTATCCCAAAGATATATGGTCTACCATGCGAAAGAACGGCAAGACGAGCGCCAATGTGATCGCAGGACAGGTGTCCCCCATGACAGTTCAAGGCGTGCTCCCTCATTATGCCGGTCATGCCACTGCATCACTGACTCCTGCTGTCACTGCCAACTCTCGTGGCAATGGGTCTAGGGTGTGTGATGTGGACGATTCTCCCACGGCCAACACTGGGGTCAGAAGACGGGAGGAGAACAGACCTCCCCTTGAACTTCTTGATCAGCAACTGCGCAGCGTCAGCTTTCAGGACAAGAGCCACCATGGGTTCTCTACTCGCTGAACAACCTCACTCCACACATTCTTTCTTGACAACCTTTCCATCTTCTTTGGCGCCGAGCGATCCACGATCCCGCATCTTCAATGCTTTCAATAAGCATCAGCCATTGCTCTTATGATTACGATTTGTATCAGTTACTGCACAGCTTCTTTCTCATGCTACTCATGGCTCGAGTATGTCTTCACGTCCTGCCAGCATGCCTGTGGTTATTGAATTTGGTTGAATCAGTCAGCATTTCATCGCACAGTCCCTATGCAGACAGGCGTTCAGGCATCAGTGTTAAAATAATTATCATGTTAAGATTTTCAACCGCATGGGCAAACTTCGAGAGGTTTGCCTCAATGTTCAACTGGGAGATGGACTGTATGGTGGGGGGCACACATTATGTTTAGAGATATGAAGGACTTTGCATGTTAGATATTCTTGCTCGCAAAAAACATTGCTAGCATTCACATTCCTCATATCGCGACTGACCTGAGTGATGTAGTGTCTCAGCCAATGACGGTGGTGCACGACAGAACTGCGTAATGAATGGCAGAGAAAGCTGATGAAAAAAATCAATTGGTACCTAGGAGTTTTCTACTATAAAAGAAGAAGAAAGCTTTGAAATCATGTTCCTCACCTTCAAATTTCCAGCCTCATTGGCAACTCGGTGAAAATCTTCTAGGGAGAGCAGAACCCCATGATAGTAGTTGGGTCCTGCTGGGTTTACTCTTCGCTAGACGTATACCTCGAAAACCATAGATCTAAGTGGTTGACGCGGAGATATCCTAGCGGTGGGTGAAGTCTACGACTTACCTTGGGAGAAACGCACTGAAGTGCATGTTGTAGTTTACGACAGACGAGCATTGAAACAAATGTGTCTGATGTTGGGTTGGGTTAGCATCCTACGAGGGGACAGATGGACAAGCCATCTGTCCAACAGAACATCACGAGGACTCGCGATTGTGCATGTGGGGAGAGCAGGTCAAGACTTCGGGATAAACCTCCCATGGAGCATTTCACCAGTTGAGTGAAACGGCCATTGAGAACCCTAAAAATTCTCAATTCATCTACCCTGCTGTAGACCAGGTACCGTGCTGTTAGAAGGAAAGCACGCAGGTATCGTAAAAACGCCGGAGTATAATGCCCATTTCCTCATCAACTTTTGACCTTGAGTTGCTCACATCGGTATTGTGATTATGTGAGTGGTGAAAAAAGAAAAGATTCGTCCCCGCCAGGGAGGAGAGGTTTGATCGTGTCGTCCTGAAATAATTTTTGATGGTTTTTGTTGTTGCTCGACAAGCTCATCGCTTAAGCGGTGACCTTGTTGTTGGCAGCGAGCTCACGGCCAACCTTGGAGCGGGCCAGAATGTCCTCACGGTCCTTGTCAAGCTTGAGCTTGGTGATGACGACGTTGGAGGGGTGGATGCCCAGGGGAACGGACTGGCCGTTGGCCTTGTCGCGGGTGACACGCTCGACGTGGACAACGTACTTGAGACGGTACACGGAGGTGATCTTGCCCTCACGGCCCTTGTTGGAGCCACGGACGATGGTGACCTCGTCGTCCTTTCGGATGGGGATAGAGCGGACCTGGGTGATGTTAGAGTTGTGAAAACCTCTTGGCTGGCTCGTTCAACTCACGTTGTACTTCTCACGGAGCTCCTTAGAGAGGGGAGCGCTCATGATAACACGGCGCTGGTCAGAGGGGGCCTTGAAGTGAGCGGCACGGCTCTTGCGTCGGGAAGACGAAACGACTAATTGGAAGTCAGAAACAGAGAATATCATAGTAAATGCGTACAGAAATACTCACGGCTGCTAGTCTTGACCATTGTGACGGTTGTTGGGCGAGGACGACGCTGGTGAGTTAGTTGAGCGTTGGGATGAGAGCGGATTGACAACGAAAAGAAAAAGTCGAAGAAAAAAACTTGTGGGTGGCTTTTACTCGATGAAGATTTGTGAGTGCACGTGATTGGGTCTAACCGAGACAGTGTGTTGTAGGTCTTTGGCTGAGTCAGCGGTTGCGGGCCGCATTTACTGTATTGGGATATACAGAAAGCCTTTTTCCATCGGGATATCGGCGTGAACCTGAGGAGTGGTGAGAAGAATTTGCATGATATTGGATTTTGAAAGCTGGATTTTCTGAGGATTTGGTATTGATTTGATCTCATATGATACAAAGTGATACAGATATATAATCATAACCAATCGATAGCCAAAGCAGACTAGACTAATCCGCGCAGTATGTATACATGGATACATAAATGTATTTTACAAGTAAGAGGAGGGCGTAATGCACATTCATAAAACATGTCTATCCCACCTATGATGACATAGGTCTCTGGAATCGTCCGTTGTTATCATATCTCGCTTCTGTTAAAATGGTCAGCAATTCTGGTCATATGCGTGTGATATCATTGAGTAGCCTACTGAAGAAGGTGTAACTCAATGTCACAGTCTCAACGCCCTTCATATTCATATCATTGAGCAGATCAGGGTCCAGGTAGAAAAACACAGGCATATCCACCGTCTCACCCGCATTGAGACGCTGCTCTTCGAAGCAGAAGCACTGGATCTTACTAAAGTACGGCGCACACTGCCCGGGTGTCACACTATACGTAGCCACTCCGATGATGTCCTGGTCGCTTGTGTTGGTAGCCTTGTAAAAGGCCAGCGCAGTCTCACCGGGGAGGACGCGGACTTCGCGCTGCTGGGGAATAAACTTCCAAGGCAGGACGTCTGAGACGGAGGCGCTGAAAGTGACCTTGATTCGCTTGGCATCTCTGACGGGGACGAGTCGGCTGGCGATGTCACCTTCATTCTCTGAGCCTGGGCCGCCATGAGCACGTATAGGTTGACCGCCCCATCCAGTCGTTTGGCAGATCTAGAAATGCATTAGACGTATCTCTGTGACATGAGGAGAGGGAAACAAACTCACCATCTTGTAGAGGGGTACAGAGCCATAGGTAAGAGCGACAAATCCAAGGATTGTACTCAAGGTATAGTACCTAATAATTGTGAGCCATGACCACTCCAATCCCAGATTTAACCGTACGCTATCGTCCTGTTCTTCTTGCTATAATGCGCACGAATCTCCTCCATCGTCGGGGTATAAGGCTGTCTCGGTCTGGGGGCATTGTTGGAGGCATTGCGGGCAAAGTTGAGGGTGGTTCCTTGAGGTTTCGGTCGGGCATTCTGGCAGAAGAAGCATGACCATGGCGAAGAAGCCGCTCGAGCTGAGCTTCGCGCAAGTCGAGGCGCTACGTTCATGGTCAATTGGCGCGGGTTGGTGGTTCTGTTGGTGGTGAATTGGAAGCTTTTAGTCGGATGATCTTTGGCGATTTCTGGGTGACGTCGGGGATCGGGTTCGGGGAAGCCGATGGTGGAAAGTGAGCCAGCTACCCTATGGTGCACCGTCAACAGCCTACTTGCTTAGGTACCTACTAGGTATGTACTGTATCATGAAGTTTCGACTTGTTTTATTGTAGCTGGTTGGTGTATTTAATTATTTATTCTATTATTTATATTTACTTATGAACTTGTTCAAGCTTGTCATCCTTTTCGTCGACCCGCAGCTTGCCAATTGACGTTTCGGTTGATTCAGAGACAACCGTTCACACGATAGTATTACACTGTATTATCGTAGGCCCATCACTAGCCGTTGTCAACCACTCAGTACCGGTTGACATGGGTTTTTGTAAATCACGGATGCCGTACGGTCCGTTTGTGTACTTGAGACAGACAGACAATTGTATGTCACTCAAGGCTGCATTAAGATCTTCCAAGGTGATCATTTTCCAGGAACTTCGGCAGTGTTTGTGGGCCCTGGAACCCCTGCTTCAATGGCTACGATTATTAGCTCGCTCGTATTTGAGGGAGGTTCTAGACATAGACGGACATCCATGGTTAGCCCTGTCAGTCGGCACTACCGAACTTAACGGAGGCCTCGATCTTACATGCCCTGCCCTGCCTGGAAAGCTTCTTTCTTCCTCGGAAGCCATTTGTGAGATTGATATTTTGTGGCTTTGACAGTTGCAGCAACAGAGTCCGCATTGTGAGGTTCTATTGGCTGTACTTACGCGTGGTCGGTCACATCGTCAACACTAAACGGTGATCGATCTCTAATACACCGTAACTAAAGCTTAGCAAGACCCACGGCAGTGGCACTTCCATGAGTTCCATTCCGATTCACCTGCCTGTTAGAAGTTAATATGCGGAAAGCCTCTTGTTTCAACGCAACTTTACGCTTACTGTACCTCCCTAGGTGCTTACCTACTGTACTGTACTATACCAACTTACGTAGGTACCTAGCTACACCTAGGTAAGGTACGCACGGGTTGGCCCAAGCCGCAGACAGACATTGAGATGCGAAAAACCTTAAATACAACCGAGCCCAAAATGTTCAACTCACTGTGAATTCGCCTCTTTTTCGCTTGCCATTGAATATCCCTATCCTCCCTCTTGGTTGACCTGACCATGGCTGAGAATAGACACGACGGCCCAAACTCAGCCCTCGAGCTGGAGATGGAGCGATTTCCCTCACCAAAAGAGCAATTCCAAGCACAGCAAAACCATAGCTACTACCAATCAAGGGAGCATTCAAGAGAAGAATCAAATCCTCTTTGCAGATCACATTCACCACCAGAGCCAGGATCTCCCGAACAATCTGAGAAGCCACCAAGAAATCGTCGATCAAGCAGGACAATCGCTCTAGAGAAGTTCCGAAATCGTCCGAAAAGGCTACGGAAGGCACTGATTGCAAATGTGTTGAGATGGTTCGCTTCAGTTGTTTTTGCTGTGGCTATTTACGTGGTACTTTGGTACTATTCCAAACAAAGCATCATGTCAAATGCGACAAAGCGGGAGTTCAACGCTCTCATCATTGGACTATCTCTAGGTCTCGGGATGAGCATAACGATATCTCTAGAGGCTATGGCGGTGGAGATCAGATACTGGATCATAAGTCTTCGAGACTGGTCAGATAAAGAGGTAGGCTAAACTCTACAGTATTAAGGCCGAACAATAACTAATGCCTGCCTGATAGACCGAGTTGATATTAAAGGCCAAGGACTTGGCCAAGATTATCCAACTCACTTGGGTGTCTCGCTCACGTTCGCTGCGATCTTACGCGATAGCTTTCATAATTCTCAACCTGATATCCCAAATTGCTCTAGCGATGCTTGGTCTCGTTTACTCGACAAATACAGCTGAGTCGTCTGCGATACTAAAATCTGGTAATGTCTCGATACCAGACATGTCCAACCTAAATACAGCCAAAGTTCTCTCAAACAAGACAATGGGCAACTCACAAGCCTTGGGTGCATTGCGATACACTGCAAATAGGTACGTACGCCAATCTCTCGTTCGCAGAGGAGTCATAGTTGTCTATAATATAATACTCACCGTTGAATCCCATTCCTAGTTATGGCACTATCGCCCTTGCCTGGACACCAGTGGACATGAGCAGTATTCCTGCGCCCGGAACACTATGGGATAGCAACGACCCTCTGACATACTGCGGTCCACGGTCCTGTAAATTCGTCTTCCAAGATACGGCTGTAAGACCAAAGACATATGATCTTATCGTTAGCACCAATAGAAGCGTTGAGGCTACGGGGCTCTGCCGCAGCTGGAAAGTTGTGAGAGGGGGTGAAGGAAATGAGACGACAATCACCATCGCGGACGACCAACAAACAGAGGTCAATGTCACGGCTATGAATGGAGTGAATCAGACAACTTTCATGTTCAACGCCGCAACGGACCAGGGGTTGACATGGAGCGAAGTGACAGCCTTCGAAGCCTCAAGCTCAAATCCTTGGTTCTACCGCTGCAACGTGAGCGTCGCACCTGTCGTCAACGCCTCACGCAAAGAGCACTATATCGGAACCAACATAACAGCTCTCGCCACATCGGCTATAGCACTCCAAGGATACGGTGCTTCCTCACTGGGTCCCACAGACAGCGATCGACAGTTCCAGAGTTATCCCGCCCAGTCGTGGTACGGAACACCCGTGAACGGAAGTGAGGATGCTATGGGGCAGACCATGTCGGCTTTTGCGGCAGGCGTCATAGCTATTACAGCGCAGACTGCTGACAACATCATGGTTCCGGGACTTCGGCCTGATAATGGTGTCGTGCTTCAGATATCTAAGTGGATGTATATTCATCTCATCTTAGGTTTGAGCTTGGGTGTGCAATTGGTGTTAGGGGTTGCTATTGCGATACTTTCTAATTCGCCTTCTTAAGTACTAGAGGGTCCCAAAAGCTGAGAGGTTTCTCCCTTTTCTTTTATGCATATTTTAGCGAGCGGGTAAATAATGACTTTGTAACCAGCCAGTTCAAGCACTTGTGACCAAACTTGCGACCTCATATATCATGCCGGGGAGTCAAACAAGGTTTTATCAGACTTTTAGAAGTGTATTCAAAATAACCATGCAGTAAATCTGCTTATGCAATCTCATCGCTTTATGCTATATAACTTGAGAAATGATTCGTACGCCAACAAAACAGCCGGTTTCTAGTTTCAAAGAACCCCTAATAAGTACCTAGTCATGAAATGACTTTTATCGATGCTTTCCGTTTGCAAACCTCACTCTGTTACCGTTCACAACTCGTTTACGTGGAGAAGGGCCACTGCCGACCAGGCGTTCGAGTATCTGGACCACAAAAACTTGGATGACCAAGATAATCAGGCGCAACAGATGATCCACAAGACCGAGGCTAGGTATCTTGCCCTTGCTATATGTAGAATCGATGAACTCGAATGGAAGCTTCGCACCTAGATGGTCTTGGGCCACTTCAAGCCCGCTGCTGAAACCATCCTCATGGAGGCCGTACTTGGTCCACGCACCGGCATAACTAATACCACGAGTGTTCTGGATGTGTTTCAGGAGTTTTTGCGCTCGTACAGCGGACGATGTGTATACAGGTTGCGAGTAGTAATAACGTCCTTGAGTTTTCCCTGGTTTTGGTCTCTGAAGCGGGTTCAGAGTGACTAAGACATCGCCGAATGTGTTTCGGGGGATGTGCTGAAGGATGTTCATGTTGTACGTGAGTGAGACCTGGTTGATATTTCCCTTTCGCGACGATGCGGTTGATAATGCGACGTAATTCCAGCTAGCCCAAGCCTTCTTGCGACGGGGCATCATATCCAGATCAGAGTGAAGGACTACTTCGTTCTGAGAGGTCTTGAAGCTAGACATGATGGAGCGTTCCTGCTCCGTAGCAGATGACTTGATGATGTCATATGCCTCATCACCATGAGTGGCGAGAATGACATGGTCGTAGAGAGCCGATGAACCGTTCTCCAGGTGCAGTCTCACTTGACCATTGCTCTCGGTAGTAACATGTCGAACGGGCGTCTTAAGAAATAGGTGATTTGGAGGGAAACCCTTCATTACAGCATCGATATATGACTTGGAGCCACCCTCTATTGTTAGCCATTGTGGGCGTGCTCTTATTGTGTTTAGCAGGTGGTGATTCCAACTGAGACAAGGATTAGCATGGTTTCGTACAGTGAGTATGCCGAACTTACAGGAAGCGAACGAATGTGGCTACGGGGAACTCAAGTGAACACCTGTCGGGACTCGTGCTGAATATTGATGCTGCCAGTGGAAGAAGATAGCCATCTCTGAAGGTATGCGAGTAGCCCTCAAGCTCCAGATATTGCCCAATCGTGATGTCTTTGCAGGTGCAGTTGGTCGCCTTGTTTAGTACCTCAATGCTCGATATGTCGTCTTCGTCTTCGTCCAGTATGTCCAGGGCGAATTGGTTGAAACGAATAATGTCAAAGAGCATTCGCCACATTCGCGGTGAGAGCAAATTTCTTCGTTGACAAAATAATGAAGCCGGATTAATTCCAGCCCATTCAAAGGCGCCGCGATTTTGGGATACGCTGAAAGTTAGATTCGTGGGGGCGGTCTTGACATTGATCTTGTCGAGGAATCTGAGAAAGTTGGCTGAGAGAGAATTGGTGAGTTTAAATGCATAAGGGATGCAGGTAGCCAGCCGTTGGAGGAATGAATGAATGAATAAACTCACGATATGATGAGGCGTTCAAAACATGGAAGCCTGTATCAACTTTGGTCGAAAACTTTCCCTTCTTGAATTCAACCGTGTTCGTGTGACCGCCAAACCTGTCAGAGGCTTCATAGACGTAGACGTCATGATACGTCTTGTTTAAGGCCCACAGAGCTCCGATTCCTGCAGAGCCGCTGCCGACAATAGCGACCTTTTTCCTGAGGAAGCGATCAGTCGGAGAGCTCATTGTGTTTTCTTTTCGGTGCAGACAGGACAGGAGAGCAGATGGACGGACGGTGAAGAGAAGGGTTTGTTCAGCAACAGGCGAGACAGGGTCCAGAAGTCATTTCTATCTTGATTGAATAAAGAGACAGAGCAGCGCAGAGACAGAAGCGAAAGGAAAGTTTGAAAGCATGTGACAGAGCCAAGCCCAAGACTCCAGTTTCAGAGGCGATCAAGTCATGATTGGATAAATAGCGGTATCGGTATCGGCCTCGCAGCCACAGACGGTGTGAGTTGGCGAAGCTGATTTGATGACGAGGGCATCAAAATGGATTTGAGGGGGGTTGGACAACGGAGGCCCAAGTCACCATGACGGGGACTTACATGTGCTGTGGCTCCAGCATAGCTGTAAGCGAATAGCGGATACGGATACAATATCCGAGACGAGATAGCAGCTGTACAATAATAGCTAGCTAGGAAGCAGGTTTGTAAGACAATTAAAGTTAGCGGTATTGGTCGCCCTGCTTCTGGCTGTTTTCAAGAGAGACAAAGGCTTTGCGATCTGTAAGGGTACAGCACAGCATGAGAGTTTGCAGCTGGACGAACCGAGATGGTGGGAGTCGGCCGGATATGAATGGTCGAGCTTCTTTTTTGCTGGGGGTTCCAGTCCAGGAATGACATCGATGATTATCCCATCCCTTCCCAACATAATAATTTCCGTCGGTATTTAGGTAGAGCTGATGACCCCACTGAACACGGAGTTCGAAACCGAATGGAACCTGACAAGCCTGACTGACTTGGCTGCTGAATTGTCAGCTGGAGCTAGTACAGTTGGCAGACGCCGATAGCTCAGGTGACAGGCAGGCTACCTGTCCGTATATCCCGTCCGCATAGATAAGGTACCAATCTTGATCAATATCCTTGATGTGGCTTGGCTGAACTGCCGTTTTAGGGTTGCTTTGTAGACTTGTTCAAGATTGAAAATCTCAACCCAACCCTGAGAAGCTAGAACTCTGCAGCTGGCCCAGCAAGGCAAAATTGCCAGTTGATCAGGACTACGACCATCTTCACATGCAAGCAGTAAAACATCGCCATTTTATTATGCCATCTTCAGTCATGCCAAGCTCAGCAAAGCCATCAATCAAGACCAAAAAAACTTCTCATAAGCATGTCGAACACTCAACGGGACTGGTAAACGTGAATTCGAGTCACCAATTCTTAAAAGCGCCGTGCAAGATAAACCTGCCTTCGTCTGCCCAGCTTGTTTCAACCCGACGCCATTGACCGAGGTCGTGGCGCTGAGCCGCTTTTCTTCGCAATCCGGGGTCATTCAACTTTCTATGAAGAGAAAAGAAAAAGAGAGTCCAAATTTTCTTCGTCACCTCTCAGTGATATACTGCTCCGGATTTGAGTGTGCACGGGCCATTATATCACGTGTTTCTTGGCGTGCTGTGCTCATTGGCCAACTTGCCGTCATACGCAAACGACCAGGCACTCAGTACTCGGACCTGCCGAACTTGGAACGCTGACGAGAACGTCAAACCAACAACCACTTAGATCCAACATCACCCGAATATTGCGCGTTTGACACGGCATCGGCCATATCCTCCAACAAACCCTCTTAATTCGATTGCGACTCCTATTACAATCCATCTTTGTCAACTTTACACTCTCCTCCATCTCCTGTCATTCATCAGCCTCCTTTCGCGATGTCGAACCCTCTCGATACCGATGCTGGCTCTGAGCTATTCAGCTCATATGAGGCTGAATACAAGCTGATCCAGGCTGATCTAAATCAGAAGCTGGACCAGATTCCAGAACTGGCTGGCGAGCCTCGAAAGGCAGCTATCAGCCAAGCCGAGCGAGCGCTGGAGGAACTCGATGAACAGGTAGGCCAATCTGGAATTCAGCGTCGCTATCGATGCCCATGTCCATGCTAATACTCTCGTCCATTCAGCTCAGCGCAATGCGCCTGGAAAAGCAAAACATCCCTACTAGTTCTCGCACCAAGGTCAACCAGCGCTTCCGAAACTACGAAGCAGACACAGATGCCGCTCGTCGCAAGTTGACCACTCTCTCCTCCGATCGCTCAGCACTCTTCGGATCGCGATACACAGATGACCCCGCCGGCTCATCAGATATTCACATGGAGCAGCGACAGCAGTTGCTCTCAGGGACGGACCGTCTTGATCGAAGCACACAGCGACTAAAGGCCAGCCAGGCCCTTGCCAACGAGACCGAGGCCATCGGCGCAGGCACCCTAGCAGACCTCGGCAGGCAGCGAGAGACCATCGAACACACTCGCTCCAGAATGCTTGAAAGTGAAGGCTACGTGGACAGGAGCGTCAAGACACTCAGGGGCATGGCGCGTAGGTAAAGTGGCCCACATAACGTCATGGCAATTACGGAAGGCTGACTTTGGAAATCACAGGATGGCTACAAATCGGATAATCACCATCTCCATCATCACTGTTTTGGTTATTCTTATTGTCGCGGTCATCTTCAGCAAGTTTCGATGAGGGGTGTGTGAATTTGGTTATAGGAGTTTAGGCAGTCGCTTATCTGGCTTGGCTTACAATGGATGCGCCATGCTATAACTGATAATGGGCCTTACGCGTACTTTCGTTTGATGGAGTTTGGCATGCTTAATGATTTGTTGATGTAGACCGGCTTTGTCTTTCAGTACAGAGAAAATTTTGAAAGTATGACGACTTTAGAGTGTTTTGATTATTTACAAGTTCAATTATATGACTGGGCGAGGTTGCATTCATCATACTTCGAGAAGAAGGGACCTGTGGAGACCATCGTTAATAGCAAATTAACAGTACTACGTAGTACGCCCAGATTGTTAAATAATCTATTCCAATACCTCTGGTTCATTGCTCTGTGACAATATTCCGTTACACAGCATTCCCGAAATAACACCTTGTTGAAGCTGAGCTCAACCATCGAGTTCCATAACCACACTAGCGCCAAACAGCAGCCGAGGTTCAACCGTCCGCTACTAGCAGGGCTTGCTCGAAGAAACCTCCAGCCTCTTTTCTTCCTCATCTCTCACAAAACTCGACCTACCTCCACACAACCAACCTCCCCCTCCTTCACCTTACCTCTCTCCCGCTCACGACCAAGCATTCTCCTCCTTTCTTCCATTTCCTTTCTCCCATCTATCGCGTCTCGTGCATCTTCTTGCTACTGTCTTTGTATTTCGAGCGTTTTTCTCACCACAAGCTCACCACGTGCTGAACGTGGCTTTTCACATCGGCGATGTCTGAATTTCTCGGGTATGCTGGACGTGGTCATTGAAGCCTGTCTACGCCCGCTTACGCAGCCACAGGTCTCGCATTTCCCTCATCTCCAAAAGCGATATTCGGTACGTTGCTTCAATCGATCGAGTCGATTAATTGATTGTCGCTGACCTCGTGACAGCTACGTTGGTACCCTACATGAGATCAACTCGGACGAGTCGACAGTATCACTTGAAAATGTGAGGTCATTCGGTACCGAAGGTCGCAAGGGTCGGCCTGATGAAGAGATCGCACCGTCCGATCAAGTCTACGAGTACATCGTTTTCCGCGGCAGCGACGTGAAGGACTTGCGGATTGAGGAGCATCCCAATATCAAAGAGAACAAGCCTCCAGCTGTGCCCGATGATCCGGCTATCGTTGGCGTAAGTCACTTCCCAATGAAATTTCTTTCCCTCCTCCCATATGATGAAATATTTCGGATGTAAAACATTGTCATTGTCGGAAAGCGCAAAAAATAATGTCGAGATTTCCGTTGCCTTCCTTCTGATTGGGATTTCACACACTTGTTATTTTTGTATTGTGGTCCAAGACACAAAAGCTAACAACCTGCAAGGCTCGAGCTCGTCCTGGTGCCCAAGGCCCCAACCAGAATGCTCCACAAGGAGGACCCGGTGCCTTTGCCCAAGGCCCAGGTCCCTACCCACCCAACAACTTCTACGGAGGCCCACCACCTGGCAACTGGGGTCGTGGAGGTGCTCCTCCAGGACCTGGCGGACCCGGTCCCAACTTTGGAAACATGCCTTATCCTCCTCCTCCTGGCTGGTTTCCTCCCGGTCAAGGCTTCCCTGGCGGTCCTGGCGGTCCTAACCCTCCCGGGGGTCCTGGACCTTGGGGCAACTATCCTTTCCCTCCAGGCCCTGGAGGACCTGGCGCGCCTGGACCTAACGCGCCTGTTGAGGCTCCTGCGAACCAAAGAGCCACTCCTAGCTCCGGTCCCTCGCAAGATGCGAAGCCAGCTCCCATTGGTCCTGGCGCCGATCGAGGCAAGCCAGCTACTCCTAGCGGACAGGCAGCACCTCCCACAGAACCAAAGTCATTGGCCCAAGGTGTGCGACAGCCCTCGCACGCCCCTACACCGCCTGTCGATTCAAAGCCTTCGGTTGAGGAGGTCAAGCAAACGGCTGCTAACCTGACTGCTAATGGGCAAGCAAAGGTCGAGGACGCAAAGGCTGCTCCTACTGGACCCAGGAATCATCGGATCAACCCTGTTATTCCTTTGACTGGTTCTGCTGCTAAGCCTTTCTCTCTGCCAGGCGTTGGAGGGGATGCTGCCAGCAAGGCCCCTGCAGCAGCTGCGCCAACCAATGTCCAGGATGCCACCAACGCTGCCAGAGCGGCGGTTGCTGTTGCTATGGCTCAATTGGGTAACAATGGCGGAAACGCCATGGACAACCTGACTAATAAGGTCAACGAGATGCGAGTGAACGCTGTCCGAGGAGGACCTTCTGGTAGAGGTCGAGGTCGTGGGGGACGTCCCGCCGCCACCGCCAAGGTCGCAGTCCCCGATTCCGATTTCGACTTTGCTCAGTCTAATGCCAAGTTCAACAAACAAGATGTTGTCAAGGAGGCCATTGCTGGATCTCCTTTGGAGGCACCCGAAGACCCCGCTGTCACAGAGCATCCCGAGGTTCATACCACAAGTGACGATGTTCCCGTTGCCTACAACAAGTCGAGGTCGTTCTTTGACAACATCTCTAGCGAATCCAGGGAGCGAACCGAGAATGGAGGTCAGAAGCCTGGCGGTCGCGAATGGAGAGGCGAGGAGCAGCGTAAGAACATGGAGACCTTTGGTCAGGGCAGCGTCGATGGCGGTTACCGAAACTATCGTGGCCGAGGCCGAGGTCGAGGCCGGGGTGGTCGTGGCTATGGTCGCGGCGGACGCGGTGGAAACCACCCTCAGTACCAAACCGCACCTGCTCAGCAATAATTGGGCACAATGTCACCACCCGGAAAGAATAATACGAATTGAGACGTGTCAATCGTGTCTGACGGCACCGTAAGGCTGGACGGTTTGCCTCCACGCTGAGGATCACCACAGATCAAGCAGAGGCCTTGGTCTTAGAGGTTTATTCACTTGCTTGTAACATGTATCATGGATTTCCTATTTTTGGAGCGATTGCTTTATGCTCCTTTGTACAAGCGAAACACGGGTCTCATCCGTTCTTGGGCTTGAACGGATACCATGAATGGAGGATTGGCTCTATGAGAAGGAGGCCTTGGAGGCCCGGAGTTAGGATTGAATTGGAAGCGGACGGAATTGGAGGCACGTTTCGCATAGCAGGCCACAAAAGGAGTTGCTTTTGCCCTTTTTGAATTGCACATTTAAACACTCAAAGGATGGTCGGTCTGGTATGGCCTGGCGCTGGTGGTTACGAAGAAGAAAGACCTAGTTGATGAGGCGCATGACAGCTCATGATGATACAACTAAAACAAAAACTAGGAAATGGAGCTTGACACAAGGCAGAAGCATAATCCTCTCACGGGATTGGTATATCTGTCATGAATACACAGATTCAAGCTCGAATTGGTTTATTTCTCTCTTGATCGTGAATGGCGTGACATGTTCATACTTTAGTAGTTGGGTACGGTGGGATTGCTGCTGCGAATCTATTGTGTGCAAAAGGATTGTCCATATATTGAAAGAATTATATCTGTTTCTTTGGCAGATAGACTCCCTACATAGGTATTCGCCTTGCAGGTGGAGCCAGTAAGGCTGTATCTATTTTTCTCGTCCACAGCCCCGCACACGTCATCCATCATCTTTTCCATCGGCATCGGCGTGACGCATGGAAGACAGAGAAGAGTTCGAGCGCAGGTGTATGGAATTGCCGTCTTATCGATCTCTGCAAACTGCATCCTAAAAGAGGGACATTATATATCACTTTCACCCCCGTGTTCCTTGTTCTTCAACCTTTTTTCTTTCCTCGTTTTCATTATCTTCTTCCCTTTGACGTTCTGCCCCTCACTCACCCTACCTATAGAAAGAGAGCTCAATAGCACAACCGCACTCACCAATCATGTCGAGCCGACAACTTCGCAAGCTGCAGAAGCAGCGAGAGCTAGAAGAGGTGCAAGTTCTTGCAGAGAAGGATTCAGAAGAGAGCGGAGAGGAACCTTCATCAGTCGCACCAAAGCCTCGCATGAGTCTCTTCGCGGCATTGGGTGGTGACGATGAAGATGAGGCACCAGATGAAAGTGAGGAGGACCAACAGCCGGAGGAAGAAGTGACCCAAGTCAAGCAACCTGTGACTTCAGGGAAGAGCAAGAAAAAGAAGAACAAGAAGAAGAAGGCCAAGGCCAAAGCGGCGGCACCCGAAGAGGATGAGGATGAGATTGATAAGGCGATAAAAGAGCTCAACATAACGACGTCAAGATCCGGAGACAAGTCTTCTGCTGAGCACACAGCAACCCAGGCCCGTCGCATCAACGAGCTTCTCTCAATTAACTCCTATCATCTCAAGGCCGGCAATGAAATGCGAAATCTCTTTGGTCGCGACATCATCGAGTCCGCCCAACAAGAGGAAGAGCAAGAGCGCAACCGTCGACCCATGCAACGAGAAGTCGATCTCGAGACTTTCTTGCGAGGTCCGCCCAATGCGCCAAAACTCCCAGAAGTCTCCCTGCGCCGAAACGTGTTCATCCAAGGCCGTGAGCACTGGCCGAAAGAGAGCGCTGGTGGCCTGACAATGAAGGAGGTGGCAAAGGCTGAGGATGGCTCATGGACTGAGTATGCATATGTGCATGAGCGGGCTTACGATGCTATGCAGGCTTTCTTCTTTACCTGCGTGCAGATTGGAGATCCTCAACGCATGATCCTTCTCCTCAAGGAATCCCCATATCATGTCTCAACACTTCTGCAGGTCAGCTCTATTGCCAAGCAGGACCAGAACATGGCTCTCGCGGCCGAACTCTGCGAACGGGCCCTTTTTACTTTTGGCCGCGTGACCACAAATGCCTTCCGCCAGAACCTCGAGCAAGGCAAAGCACGTCTCGATTTCCGCCGTCCTGAGAACAGACAGTTCTGGCTGGCAGGATATCACTACCTCAAGAGTCTTGTTAGAAAGGGGACCTATCGTACAGCTTTGGAATGGGCTAAGCTTCTCTACTCCCTGGATTCAAAAGACCCCTATGCTATGAGACACTTCATCCACTTGCTGGCTATTCGTGCCCATGAGGCCAGCTGGTTGATCGACTTTGTGGAGGAGCTGGAGAAGACGACTGATAACCGAGACTCGATCTATCTTCAACAGACACTAGTGTTGGCTTACTTGCAACTGGGTGATACTGCTCGTGCAAGTGAAGAGCTCGACAAGGGCATGCGTCGAGTCCCTTGGCTGTACTCTGGACTGTTCCAAGAGCTCAACCTCGATATACCTCCATCGATCTGGGGCATTAGTGCTGACTCAAACTCACGGTCATTCTGGGTGAAGCTCTACATCACCCAGGCCAAAGATATATGGAATAACCCCCAGGCTATCACGCTCCTTGAGAAGACAGCCAAAAGCCTTGAGAAGGTCCATGCAAGCGTGCTGCCCAGCGATGATTCCCCGCCTGACCAAGGAGTCACCAGACTCGCCTACCTTGAAGGCCAGACATCACTTATTGCTTTGGCACCACGAGAGTATTTGGACATGCAACCAAACTACGAATTTGACCCCTTGCCACCCACAAAGGAGGAAAATATATTCACAGGCGAGGGTACAAGTTTGCCTTGGACGAGACAACAGCAGAACCAAGGATCCACAAATGAGGTTGAAGCACACATGAACAATATGTTTGCACGACTCGCAGCTCGTCAACCTGGAGCACCTGGAGCCGCACCCTTTGGTGATGGTGACGATGTCGATGACGCTGAAGAAGCTCACCTCGCAGCCATACAGGCGCTAGATGATGAGGAACTACGACGAGACCTCGAAGAGCATGCGCGGAATGGTGACCAGGCCGGAGTTATTCAAACTATAATGAGGAGACTTGGCATAATAGCCGGGCCGAATGTTGAAGAAGATGACATGCCTGATGAGGCTGATGTTGATAGGGAGAGAGGGTCTGACGACAGAGATGGGGAAGCTGGTGGGTCGGAACAAACTCAACGGCCTCGAGAAGACGATATTCCAGGGGCTTGGCCTGAAGATCGGTGAGAAACGGTAATGCTGAATATGGATAAGAGGGTTGACGACGATGGTGCAACAGAAGTGGACTCCATCAGTGTGTTAGCATCTCTTGGCTGAGCGATCACTTATACCCGCCCGACCTTCCGAATGGGCTGTGAGAGCGATCAATAGTTCCTGGCTAGTTGTATCATTAGACAAATTGCTGTAAAATATTATTATCTCAAGACTCAAGACTAATCAAGTCCCTAGTGCGGTACCGGAGATGATGTTTTCTAGAACGGTCGGCAGAAGGTAATGAACCCTCCCAACAGTAGCCAATTAAACTGTAGAAGTGCAGTGTAACAACGGTATGCTAATACAAGCTTTTTCGCAAAACAGCAGGGATCTTTAGACAGTCAAGAAAGTGTATCGATCGAGTACAGCGTATTTCTTGTATTCTTCTGATTATAAGATTTCTTACAATAATATTCTTGTAGTAAAGTGCGAAAGCATATCATATTGCGTTTTGATATGGAATATCAAAGTGATTAAATGATGTTGAAGTCTCATTGCAACCCTCTAGCGTGCCATCCCATTCTCAGCCCTGTCTAGTGGCATGGCACTTGTGCTCGACTAATGAAGACAGCAGTTCGCAGAGGCGCGCTAGGACCTTCTTCCTTGAGCAAGCATTTCAACTATGCTGCATTGAGCGATTGCATTTAAGACGAGATAAACGCGGCATGTTGGTTCATGCTGCAGTTGGACAATTGCCGTGTGCAAGTTAGACTACCTGGTTACTAAGTTAGTTTGCAGAACAGAACAGAAGCCAACCCAAAATGAGTAAATGAGATAATTACTGTTTGTGCTCTGTGAAGAACCATTCATTTCTGGGCAACGGGTATTTTATCGGAGCCGAGAAAACCGACGACCCAAATCAGAAGCACGGAGCACATTGTCGGCCGACTAAAGAGAAGCTCAGTTCAGTTCAGGCGTATGCATGCGGCGCATGCAATATTATGCATGGTTCGGAGCACATGATACACAAGGCATGGTCCAAGTAAACTCGGTCTGGGGACGGGTACCAGGGTGAAACGTGGTGGAGAAAGGTTCTAGCCTCAACAAGCCAATTGGGCCACTTTGTCCGAGCAAGTCAATGCCAATGAATGAGAACTGCGGCAACTGGCGGAAAAGCGAACAGATGGGTTGTCGTTCCACGCAACCACGCAGGCGCTTGTGCTAGTTTGGGGAGCTCGATTTAGGCCTTTCTTTTGTGAGAGCGAAAGGCCGAGCATCATTTATCGCCAACTAAACCCTTGTTTGTCTTTGCGAGATTTTTTTTTTTTAATTAACTTTTCGAGAATCGCGATAATTGGTGACGAGTAGTCAGTCACGTCACACTTGTGCTGAACATATCCTAGGTCCAATGAAAGTATAAGTGAGTTGATGGCCCGGGGATTGAATGGAAATGGCAGCGAAAGGCACGGCTTTGCGTGTGCGGAGGAGACTGGGGATAAGCTGGAGAAGACGGGTCGGCCGAAAGGATTGATTTTGAATCCGTGGTGAACCCGATGAATGACGAACCAAGCAAAACCGTGCCTGTGCCCGTGCTTGTGCCTGTGCTGTAACTGTACAGTTACAGCAACTTAGTACCTACTAACTAGGTAGTTATCAGCGACACGATCGACGTGATTATGCAGATCTCCATTCTATTCACATCTTGTCATAACCATTTTATTTGTGTGCCTGCCTGTTCACTCGCCTTTCTTCTGATTGGTAATCTCTTGATAATTTGATGGATATTCCTGGTTTGGCACGAGCCATCTGGCCAAGCAGGCATTTCATGTTGAGTGCTCCAGGCGGTGACATTTGATAGTGGCACGCACAAGCAATAGATACTGATAAACAAACAGAAAAACGGCCGGTCGAGGCTGTCGATCGTAGCGGAGGCAAGCGAGTGCTGATGATGGCTATGAATCAGGATTCGAGTGCTTGATACAGTATTGATTGCTGGCGATTGACATCGGGTTAAAGCTATCACGTGCAATTCATGGCGATCGAGACTGCCTGTTAAAAGGTCTAGGCCCAAAGATCGGCTCCGAGATGAAAGCGAAGGACACCCACCACGGCCAATCCAATGTTGCCTTCCCCAACATTTGATCCCAACCCAATCCAATCCATTGCTGAGCAGCAGGTACTGCAATTACTGGGCCCGGGTGGTTTTGTACCTGCCTTCTGTGATACCATTGGAAAGAGCAGGAGCGTTTTATCCGCAGCCGTACCTACCATAGGTACTGAGTGGGTCTCCATACTGTAACATAGGTACCTACCTAGACTAGAGAACGAACTTTCAATGCATCACTTATCATAACTGAATTTCGTGCGGTATGTAACCTCATCGCCGCAACAAAATCTGCTATTCTCAGGGTCCAATTGCAGACTTGATCTTAGACATCATTCTTTCCTTATTCTCCTCGACATCCAGCGCTTTCAACCGGAGACATATTACCCCATCGACAGGCCAGACTCATCGGCAATATCAAGAACCGGACCCATTCTCACGTTCTAGCCAGGTTCTGGTCTCTATAACGCCTATCAAGACAGGGTGTTGTTGGATTGTCTCCATCGGCCGATCAAACCGGTCCCCCGCCAAGTTAAAATATTTCCAGCTCCGGAGGGCGACTTCAGTTAGTGAGTGCATTAACAGGCAGTCCTATCCGTATCGCCTACCGACATACGGACGACCCTGAATAGTGAACGACTCAGTCATTGACTAAGTAAAAAATTCAGGAGATTGACGATCGCTAGACCATGCACTAGATCCCACCATCAAGCAGTCAATAACCATCCTTGGACCTCGCACAACGCCCTACGCACCAATCATCACCTCGAGCCGTCACCTACGTACACTTCTAACAATCCGAGAATCTCCCTCCAGTGCAACTCTACGGAGGTCCAGCCCAACTCCAACCCAGCCCAACGCAACGGGTCCACTACCCTAGCTCGCATCTGCAGATAGGCCCACACGAGCACTACTGAATCGCCCGACTCGCGCGAGCGCGTGTCTGGGGTGGCTGAATCAGACGGAACAGCCAGAAAAAAAGAGAGGCAACGGACCACTGCGCCTGAGCTTTATTAGCTCCACGACGACGATTGTGCCGTTCGATCGAACAAGGTAAAGTTCAAAGACCCTGACCTGGCAAGTCCAAACTGTCCCGTCCCATCCCATACCATCCCTAAACCAAGACCTACAGTACATACTAGCTACTGTACCTCACGTCTACCGGTGTGGTCTTGGCTGTCCCCCGTGCCCGTGCCTTTGTGCCCCGTCTCCCATCCGAGTCCACCTGCCTGGTGGTGCCTTTAACTTACCTATCCGTGCCAGCTTCGCTTTAGACAATTCAACTGTCTGGCCCTGCCCTGTTTCCTCCTCCTCAACTTTGCTTGAGTTCTTTATACTTCGTTGTCCGCCATGTCCGTTGCGAGCTCGGTGCGCCTGCGACCTACCATTATCTGCTCTTCCCAGCCGAGGCTGTCATCGGCTTTCTGAATACACCAACACATCCCACTTGTTGCTACAGTTCTCGAAGCTGGTCAGCACATTTTCCTCGGACCCTCGCTCGTCGACCGTTTGTTCAAGTTTCGCGTACTTGCGACTCTCCGACTCGCATACGACTCTCGGCGACCTCTTTTTTACCAAGCCGACCGATCTCTGGTAGCTTCGAGCTCTATGCTCCCCATTGTATAGTCCACCGGCATTCTGTCACCTGGCCGCAGGCATGCCCGAGATGACTACAGCGCACTCAACTACCCACGATGGGGGCAGTACCCCAGTCACAGCTCCCCCTCAGTCTATCCTGAACTCTACATCCTACGATGCGCCGCTTTCGCAACAACAAACGCCGCCTCACCATCTACACCAACAAACGCCTTCGCAAGGTCTTACGCTTTCCCAGCAACAGCAGCAGCAACAACGAAGCGTTAAAAGACCTAGACCGGTCAAGTCATGTACCGAATGTCGGAAGCGTAAGCTTCGATGCGATCGCCTTTGCCCGTGCTCTCAGTGCCAGAAATCGAACAGAACCTGCAAATATGCTGTCGATCATGATTCCGCAAACCTCTCGGAGGGTTCTGATAGCGAAATGCCGGAACCTGCTCGACCAGCGAAGCGCAATTGCAACACTGGCATATTCAACTCAGGCACTCCCCTCCCTAACAACGAGTCATCATATGGACCTGTCCGAAATGGGGATACTACGAGTACGCCTTCATTAGAAGAATTATCGATGCGCATGGAAAGGCTTGAGAGGCAACTCATGGCTAGGAGCCCTGCTGTTTCGGAAGGCAGCGGTGGCAGACTAATTGCCGCATCCTCTGAGACTATACGAGGACTGACAGTCAAGCAAGGAGCATTGCGAACAAGATATCATGGCCAAAATAGCCCTCGAGTCTTGCTTAATCTGGTAATAATCTTTGAAATCGTTTTTTCTGCATACTTGCTAAAGACTACTAGTTTGACGAAGCAAAGGACTTTGTGGCAAACAATTCAAATAACAGCAGCGTCCGAGATCTTTTGCTAAACTTCAAGCGGTTTCACAAAGCCCTTATTGATGAGTACCGCAAATCTTTGTCGCCAATCACAGTCTTTGTTGACTCGATGATGCCTGTTCAAAAACGAATGGCAGATATTCTGCCGAAAAAGCAAGTATGCGACAGGCTCGTCGCCTCATATGTCGACACATCTGAAACCATTTATCGGATTGTCCACTTACCTATGTTCACCGAACAATACAACCTTTTTTGGGAAGGCAAGATACAGTCCGAGTATTTCCTACCGCAACTATTGTCACTTTGCTCCATTGCGTCCCGATTCGAGACAAAATCAAAGGGTCTTGGAAACGAACGATCTGATGGCGTGCATATCCCAACAGCATGCGCTCTTGTGCGAACATGGCTGGATAGTTTAAGAGGGAAACAATTGGTCGAATTTGAGGTGCTACAGGTCGAGGTTTTGCTTTTGCATGCGCAGCGAATGATCACCCCTCGGATACAGGATTCGTGGACATCGCTGGGTTCTATTGTGCGCATGGCTATGACGATGGGTCTTCATCGCGACCCGTCCGAATTCGATTCTCGGGTCCCTATATTCTTTAGCGAAATGCGTCGACGATTGTGGTTTACGATTCTTGACATGGACCTCCATATTTCCCTTGCCAGCAATCTTCCTTGTTTGGTCCGAGAAGGCGACTTTACATGTCGGCCGCCCCGAAACCTGGACGACATCGAACTGTTCCCTGATATGAAGGAACTGCCACCGTCAAAGCCCATTGACGTGGTCACCGACAACCAGATGCAAGTCTATGCAGCCATGACGCTGGGGGTGCGGATGAAAGTGGCCCATATGCTGAACCGCATCGACACAATTCGTGATTACCAAGAGATCCTGGAGGTGGGGGCTAAACTGGAGCGATTCTTGGATGACATCAACTACATCTTCCCCAGGCAGGGCATATTGAGCGATGCGCAGAAGAGCAAGCAGTGGAGATCCCGAGTCATTCTCGATATGCATGTGCGGCGACCGTTGCTCGCACTTTATCGACCATTCGCGATAGGGGCACCCGACGCGCCTGGCCAAATATCTCGAGCATACCTCAGGTCTTCGATGGTAATTATGAAATATCTGGATGAACTGGACCCTATGCTCGCGCATTTCCAAGACATCGCCGAGATGTATCACCAAGTATTGAAGAAGGATATCATCCAGGCGGCCTTGAGTGTGTGTTTCTATATTCGATCGGCGATACGCCCCGCTTCTGATAGCTCAGGACTTGGTTCGCAGGCCTTGCGCATGTCTCCCGACTCTTCAGACGATTTTCCGACCTACAACCCGGAAAACCTTGTGCTCTGGTCTCCATCTCGACTGATCGGTACTGTAGAAAAGACATTGGACCTCCTGATTCGCAATATTAGTGGCCGAGACACCAAGGATGTGGTGTGTCTAGCAGTTGTTCTGGAATGTGTGTCCAAGCCCGAAGTCAAGACAGACGATGTTGCACAAGGACTTCGTATGACACTGGATCGCTGCTTGAGGGCTACCAACATAAACCTCGACGGTATTCCTATGGGCTCCACTGGAGTTCCTGTCGATGGATTCCAAGGGGATGGCTATATGCATCATGTACCGTTCATGTATCAACGAAATTCGATCGGAGTACCGGCAGCTCTCAACGATTTTGACAACTGGATATTATGGGAAGGATGGGAATAATGGTTATGGGAGCATGGACGGATGGATGCATTGCTGGAATAGTTTGAGGGAAAGGTTTGCGCTTTCAGTTTACTGCTGTGCTATTCCTTGCCTGTTGTTGCCTCGCCTTTCTTTTGTCTCAGCGGCGGAAAGCTACCGGCTTGTTTATTTGTACAGGCTGGCAAGTCACAATGAGGATGACAAAACAGGCTGGCAGAGTGGTATATATCAGGTCTGGAAGATTCAGCTGGCGTTGGGTGAGTTTTCCCCACGGGGATTCTTTATTTAAGATGCCTTTATACCTTGGCCACACGTGGCCCTGCGAGGCGCATTGAGGTTAGATGGTGGAAGCGTGAGCTTTTTGTATGCTCTGCGCTCGTACAGACCAATGGAAAATATGTGTTCGATTGAAGATATAAGAGAGGTCGAAGGAGTCGAGTTGTATGTAATGCCATTGCTAGACGAGGCTTTGGGCAAATTCTTTATCAGATGGATGAATTACCTGGGCACTTAATGATTAAACAATACCAACTAACAGACGCTCAAGCAATCATATTCTCGTCGTATGTAACTGGATGATTAAAGAAGGATCCTATCTCTCTATCCCGTCTCCACAGCAGCTAACCAAGCATCACCGCGTCCGTCCCCAGGCGAAGCACGAATAATCGCAGGTAGTTCCCGAGGACACCGGGAGAGAACGAATGGTAAGCCACTTTCTTGAATAATGGCATCAATTCTCTCGTGGCCGTTCAATTGCAACTGCGCTGTATTACTATGAATGAAGACAAGACGAAAAGGTAGAGACATCGAGACTTCTGTCTTAGTTTGTTCTCGAATATGAACAGACTTTATGGCGCTTAGAAGAGTAATGGTGACTGCTTCCAAGACATGAGGATTGTAAAAGGCGAGAATAACGGCTTCTGGGTAGGTTGGTGTCTGTAATGCTGCCTCGAGATCGTGTTGACATGCTGGTAGGCCAGTGATGAGAGTGACGTTGGTGTGATGTGGAGTGTATAAAGAGTGAGGAGTTAGAAATGTGACAGTGAAGTTTCGAGACAGAGCGGATTCGAGGATACTGGAGCTATTGTGGTCTGAAGAACCGAGGAGGAGGATGTGCATCGTGAGGTGGTTGTGTAAGTGAGGACTCAAGGGTTGTCTGACTGCGGGGACGAGAGATGACGGATGGAAATAAACAAAACTGAAATGTATTTCTTCTCATTTCAATATGATTTAAAAGTATGAATATTAGTATCTAGAAGTGACCTGCTTTTATACCGTTGGTCACTGTGGTGAGGAGACATGTTGTCGTGACTATTCGGCCGATTGAATCACGGCGCCGAGTGTCTCGGCCGGTGAGTAGTACACGAATTCATTCCAAAGGTACATCTGAATTGGTAATTATCCCGATCACAGCCAGTCATCGAGCCCATCCGTCTATTGAACTACTTTCTCATTAAGAGTAGAGGTGTAAGTTGTGTAGTTTCTCCACGAGCCATTGAGAATCAGTTGTTGGCCAAAAGAGGAAATATTCAACCTAGGTCAACGAGCCTCGGCATCTCGGTTCCTTTGATGTTCGCTCCCCCCGCACGATCCGACGGCTGAAGCTGGGGTAGTGAATGCAACAGAAGAATTGGTTTCATTTGATGAGAGTTTGTGCTTGGGCCGAGTTGTTTACCTGATTGGGATAGATAAGAACCGGGGCAATTGTCGATCCTGGGGAGGTGCAGTCTATGGGGTTCAGTTCAATTGGTGGTGATATCATGACCATCCATTATATATATATCCTTTGTTCCCTGCCTCGTCAGCTTTGATCTAGCAACAACTTTTCACTTATTGAACAGTTTAATTTGGTGACACTATAGTAAGCAAGTGCTTGCTACTATTAACAAATTATCATTTATTTACTCATATCAGTACCATACCCGTACGTTCATTCATTCAATTCACAATGCCTGCCAAGCAAAAGTCACCCGTATATGTCCTCGGTGTAGGCATGACAAAGTTCATCAAACCTCGGGGCAAAGTCGACTACACAGAACTCGGCTTCGAAGCTGGCATAAAAGCCCTTCTTGACGCGCAGATCAACTACGACGACGTAGACCAGGGCGTAGCATGCTACTGCTACGGCGACAGCACATGCGGCCAGCGCGTCTTCTACCAGTTCGGCATGTCGCAGATTCCCATCTACAACGTCAACAACAACTGTTCGACTGGCAGTACTGGCCTTAACATGGCTAGAACTCTTGTTGAGCATGGTGCTGCTGAGTGTGTTATGATCGTGGGCTTTGAGAAGATGATGCCCGGCAGTTTGCAGACTTTCTTCAAGGATAGGGAGAGTCCTACGGGCACGACGGGCAAGATGATGGCGGTTACAAGAGGTGTTACCAACGCTCCTGGTGCGGCTCAGATGTTTGGCAATGCTGGAAGGGAGTATATGGAGAAGTGAGCTCATATACCAGATCCAAAACCCAAGAGCGTGTATATACTGACTTCCTCACAGATACGGAGCCAAGGCCGAGGACTTTGCAGAGATCGCACGAGTTAATCATGCTCACTCCCCAAAAAACCCTTATTCTCAATTCCAGCAAGTCTACACCAAAGAACAAATCCTCGAATCTCCCATGATCCACGAGCCTCTCACCAAGCTCCAGTGCTGTCCAACTTCAGACGGCGGCGCAGCAGCTATCATTGTGTCTGAAGCGTTTCTCAACGCACGTCCTCATCTCCGCGAACAAGCCGTTGAGATCGCAGGCCAACACCTCGCAACTGATGCCCCGAGCCTCTTCTCTCGCAGCGCTATTGACCTAATGGGCTATGAGATGTCGCAGGGTGCTATGCTGGAGGCTACACAACAGGCTGGAATTTCTCCGCGTGATGTCCAGGTTGTGGAGTTGCACGATTGCTTCAGTACGAACGAGATGATTACCATTGATGCGCTGGGTCTTTGTGACAAGGGTAAAGCTCATGAGCTTGTTCGAGCAGGAGATATCACCTACGGTGGAAAATACATCGTCAACCCCTCAGGCGGTCTAATCTCTAAGGGTCATCCCCTAGGCGCGACAGGCATCGCTCAATGCGCCGAGCTCGTGTGGCATCTTCGAGGCTGGGCCAACAACCGCGCGGCTCCTAACACGCGATACTGTCTTCAGCACAATCTTGGACTTGGAGGCGCAGCGGTGGTGACGGTTTATAAGAGAGCAGATGGAAGAGTTGCGCCAGCTGTGAATTCGACCATGGTGGGAAATAGGAATAAGCTGGGGTATAATCCTGCAGTTGAAGCCAAGGGGTTCACGCAGGAGCAGGTTGATATGGTGAGGAGTAAGAAGAGTAGAAGTGAGTGGGCGTTGCAGGATGTTGAGAAGAAGGTTGAGGCGAGGTTTTGATGGTAATTTAGTGAGTGAGACAGGCCATATGGGCATGCATGTAAATTTGTTGAATTGACACATCTTATTAATCCACAATGACAAGTCTTGGTATCACCATTTCTCGTGTGTAATTCTCTGATTTGACCCGGCATATAGTTACATGGCCAGTTGGGTTAATTCAACCCCTGCCATGGATCCTGTTACGTTTGACGTTTGGCACAGATTGACGGTATGAATGGAATGGAATGGAAGCTGACTAACTCGCTATCCCACAGCTATAAATACTTGCTTGGGTCAGAGACGTGCTGCAGCGCGTCTCTGACCTTGATCCTTTCACATCACTTACACCACCCACAATACAATAAGTTCTATAAATCAAATACCTAGTCTTGATATGATTCAATCATTTCCTCAGTTTAACCAACTTCCTCCCGAAGTGCGAGCAGCAATCTGGCAGCTCACATTTCCCGACGATGTTGGCACTTTATACATGTACAACATCGACTGGTGGGCGCGACACTACCCTCCTGGTATTGCATCTCACGACTTGTCTGCAGACGGCATTGAGCAGCTAAGTCGACCACCTCGTGTTCAAGTCCCCGTTCCGGTTTGCGCTGGCGTATGCAGAGAGGCCAGACAGGCAGTAGAGCTATGGCGAAGGAAGCTTAACTTGGAGTGGTACTATCGCGAGGAGACCAAGGGCGATATCCTCGTTCGTCCCTTTGATGAGGACCGCGATATTCTCTACGTTCCCAGAGATAAATGGGAAAATTTCCAAGACCTCGTTGAGCTATGGGAGGACGATGATGACGAGTTCCGGGCCCGTATCGCGCGTATCATGGCAAGCGTCAAGCATCTTGCTCTTCCAGCCTTCACAGCTTACTATAGCATCAGAGCTCTGGCTTTTCTACTACCACGGATGACCAACATCAAGACTATCTACGTCGTATGGAACAAGCTCCCCAAGGCGCATATCATACAAAGACCATTGCCTGGGTTCGACGATATCATGGCCAACGTAAATGCCCCGGTGCAACCCCGGTGGGACATTGATACGTTCCCAAAGCCTGAGGATACTGTGGAACTTCATCAGCCAGATGAAGACACTGGTCGTGATTTTGTTGAAAAGGAAAAACTAGAGGAATGGGTGAACGACATGGAAGATCTCTTGATGACAACCGAGGTTGATCCAGCGATTTGGGATGATGAAGAAGAGAAGTTGAAGACACCGCAGATTCACGTGACGGTGAAGGAGATGCCCACTTGGTGTTGAGAAGTTAATATATTCATATTACTTGCATACATCTCTTATATACACGAACCTAGGATCAATGGTCCCCTAATTAATGCCGCCATGAGAAGGCAAAGAATAAGACACAGATCACGACACGTGTTCTAGAGCCGGCCCCGGCCATAGCTCAACACGAACCAGACATGCAGATCGCAGTATCTGCATCTACACCACCATGGCAAACATGACAACCCCATCTATCCAGCTCAACTGACACATCACTCTCCTAGCATAGCCCAGACCAAATGGACCCTTACTAATACCCTCCCACATATCGGCTAAAGTTAAACCGAAGCCCACTCACCGCAAGATAAGCCAGCATCACATCAGATCATCTATATCAAGGCCTTCCAATCCATACGTAAGAGGCCACGAACCCGTTGACGTTTCTGATGTGCATCTTACATGATAGACCTTGTCAATTTCCCAAAATCCAGCGGTCTATCGTCATACCACCGTGGGGGTTCGCTCATCTTGGCCATTCAATTAGAGGTGTCATGGCGACAACGGAAGGGCGAGTCCGTATATCGAGATCTAGCCTTGCACAGGCTATTTAGACCGAGAAAACAGCCGCGATCGAAGTACAGGCTTGGCCTTTCGCGATCCTGGTTATCGTCAGATCAGATCATGATATGGGTATGGGTATGAGGATGGATTCTCGGCCAGATAGCCGGGGAGATGGGTGTATATCGTACACGCCCACCCTGCGGCTTTCTGGAACAGAACGCAGAGCCTCATCTTCCAATAGGTAGATATTTGATCTAATCTGCCTCTCCGTCCCTGTATCTCAGCCCTGAATGGCCTTCGCCATGGGTAAGGTATGAAGTGCGGAGCCGCCTGTGGATAGCGGTAGAGCCTCATGAGGCTCTTTTTCGGTGCTACGAGTACGAGCAGAAGGTTTCATTCAGGAACAGGTGACCTGATGTCGCTGTATTCCGATAAACTATTCTCTAGTGAGGAGAACAGGAGTGGATGCATGCATGCACTTGCAGGGACTCTCCATATATCCAGAATTTCTAGAAGGAAACTGTTTCGTTGAGTAACGAGACACTTGCCTTGCGTCTTTGGATAAATTCCAACACGATTAGAGTCTCCTTATTTCAACGGTGTCCGCCCTCCGAGATGTCGCTCGAGATAGTTTCGGTGTGGCCGGTGGGTGGCAGGAGGTCGAATCATGTTATCGTGAAAGGCGGGACTTGGTCCCTCTGAAAATCAGCCCATTATTCACTCCAAATATCTCGTCCGTGCTTCTATGGTTCGCTCTGAGCCAACGTCGTATTCTCAATGCCACAGAATAGATTGATAATACATAATACATGACACATGTGTCATTGAACTCCTTGGATCGAATTTGATACACAGTGGGGAGGCACTAGCTGAGGTTGTGCTGTTGTAGTCCATTGCTTGCTTGGGTTTGAGTACAACCGTGAATACTTACTTTATATCTTGAACATGAACTCACAATAAGAGATAGTTACACTGAGAGAGCATATAAACATATGTCAATAGAGACATGGATAAGATCGGATGACAGAGAATGGATGGTATTGTAAAGAGGCTTCCTAAGCTTTGGTAGTATGTATAGGGTAACTCATTTGCTTGAACTTGGATTCTACCTGATATTTGGTATGGAGTAGATAAATACTTAATCAACGCCTGAATTATCAAGTGCCAAGAAATATCTGTCCTTTATCCCTCGACCTCCAATTAACATTGAAATAAGGAAGTTGACAGTCACGACTGTGGCATTGCTGCTCAAGATGACGAGAGATGGCATTTGACTCTGCTTCACCAGCATCTAATTTTAGCAATCAGTCTCACTTACACGGCTTCTCCAACAGTGAATAATGAATACGAATAGCCAAGAGATTTTTTAATGATCACGGAATGAAAACCGAAATAAAAGGCATAAACCATGACATAGCAAAAAGAAGTAAAATCGCGATTCGAAGGAGAAAGTCCAAGTATCGGAGGAATTGCACGTCAAAAGCGTTTCAGAAAAGTTTCCCCGTGTCTTGAGCAGGTTTCACCTCTTTTGGGGTCGCTAAAAATTGGCTGAACCTGAGGCGTAGTCTAACTAATGGAACGTAGGTGCCTCCCCCAATTGCGCAATTATCGCGGCACCGAAACACAGAGAACAGGCGCCTATTAATAATTCACATCCGCCCATTACAGTCAGCGGCAATCAATCAATCAACTCCGACCTCAAGATACCCCTCCAACAACCTACAAATTGTCGCAAGTCCCTTCAGATTCTTTTACAACCTTTCATAACTCGATTCCCACTCTCACTCAGCACGGACCTTTCTTTATAGTGATATCGACGACTTTCGCATCTGATACCCCGCCATTCTCCTCACTCTCACAATTTATTACAAATCACGTATCACTCTCACAATGGCCGACACTCACACCTACGAGTTCAACATCACCATGAGCTGCGGTGGCTGCTCCGGCGCCATCGACAGAGTCCTTAAGAAGCTTGAAGGTACGCACGCTTACGCCCCAAAGCGACCATTGACCGCTGCTAACTATATCCCCTCGCTCGCAGGTGTCGAGAGCTACGATGTCTCCCTCGAGAACCAGACCGCCAAGGTCGTCACCGCCCTTCCTTACGAGACCGTCCTTCAGAAGATTGCCAAAACCGGAAAGAAAGTCAACTCAGGCAAGGCCGACGGTGTCGAGCAATCGGTCGAGGTCGCTGCTTAAGTGACGCGACGCGAGAGGGGACGGCGCGAGCCGTGTAGAAGCAAAGAGCGAGCGATCCATCTGAATATCTGTTAGCTTTGCAAGCGCTTGGGAATACCTTCGGTGTTTATGGTATTGGACATTGAAGACCGGAAGGGCATATGTTTTCGCAAATAAGTCTCTAAAATTAAACTCAATAGGGAATTGACTGAAGTCAATCTTGACAGCGTATCACTTTGGACTTAGTTTGATGACGCAATATCCTTTTTCATAAGATTAGATATTGCCTAATATCAAATGAGTTGATTGCCGCCACCTAGAAGTCCGATTCTTGCGGATAACCAATTTAATAGCGCACGGCCCTTGAATAGCTATGGTAAGGCCTGAGTGTATTTCGTGACGGAAAGGCGAGATAAATGTTCGTACGCGAGGCTTCGTGAGTAGACTTGATTGGAGCATATCATGGACATTGTATAATCGATACGTTCGTGAGAGCTGCCGGCCGCAAAGAGGACTGAACTTGACTGTCAGTACGGAAGAAGACAGCAAATAAAGTCCCAGCAGGCCTTGCAAGATGACCAGAGTATCAATCGAACATCAAGCTTGATATTTTGCGAAGTCTGTATCTTTACGAAAGAGAGTGGTATGGGGAAAGTGAAAGATGGGTTGAGAAAGTCATCATGATCAACCCCACCAACCGCTGGTGAAACCTGTAAAGACGACATACACAATGAAAGATGCAGAAAAAACCAACAAGTCATCATGTGATACTCCTTGCCTCTCATGTGTGTGGGTAGCTTCTTGGTTCCCGGAATGGCAACCCCTCTCTCGGACTAAAGCTTCAAGTTGATACAGACGACTCAACGCAACTCAACGCAAGGCGCGCCCTCGCAGCCGGTGCGGCCAATGAAGATGCACGCACAACCCCAAGAATGCCAACCTAGGAAAGCCTGGGGTAGCAGAATGCCAATGATTACCCCAGATCTGAGGATCATGACAGCAGATCTCCTCATGAGAAGACATGACCGCGCACTTGGACGCCATATCATCGTAGCGTCTTTGAAACAGGCATAGTGTAGAATCTAGCAATCTAACATGACCTCTTGAATGACTTCCGTTCCTCCAGGCTTGAGAGGTCTCATGAAGCCAACAATTGTTGAAGTCCGGGGCCCCGTATCACAGACAGCGCCAGGAGGAAGGGATGCAGTTACACGCATGGGGCTGAGCCGTCCCTGGGGCGTCTCCAAAGGGTCTGAGGGTGTGGCACAACGTCGATGCGGGGAAAAGAATTGCGGCTCATGCAAGTTAAAACTGCGGAGCCGCAGTGGATGCTGATTTAGCACTACACGGGCCTGATGACGGGGCCTAGAGGGATAAGCGCGGCTTGAAAACGCGGAGGACCCAGGAACCCACGGACCCTGCCCCAGATATGATGAGCTAAGGAACATGGGGTTGAAGATGTGTAACGACCTGGGACAGTGCTAGATCCAGCTAAAGCGAAGGAGGGTTGAGGGACAGCCTTGTCTTCATAATTTAACACTGAAATGCCAGAACTTTGTCGTCAAGGCATTATCTACATACCGCCAGATTAGTTACGAGGGGAAACGAACATGTGCATTCACTTACACTGACCATGCACTCCTAATACCGGTTCAGGGTACAAAAGAGCTTGCAAGCCAATCTCACTCTGGGCCGACACACGGGGAAGAAAAATGGCAAGGGGACAAGGCACATCTCTGCAATCCCTGCGAAGGTATTGTGGAAGGTGGATCTTCAACAATCGAATGTAGATGAGGTGTTGCCACTAGGCAATGACTGTATCCAATCATTCTCCTACCAGTTGCGTGTTCGAGAAGAAAATGGCACTTGACGACTGAACCTTGAAGCGCACAAGGATGCAGGAGTGGCTAGAGATGTTTGATACTAGGATCTAGATGCCCTAAGATCAATGTTGAAAGTCAATGTAGCGTTGATAAACAAGGTACATCTATCCGCAACCATGACTGCCACTTTTGTGAGGGTGGGCTGTGATGGCAGTTTCTGGCTCTGTGAAACCGCCACGCCATAAACAACGACGCCCGGCTTCCCGAAGCCTGAACGAGGCGCTGGCGTAAGTCGGGGTAAAAGCGACTGACGGATAGCGTCTTTGGTACGTTTGTGAAAGGTCGCACCAAATAGCATGAGTCGCTCAGAGAAAGTTGAAAGTGGAGGACTAGTCCAAAACTGTCGAATCCCTAACCTACTTGCTGAACAAGTATCAGTATCGCACTGAGATATTAGCATGCTCAACGCCTGCCAGCAGCCTGTTCGTGGCATAACCAAACGGCTGGACCATCACCACATAAGAATAGACAGGATCATCACAGTGTCTTTGCAAGTTGCAACAGAAAATCCATCCTTAAGTGCCGTGGCTGACTGGCTTGAATTGTTCCAGAGCATGTGAGAACACCAGTGCGGCGGCCAATCCGCAAGTGCCTTGAAGACTGTGCAACACTACAGGGATTTCGAGTCAAGGACTGCTCAGTGCAGAGCTTCCCCGCATTTACCAAAAGACCTCCGTCCATCCGGCTGGGATGAACCTTGAACCCGAACCCGAAGACGGTTCTCAGGCGTCTCAGGCAGGCCCAGATAGACTCAATGATGGCGTTGCGTGAATTGCAAGATCAGTCTGGGGAAGATCCTAATTTGGAACCTCATGTGCCTTCACGGATCCGAAGTTGCTTCCCAATAGCGCGGTGCTAGATGATCTGGGGGACCTGCGGCATGCCATGCTTGATGAGAGTGCGGGGAAAAGTGAGGATGCCCTCTGAAGTGAGTAGGTAGGTACACGCCATGATTGTGTTGGTATTGAATTGAGACCTGAAGAAGCCCCACTGTTGTATAATAGCTCCAATGCCTCGTACTCCGTGACTGACATGACACGAATTTCTGTCCGTATCAGCCACGATGACATTGGCAGTCCATACCGCATTTTGGGGTAATCACCATGGCTTTTGGTAGAGTGACCATATCCCCTCCACCAGATCCTTTCGAGCGGATTCTAGCGTCGTTGGCACGTTGCCGGTAAAAGGGAGGTTGCAGTAACCGTGCGTGTGCCGTGTCGATGAATTAGTGAAGTGGTTGGCATGACAAGAATGGGTACGGGAGTTGTTGGCAGAGAAAATCCCTTCCCTTCCGTATCTACTTACGTACGGCAACTTATGTTGTTTCTGATGTCGCGGGAGGAAGCTTTGACGATCTGTTGCCCCTCCATGCCAACGGATTCAATAACGCCGACGCTCGGCCATGGATAACGCGAATGGCGAGATTCATTGGAATGATAAAACTGCATCATCAGTGCATTGAGGCATTAATCCATAACAGTTTCAATTGATACCTCCTTGGATCCGCAAATATGGAAATCCAAATGTACAACGACGCTTCATTGACGCAGAGCAAAGCATATGGACAGAAGTGAGTGTTTCACTCATTCACTGCATAGGGGGCGTCCAATCGAGAATTGAGGCACAAGGTGATGCCACACACACCCTCCGTGCTAAGGTACGGAGCCGCTGCCAAACAGCCCCCCAGTTATCCACAGCCTATGAGATGTAACAGGCAGCGCAGCTCCCACATGGCTGAACGGATGTGCTTGGTGACGAGAATGGAAGCTATTCTAGCTTACCTAGGAGACTTGGAAACGCGTGGGATGAAGCATCAGGTACCTTGGTTGTTGGGACAGGACCCTGCAAGCCTGGGAATCCACTGTTTGTATGCCCTGTAAGGTTAGGTCGATTTAATTTAGGGGCTCATGAGGCTTTTCATTGTCATGTCATGTTATGTTCTGAGAGGATCTGACAAGCAACCGAATTAAGACCGGATATGCAATCGAAAGATCCGAATTTACCGCAAGAACCGGTAGTTTCCTCGTTGCTTATCTATCTTTGGGTATCGGGCGTTTTAAAAATGGGTTCTTGTCCCTGGCAGTGGGCATTATGGGCTGTTACAGGAGTATGGCAGAAACCCGGTGTAATGGGAAAAGGGCCGCAAAAAGCATCTGACTTCTGGCGACCGAAATTTTTGATGGATGGATTAGTAGACAGATTATCACCACATAATATTTTTTTATGATAGAGCATCATGACTACGGATAATTGTTATTCAGTCACACGCACACACACGCACACACCCCTGGGTCTCAGATCTGCTTTGCTCTAGCTCGACTCTGCTGGAGCTGCGGATGTATGTATCTTTTCCTCCAAAGGTACATACAAGCTTCGCGCTGCTAGGTAGGTACCTATGGATGGAGGTGTGAACGAGTCGATTCTCACTAGAGCGAGTTACTGAGGGGAAGTTGAAGTCCGGGCGACGTGAGGAGACGACGGTAAGGCAGGCGCGGCAGGTACCGTAGCAGCGTAGCAGCGTAACAGAAACACAGGCGACGACAGGGAAGGTAGCGACGGGACCTGCCCTGGGCCAGAGCTTCCATGGGTGATGGATCGAATCCACTGGTGACGCCACGACAAACAACCCGAGCTAGGTACCTAGCTAAGCTAACTAACCTCACCTCACACTCTCTCCCCTCTCGCACACACTAACGTCGATTCTGTCCCTCCCTCCCACGCAACTCAACCTAACCCATGCAACAAGAAGCATAGGACGATACTGCCACTCACCGTTCGCCGCATCCCGAAAACATAGTCCAACGACCATGCTCCAAAATGCGGATCCCCGTGCAGCCGAAGTGGCCCCTCCCCTTGGCCCTGGTCGTGGACTTGGTCCCTTCATCGAGTCGAGAATAGAGTGAGTAGAGTACTCTTGATTGATCTGTTCTGATCTCTCTCTTGTCTCTGCCTGCACACCCCTCAACACCAACACCAACTCCCAATCCCACTCCCTCTCCCCCGCGGCCACCAAGATGAGGCTTGAGTTTCTACACCCAGACAGACGACTATCCTTGCCCCGTTGGCCCATCATACCATACGGTTTAGGCCCGAGTGCTATCCATACGCACCATACCATACCAGACCATACCACATAGACCAGTCAGTCCTTTCACTCAGGATCGCCCGTCCAACATCTATATAAACGCTGCTCCCATCGGCCTCAAGTCATTTCTTTCTTCTCCATCCTCATCCAGATCATCAATCAACTCTTCAACACTCTCAACAACTCTTCCGTCTTCACGACAACATTTCGATACCCTTTCAACCAAACAACCAACTTCAACAATCAAAATGGCCGCTCCCCAGATTCCCGAGAAGCAGTGGGCTCAGGTTTTCGAGAAGACCGCCGGTCGTATGTCACCCCCTCTCCTTCTTACAATTCCCATCGCCTCCTCTGCCTTTTGATATCATCGATATTATATATATCCCACAACCCCAGGTTCTCAGCCGAGTCCCACCCAGTCCACAGCCCCCACCATCCATTCGCCTAGCAGTTCGATCATCTCAAGCCTTATACTAACTTCTATTTCTCAGCCATCGAGTACAAGCAGATTCCCGTTCAGAAGCCCGGCCCCGATGAGGTCCTCGTCAACGTCAAGTTCTCCGGTGTCTGCCACACTGATCTCCACGCCTGGCAGGGTGACTGGCCCCTCGACACCAAGCTGCCCCTTGTCGGTGGCCACGAGGGTGCTGGTGTTGTTGTCGCCCGCGGCGAGCTTGTCAAGGATGTCCAGATTGGCGAGAAGGTCGGCATCAAGTGGCTCAACGGCTCTTGCCTGAGCTGCTCTTACTGCCAGAACGCTGATGAGTCCCTCTGCGCTGAGGCTCTCCTCTCAGGATACACCGTCGACGGTTCTTTCCAGCAGTACGCTATTGCCAAGGCTATCCACGTTGCTCGCATCCCCGAGGAGTGTGACCTTGAGGCTATCTCCCCCATTCTCTGCGCCGGTATCACCGTCTACAAGGGTCTTAAGGAGTCTGGTGTTAAGGCCGGTCAGTCCATCGCCATCGTCGGTGCTGGTGGTGGTCTCGGTTCCATCGCTGTTCAGTACTGTAAGGCTATGGGCATCCACGCCATTGCCATCGATGGTGGCGAGGAGAAGGAGAAGCTCTGCAAGTCTCTCGGTGCTGTTGCCTACGTCGACTTCATGAAGACCCAAAACCTTGTCGCTGATGTCAAGGCTACCACCCCCGATGGTCTCGGTCCCCACGCTGCTCTCCTCGTCGCCACCAACGAGAAGCCCTTCCAACAGGCTACCCAGTACATCCGCTCTCGCGGTACTGTCGTGTGCATTGGTCTTCCCGCCAACGCTCAGTTCTCTGCTCCCGTCTTCGACACTGTTGTTCGCATGATCCAGATCAAGGGATCCTACGTCGGTAACCGTGCCGATACTGCTGAGGCCATTGACTTCTACCGCCGTGGTCTCATCCAGGTTCCCTTCAAGACTGTCGGTCTTTCTGAGCTCAACGAGGTCTACAAGCTCATGAAGGCTGGCCAAATTGTCGGTCGCTATGTCGTCGACACCAGCCGATAAGCGCGCGGCTGTCGCTTGGGCAGTGCGCCAAAAGCACACCCCAAAAATAAACAGGGCTGCCCATTGCGCAAAGAGGTTTACCCTCTAAAGAGGAGTTCAGGCGGGAGTTGATTTGGGTTTTCTGGCGGTGTTGTCGAAGTAGCCAGATGGATGGATCTTGGTTACACTTTGTGTATAGCCCTAGTTTATGAGTTTTATGATTTTCTATTAAATAACAGAACGAACTTTCGATCAACAATGCCTCCCTGAAGTGACATCTCTGAATGCCTCAATATAATTACTTGGGTTTGCCTGTTTATTTCTCTGCTATAGCTTCTCCTGATGGTCGACTTGCAACGGAAATCAACTATCCCCTCTTATTAAATGCTGTACCATACAACTTGCTAGCTTTCAAATCTTTGCATCTCCGAGAATTCTGATAAACCGTAGAGCGAGTCGTTCCATGAAGCCACCGTGTAATTTAGTCACCTTATCATTACGTCGTAAAGAGTATATCTTAAGTAAGGTTGGACTAAGTTTATACTGCCTTGAAATATGTATTCTAGAATTTTGTAGGTGTATATCTATGGCATATAACAACAAGTTTATGATCCAGTCTTGCTCAGTCTTGTGCGTACACTGTACAGCATTCTCAGCAGAGCAACTCTCAAGAGCGCCGGCTTTCAATGTCCGCATCACCATTTGCTCGATTTACACCTAGATAATTGTTTATACTCCCATGGAAACACTTCGACGGACTTCATCCAACCGCTTCGTGATCCATAGTTGTCCCATCATGACTAAAAGCCCATATCTACCAGGAGACGGGATAATATCTTCAGAAACATGATCATGCCGGGGTTGATTTACCCCTCCATCCACTACAATCTGATGCAACCCTCCTTGCACGGACCCCGGTCAGCCACCAAGCCTCTTGTAGAACATGGTTGTGCATATATAGAAACAAGATCAGACCACTGCTTAAAGAACACCTAGAGCGTCTAAGCGTGCCTTTACGTGTCTTTACGAACATCGCCTCTTCTTGGCTGCAGAATCTCCATAGTGTCTCGAACGTGAATTGCAGGGTCTAGCTGGATTAATCAGTATGATATGGAACTTAGGTTGTAGAACATGCCTGTGACATCCCGATGTGCCGACGTTCAACGCATCATGCATTCATCTTGGAGTACATCGGAAGCGGGGGAAGGCATCATGTCTCGGAAATATGAATTTTAAAAACAACTAATGTAACTCTTCAACACGTGCCACCGTCTTGTCTCATCTTGCCATCTCTTCTCTTCCACTTGCAGTTGCATCGCTTTAGGCATAATTGTCAATTGAGATTTTTGCGCCTCGAGCGCCTCTTCATTGCACCTCACAGTAGACCCCCAGTTTTGTCTTCCATCTACTACCTACAGAAAGATTTCCTCCTAGGAAGTTTGTTGAGAGTTGTGAGGGTACATTGGGAAGTGATCCTTGATTGTCTACGTCTTAAATCAAGAGCCACCAGGTCCACCCAACAGAGCGAATCTTCGCACAATGCTGGGGCCATATTCTTGATACTGTGATATTGATTAGTTCTGGTGGTTAATAATGGTAGGGCAATTTGTCTTACCTCAGCCTTGGTATGGCAGTACGATCGGAACTCGGGCGTTTGACCCAGGAGACTGCCTCCGAACCAAGGACCGTGTCGCTGTCGCTTGTGAGTGATAACAGACACGTCCAGACCACCACTTCGAGCACCACCGCTGCGGACCTCGCTGGCTCGGATTCTGGCGTCCACCAGCTGCTTGATGTCTCGCTGTAATCGGCGACCGAAATCCTTGTATAGGGTGCTTCCACCAGAAAGAACAATGTTCTTGTAAAGACCTCGTCGGACGTCGATGGGCGACTGTTGAATGACACCGTCGACAACCACGGGGAGAGGGGTCAAGAAGTCGGAGCTGTAAATCTCGGGGTTGAAAAAGATCTCGGGGGCGAGGAATCGCTCGTAACCAACATCAACATTGACCTGGCGGCCATTGGGATGCGAAACGACGTGCTGAGCGAAACGAGTACGGTCTCGGTCGTACTTGCCAAACTCCTTGACGATATCGGGACACACGTAGCAGTACTCCTCCTTGATCTCCTGCGCTGTCTTGAGTGAAGAGTCGGGCTCGCCTCGGTCTCGCAGCAGGGACTGAACGAAATAGGTGATATCTCGACCGGCAATAGGAATTGACTTGATAGAGGATCCAATGACATAACCCTCGGCAACGGGAATGACGTGGGTGACACCATCACCGGAGTCAATAACAGTTCCAGTCAACGAGCGGTCCTGAACCTTTGAAGATGTCCAAGATGCAGCCAAGGCGAGAACGGCCTGGACAGCAATGTACATTCCAGCGCAGTTGAACGACTCGAAGAAGATTTCGGCGGTGTTCTCACGGTTCTCGGGCGGGTTCAGGGGCTACCTCTATTAGTATGATATTTTGAGATCGCTTCGGGGCGCAAGATGCTCACGGGCTCGGTAAGGAGGAAGTAGTGGTCTTCAGGCTCGACTCGGAGATACTTGAAGATGGAGTTTGACCAGAATCGTTCCATGTGGTCCTAAAGGCGGTCAATTATACGTCATGTCGGACTTTTCGGCAACCATACCCAGTTCTCTATTTGACCATGTCGAATGGGATAGTGAATGCCATATCCTGAGCTCGTTAGTTAAATTCGATGATCCGGAGCTCCATGGCTGCCTACCAGGACCGCCTGAAGCTGCTATCGCCTCATCGCCGATAAAGAAGTCGAGATCCTCAGTTCCTCGCTTTCCGCTCAGATGGCCTCCAGGTCCAGCACCTCCTGTAAGGAAAGACGGCTTGTTCGCAACAGCTGGTCGTCCAGATCCAGAACCACCAGCTCCGCCAGCTGGCCCCTTCGTCGCGATTGCGGTCGGGAAGACGAATGATGGAGAGTCGTTACCGGCGAAACCTACAATGAAGCATTAGCAGGAAGCTCAAAGCTGTGTAATAGCCATGAAAGCATATGTAGTAGTCGTTACAAACCTAGCTTGGAGAAACCCGTGCCGCTGTGAGCTGAGGTTAGCTGTCGTCGTCAGTGCGGGGGCTGGGCTAAGTGAGACGTACTTGTCCATGACAACGGCGGGAGTTTGGTTAGCCATGATGGGCGAGAGTGCGTGACTGAGCGCACAGCTACAGTAGAGTAAATAAGAAGAGGTCGAGACAGATGCCGCGTGTGAGGAGTTGCAATGTGCGGCAACGGCGGTGGTCGTTGCGTTCGTTGGGTGAGGATTACGTTACGTGCCTTGCGAAGCTCCCGCCAGCTTGGAGGTGAGGCTTGAACTGCGGCTGTGCTTGGCTGCCCCGCCGTTGTGTGGAATAGTGAATGGCTGGAGTTGTGGGTCTGTCTGTTGCGATAACCGGGGTTCAGTTTGAAGTGAAGTTGACAAAATTACCAGAACATTGAATTGATGAGATGAAGTATATTGAAATAAATTTGAGCAAACTGACGTCCCTACTCACCTGTCATCGTATTTTCTCATTCAACTTCTTCCTATTATGCTTATATTTCTCAACTTGACATGGTAGTTCGTTGTCCTAGCGAGGTTGATGTCTTAAGTGAGTGAGCATGCCGACGTCATTTCTGAAAACCCGAGGAGAAAAAGAGCAAGCAACTGCATTTCATCAGGGAGGTGCTACAGTAGATTATTAGCGCCGTTGTGAGCTTCCTTCAGCGAATATCCATCAAAATCATGGTACCTAGTCGATACCTATTGATTATGGGCTTGTGACAGTATTTACGACTAATAATGAGATGCCAATTGCCTACCTAGTACCTAAATACTTACCCTGCCTACCTTCAAATTGAGATCCCGCGTTCTTTATTTGGCAACTGCAGCTTCCCTACCCGTCTCAACTTTCACCACAAGTCGACTGAGCAAGGAAGGGCCTCCTGAATCAAGTCAATACACCACGCTCTTGCCTGTTCCTTAAAAATTGTCCTGTCTTTCAACTCTCCGGTTTTCTCAAAACGCCATCTTTAAATCCTCAACCTCTTCTCCTAAAATATTGAGCCTCGTTCAACATCAATCCCCGGGTATCGTTACACCCACCTCCCTTCTCTTACAACCATCAACATCATCATCTCAAACACTCTCGTACCATTGCACACCCACTACCTCATGACTTCGCTCAAGGATGTCAGACAGCCGCGATGATGATACTCCCTTCAGCTCACAAACCACCCCATACGGAACTGACGGTGCCTTCGATCGTATAATGAGAACCGGACACAGAACCAAAGCCGTGCCAGCTATCTTTGTCCACGCCGGAGCCGGGTTTCACAGTCATCAAAATGAGCACATCCACCTCCAGGCTTGTGTTGCGTAAGACACCCCCCACTCGCCTTTGAAACTTCCGAACTCCTGAGCTGACTGTGAGAGTGCTGTTGAGATGGGGATGAGGTTTCTCAGAACTGGTGCCAGCGCAACCGAGGCCGTAGAGGCCGCTCTTCGTATCCTTGAGGACAAAGAAATCACCAATGCTGGATACGGTTCCAATCTTTCCATTGACGGCGTAGTTGAATGTGATGCCACTGTGGTGGACCATCTTGGCCGGAGTGGCGCCTGTGGTGCAGTTCCGAGTGTGTTCCTCTTCATCAATTGCAGTACTTTCACTAATGGTGCCCAGATATCCGAAATCCGATATCCCTTGCCAAACTCATTCTCGACAAGAGCAACAAACCCTTAAGCCTGAGAAGAGTGGCACCAAATGCACTTGTAGGAGAAGGCGCTCGGGCGTTTGCAGAGGAACATGGTTTAATGACATATCCCAACGAGTATATGGTTTCAAAGAATGCCAAAGATCGATTCTTGCGCTGGCAGGAAGATCTCAAGCGGGCTGATTCTAAAATCCGGGAGCCCAAAGCTTTGTCTGAGGCCGTTGACCCGACTATTGCATGCCCCCCATGCCAGTATGATACATCATCACCGACAAAGCCACCGCAGTCTATACCGCGGGACCAACGGGCTGCTATCGTAGCCGGTACTTGGAACGAAGGACAACCCGATTCTCCTTATGTTGGGACACCAAGCCAAGACAGGACTCCTTCACCACCAGATCAACCAGCACCCGCGAGCTACTTTCGGGTTAGGAGCACCTCTCCTCCTATAGTCAGCCGCTATTCCTCCGCTCGGGCGGCTCTCGAGAGACCGACACAGACATATGCTGGGGTTGTGAGTGGTGCCCAAGGTGCATCGTCCACCCCTTTTCACCCCAAGTTGTCGCCTCGAAAGCCTGGTCACATGGCTGACGATTTCAATCCTGTCATGCCGGAAAATGCATCAACCCATCGAAAAAACCTTGCGCACGCCACAAACAAGGTCAGCAACACATCGCCAGAGGCTCCTGCTGGGAAGGGTTATGGACCTGATCACCAAAGCTCCACAAGTCCTCGTGGGGTTAAGCGACCTCTCAGTTCAGATGACAAAGCGCAGCCTCACTCACAAGCGATGAAAGACCGCTTTCGTTTCGGATCTGTCAACGAGGACGCTATTACGGACACTATTGGTGCCATTGCCATTGATGATCGAGGCCAGATTGCTGCTGGTTCATCCTCAGGTGGTATTGGAATGAAACACCGAGGTCGCCTAGGGCCGGCAGCTCTTGTGGGAGTTGGCACGGCCGTTGTCCCTTGTGACGAAGAAGATAAAGATCAAGTTGCCGTTGCTGCAGTCACGAGCGGCACCGGAGAGCACATGGCTACTACCATGGCCTCCCAACGATGTGCTGAAAGAATTTACCATGGCACAAGGCGTGGGGGAGGTGGTGCCAACATCCAGGACGACGATGAAGATGCCATCATGGAATCTTTCATCGCCGAAGACTTCATGAAGCATCCTGGCGTCAAAAACTGTCACTCTGCAGGGGCCATTGGTGTCATGGTGGTAAAAAAAACGCAGACTGGCTATTATTTCTACTTTGCGCACAACACGGACTCGTTTGCCCTTGCTTCGATGGGAGGCTCGGAAAGACAGCCCAGTTGTACCATGTCTCGGCTTCCCGATGGTGCTAAGATCGCCAAGGGTGGGCGCAAGGTTCGACTTGAGTAGACGCACCTCTGTTGGAGATTGGGACAAAGGATTGGCGATGCTTATGAGAACTGAACTCCCGTACGTACTGTTTGATGATGGTGATGCCAATAGCTGTGGCATGTGCAGGTGCAACGGCTGGTGATCGCACTAGATTACATCAATACCCTTAGTTTAGAGACCTTCTGAACCTTTTGTTCATCACTCTTATGTCAATATTCATATTTTCGCGAGATGACAGAAGTACCTATGCTTTGACTGTGGCATCAGATACAAGGGATGCGATGTATGACTTATTTCCTAAACGCCATAAAACCCAATGTTTATTGGTCATTGAGGGTATATCCGGTTATGTCAAATGGAATTGGTGTTTTATCAGGGACGAGGCGTCCCTGTCGCACTCCCCGTTTCCTCCCTCGAGCCTCCGCCGTTGGCAGCAATCTTGCGCTTCTTCTTCTTCTTCCTCGGCACAACGGCGGGCTTAGCACCATAGCTACCCAAAGATAATTTTGTGCCACAAGTGAAACACTCCGAATTCTCGGGGGTCTCACAAAAGATACTCAGACAGATCGAGCAGACAAAGCCGGTGTCGACAACTCGCCCGTGGCAGAAACAGGCCGCCCGAAAATCGACAGTGTCGTGTGTTGGAGCAATAAGGACTTCACGAGCTTCTGTGTCGGCGATGAGACCAAACATGAGGTAATTTAGAAGTCCCTGAGGATGCGTGGCAGCTAGGTATGTGCCGCCAGTGTTGTAGCAAGCTTGCTGGAGGAAGGTTGGCTCGCCAGTCAGCGAAAGAGTATCAATGGCTACTTGGGCATGAGCAGCGGCAAAGACAGCGTTCATGGTTGGGATATATTGTGAGGGCTCCGAGTCGGACACGGATATGACAAGGATTCTGCCACGAATGGTTGGAGGAGCTGTATTGGAGGAGCCTTTGTGGTTGTCCTCTAAATTGGCCGTAGGCGAGCAAAGAGCTTGTGCAGCCTTATTAATATGACATAGAGCCAACGTCAGAGCTCCAGATATTTGTGTTGTCGTCGCAGAAAGATCCTGCTCCATTGTCTGATTCATGAGTCTTCGCACAGCAGCCAAGACAGCTGTTTCGATCTGCGCAAACTGTGGAAACTTATTCGCCGAGGTCTGCGTCTGAGAAACATCGTTCATGGCGACGTCGCCCGAAGCGTCGCGTGAAGGTCTCGGCGGTGTTGGGTAGAGCCATTCTGCGCGGTCGACGTGCGCGGCGATGAGGGCGACTTGGTTGGCGTTGCTAAAGGCGAGGTGGGCGTTGACGAAGACTAGGATGTTTGCGATGGCGCGCGACAAGGGGAGGACGTTGGTAAGAGATGCCCAGGCTCGTGGATTCGTGTCGAGGACGATGGAGAGGAGAGAAGGGGTTTCTTCACGGGTGCTGACCTCGTAGTGCTCTGAAACATCGACGGCGTCCATGGTGAAGATGGGGTGGCGCTTTGAGGGGGGTGTCAGTTAGGAGACGGCTACGAGGCCTTGAGAGCGCGGGCAGCCTGCGAAGGTGGCCTAATCAAAGCACTGAGGCGCCAACCAGTCGCAAGTTGAGGTTCAAGTCAGGTTGAGAAACTGGGGGCCAAGTTTAATGGAAAACGGTTGCGATATATCGCATGACTCAGCTGATTCCCATTACACGGAAACAAACAACGCCAACTCCAATGTTAAAAAAGAAATGGTCTCCAGGTTTGAAAGGAACCTCGTGTCTGGAAGATGATTGACGCGGCTATCATGGAAGGGGAAAATCTGATTGTTGGTTGGACGTCATCTACAGGCATATTGAATATGAGAGCGCGGCTGTTAGCACCAATGAGCCCCTAGAGCAAACCAACCCCCTAGCTCGGGCACCTACCAAACGCCTGGCCACGTGATAGCTGGCTAGGGAGCTAGCTACGGGACAGACGCATTTAGCGATTGTGGTCACTAAAACCGATGGAACCTTGGGATTAACGTTAGTGGCCAGTCAGTCTCACGAGCTGTTTTGTGGTAGGTTGGAGGATGTGGTCGTGGTGGAGGTCATGACGGGTCTTGTTACCTTGTGCGGTTTGCGATTTACATCACAAGCTCCAGTTTCGGACTTTCTTTCAATTCAGCTGCCTTCAGCCTCGAAAAGCAAAACCGGGGTATTTCTTTCTTATCGCCTTCATATTCACCTTCATATACTCAACTCGATATTCCATGGCAGAACCCACACAAGCCGCCTCACAGGCGCCTCCAGCTGCCTCGACGCAGTCACTGGAGGACCAGACCCTTATCGTATTTGCGCGCCTCATGGAGGGTGGACAGGAAGATGAGGAGACATGCAATGACCTCGACGAACTGACTAAGCTTCTCAACGATGACTATGAAGCTCGCCAGAAGAATACGTCTCCTGAGACTATTTGCAAGGTTATCGATGGCGATTGTGTCGACACTGTTCTGTGCTATCTTGACATGAGACAGCCAGAGATAGTCCGCGGCCACGCCACTCTCTCAACATCCGCCTATCTTAAAGCCGCTGGCGATGATGGTTCAAAGAAACTCTCCACTTTCTTCTTTGATCGTATTCAAAGAGGAACCTATGATGATTATATTGTCGCCTTTTGTGTTGCTGCTGCAACCTTCCCCATCGTTCCCGACCTCACGGCCGAGCTGTTTCTTCATGAGGATTTCCTGCCCAGCCTCGGCTCACTCATGCGACGGAAGTGGAAGAGCCGCAAGGTTGAGACAGCATGCTTGGAGATGCTCAACGCTGCTTGTATGAACCCGCTATGCCGTGAGGCTATCAACAAGTATTGCATCGAGTGGCTTGAGGAGATCGTCGACCAGGATCTTAGTGAGGCCGTTCGTAGCATGAACGCAGACCCAAATCTCCAGAGCGATGGAGGCTCCATTTCTATGCGGCGGCACTCAGAGCAGGTTCAGTATCTTGCTGCCGTCATCCTGGCCAAGTTGAGGGTGAGATAAGATGCCTGTGAACCCTTATTATATGACTGACTGACCCAGAATTCAAGGCAGTTCCCTCCAAACCAGCACCCGGTGATAGCAAATCTAGGATTGAGCCTGCAGTCACCAGTATCGAAGAGCTCTCTGACATGTTCACTAAGATGATTGTGAGAGACGAAGATCACGGACGAAAGCACTCCATTGAAGGCCTTGCCTATGCCTCCCTCCAGCCCAAGGTTAAGGAGTCGGTTGTCAACAACCCTGAGTTGCTCCAGAAGCTCGTCAAGACACTCAGCGAAGCCCAACCCAGATCACCAACTACCTACGGAGCTTTGAGCATCTTTGTCAATCTCACAAAGTACTTGCCCAGCCTCACTGAAGAGGAGAAGAAGATGAACCAACTCAAGGCCTATGCCAACGCGGCCGGAAAGCTTGGTGGCCCCGACCCCCTGAACGATGACGAGCATGTTGCAAAGCGATGCAAACTGGTGTTTGATGCCGGCATCACACCGGTTCTTGTCACCCACAGCAAGAATGGCTCGCCAGCTTCTCTAGGACTGGTTGTCTCCATCATTTTTTCCCTGTCCGTCACCAAATCTCTTCGCGGCCAGCTTGCTCAACAAGGGGCGGTCAAGCTCCTCCTGGTAACATGGATGTCGCTGCCTAATACTGAGGCCGCTTCGCGACGTCTTGCAGCGCAGGCTCTGGCTCGTATCCTCATCAGCACAAACCCTGCACTGGTCTTTGGTGGCAATCGCGACACCCCCATTGGTGCTGCTGTTAGACCGCTTGTGTCTATCATCCCACCCGACCCTGCCGCGCAGACACGGGATTTACTCCCATCATTCGAGGCAATGATGGCCTTGACAAACCTTGCGTCTATGGACGATGAGACCACGAGACGTAGTATCATCGCCACCGCGTGGTCCCATATTGAGGAACAGATGCTCTCTTCCAACAACCTGGTCTCTAAGGCTGCTGTAGAGCTTGTTTGCAATCTCGTGCAGCAACCCGAAGCTGTTGCTCTCTACGCTGAAGAGACCGTCAAAGCCCGTAACCGCCTTCACGTTCTCCTCGCGCTTGCTGATGCCCCCGACGACGGAACCCGTAGTGCAGCTGGCGGCGCTTTGGCTTCACTCACAAATTTTGAGGGTGTTATCCGAGGCATAATTAACCGAGACCGTGGTGTCAAGGTTATTCTTGGCATGTGCGTCGATGATAGCGAGGATATTCGTCATCGCGGAGTGTTCGTGGTGCTCAATTTGGTTACTGCCGAAGGAGAAGTTGGCGAGCTCGCACGAGAGAAGGTCAAGAGCGAGGGCGGTGTTGAAACCCTCACAGAGTGTGCTAAGAAGAGCCGAAGACCTGATATTGTCGACTTGACGATCCAGGCCCTCAAGGCTCTGATTGGAGATGAATCATGATTGAAGAATGATGAAGAACATGTACATGCTGGTAACGGTGGCGCAGATGAGTATTCCCCCCCCCCCCCTGGGAAGGGAATAAGGCAGCGGGTTTCGAAGATTACAATGGTTATGACTATGGAAATGGCAACGGCAATGAGATCTATCAAATTTTCCCTTAAATCAACCCAAACAAGCGCCGTGCACTTTTATCCTATGCCGCGGTATCAACCCTGTTGAGAATAGCAACACCCTCGACATGTCCTGTCTGGGGGAAGAAATCAAAGCCTCGAAGACTCTCAATCTCGTATCTCTCACCCTCTCCTTCGCCGCGCACCAGGACGCCAACATCCCTAGCCTGTGTATGCACGTTGCAGCTGACGTATAGTACTCGCCGAGGACCAAACTTGCGCAGCTGGTTCAAAAAGTCTGCATCGCAGCCTTTACGGGGTGGATCAAGGACAACTACTGTCTCGTCACGGTTGTAGGTAACGCTTTTGAAAAGCTCACCAGCATCAGCGGCGATGAACTTGCAGCGGTCCTCGCCCATGCCGTTCAGAGCGGCATTGCGGCTTGCGTAGGCGATGGAATCAGCAGCGATGTCAATACCAATCGAGTGCTGGAAGAGCGAGGCGAGAGTGACGGTGAAAAGTCCAGAGCCTGAGTAGGCGTCGATGAGATACTTGATGTCCATACCCGTACCGGCGGGTGGGAGGATATTGTCGCGGACGTAGCCCGTGAAAGAAGGAAGGATGGAGTTGTTGTTCTGGAAGAAAGAGCCCGCTGGGTTGGTGAAGGTGTAGGGGCCGATGAATTCGGTCGTGGTGGCCTTGGAGTCAGTGATGCAGGTCTTGATATCAACTGTATCCTCGTTTTCGACGCGGACAGTGTATTGTGATGTCTCATCCCTGGCTTCTTCACTATCCTTGGGTACACGCTTGGTGTCTTCACGGAGAAGAATTGTAGCACCCCGCTGGTAGTTGGCAAACTCGCTCTGCATGCGCTCACGCTCGCGTGTCATACCCAGACGCACAGCATTGGTACCAATAGGACAATCCTCAATATCCAGCACCTTTCGACGACCTTTTTGCATGAATCCAATATCAGGGCACTTCTCGAAGGGGATCCTGGGGTTCTTTCCTCTCTTACTAGGACGGAATCCAGGAGGTCCGTCAAAGTGAGGAGTGAGCTTGGTGCGGTAGCTGTACTGCAGAGGACTGCCCATGGTATCCTGGACGGCGGGGACGATGTTGGGATCCAGGTTGGAGAAGTTCTTGAAGGCCTTTTCAACAATGCGCTTCTTGAGCTTGAGCTGCTCGGGATACTCGAGCATCTGAAATTGACAGCCACCGCATGAGGCGAAGTACTTGCAGCTGATGCGGGCGTCGTCGCGTAGAGGGGAGGGCTTTGTGATAGAGATGAAATCCGCGAGGGTTTGGTTGTCGCGACGAAGGTGACGAAAGACCTTGACCTTTGCGGTATCGCCAGGTACAGTGAAGGATACAACATAGACCTGATTTGAGCCAGGCTTCATAGCGAGGCCGTCGCCTGTGGATGAGAGTTCTAGAACCTCAACTTCAGTCTCGGTACCCTCCTCTGGGAGAACCTCTGGCCCATGCTCTGTTCCCTCGCCATACTCGACTGCTCGCTCTTTGAGAAGGGCTTGAATATCGTACTTGAGGACTTCCTCAGACGAGCCCTCAGTGATGTTCTTTTCTCTCTTGGTCTTCTTCTGCTTCCATTGGCGGTTGTTCTGCTGCTGGTTTGGTCTCTTGTTCATCTGCTGAGAGTTGCCGTTCGCAGCGGCTGTTTGAGCACTCGCCATGATGGTGAAAGGACGGAGGTTATACGGGCGAGATTTAACGAATGTGACCAAAGGTTGAAGCCTCAGACGCTTCATGAACGAGCTGTTTAAATTTTCACTTATTAAATGATAAAGCGAAGATTTTGTGGTATGTTTGAGTCTTTGATATTGCCAAAGATTGATGGCGAGAATGAGACGAAGAAATGTTTCTTGCAGAGGCCCCACTTAAACCTGGACTTCGGGGACCGTGGGGCCGTGGTTGTCTGCTTTTTTTACGATGTATATGATTGGTTGACAACTGAGCGCAAGTACTCAAGTATCTTTTACCATCATGAGTCCCCATTACTCAGCTCGAGCTGGCTGGCTTTGGTTCTACAACATCAATATTGTATCTCGATACGTTCTAGAAGGTTGTTACAGCCGTGGATTCGATTGGCTAATAGTCTCTCTATACTTGCATTCCCATTTCCTTTCTAATGGGTAGATAAATCCAGAAGAATGCGCCTGTTGAAGTAAATGACTTGATCTCTGATTGGTCTAGGTTTCATGATGACGGATAACCAATACGTAGTACAGTAAGATCCTAATGCTGTACCATTCATTAAGTTAGCAGCTTGAGTTTCTCATCTTATTGGCCAAGACCGTTGTAAGAATTGCTTCTATTAAGAATAGAGTGTCTCTACCTTATAATATCTTGAGTCAAGTTCTGAGAAGCACTTCCTCCTGACTATCGCTATCATGATAATGATTGGTTACCAGGTTTCCTGGACCGGCAGGTGATCGCCTCACAAGCCTGGTTGGTCATGCATCTACCGGGGCCGTTCCGACCATCGGCCTACCATCTTGGGCGACCTTATCTCGTTAATACCAGCTTCCATTATCTCTTTTGGAAACCAACCACAAGTTACTAACTTAGACTAATTTCATTTTCTTTCAATACCTCTTTGCTGCATTCAATACTCGATTCTCTTCTGCTAACAGGTGGAACTTGGAGAGTCGTTTTTAAGCAGTATTATTCCCTATCGTATCAACTTACAGTGAGTTGTAGTCTGTTGGTGACAAGACTAGTCTCGTCAAGGGCGCATATTGATTTCAAATACACAGAGAGCACCCGTACATACAACATGAAACTCCCTTTCTTGCTATTCGCATCTAGCATTCATTATGTTTCGTTATCAGCAAGCCCTATCTTAGAAGACTTCTTCTTTCCTCCCGGAGTTGGTACCAGAGGAGCCGTTGCTTCAGAGGCTCAAGAATGCAGCTTTATTGGGAAAGATTTGCTAGCACGAGGTGTAAGGTTTTGTCAACCCTCTCATATGAATCGCTCACTAATAAATCTCTCAGGGCAATGCTGTGGATGCCATGATCGGAACAACATTTTGTGTCGGTGTTATTGGCATGTACCACTCTGGCATTGGAGGCGGTGGATTCATGCTCGTTCGTGACAAGAAAGGCAACTATGAGGCAATCGATTTCAGAGAATCGGCACCTTCAGCTGCTTATGAAGACATGTACCAAGGCAACGTTGATGGTAGCATCTACGGAGGACTGTCTGTGGGTGTGCCTGGCGAGGTTCGTGGGTTCGAGTATGCACACAAGAAATACGGCGTACGTATGATGATGAATATCCTCAAATTTGTTCCAGACTAATGGTTTTAATAGAGCCTCCCCTGGAAAACTGTATTGCAAGGAGCTATTAAGGTGGCCCAAGATGGTTTCATAGGTGAGTTCCAAAAGCTCGCCAAGAGTTGCCTACTAACATAACATATCCTAGTCAACGCGGACATGGCGCATTTCATCGAAAAGACAGTCAGAGAGCATTACAACTTCTTCGTTGAGGATCCGTCGTGGGCCGAAGATTTCACTCGAGACGGTATATTCAAATCACTCCCCACTTTGGAGACTTGCACTGACACCAAGCAGGACAACTTATCCCTGAAGGAGGCAAGATGACGAGGCGACGATACGCCCGGTAGGTCAGAGCTCCTTATGATGGCCCAACATTGCTAATCTATCCAGTACATTGCAAGCTATCGCAGATCATGGTGCGGATGCCTTCTATACTGGCCCTCTTGGTAAGCTTCTAGACCTGAGAGCCGAGCAAGCATTAACATCATACTAGCTGAGAGCATGGTCAAGACCATCCAAGAGACAAACGGCACCATCACAATGAATGACTACAAGAACTACCAAGTCATCTCCCGAGAAGTTCTTCGTACTGAATACAAGGGCTACGATGTCTACGGCATCAGCTCCCCGGCCAGCGGCGCCGTTTCACTCAACATCCTCAACACCATGAACGGCTACACACATCAGGGTGAGGACCAAAACACCACATTGCACATCTATATCGAAGCCATGAAGTTTGCGTATGGGGCCCGTATGCGTCTCGGTGATCCTCATTTTGTCGATGGCGTGTCTGAGCTTGAGCACGAGATGCTCAATGTGACAAATGCAGAGAAGATTCGAAGCAAAATCGATCCTCGGAAGACTCAGGATATCGGCAAGTATGACCCTGATGGAATCTACTCATCTGATGGTCATGGCACTTCACACATCGTGGCTGCAGATGCTGATGGTATGGCTGTGTCGTTGACAACCACTGTTAACCTCATCTTTGGATCTTTCCTTATGGACAACCTTACTGGAGTGATTCTGTAAGCACGCTACCAGCATCTCTATCAAGACTCTACCTATGCTAACGGCTCTTTCAGAAACAACGAAATGAACGACTTCTCCATCCCAGGCGTTCCCAATGAATTCGGCTTCGCCCCTGCAGAAGAAAACTTCATCCGCCCAAACAAGCGCCCCCTATCATCCTGCACACCTCTCATTGTCTCCCACAAAGACGGTTCTCTCTTCGCCGTCATTGGCGCTGCAGGTGGCTCTCGAATTATCTCTGCCACGACCCAAGTCGCCTGGCGTGTTCTTACTTCTCCATCCTGGTCCATCAAAGATGCTGTTCGCGAGCCTCGTGTGCATAATCAGCTCATGCCCAATACTTTGCTCGTGGAGAAGAAGTTTAACTCTTATGATGTTCCGTCGCTAAAGGAAAGGGGTCATAACATCACATGGGTTGATGAGGGCCTTAGTGCGGTACAGGCGCTGACGAGAGACTCGGAGGGTGTTTTTGATGTTGCGCATGAGCCGAGACAGAAGAACAGTGGAGGCGTGACACTTTAGGGTGCATACGAGACAAGATGAAGCCAAGCATCATTATTATTTCTGATAGAGCAGTTAACGATCCCCTCATAACACCGTGTATAAGATATAGAGCAATGGCAAGATTATGCCCAAGCTTTGCGCTTACTGTATTAACTGCTCTATGCTGTCTTTCTTCCGCTAAGGTTTAGAAAAAGGGGTATCCTCTAGTCTATCCACAACAAGTCTACGCTTCTCATTTTGCAAGCGACACCAAACGTGCCATTTGAACTGTCCACTTCTTTGCAAACTCCTCTTCAGTGAACCTCTTGGCTGACTCCCGTGCCCTTAGGCGAACAGCCAGAGGATCAGGTAGTGACAATGCCTTCTCGTAGCCTTCTGCGAATTCTTCTTCTGTTGTAGCGTGAAAACCTTTGGGTGTTTATTAGTGAGCTGTCATTTTATTACTTTAGAATAACTTACCAGTTGGCTGACCGTCGATTGGTACGACGATATCGAACTTGGGACCGGCGCTGTCATGAACCACGGAAATGAGGCCGGCAGCTTGGTATTCCACAACGCCAATTCCGAAATGCTCATTCCACATGCCGTTGACGCCCACAGAAGCCCTTCTCAACCAGTCTAGAACGTCTGACCAGGGAGCATCAAGATGGAACTTGACACTGTCCTTGATACCCAGCTCGTTGGCGAGAAGACGCAGCTCGTACACACGCTTCGAGTCAGAGTCATCGCGCACACTTCCAATCAGAATCAGCTCTGCACCCTTGGAGGCTTCGCTCTTGGTCTTAAGGAAGGTAGCGAAGGATCGTAGGATGAGCTGGTGGTTCTTTTCGGGCCGGAACTGCGCAAGGTAGACAATGGCCTTCTCTCGTCGTTTCTCGCTCTCTTTGGAAACCTCGACCTCGCGCTCCATCTCTCGAACAGCGGTAGGAGGGTATACAACTGCAATTGGATCCGTTTTGCTCTTTTGCTTGCGGTATGGGCCCCATAGGCTCTTAATATGACCTTGAGTCCAAGTCGAGTTGGTCATGACAACATCAACCGTTGAGCCAACCCAGGAGTAAAGCACGGCAAAAAGCTTCCAGTAATTCTTCTTGGCGAAACCCTGGGCTCCAGCACCCTTTCCAGCATGTGCGCCCTGTGTTCCTGGGGCTGCTTTCGAGTCGAGAGAATCGAGCATGTCGGTAGAAATCGTGGGATAATGCACGTACGCCCCTGTTGGTACCTTTGGAAACAAGAACTTGCAGAGACCAAGAGCAAAGGCGTAGCCCATCGTATCGACAAAAACGTCAGGCACAAGGAGGGAGAAGGCGTCCCAAGCCAGAATGATAGAACCAATCGATTGGCCGAGCAACGTGAAGTGAGGCCATGTCGAAGGAAGCACCCAATCCCGCTTGGAGAGATAGAGAAATGTGATCGTAGGAGCATGGAGCTCGATGTTGAACCTTGTCTGTCACAGTGTAAGCCCGTCGTGGCCCCAAATATTAACTTTTCAGGCCAATATACCTTCACTCGGTTCAGGATCGCATCTTTGGTCACGTCGTGATCGCCAGTATACACAACGCATTTGGCTTTTGGCCAACGGTCTTGTGTGGCCCGAATGGCCGCCCACAGGACTCGCTCTCCGCCACCTCCAGCATTGCTTCGTTACATTAGCTAGGTTCCATGATAGCTTCCGTGATAACTTACCAGAACGGATGGAAGAAGCCCACAATGCCAGCCCAGTCCTTTTGAGCATCCAGTGTATTTTGGAGGTTATCATCGACGTCGAATACGAGTTTCGTTTCGGCGCTGCCTCGGGGATCCTTGGAGCGGGAAGCAGTATCTTCTTCTGTCATGAGAGCTAGGAGATGAGAGCGGCGACCCTCTGTCCGCTTGCGAAGTGACCATCCTAGAAAATGCCGTAGAAGCCCGCCTATTAGAGGCAGAACAAGCAGAAATGCCAGAGGCACAAGCGTCGCTATTGACGCCATCGCCGTAGTCGTCTTTCGCAGTCAGCGATGGGGTGGGATGCTTGCTCGGGAAGGCTATGAATACCGCGTAGAGTAGATGCTGAGGGCGATAGTCTTTATATGGCCTCGGGAGTGTGAGGCTGAGAATTTGTGGTAGCAAAAGGCTACCATGAAAGAGTGAGTGTGAGAGAGTGAGAGAGCGTGGGATGGCAATGTGACGTCTCCAGCTGGCCAAACCAGTCAAAAAAGTTGGTGGGGGATAGGCGCAGACACCGCTAGAGGTACCGAAGCTAAGCTTTTAATATCTGCTGTAAGCTCCAGCTTTTCAGTATTTGACCCACTGCAGCTGCGCAAGCAACAGGGGGTTTCAACGCTTCTGACCCTGGTCACTGGACCCTTCCGTGAATTCCATCGGTAGCCCGCGGGGAGAATTTATGAGCAGACTGAGGATAGGATATTCACAGATTTCGAGTTTTCTGAAGGTCCGTTATTCCTCGAAGAATACGAGAACAAGGATCAATCTGGCTAGGTAACCAAAGCTTACGTAGCGTTCAGTAGAATACTTTGTTTAAGTACTTCCTCAAATGAGACCACGTCTTCTCAGTCGAGGGAAAGCATATTTCTAATTTTAGAGAGGATTGTAAACAGACTCATGTGATTTTTGGATTATGAACTTGAACTCACTCACTATATCATTCCGTGTCAAAAAGAAAAACCAGCTGGTTTTGTGCTAAATCATTATTCTACCTATCATGAGTGTTGATACATGTTGCAACTATGAATCGTAAACTCTGATTGGCTCCATCTTGAGAAAAATAGCCCCAGTCCAACTGATCTCATGGGCTTCCCAGAACCTCACTCATACCATAACCAAAATCTCAATTGCACCCACAATCACGGGGTGATGGGTCGAAATGTCCCTTCTTAGACGAACCGCTCATTCTCTATCTCCTCGAGCTAGACCCTCTCTCTCAGCCACCGACGCAGCACGCCGCATCTCACATCCAGCCATTCTCAGCTCACCAACTTTATCACCCTCACCATGCGCCAACCGCAGAAATTTCTCCGTCGCTTCAGCGCTCGGTGAAGCCGTCACCGTGACTTCCGATAGTCTGAGCTGGGCTCACAGTGCAGGCATGCCATGGTATGTGGCCATCCCACTACTCGCCGTGGGCGTCAACGCAACCATTCGATTTCCTCTTCAGCTCTACAGTGCCCGTTTGCGGGAGGCTAGAAAACAACTGGATCCTCTTATTACGGCTTGGTCACGCCGTCATGCTCAGGATCGGAAGTTGAATGATTTGGATATCCCAGAGCGTGTTAGGCTGCTTCGACTTTCAGGCGCTGTTGAAAAGTCAAGGCGGAGAATCTTAAAGACTTGGGGTCTACAGCGCTGGAAAAGCATGGCTCCTTTACTTGGAATGGTTCCCTTTGTTACCATATCTGAGGCTCTACGACGTAAATGCGGTGCCCCCCTGGGTTGGATCAGTCACAAAATTGGTCTGGGCAACACGGGCCTTGGGGCTTCGAGCAGCATGTTTGACGAGTCCTTGGTGGATGGAGGATTACTCTGGTTTGCGGACCTAGCTTCCGCGGATCCCTATTACGGTCTCCCTATCATCTGCTCAGGCATTCTAGTCTGGAGCACTTGGGCGAGGATGTCTAAGCAGCAGCTTGAGGTGTTGTTACGGATCCACCCTCCCGGCGCAAACGCTATCGTCACATCCAGACTACAACAACTCTTGGGCAGAACAATGCTCATGATGCCCATATTGCCTCTCCTCTTTGCCGATCTGCCAAGCGCTATCTTTCTGTACTGGGGTACCTCGTTTGCCCTCACTCGTGTCAATGACTTCTTTATTCGACGTCTTGTTACACCCAAGACACCAAGCCTAAGGCCCCCCAAAACGGAGAAAGTACTTCCCTTCGTACTAAAAGACCCGTCACGGAACGCAAAGACTTCAGACAAAAGAAACACTTGATTGGGTCTTCATATGTAACTACCAATGTGTACTCTTAGGGAACAGAAAAGCAATGTATACCTAGAAAACTCCGATAGACGCCTTCAAAACAAGAACAGGCCACCCATATCGTCAGACGATGCGCTCTAATAATCTAGTCAAGGACAATAGCCAGAATCACAATGGTCAGAATAACAGCGAGGATCAGGAGCAGGCAACAACTCTTGTTGCGGGCTGCCTTCTGATACCGCGCGGCCTGTCGGTTCTCGACATCAGCTTGCCGCGTGTCGTCACGAACGTTCTCCACGTTATCCGCGATAGTGCCCAGCTGCTCTCCTTGTTCATTGACGATTTGCGCTACCTGTCGGAAGAGTACGTTCAAATCACCGACACCCTGCTCGATGTTGCGAATCTCTTCCTCGCGCTCAATAATGAGAGCTTCCTGGAAGTCAACCTCGTCTTGGGCTGCGAGTTGTGGGAGCTGTTCCTGTTGCTGTAGTTGCTCTAGCTGGTTGCCAGACTGAGCACCTTCGGCTGGTTCACCTTCCTGTGCCGCACGGGCGGCGGTAACGGATGCGCGCTCTTTTTCGAGGGCTTTTCGCTGAAGGCTTTGGAACTCTTGAAGGGCTGCTTGAAAGTCGCTCGAGACCTTTGTTTGTTCGTATTTTTGTTGTTTCTGGATAGAATTAGTATGCGACAATTGATTCGACATTTATTCGATAAACATACCGTCAACTCTTCCCATGTCTGAAGCCGCTTAACACCTTCTCCAATCTCTCTGCACATATCCCTCGTCTTATCCATGCTGTTGTGGACTCGCTCGCGCAGGCGCGGGGTATCCTTTCGAGTTCCCAATACATTGACATCGTTGGCGAGTTTTCGGTTGCTGCTGAGAAGGGCTTGAAGTTTACTCTTGAGATCGTACTGTAGTTGTTGAAAGGCTGGGTCGTCGCTGTAACCGCCGCGGCGCCCGGATTCGAGATTCGAAAGTTGATCGTACGACATGGTTGTGGTCTATGTCGGGGTTTTCCAATTCGAGATCAAATGCGCGAGTCGCTTGTTAAAAGCAAATAATGAGTTTGTTGATGCAAGCGTCAAATCAAAGTCACCTGCTGCCTTGCTAAAAGGTGGCTGAAGGTATCAAGTCAAGTTGCCTACAGCACCCTGCAAACATACGTAATTGGACATGCGTCTCAGTCTAGCCAACCAGAGCGGGGCCGGACCTGGACTATCAGCACGTGATAGATAATGACGGAGCTTGGACCTTAGCGCTTGCATTGAGTGGTTGCTGGCTGGAGATTTTTATTTACTTGGGGTTGAGCTTAGAGCTTCCATTGACTGTTAGTCTTTTTTTTTTGAACCTTCAATCATCCAACCTCGAAACCATCGCAACACAACGTCCCGAGCCTTTCTTTATCCTGGGGATGCGCTGTCAAGATGGCGGCCACCACGGTTAGAAAAGCGCCTTATAAGGACTTCCTGCAGCCTGCTCTTCACAGGCGATTCACTTCGACTGCGACTGTTTTGCTGATTGTGTCCTATTTCCAAGCAGTTGTGCTGGACAGTTGGAAATCCTGTAAGTAGAATTGTTTTGAGTTTCCATCTGCGCATCCCCTCACTAACCCATATCGTTTTAGACTTTTGGTCCTGGTTTCCCATCGGTCCTGTTGGTGTGCGAACTGCTTTCATCTTCACATGTGGCCTTGCGATCGTCGTCCTCCGAATAGCAAACTATCACGTTGGCCTACGAACCACTGGCTCCGGCTTCCAAACCTTCCGAAGCACCATTGCTCAGCTCCAGACATACGAGACTTTGTTTTGGTACGGCTTCTCGAGCTTGCTCTTCAGCCATGTTTTCCTGTGGGCAATGCCCAAGGCCGCAAACCTGTCCTGGATTACCTACTTCAGCGGTGACCGTGCGAGACTGAACGAGAGGCCTCTTTTCTTACTCGCATACATGGTTTCATGTGCTATCACACAAACATTCAATCACTATCGAAGAGATACTGATCGTCTAGTCCTCGCATCGTCAAAGGGCAAGAATGACAAGCAGCCCGACGCGTTGAAGCTAGTTCTCTATGCAGTCCCACATACGTTTGGCGATTCTCTCTCGGGCGCTGCGAGTGCGCTTCCTGTCGCATTGGTTCTCTACTACGCCATCCTGCGATCGTTCATTTGGGGATGGGCGCTCATGTTCCTACGCATCTTCTACAACCTACCCAAGACCAACATGCTCCCGCCTAGTTGGCCGAGCGATCTTTGGCTTCTGTTCCGATGCATTGAAGCTGGAACTTTTGTACATTTGATCTGGAATATTGGTAACTTTGCTTTCTCGAAATTCATGGTTAAAGAGCCCCTGAAGAACGGCAAGCCTCTTACCTCTGAGTCCAAGGATCCCAACGGTAGTCTTTTGAATGGCCTAAAGAGCAAGAAGCTCTCTATCAAGGTAAGAGCCAGCACATAGACTGATTCAAATGTCGCTTCTAACCCTGTTTAGGCATTCGCCATGTGGGAACTCGCAATTATTGCCCAAGGCTTTGAGGCCCGTCGTCAGGCTATCTATGAAGACATTGATCGCAAGGATGGACCTATGTGGTCCCAGGTTTACGCCATTTGTATGGAAGTGGTTAAGTCTATCGAGACACGAGTTGATACCTACGGCAAAGTCCCTGAAGCACCTCCCGCTGAGCCTGCCCCCGAACCTAAGCAGCGAGTTTCTGCCCCCCTGCGGGATGACCCCATTTTCAGCAGCCGAGCGGCCCCCAAGACTATGCGAGGTGAGGTTGAGAAGCGATTCGATCAGGTCGCACGATCCCCTGGCGAGTCTCCTGCGTCCAAGTTGAGCCCAATGGCGAAGAAGGCATGGAAGGAGGCCAAGGATTGGGGCTTGACCAAGGAGCAACAGGAACTTGTCGCTCCAGAACATCTGAAGAGCCAATTTGAACAGTGGACGGTTCGAATGATGGAAGTGGACACTGTCGCTGCCTTATTCCAGCAAGATTTCCGAACTCAATTCGCCGCTGCAGTGCTGGGCACCCCATATGCTGAGCCTACACTTTGCATCAATGCGATTAACATACTACACCATCTATCGGTGCACAGTTTGGCGGAGGATCAGTTTGGAAATGTGCACAGAGATGTGCCAAGCATTATTCGAACTTTCACATCAGTGATTAAGAAGCTGGAAGGTTTCCGTCTTCAATTCCCCTTGCACTGGACTGATGTCTCGGGCAAGAGGGTGAGTCCTGAGGTGGAAGAGGTTGTGGGCGCTCTGAAGACTGCTCTACAACAGGTGTTGGCCAAGTTTGAGCCTTATAGCACCGATCTCAGATTGACACTGACTGATATTCGCTTGGCCAAGGAGGCTTCTGCGACTGAGACTGAGACCGCGAAGAAGTCTGAGATGGTGGAGGTGGGACGATAGGCTTAAATGTGTAGAAACAAGGCATGCCGGGTAGGATATTAATGTATTATGATACCATTTTAACAAGTTGTAAATTGAGAAAAGCATCCAATTGAAACAATAAGTTAATCCTGTGTGCTGCGTAGCTACTAAGGTAGTACAGTACTTCAAGAGCTAGGTAACTCTAATGCAGTGGACCCAACCTAGGTAATTAAAGATAGTGGGGCCGGGATGATACCGTCTCGATAAGCCGTGTCCGTGTGTAAATGGCACTGTAACTCCATCATTGAAGGGTCCTCAGCAACTGCCAACCTCTTTCTATCCAACTTTGGTTGCTCAATCGCATCATCTCCAATAGCCCGCCCGCCTTTTGGACATGCCATTCTTCACCCAACCCCCTCAACAACTGCAGTGACACCACTCACTGTAGTATGCTGCTAATCTAGTCTTTCGTTCACTTGTTCAACTTCTTCTTTAACTTAGTCATGTTCTGCTCTTTATCCCCTTTGTCTTTATACTCACTATCCCGGTCATAGCGGCCTTTGATCGCATCACAACTGCGACTCGCTTTCTTATGCCCATGGACTAGGAACATGGCATCTCCCGTATCTAATCGACGGCTTGTCGCCTCTATTGTCTACCGCACCCTCTACCTTCTCCTCTACGTCTGTCTTCTCGGACTACTAATAGCTACCCCTGCCGACGCCATTCATCGATCGTTCAACAATGGACAGCTCTACAATATCTGGATCCTCATCGCCGCTTACGTCTCCGCCATTCTCGTCGTGTCCTTTGTTTTTATCACCCGTCTATATATCAATAAGACCGATCTCGGGTCGATCCCGAAAGGATGGGTGCCCATTGAGAAAGGAGATCTTCGCTCGGCTGTTTACAAGGTGATTGGATTGGGTCTTGGTCGCAGCGCATCCATCGCATACGAATCACGCCCTAGGTTTCAAGCCGATAATACAACACCGGATGACGAAACTGTCGAAACGAGGGTCAAGCTGGGTTTTGATGGCCCTGGAGGTCCAGCAGAGGAATTAGTGGTGGTAATACCTCGACGAAAACCTGTATGGGGTGAAATCGAACACTATGGTTGGGCATCGCCCAACGCGCCAGATCTACCCAATCTCGAATACACCACCGTCTTCTCCGAATTACCCGATCTCATTGAAGCCAAAGCTTTGACTCTTGCGCCGCATGATCCGACCTCAGAGACGAACCCGCCATTACTGGACCCCGAAGCAGTGGCCCTCTTACAGCGAACCGCCAACATGAGTCTACGCGATTACATAGTTCATCTTGCTGAGTTAGGGGTACTCGAGATGGACGCAACCACCACCGAATTTCTGTCACGCTACGAATATGCGCGCTTCTCCAATCGGCCCCTTTCCAATGCTCGATTCAAAGAGCTGATGCATCTGTTTGCTGAGATCCTCCGCGCTATGGAGCCCCTGGACCTCGATAATCTGGACGATCAAACAGATACATCCTCACCCTCTACCACCGGCGATGACGATGCTAGAAGTAGGTTGGACACGCCTCACAGCAACTTGACGCCTTCAGATACCGCCAGCATCAGCAGCTCTGCTCGAATAAGGCGTCAAATATCAACGAATACCTGGAACGTCTATGAGACTGCTCCTAATAGCATAAGGAGCGGTTTCACAGGGCCAGGGTCTATATCACGAAGACCTAGCAACAATAGTTTTACTAGGAGTCGACACCATTACCCACGGAGCCAGCCGTCGACCGCGAGTCTGCGATCTAAGTCATCGGGGAGCTCAGGATCTGTGATTCGACTTGCTACACGGCACGATTCCACAGATCTGCCCTACGTGCTCAGTCTACGAGACACGACGGCTAGCTATTAACGGCTCAATCCTAGGGAGCAGCTATTGCGGTGTGATTGATTTACGTTTACGAATTCATGACCAAAAGTACTAAGTTATAATGGAGTATGGTATTGAGATGGTGTAATTTCCTAATGTTAATTCATTCAAGCATGTATATAATTTCCTGGCTAAACCAACCACTCAGATAGATGGTCCAATATTTAAATCCAACATTTATTTATCTTCAAATCCTTGCAAGTTTTGTGAGTTATGTCACTGTTACAGATGTTGGTTGCAACATTAGGTAGTCCCTGCGTGTAGCATTGATAAGATAAGCACCCGCATTTCATTTTCGTCGCATGTGAAATTGTTCCACGAAAGTCCATCCACCAACTCCCATCACCAGCTTTCCAGGCCAACCACCAAAAGCGGCCCTACCATAAGCTCCTCACAATCCTAGCTCCTTCAGTAATTTGTTCTTCGGGGTCTCCTCCACTGTACAGATATCAACATTACAGCACACCCCAACAGGCACAATGGCACCCGAACCTCCTCCACCTCTTCCAGTCGCAGACAACCGCGAAGCCATTTTAAACACTCTTTCACTCCTCTCCGCCTCGAGAATCTCCATCGGTAAATCCATGGCCCTCAGTCGTGACATACCCCGAAAGCGCCGCGCCATCCCAGACGACGATGACGATTTAACCCGCGGCGCGCGACCAAACGAAGGACTGGGCTATGTTCCCGAGAAGAAAGAAGTGCAGAAGTTTGCCAATTCTAAAGAGGAGAGGATGCTGAGAGGCAGGATTAGCAAGAACGGAACGGGGAAGGCTAAGAAGAAGGTGGAGGAGAGTGAGAGTGAGGAGGAAGCCGGGAGGAGTGCGTTGGGGAAGAGGAAGAGACCGCGAAGGGAGAAAGAAGTTCAGCCTGAGTTTGAGTCCGAGAATCAGAGCCTTATTGCGGAAGCGACTGAGACCAAGGAGAAGAACGGGGATGAAGGCGAAGCCGGTGCGGATGTGGATGTGAATATGGAGGACAGTGTCGGCAGGGAAGGAGAACCAAGGTTAGGTAATGGCGCGACAGACAAGAAGCGCAAGAAGAAGAACAAGAAAAAGAAGAAGCAAAAGAGTGGAAATGCGGAAGCGGAAACATGAGAGCATATATATCAGTTTGCACCAATATACCCCTTATAAGATCACTCAGCCCTAGAAACATATTATCACAGCAGTAGAGACGAGACACTCGGCGCAGATTTAACTTGCTTAGAATAGTAATGTCTTCAGATGGTATAACCTGCACCAGCCATGTAACTCCTCCCAAGAATACAATGTCTGTCTGATCCTTGGGTGAACGGAAACGAACCCCCTCCTACCGGCGAGAACTAATGATTTCCATGGAATTAAACAAATGCCTGCCATGGTATCTTGCAATGCTTCGTGCTCATAATCAAGAAAGCCCCCGTGACTGCCTTCTAGCCGTCCATTTTCCTATACTCCAAAGTAGGCTCCCCTTGTCATGTAAATCCAATTATATGTATGGCCTGTGAAAGTAAGATGTCCAAGTACAAAATTCGTGTATGTATGTACATGTATTATGCGTGAAATGTTGGTGATCCGTACTAGGTAGAGAGAGTTCATATTTTCCGAGTGAACCCATTTAATATGCTACAGATTTTGCTCACTGAATGTGATTTACTGCATTCGCTTTCGCTTTCTGTCATCGTCTCCTCTCGGGTCCTCGTCTTCGTCTGACCTCTCGGCAGTGTCACTGGGGTTTAGAATATGGGCCATGCTTCCCCTTCGGGTTGGAGGAGCTGAGTGGTCTTTCAAGGCGAGGTTCTTGTTCTCGCGACCAGCAGAGCCCCATGACCAGCCTCCAAAAGTGTCAGCACCACCAACACCGTTTGCGAATGGGGGAGGGGGTGTTGTTGGGCGTGAATGGGGATTTGTTTGAGATGCAGTTTGTAACGAGTATGTTGACAAGGAATCTCTAATCCGCTGCTCTTCAGGAGCCACACGACTAGGCGATGGAGGCCAGGCTCCTGTTGGTGCGCCGGAGCTGAAGGGGGAGGGGGCAGGTTGCCAACCATGGGCACGAATATCGGCAGCGGTGTGACGACGTGCTAGACTACCAGGGCCGGGAACAGTCTCGACGTTGGAAAGGGGATGAGGAGCAGGCGGCGGAGGTGGTGGTCCTGTGCGTAATGGGGACGATTGAGTAGTGCTACTCCCGCTGATAGATCCATATGGTCTACGTGTGCCAGTGGACAGGTTGGAGGGCACCGGTGGTTTGTAGAAATTCTGGCCGCGTGCTGAGGGAACGCCAAGTGTAGGGCCTCGTCTCTGGTCGTCCTGTGCAAGCTGTCTGGGCGATACGGGGGCATTCTCGACGTTGGCGAAGTACTGTTGTCGACCGATGTAAGGAGCCTCCTGCGGTGGCTCGTCCAGAGTTCGAAGGACGTCGGCTTGCCTCTGCATTTCGCCTTGTAAAGCTATCACTGGCGTTGATGTCAGCTACTACTGGCGCTTTCGTCGGACACTGATACATACCATCACGAGAGAGTGAACTCTCAGCGGGAACAAGAGATAGCATGGTTCTTGAGAGTTCTTGATTGAAATGGAGAAGGCGATTCACAGTGTCCATTGCGGCCTGGCTCTTGACGTGCATATAATGGGCTGCCTCCTCGCTCCTCTGCAGGCGATTGCTCAAGTCGAAGAGGGTGTGCTCAATGTTGAGCAGTCGGGCATCAGCGCTGTCTGGCGGAATAGGCACGGGTTCGGCTGGCGTTCCTGGTTGCGATGTCACGGGCTTTGTGTAGTTGCTCTCGCGATGCACAAGGGCATGTCTGCTGGCTCGACGTTTGATTTCCCGCAGACCGACTAGATCACCACGCTTGAAGTTGCCGTTGCCATGCTTAAATTCCCATAGAGTCGTATCGGGATTTCCTGTATGAAAAACATCGCGTTCTATGCGCAAGTTAGCCATGATACTATTCCCCACAAACCGTGCAAGTCAAGTTCTAATACATACCCTTGTGGAAACCATACATGTTTAGCTGTCTCACGAATGATGAAATATTGGTGTGTTTGAAATATTGACTGGGAGGTATTAGTCGAAAGCCAACTGGACAGCTTCTGGGTGTTTCGGACGCACGATAAAACTTTTGAGAAGTCGGCCGAGGGCGACATAACGAAACTTTCAGCGCTCGCAGACCACGAAATCAAGTGCTGAATGTTGGGGTCTTCCAGCATGCTGTCGCGGTGTTAGTAGGATATCGCGAAAGCTCTGGCGACGCGATCTCACTTGTAAAGCTTATGAATGAAGGCCGTCTGCACGATCTTGGGTTGATGCACAGCAGCGGCAGCTGGCGGAGGTGCAGGCATGCTATTGGAATTGTTTGTAAGATTGTTGGAATCGGGAGCGGGAGAGTTCTTGGGTCGATCGTTGGATTTGCCGTTGGCATCGGAGTCGGAGTTGTGGTTGCCAGTAGAAGATGGCGCAGGTGATGTTATCTCCATCGGGTCGCCGTTGCTTGGGGGAGACATCTTGATTGTTGGCGTTGGTATAGGAATTATGCGAGCACCCATTGACTCGCTATGAGGAATTGAGGTCGAATGTGGGAAGGTCTCAGTCCTGACGGCCATGTGCGCTGTAGCCATGATGGTTAGTCGACAAGAAGGGTCATGGACAGATAGAACCAGGATCGGGGTCGACAGAGGCTTGCTTTCTTCAAGAGGCAGAAGATGCAAGAAGAAGCGAACGGCAGGCGAGAACGGAAGGAAACGGGGGAGGTTAAAGGATGCAGTGCATAGATGTATGTAAGGTAAGGTAAGAGGAGGGTGAACACAAGGCCAGCCGATGGGGGTGTGAAATAGGGAGTGAGTGAGCGAGTAGTGGGTGTGGAGCGGCTAAACTTTGAGACGACGACGACGCATGGAAGAGAAGGAGTAAGGCAAAGGGAAAGGGAAAGAGAATCCGGAGATAGAGACGGTATCGCGGATGCGAGACGGTGGATCACGAGCCGAGAGACATCGGAGGAGGAGGCGACATCAAGTGGTAGCGGAATCGGGGACCGGTTGATAAAACGATACGTGCCGTACTGTGCAGTACTTGCGACGTGAATTGCGATGCAATGCGATCAATGGGCGCGAACTGGACTGTGCAGGACAGAGTGAAATCCTCAAGTAGCTTACCTCATTCTCTGGGCGCAGAAACGAGTCGGGATGTTGCGCAGCGCAACTCAGCTCAGCTCGTCCAAGCGCTTCCCGGCGTTGGTAGGCGAAATGCGCAGTGTCGCTTCGCTTGGAGAAGGAAAAGGTGACAGACAGTGGCAGGAGAGGAGAGACGAACGACAAAATGGCATGTGGTAATGGCCCAGACAAGAACGGCGATTTGCAGCTGGGCTGGTCCCGCCAGGTTCTTGGTCCACAAGCTCTCAAACCAAAAGCCAAGAAGTGCTTTAGGGAGGTCGGTCACTAAGGTTAGTTTTAGGGCGACACCCTGGCTAGGGTACCTTAGTTGCTGTTGATCAGCCTCGCATAGGGGCCTTTTCAGGACTCTCGGCCTTCTAGAAGACAGCGGGGGAGGCGAGATTTGTCGCTGAGTCTATCTTGGCACCTCGTCCAGATGATAGGTTGTTCGGGCAAAGGGCACAGCCGGCGCAAGGACGTAACGATAGACGAAACTGAACAGATCCCTGGTAGCGCTCGATACAGCTCGGTGATGCCGCGATGATCAAACGCTTGCTTGATTAAGAAGTCTTAGTTAGGTTTGACCCTGATCCTGGAGTCCAAGGAGTCCCAGCCCAGCAATGCACAACTGACGAATTGTCAGGCCGGCTCCTGGCGATGACACCTACGTGGGAACGAGCGGGGAGAGCTTTCAGAGCCGAAAAAAGATTGGCGAGTGGCGGTCGGAAGAAAAGGCTGAGCGCCAAAAAAACAGCTTTTGGACACTGTGAAAGAGTTGACGGGAATGTACAGTGACAGTGAAAGAGGTTCAAGAAGAGGCTAAGAGCGGAGAACCTCTAGCCAGACCCAAGTAATTGGTTATGTGTAGGTAGGGATAGAATAGCTGCAAGTCGCTGGCTGATGATAGAGAGTCCAGGGAAAAGACAGGAGGAGAGAGAAAGAGGGAGAGAGGGAGAAGTCTGGCAGTCTGCTGGCCAGGACTGATTCCTTTTTCTGGAACTGCAAGGAATCCGATGCGATCAATATCGAATGGATCCAGGGTTGGAAATTTGGGGGCATGGCTAGCGAGGACTCCATGGAGATAGAATGGGGATGGGGATGGCTCATGGCTACCCACGGAGGACATGGGGAGAGAAAGAAGGCTTGCCCAGCTGAGATCCAATCGAACCCGAGGAGTTTAGTCCCAAAGAGAAGCCCACCCACACTCTCCAACCTCTGCTGGCACCCGCATCCATTGTTCATAATGCAGCCTTTCCCATCAGACCCTTACACTCACTCCCGACGACCCACACCCAGGAACGGAGTTTTCAAGCACGGTAGCTTGGCTCCTGATCTGATGCTATGATGACTATTTTGAAACCATTTTCAACTGCTGGAACAATCAGGAGGGTCGACAGTCTCGCTTCTGTCAAATGCAGCAGTCCAGAGTTCTGGATCAATGCCATGGCTCATGCAATGTATAGCCCCATCATGGCTCAATGGAATGGAGTTCCAGCGCCCAGGCTGAAGGGTCTCATCCGTCGTCTCGGTGGTACAACTGAGACTTTGACATGTCTAGCTAAATGGAACAATGGAAACTGGTACAGCCCTGCCAAGATCAGCACCCGCCATTTGCCCTCCCCGAAATCTAGCGGTGGCTTCAGAGACAGATCTGGGATAAAGAACCCGTCACGAAGTCACTCCAAACCCGCCCCGGACATGGTGAAAAAACCCCTACACGAAGAAGGGTCCGGGGAATTCAGCATCATCCTCGACGCCATGCCGCATCTTCTCCTTCATGGTGTGGCAGTCTGGCGTCTAGAAACGCCAGGAGGCAAACTGCAATGTGTGGCGCCCAGCCTCGATGGCCCAAGAGGGTGTCTGAAGGGGGCATCGGCAGCACCAGAAAAGAAAGAAAGAAGAAGCCCAGTAGCCCAGGTATGTTGGACCGGTCAATAGTGGGCTAGACCATTTTCCTCTGGAGTGGCAGATGGATGCATTCATTCAGTGGATGCAATGTGTGGTGTGCATGCGTGTGGAAATGTTGAAGATATTGAAGGTGTGGCTGGACACATGGACAGGTAGTCCCCATCAAAAAGCTCCAAAGTTTTCCTTTTTCTGTACCTGGATCCAAAAACCTCGTGGTGAAAGGTCAATGAAAAAGCCTCAACGTTGCTGCATATACCGGGTTCTTTGTGGCGATCATTCTGCCGGGAACGAAGCCGAGTTTGCGAAATCGGAAAGGTGGTTCGTGATCGTTGTCATGAAAAGGAACGGCCCCAGTTGTACTGTATCCAGTCGTATTCAACAACGAATCAATGCCAGGATCTAGAAAACATCAATCAAGACTGATTATGCACGTACAGTCTACTATTGTGCAGAATGACCTTGCTTCGGATACCATGAATCGTCTGTTGGCACGCATGGGACTCCGTAATGACAGAAGACAAGGTACATGTTGTAGGTACTGCATCATGTCAAGTGAAGTTAGCAGTCAATGTTTGCTCGGACCCTCTGCTAGCTCCTCGACTTTGACAAGGCTCCGCCGGTGGTCCCACGGTGAGGGTCAGGTTGCAGCACTTGTAGAATTTCTCTCCAGGATCGTGAGATAGTGCATCGACGTGACGAGATGGCGGGCGGGCTCTAGCAACGCAACGCAGCCAAGCGGTTGGGTGAATGGCGGATGGATCTCAATCAACTTGGACGGCCCGGATGACCCTGGCTCAACAAGTCTGTCCCCCTGGCAAGTACCCTTGTTGAGCTGGGTACCGTTTCCGCAAATCGTAACCAAAGAACTGGTGTTGATGACTGAGCAAATGAAAGGGGTTCGTTCTCATGATGTGCATGTTGTGTTGGCTGAATGAATGCTCTGGAATCTCATTCATGGTGGTGGTGCGCGTCAGTTGATTTGACTTTGACTTTGACCTTAATGCAGGCACAGATAATGTTAAAATGCAATCAATCACATCCAATGGCTTCTTATCCTGCTCTTTCCATTTTCCGTGGTTCTTTTGTTCATCTTATTATCATCATTGGAAGGTGCTAAACACTTTGTCTTACTGAAAGTCCTCTAAGCAGTCACTGCTTCCCAGCTGGGCAGGAGGTAGGTACGCACGCTCTCTCACCCATCCAATGGCCGGTCCCTTACAGAGTAGGTACCTAATCTACGAAGGTAGGTAGGGAAGCGGGACCTCTGTATGCTCCGTGCTCTCTTGCCCGTCCGCGAGGTCCGGCTTCTGCTCCGTGGCCCGTTCGTTGCCCGTGCGGCCGTTGCCCGTGCTTCCCGTTGCAAGATACTTGGTTCCTTCTTGCCGCTAATCTCAATTCAATGTCTATTCCAGGAGTGCTAGGGCGGGCAGATAGATCTCCGCTTCCACTACCTAACGTAGGTAGGTATCCATCCACGAGGAACCGTTCGGAGATCGAAATATGGTCAAACGTGCGTTCAGATACTAGACTAACCACCGTATTTGATAAGCAGCCTCATTCACTGACTCTTTAAGGCGGCCAAATCAATGCGAGGTGTACCAGACTGATTCGAGGCCAGAGAGTCAGAAGCTAACCCTGCTCTGCCGATACAGTACTGTATGCTGTATATACCTAGCTCTTGGAGGTTCCATTATGATGATCTGCCAGCCACTTTAACTGTGGTCAAGCTCATACCTTAGTTGTCTCCACTAGTCGGACCTTGGCGATGGCGTCCCTATGGTCTTAACCACCGAATCTATGGCCGCATCTCGGACAGCTTCCCCTGGGTAGCTAAGACCGACCCAGGACCAACCGAAAAAGGGAAGCCAGGGGGGATGGGATCAAAGCGGGATCCAAAGAAGCAAACGATTACGTCTCGGTGACCCTGTCAACAACGAACAACGATCAAAAGAAACCGACCGTTGGTCATGGCGCATGGAGCCTGGCCCCGAGCTTAATACTAAACGTGTGCTCAAATTTTTTCGGTTATTTTCTTAGGATTCTTTGAGCGTTCTCGTAATAGCACCTTGCTAATAAGTGGGTTTTAATACTCTTTTCTTGGAATAGACTCACCAGCGTTCCACAACTTACTGAGCAGCAACACTCGTCGGACTCGTCTATCGTGTTCTAGGTCATCCTGGCTTGATCAGCTTCTCGTGCTTAAGCTCCACAGATTCAACAATATGTATGACATTTAAGTTTGCTGTTCAACGGGGCATATGGGTCTTTGTCCCACCGAAGGTCAACCTAAGATGAATATCATCGACCGGTTCTTCAACAAATGCCGTCTAAACATGAGCTTCCCCGCAACCAACAGATAGATAGCATCATCAACGGTTGAGCATAGCCGGCCGAGCTACTCCGTACAGTACTGGTTTGCAAAACGATGACTCGCTGTCATCCATGATTGCTCAGTCCCGAGTGCTTTCATGGTCCCTGGCTCCGGTGATAGCGAGAGAGAGCCAATGACCAGCTACGGAAATAAGACAATTCAGCTTTAAAGGGTAATCAGACATGTGAATTCTAACTAGTCGAGGCAACGTTGCTGATGATCTTGGGTTCAGGGAATTAACTGCCCTACATTTACATACAGTGCCGCCAAATCAGTCTTACATAGGATGTTGTCGCCGATTCTCCTCTATGAATGACATCTCTAGGCTGGCAACCAACGGAGGTCACCTCAATAATTCCATTGACCGGAAGCAACAAACTCTTGACTCATGTAAACAGGACAGACCCCACTAGGCAACCAATATCTGTCAACTTGGCGCATCCTTGACGTTGAGCTTCATACCATTAGCATTACAAGAACCAACAGCTCAACAACGTTCCCCTGGCCCGTTTCCAAATATATTACACCACAGATTTTCGATACACGTCGAAGCGTTCCACAACAGGGCCGCGGCGTAACTTAGGCAAAGTATATCCAATGGCAACACCACTGCATTCTATCCAATGCCTCCATCGTCGGAACCACAAGCCCCCACCCATAGCTAGCAAACCACGGGCTCGAACTTGACTTCACACAATTTAAGATTTAACGCCGGTTTGCCACCAGCTTGAACCAGCAAACTCAAAAACCCACCACAGGTCACCATCCCGTCCGCCGTGGGATGCCAAGCCTCGGACCGAAGAGTTGGGTCTTACTCTTGACTCTTGTTCAATTTTCAAAACATCTCACCAGGATGCATATCCCTTGTGCCCGGCAAGCTCCTCCTAGAGCTTCCTTCCACTGCAAGGAATTGATTGACATAGGGCCGACTGTATGGCAAAACTACTCGGTCTATTACATCGTCGTTGTTGTCATCAGTTCAGGCAGAAGTCAGAACCAACAGGGCTCACCAACTTCGTTCCTAGCAGCAATATTTGATGAGAAACCTTTGACGTAGCTTTATGCTTAAACTACATATGTACCTACTCAGGTCATCGCTTAACGTGGGACGATTGCCTCTCTGTCGTCATCAACCTTTGTTGTGATACTTTGATGCGTCTCAGTCCCAATCACTCATCTCAGAGTAAAAAAGCAAAGTGTCCATCACTTCCCCAGTCTGCACGGCCAGATCGTCCCGTCCCCTGGTGCAAGATCTCAGCATATCGAGCTATCTATGATGACTGACTAGTGGCAACTAGCTAGGTGTTCACGACTCAAGTATTGTTCACGGTTAATGTTTTCCCAGATTACGCATGAAAGAATCGCACCTTATCTTACACTTCTTCAATCAACCCATCTCACAAGGGCGCTGGGCTTGGCTATGGCGCACTGTCCGAAACGAGATGATAATAAAGGGGGAATTGGCTGAAACAGGGATGCTCTTCGGTTCATGGCCAGACCAGACCCGGGGCCGTGGATGACAGGGCCAGGCACGTCACGCACGCCCTAGTTGGTGTTCAGAAGTTCTGATATGCATGACAGAGACTGCGTGAGCGCTAACAGGTTCTGTGGTTGTCAAAATGTTCGAGAACGCTCTGAGGGACATTATCGGTTTTTCCCGGTGGCAGAATTCATGGCACTTGATATTTGGTGTACCTGAGCCAATCCGCTTTCGACTACAATCTTGTGCTGTAATGGGCCGTGTTCCGAGCTGACCCTGTCTGTCGGTATTGACTTGACCTTTTGGGATGGACGTTTCCGGCCGAAAAGTCTTGACCGCTCGCCATCCCTGACTTTTCTGCCCGAGTACAGGGAATGGATGGATATGTTTTCTACTTACATACTGTACTAGAAGATAGTGCAGGTCTTGGGCTGGCAAGACTGGGTCTTCGGCAGTTGATTTTGTTGCATGGCCTGTTCAAAAACCAAGACACTATCGTTTGACACTGAACCCGTGCACGCCAACGATGTTACTCTATCTGGCATCTTGTTCAACAAGAAATCTCTGTTCACGACAAATTCCTTCTTTCGGAATTCCTTCTCTTTCGGCGGGACCGGCTTAAAGCCATATGTCCGACACGTTGCCTGCCTAGCACCTCAACGTTGCTTTGCTTACATGAATGAAAAAAAAAGTAACTTAAAACTTTTTAAGGGTATCATAACCGATGTTGACTTCCGGGGTACAACACACAGTTGCATTTTGTCTGACTAGTGGAGTCTGGGGAGCGAAATTTGATCATGATTAGAAGTATTCGACATGGGATATCCATGTATGAATTATGAACGACAGTTGTCAGCCCCCCCTGATTATTCACTTCAGTTCGGCGAAGGACAACTCACGAGTCAACTACTCTGTGCAGAATATGAGGTTCCACATTCAAGTCTGAGAGGAATTGGATGGATGTTTTGATCAAGCTGCGAGGCAGACTAGACACACACACACACACTTCTAGACCGTAGTCACATGTTGAGACTTGGTCTCTGACGATGTAGAAGCATCGCCGAACTCTTACAGGTCGAATATACATATGGATATCCATCCATGCTCAGTCTTGTTCACGGTGAGCATAATGGATCTACTAGGCTTGGGCAGATAATTCGACTGTCTGCGGCCAGTCATGACAGATATTCGATATGATGACCCTCAAATCAATAAGGCAATAGCTGGATAAGGCATCAAATATCATGATGGAATAGGTATAATGAAAAAGATATAAGGCTGATGCGAACTTCATATTCAGAAAGGATCAATTCGTAGCAATAACCTCGTCGAGGCTTCGCCAGAAGTAACTATACTCCCTTTTTAATTCAACGTAGTAACATTCATTATCTGTCGTGAATGGAACGGCAAGATTCCATATACCAAACCTATACTACAATACTATCTTTCGAGTCATCGATATTCCTCTTAAAAATCTTCTTCTTCCAACCCTCCCATTCTTTTCTCGCCAACTTCACGAATCTTGTCTCCCAAGATTGTTCTTCCATACCGTTCGGCCACTCTGCCCGCAGCCTCCACCATGCGACCTGTACGATCACGCATCAGCTGCACCATCTCGAGTGCACGCATGCCTCGCTCTTCGCCCTCACGACACTCAACCGCCAGGAGTTGCAGAAGCGTCTTGTCAATCTCGAGCTCAAGGCGGGAGAGCTGCGAGCGCTGCGTGTGGCTGCCAGATGTAGCCTCCACGAGATCTCGGAGCTGCGCTGCTTTCACATTATGAAGCATGAACTGCTGCTCGAGCTTGCGTGTCTCCGAGGAGCCATCCCCGTCTTCGTCCTTGTCATCATCGCCATCAGCCATATCAAGGTCCCCAGATCCTTCTCGGGTTTTACGCTTTGAGGACTTGGGTGCCGAGGATATAGGAATAGAGAACTCGAATTCGGATAGAAGAGGTCGGGGGAAATAGGGGTATTGGTCGCCTCCCTTGAGGATGATGCAGTGAAACTTGTTATCGGCCACAGCGATAGGGAAATACGACTCGTTCTTGCGACCTGATGCCAGACGTTCAAGTAGCTTGGTATCTAGGAGAGGTACCCATGATGCTCTTGAAGGTTGCCGCCAATGAAGCAGTGTAAGAAGAGTCCCCGTTGAGTCGTAGATACAAGGGTCCTAGGTAGCATGTTAGTTGGGTTCCTTGTAGAGTTCAGTTCAGGCGGGGCTTACACCGTTGTCTGAGAAGAACACACTCTTGAGTGTGGCGCCCTCGGGAAGAGCTACTATATCCTCATTCTGACAAATCTCGTCTCTCTTGACATTCTCGATAGTGTACAGGAGGCGAGTGTTGCCATCTGCACCCATGGGTCCGTTGCCCATGGTCAGGACATAATCTCTCCAGCTGGCACACGTTACCATCGGTGTGCTCTTTGGTCGATATACGCGATACGGCATGCCAAACAATGTGAACACTCGTACGTAGTTACCGCTAGTTGTGACAGTGATGAACGACTCGCTCAATGACATGGCCGTCACGGCCTCGCCTGGAGGTAGTTCGATACGCCAGTCGGACCGTTGCGTCCATGTTTCGTGTGGTCGGTAGAAGATAACTGCAGGGGCATCATCCCTGGGCGGGCATGAAAAGAGAGCACCATGCTCAGTCAAGCAGGCCTTGTCATAAAGGAATGTATCGGTAAAGTGAAAGTCTCGGTGGAATTCATGGTCGTAGAACTCGACCGTAACAGTATGGTGGCCATCTTGATCGACTGTCCAAACGAAACCAATCAGATTAAGACAGAGATACTTGCGGTTCCCTCGCCACGGAGTCGCTCCTGGTTGAAAAGCTTCATGATATTGAGGCTCAAGCATATGACGACGCTTGTTCGAGAGACCCAGATCGTCATCATCCCGACCTCGCTTCAGGCCTTGTCCAGCAGTATATCCAGCACCATCATCATCCTCCACAAAGTCATCATCGCCGTATCCTTCTCCACCTTCGAGGAAAGAGTCGAGGCTTCCTAGTGAGTCCCTTCGGGGTCTTGTAGGTAGACCTTGCTTGTGGCCATTGACAGGAGGCGGCCTTCGGTTCGCGGATAGCTCGGCAAGGGGGTCGTGGATAAAGGGTGCAGGTTGGGTGTCCAGCTTCAACAGGGGCAAGAACTGATCTGTTAGGACGTCTGGGTAGATGTAAACTTCACCATCGGTGGTTGTGAAAGAGATGATGTTCTTGGTAGGGTGCCACACAATGTCAATGACATTAGAGTAGTCGTGTCTCGCAATGACGGACTGCGTCTTGGTCTCCCAGATCAGCACCTTTCCATCTTTGCTCGCCGATGCCAACATCGCGCCATTGGGTGACCAAGCGATGGCAGTTATATCAGCCAAGTGACCGTTGGCGAAAGACCTTTGCTTCTCCCAATCGTTCTTGGAGATGATCTGAATATCTCGAACCGGGGTCGGTACGGCAAATGCTCTGCCATCCGGATGCCATGCCACGCGTGTTGAGATCTCACTGTCTGTATCCACGGCACCGATAATACCATCCACCTTTCGAATCAGCTCTGGCTCCTCTGCTGTTAGAGAGTAGACGTAGACAATTCCATCTGTGCCAGAAAGCGCAACCAATCGCCCTTGGGGATCGAAGCTAACATTTCGCACAGCCCGAGCATGCTCCCGCAAGTACTTGACCTGTGCAATATCCTTTGTATTGACAATTTTTACGCTGAGTTCGTCACTCGCGACAGCGCACCACTGGCGATCAGTAGTCAAAGCTACATCGCGGATGGGCAATGTAGTCCGAGTGAGGAAGCGCTCAAAGGTATTTGTCGAAAGGGAGTATAAGCTGACAGTGCCGTCCTCTGAACCAACAACAAAGAACTCGTCGCCTGCAGTTACAGCCACATTCTGCTCCTGGCAATCATCAATGTTGATCGGTTCTCCATCAGAACCTGTTCTGTAGAGACGGATCGTGTTGTTGGAGCCGACTGTGACGAGACGGGTTCCATCGGGGGTATAGGCGCAGCGAGTAGTTCCTTGCGTATGGGCAGGTCGAGGTCGTGGTTTAGAGGCACTTATCGAGTCCATTATTATCGTTGTGATTCTGGTTTGTCGTTCACAAATCAACGAACGAGCATTGGAATATTCGCTATGGTATCCGTAGAAAAAGGGCGATCGATGATGGGTGATGGTTGGTTTAGAAGTGGGACAGGCGTTTCTCGGGAGACGCGTCTGAGCGCGTCGCAATTAAAGTCGCGGAAAGACCCCGCGATTCGTTGCCAGTTTAGGGGTATCTCCACTAAACTCAACTCCCACCTAGAGATCTCCAACGTTTTTGTGACTGCCCTGCCTAACCTAGATTAAAGAGATCTTCCAGAATATTCTCCATAAACCTGACAACAAAACATCAAAATCGCACATTTGATCACTATTCTTATATCTTCTATGATCCTTTAGTCTTTGGAAAACATATCAGCTTCCAGTCATAATCATGCAGTCTGTAGACCGTGATCATTTCTTTGAAACAGAGTATGTATAATCTCATCTCCAACGATAACCCTAACTAACAACACTTACAGTGCTGTACAGGCTCAGCGTCAGCGCAAGGCCGCCAAGGCTAGTAACAAGAATGGCGACCCTGTAGTTATGAAATCCAAGATTCTTGCTGCCGTTCCAGATCCTGCTTCACCCCTCACTTCTGTTTTCATTGCCGAATCTGCTGGCGCTGTCCGCCGAATCAACCTCGAGGTATGTCTGGATAGTTCCAAGACGTTTCAATGCTAAATATTTCCAGACTTCAGAGACTAGAACGACATATCGTGGCCCAAAAGCCCCTGTCACTTGCCTCGCAACAGGAGGTCAAGGCAACAAGACAGTGTTTGCAGGCTCGTGGGACAAAGACATATGGTCATGGGAAATTGAGACCGCCAAACCGGGCCGCAAGTTCAGCGGCCATACCGACTTTATTAAGACCATCATCTGTGCTACCATTTCAGGCAAACACATTCTCATCAGCGGAGGCGCCGATAAGAAGATATTCGTCTGGGACGTCGAGTCTGGCAAACGGCTACATACCCTGCAAGATCCCACGACGACAATGCTTGCCGTCCAGCACCTTGCCATCGATCCCGTACTCAGTAATGCGACCACTGTCGTATTTGCCAGCTCAGGCAGCGACCCGCATATCCGACGGTGGAAGGTGACCCTGGACAGTTACGAGCAGCTGCCCGAGTCTTTCTCCGACCGTCCCGATGCTGAGCGACTTACTATTCAGGAACACGAGACCAGCATCTACCGCCTGGTCTTTGATCAAACGAGCGAGGACGCAGATCTATGGACTGCCAGCGCTGATGGAACTGCAAAATGTCTGGCGCGTTCAAGGAACTTTGTCGCCGACGACTCGCTTGAACACGGAGATTATGTCCGAGGTGTTCTTGTAACAGACCAATGGGTTATCACGGCTGGTCGCAATGAGGATGTCAAGGTTTGGGATCGAACATCTGGCAAGCTGTACTGCACATTGGTTGGTCACTATGAGGAGGTCACAGACCTCGTCCTTCTGCAGGATTCTGAAGGCATTTCACGCAAGGTTTGCAGTGTTGGTATCGATGGCACTATTCGTACGTGGCCTCTCGCGAAATCCGAGCTTGACGAGGTTGTTGTCAAGATCCAGAAGGCTGCTGAGCCCAAAAAAGAGGAGGAGGAGAAGAGCGGAGGCGTATTAACTGCCGAGGAAGAGGCCGAGCTCGCAGAACTCATGGATGATTAGACCTCACCAACAATAGTAACCCTACCAAATCTTTCTTGCCTTTCAGAGTAGTGTGGAAGCACATAGATGCTTTCCCGTGGCCGCTCTGTTGTTACCCCAGCCCCTGAAACACTTGCCATGAGTTGCATACCGTGCCACAAAAGTTCAGCTCGAGTTTGTCTGCGCAACATACGACGGACAACGGAGAGCTTCATTTCCGCTGTGTGACTGCAGGTCTCAAGTCGCTTGTTTGAGACACAACAGCATGGGCGGTGTCTCAGCCCCCGTGGAGAAATCTCTTCAAACAGCCAGATGGCGAATCTGTTTGTAACCTGGATTGCTGCGCCGACAGTGGTTCCCCTTTTTAGAATCTTCCGTATCATGTCTCGTATTAATAAACCAAAAAAAGGGCTGAACGATAACATCCAACCAGGAGAGTCCATTGGTGCCTTGAACATATTGATGTCTCTTATGCTTGTGACGCGTTGGCCCGTCATTCCATGAATTGTGATACCTACTGGAACATGTCGAACAAAAAGTAATCATCTTCCCAGGAGGTGGGGAGCGGGAAGTGATCGATTATACTCCGTCCTATCACAAATGATAGGATCCGATCGCCAACGCATCACATCCCCGTCACGTTATGTATATAATTGTACTTGCTTTTGGATCAGCCGTAGAGTGCATGGATGATGGACAGGAGTACATAGCAGTCAGCTCTCTCTGGCAACATTGTTTTCTAATGCACTGCCGTAAAGTTATCGCAAGTGCCAGCTGACTTCGCAGGGTCTATCCGGTTGAGAAGAGGAGAAACTTTGGTTCCCTCGAAAGTGCATAATTGATCAAACAAATACTATTGTCATGCCCTTGGTTAAGCTTCAAGGGTTTATTGTGACTGGCGCAAGCAACTTCAGCTTGAAAGTTTACGACAAGCCACATCTGACTGTTGGCCAGGAACAATAGCTTTGGTTGGTTATCGAAGATCCTGTCAAGGTTAAAACATACTGTTACCAATGTCACTGTAACATTCAAGTCGATCTACCAAACGTCAATATCTATCATAGCATATGCACTGTAAATCCAATGCGTCCGAACTCTATCGGCCAAGAAAGGCTGGCCCCTTGCTCACAGAAGCAACATACATATCTGGACATCCTGGCCAGTTCTCTAAATTGCAAATTTGGAGCCGTCTCTCTGCCTCAGAAACAACCTGGACCCTGTTCAGTGATGATTTCCTACTTCCCCAAAGTGGGTCGCCCTCGTGCTGAGTATCCATTCATACTACGGCTGTACGGATACCTCGCGGGGATCATAAAAAAGTAGTTAGAGCTCGCAAGGTGATCCGTGTTAGGTTACGCTGTGCCATGCCGTTCTGGCCAATGGACGAACTTCTCCTTTATCAGTCGCCAGCATCGGAGTAACTGGTGAGTTATTTCGTCAACATAAGCAATGTTGAAGCTGAATGCTCTGTACATTTGTCAAAATCGAGAACGTGCCAGCATGTTGAAGTTGAAACGATAGCCATAAGCCACAAGCCATGGCATTTGCCGATGACCATGCCTGCCAAACTTCGATCCGGTAAGACATGCAGGCTCTAGCCCAAGCAGTCGGAACCTATTGTTTGTGTATATACGTATGCATCAGCGTACTGCATGCGCGGCACCAGTTCACATTATGCTGCTTGGTTTCTGCAGGATCGTGAGGCGCTGTAAGGCGTGCTTTGAACCACCAATCCTATACTCCATCCAAGAAATCCTTCGGCAAGGGGGAAGAATAAGTTGAGACGTTCTCAGAGTCGGGAGGCTGTTGTTGTCCCGCCCGGTCGAATCAACCCAAGCTGGATTAATAAACAGTCTCTGTCTGGCTCTAAAGCCATCCTTAGGTGGTTCCCAATTGTTTCTCTACTCTACTAGGACTTGGCGAGTCGCACTACCAAAGCAAAGAACGGTAAGTGGGGAGTAAAAATAGCCGCGCGGTGCGAAGCGTCTCGAAGCTGATGTCCAAGCTACCCTTGTCGACAGGATCTAGTGAGATCGCGAGACATATGACTGATTCAGACATCACCCAGACAGTTTCTGGAATCTCTAACGCCTCGTGTTGGTAGCGTTGAGTATAGTAGGTGACTATAATTACAGAGTACCAAGACCCTGGATTCGAAGGTCAATCAGCCCCGTTTCGCATACTGATCGACATTAGACATGGGCTAACGACGATCAATTGACCATTTCGGAAAATGAGGCCAAAATAGAAGTTGGATATCCGTTAATTGATTGACGTGGGGGGATCGACACTGGATGGAGTGGCCCACAAGACCTTGGGCCTTCTAAGGCTACAGTACGGATATTGACTGGGCTTAAGATCATTCTCTTTCTCTGCTTGGGTTTTCTTTTTCCCCTTGAATTAGGTAGAATGTGATTGAAGCCCCTGTAGTATTGTGAAGAATCGTCTGAAGCAAATATCCCAAGTAGCTCACCTCAGTGTGCAACGGTTGGCAAATAGGATCCGAGCCGGCAGTTTCCTCACCCTGTATCGTGTGTAGCCACAGTCAGAAACCTAGTATGTGCCGACCGGCACGGGGAATTTGCTTGGATGCTGAAGATAGTATGATTATACTATGATATGAGAGTCTGTCTGTACGGCAGTCGGTGTGTGGTTGTAGCAGGACTGTAGGAACGTGCGACAACTATTTCCGGCTCCTCTGTTTCATGTTTTAGATCAATGTTTCTTCCCTTCGGGCTTGAATCCTAAGTGAGATTGGGCAATAACAACCGAAAAATATTATAATGGACCTCGAACCTATCATATGTTATACAATGGGCCAACTTTGTTGTTCATGATCAAATTGTGACCAAAATGCAACATACCTGGATTCAAGACATGTTAAAGGGATAGTGTCTCAGCTGAGCCTAGCTAGATCCTGGTAGCCTGGATCATGGAACATCCTTGAAGAAGGCCCTTGCATTGTGGGACTGGCCCGTGAGCTGCAACATGGAACATGGGACATGGCTTGCATGGGTAGCCACTATCCCTGTAATTTGAACAAACAGCCTCTGTGCCCCAGACACACGACACGCAAGGTCCTCACCACCTTGTATGGCATTGGTGCTTGTGTTGGTGTTTGTACTACATGTGCTGAGCGCTCTCGTTTCTTGTCTGGCAAACACGCTGAGGGAGAGTTGCTGCAGGTGCCCTATAGCTTGGCTACAGGTTGCGAGCCGCCCAGCTCAGTCCAGCCAGCTGGATACAGTAGATAGGATAGGACTGGAGAGGACAGGATATACGGAAATGGGTTTGGATGTCGATGTCGAAGCTTGGGCCTCCCATCCAGTTCATATCGGCATTGCTCTGCTTGGCTCCAGCTCAGGAGGCTAAACAAGCCAAAAGTAACCCTGCAGTGGGCAACAAGAGTGATTAACTGACTGGACGGATCACGGATGGGTCTCGGCGCCTCTAAGCTGTTTGCTCGTTCGTCGGGGCTCGTCGCTCCTGTACCGGTAGGTACCTACCTACTGCAGCTATGGATGTAAGGTATGTATGGAGACCCAACAGATTCTCAACCTAATAAACCACTAAAGTGGCTTGCTTTTCCCGCTGCGGTAGCCCGATAGTTGCAGGGTTCATCAACGACCTGAAATCTTGGGCCATGGAGACTGCGTTGAAGTGGAAATAGAGGAGACGCCATCGGTTGACAGTGGAGAAGAACTGGCGACCTTCTAAAGAAACCTGCACATCCACCTCTCGGGTCTACGCCTGCGCCTGCCTTGGTTTGGATATTGGTTGCACCTACCTACAACTGTTCACTACCTACGTTACCTACCGTAAGGTCTTCTTAATTGCATCTCATGGCACTTGCCTCCCAGTTCTTCCCTCCTTGACAGCACTCACCTCTTCCTCTTGCCTTTTGACCTGCCATTCTTTTCTTCCCCTTCTTTACCCCTTCTTTTCCATCTCCCCAGGCTGGGACTATTAATTACCTCCATTCATCACATCTCAGATCTGAGTACATTTTATTCTTCGACTCGAGAAATAACCCTTGTAAGATCATTTACTTGTGCATTCCAATTCCCATTCCGATCAGGCTAACCAGCTATTACCAACTGACAGAGTTTCTTGTGTGTAATTGATCGTGTTTCATATCACAAAGTTTCTCGGCTGCTCCCTTTCCCCAGCCCTTGAACACATCGAGCATTCCATCAGTACGGAGTACAATCACTTACTTTAATTCTACCTCCCCCACTTACTATTCTTTTTTTACCCATTGAGAGATCGTCCGAATCAGTGGCGCCTCAAATGTCAATCATGTCTACCGACAAGCTCCATGGAAGCATCGTTGCCTTTGAAGGCCATGTAGATACCATATCAACACAACTACGACTTCTTCCAACCTCACCGCAGATTTTGATTCTCCCCAACATTCAAAATTACATTTCCAACAAGGATTCAGGAAACCAGTCAGATGTTCGAATTTATGTCAAGATAATACACGAAGCCGCAGTTGCTCGTTACGAGGCTGCCAAAGCCTTTCTACATGGATCACCATCAACCGGCAAGCGACTTGTATTTATGAACGGCGGTACCCCGAGTGCGCGAACTCTTTGCATCAAGGCCATTATGAAGTATGAAACAGACGGAGACTACAACCATGCTGAGTCGTTGTTCAACCAACTAGTCAAAGATGGAGTGGTTGGGCTGGATAACCCAGTTAGAGACTGGAGAAGACAGGACATGGTCGAACATATCGATAATAAGGACCTCGCAGAGGAGCTTGAAGATCCCATAACACGAGCTATGCGAGCTGCTGATGCCTTGGACCGACAAACAGCATCCCTTCAGCCCTCCAATGATTTGGACTTGACTTTCACAACACGCCCTCGAAGTAACAGCCTGCCACTTTACGGCTACGACGACAACTTTGGGGATGATGCGCCGTTCTTTGTTTTCGGTGCTGCGAAAAACAATGACAGTGAGAATGCGGCCAATGAGGCTATGGGCTATTCTTACTCGCCCCAAGCCACGAGGTTTTCTGCTAGGCATTATGACCGGTCTGCGGGTCGCATTTATCGCGATCTCTCCAACCTGCAGTCTCCGTCCACCAGAGCTTCTTTTCTCGCATCTCCCAGTTGCGTTGGCGAAGCTTATGGCCTGATGGCAGCCTCCATATCCCCTGGCCTCGAAGGCTTGACCCCAAGGTCCGACGCCATGAGCATCCCGTCCCCAGATAATGTCGTGTACGGGGAAGCCTCATTAGTGGACATGAGATCGCCAGGTCGCAGCCCAACTCTAACACGGATTAAGTCTCTTGATAGAGTTTACTCTCGCACGTCCAAGTATCGGGATATTTGTGTTTCTGCCGCTACCACAGGCATTGCACAGCAATCAGGATGTGATCCAGAATTGGGACCGTCTACAGCCCATCGACACTCCCATATGATCATCACAAACTCCAAGGAGAACGCATCCATCAGATGTAGCTACACGGAGGGACCCAGGACTGTTGTTGTCAAGACTCATCTCCCCATCATCAAGGTGGCTCCAGTTCCCTTAAGGAAGAAGCGCAAGCCTACAAGGGCATCGTACGTGGACAGAGGCACTGATGCCGAGAAGATTTATGAGCCAAAAGAGACTTTTCAACCTGTTCTGCCATTCATGGAAGATCTTGTCGTATACTTCAGAGAAGAGGTGCCAGATTATCAACTCAACTCTGTCATTTGTGGGCTCAGGATTGAGCAGTTTCCCATTTCCATTCAATCACCTACTTCTGAAATCGACGAGGGCAACGCCATGGTTCCAGGAACACCCGAGTCCAATATTATCGCAGACGTGTGCTGCGAGGAGAATCAATACACAGAGCCATCTGTCGCAGACCAATCTAGCTGTTTGGAGGAATACGACCCCTTCGCATACAACAAACCTACCTGGCCCAAGAAGAAGCCCCTTCCTGGTGTGCCCAAACTCAAGGTTGCACGACCCCCGACTCCCGTTCAGACTCCTCCGCCCCTGGTTTCGGATATCGACAGCAAGTTTCACGACCTTCAAATCAATAGCCAGGAAACGGCCATTACAGTACAGAACTCATTACGCTCAGTTCTTCAGGAACATTTCCCGCCCGAGACTCAAGGCTACCGGCAATTTCAGTTTCCCCTCTTGCCTGAGCTGGAAGGGTTGTGGAAGCCAGTCTTCTGGGAGAACGAGACCAACAGCAATCGTGGATCCTGTCATAGAATTGACCAGATCCTAGCTGTTGGGGCTCAGCGTGGCGTGAAGCGGGACTATGTTTCCGCTATTGCAGGGCAACTTGAGAAGTTGGGAACGAAATGCAACGGCATGAGCCGAAGCGGACGACTGGATTTTAGGTGTGTAGCTGGTTCTACTATATTATCGACGTTCAAAACTCACACTTTACAGGTACCTTCTTGCCAACGCCATGCAGGCCTACACAGCACTGCCCTTGGCCAGCCAGGCCAAAGATAACCCTTTCGCCAATTCGTTTCTTCTGGCGACACTCATTATCCCACACCTTGAAACATATCTCGCACTTCACACAGAAGTACGGTATCTTCTCCTTGAGTACCCACCTGAACACCTCTCTACGGTGTTGGCTCTTCAGAAACTCATCGGAGTGGAGTCGATGAAGGTAGCTCAAATCGTTGATACCTGCAGCAAGAGCATGCCCTTCACTCACCTTCGTGGGAATTCCATCACCAGCCCAGACCAAGGAACTGTAGGACGCTTTGGAAAGACTTTCTCACCTAACTCTGGCTCTGTCCATGACGTTACAGTATCCAAGGCCAATTTCCTTCTCACGTCAACTGCAACCGACGCAGAAATCGCAACTTTTATTGCTACCATCGCGAGAATTCTGTCTAAGACTTCTGACTTCTATGCTCCTTACGAGCTTCAGAAGAAGCCGTCACCCAAAAAGTCTAAGCCGCCATCCATCACCGGCACGTTTTCTCCATTTCCACGTGTGCCATCAGCAACTCACAGTCCGCCTATGTCACCGAAACTTGGCACCTCCTTGGGGACCGCGCTTTCAGGGTCACCAGCGGTTCCGAGCCGGCCTCCCTCCGTTGCTGAGACGGTGAAGACAGTAAAATCGTCCAGAAGCAAACAAAGCCCACCCCACTCACAGCGAAAGCCATCAGCAGCTGACGCTCGATCCATCCTTACCATGTACGTTGACGACAGTGACTGGGATCAAGAAGACCGGCGGATTATGCCACTCCTGGAGGACAAGGCAGAGAGGCGCAAAGGCAACAGTCACAAGGCCCTCAAGTTTCTTGGCCTGTCATGATGTCAAAATGAACAACTATTTGAAACCATATAGGACTATGGCTGTTATGATGTAATGATCTCGCCGGACGGGGCATTTTCTTTTGTTGTTAACCGCTAGGATTTCCCGAGAATTTCCATGGATGTCCAAGGGGGTTGGGAAAGGACCAAAGTCATGATTCTTATTGTGAATAGAGTAATGTATGCCAACAGTTTAATACCATTTGATATCCAGTATATGGATCTCAGACGTGATGGAATGAAATGCAAATTGGATCATTCTTCCTACTAAATATTGGGTAGTTGAAAGGATATGGACAGTCCACCAAGCTCAGACACTGCTGTTGTCTTCATTACTCAACCTGCCCTGGCCCAGGCTTCCATCAACATCTACACCGGCTTGCCTCTGAGCCTTGATATCCGCTCTTGCCTCAGCCTGCTCGGCCTTTTTCCTAGCCATGACATTAGCTTCCATTATATCACCACTAGCTGGTCAGAAGCGTAAGCAAACCTTTCGATATCGGAGGCATAGTCTTCAATCTGGATATCGTCTTTGCGTGGCTTGTCTCTGCTACTTGTTCCCTTCACTGCATCGGCGACTTTGCCTTCTGCAAGGGTAGCTAGTTGCTCTGCGTCTTCATTGTCGTTTTGGAGAGGAATTTCGTTTTGGTTGGATGTTTTGCTTTCGACGCTGGGCATTTTGAAAACTTTGTGGTTAAATGAGAAAGGGATGACGAATTAGTTGTTGTAATCAAGTTTATATGAGAGGATAGGGAATTATGATATAAGTGAAGTTTGTTATGTTGAAAGTGGCTGTTTGCGGAATGACATCAGGCTCTGAGTGATAGGTCTATGACGTACATTGACTTGTTTATCAACGAGTAGAGGAGAGGATCTCCATGCATCAAGCGTGTGTAGCATACCTTGGGGTACTCAAGTCTTATCTTTGTGTTCTTCCATAAGCTGTTTATAAAAAGTCTGAAGAATTGATACCTACTCTATATGCGATTATTACTTGCTTGGTTGAATGACTTGTCATTTGTCTGATACGAGCTGCGTGTTGCAACCGGAAATTATAAAAATAGAGATTATAGTTGTCATCCTTAGCTGCAATAAGTCTAACTAAGGCCTGGTCAGTGTTGATTGTGCAATGTTGTTCGATGGCATGAATCGGCATGGAGAGTTAAGATCATCTCAAGTCTCACAGGGCAAAGGCGAGCTCTATCAAGTGGAACGAGCACTTCACTTCTTGCAACTTAGTCCTGGTTAACATAACCATGATAAGCAAAAACCATCACCGATATTGTTTAAAAAAGGAATATTCCCCCTTTATTAAGAATAACCCTTTCTCGCATACACTAAAATCGATCTCAGGTACCAAAAACGAAAAAAGACCACAGGCGAACCAGGATGGTAAAATAGAAGAAACAACATAACAATCGATATCAGAACCAAAGCAAGAGACGACGATTAGCGCAACTTTCTCCCACAGCTCTCGACGACTCAAGAAGCTACTGGGAACGGAGGGCCAGTATTGCGAATTGCCAGAGGGAAAACGGGTGCGCAGATAGTGTAATACCCAGCGAATGACTTGACTGGTGGGTTGAAAAGAACAAGAACCGACGAATACATCCCAATACTTGAATTTCGCAGGCGGAAAGACAACAAGCATGGGGAGAAAGAGAAAATACAGCCTGCGCACGCGCAAAACCCTCCAGTGCCATCCGCCATCGAAAAACAAAATCTGCCTTCATATCTGTCGTCTTGCCCTTATGCTCCCTCCCCAGAACCTATCAATCCCCCTCTCTGTCCATTTCCACCGTCGAATAGCAATGGAAGGGTTCGTGAATGACGTTCAGACGAATAGAAAGAGCCGTTGTTCCAGATGCCAAGGCGGTAAGAAGAAATGTCGTGATTTGCGGAAAAGAAAGGCAAAATCCAAGTGGTCATGATCTGGTCTATGCGCGGAAATGGGGAGAGAGCAAAGGGAAGAAAACATCGTGATTGAACCCGTCCGATCGTGTCCCTGGCATGTTGTTCATTTGTCCCGACCGTACTCCGTCATCCTGCTTCGCCGAGAAAAACGAGAGCGTTAATGCATTTAACAACAGCTGTTGTTGGAGGACGATCCGACGCCCTGGCCTTGACCGACTTGCACGCTGGGCTTGGTGTTGTTGGCTGTTGTGGTGCCCATGCGCTCCTTGATCTGGCGGGCCATGGTCAGGAAAGCCTGCTCGACGTTGCTGGCGTTCTTGGCGGAGGTCTCGAGGAAAGGGATTCCCAGGCTGTCGGCGAATTCCTACAGAGTTGTGTCAGTCATGGTGCTGCTGTGGGTGGTTGTCGCAGCCGAGGGGGATTTTTTGGCAACAGGGGCATTTGCGTGTTTAGGCGCTCAGATGCATGTGATGGGCTCCGCTAGGCTGCGACATTCGATGTACCAGAATAAAAGAAAAAACTTACCTTGGCTACGCTGTACTCAACGACCTTCTTGTCTGACATATCGCTCTTGTTGCCGACCAGCAGCTTGTTGACACCCTCGGTGGCGTATCGGTCAATCTCCTGGAGCCATTGCTTGACGTTGTTGAATGAGTCCATGTCGGTAACATCGTAGACAACGCAGATGCCGTGGGCACCACGGTAGTAGGAAGAGGTGATGGTTCGGAAACGCTCTTGACCGGCGGTATCCCACTTGAGAGCATGTTAGCATATCGATGACTTGGTCGGGGCCACCGCGGTGGGAGCACATACAATCTGAAGCTTGACGGTCTTGCCATCGAGCTCTATTGTTCGGATTTTCTGTCTTGTGTTAGACGGCATGCCAGGGAAAGCATGGATGTTGGTTGAGGGCAACGCACGAAGTCGACACCAATGGTAGAGATGTAGGACTCGGTGTAGGTGTCATCGGCGAATCGCAGAAGCAGACAAGACTTTCCAACACCGGAATCTCCGATGAGGAGGAGCTTGAAGAGATAGTCGTATCTGGAGGGTTCGTGTCAGATCAAAAAGTCACCACAGGATCGCATCCGGATGGCGGGGGTAAAAGGAGAGCGTTTGAAAAGAAGTCGGCAATGAGGGGGTTTTAACTCTAGAGATAGATAGTCAGCATGGGGCATAGTTCCATCAGGAGGTTATCGCAAAGGAGGCGGAGTGGCGTACTACTCGGGGTTCATGTTGGCGGTTGCTCCTTAGGTTACAGGAAGACGAGAATGTAATGCGAAAGTGGTGAGTGCGGCAGAGATGGAGTGGCCGAGAGCGATGGAATGAGGAGTTGCAGATGAGATGATGGGAGAGAAAGATTAAGGAAGTTGGGAATGGATGCAGAGGCTCAAGTAAGGTACGTCAGGGAAGAAACGTAACGCCAGGCAACGCCAGCACCGCCTAGAGAGAGGGAGGGAGGGAATGAATGGATGGGGCAGCTGACAGTGCAGGTCACGTGATTTGATTTGATTCGAAGAAGAACAAAGAGCCAATGTGACTGTGACTGTGACTGTAAGGTACTGATTGAGCGAGTTAGCAAAGGCTGTGCAAGCAAATGAGAAAATGAAACTAAATTGTAATAGAAACGACAGCTGCAAGGTTCATTCATTGATTTAATTTTCTTTCTCTAGGTACAGTACAAGGCTAGGTTAATCTTGTGGATATTGATTGTCCTCATGCATAAGAGTGAAGATATCACTGGGTCCTTTACCGATATAACACTATCGCTTGTAGGTAGGACAGCCGACAGTCCCAAATGGACCAACCTGGACTAAAGTTCCCGTAACAAACGAACAACTAGGCCTTTATCGTATATATTTTATGGACTTGCAAACATCGGAAAGGAAGTGCATTACATTATCCAAATGCCATATTGGTTTGCTCTCCTTTAGGTACTAACATATGTAGGTAGGTACCCAGTTATTCTCTATCACAAGGCAGTTGATAAACCAAAACTGACTTCTGCCGTCATTCACACGATTCAAGTGACTTGGCACGTCGAGTCACAAGTTATGACCTGCAGTACCTGGTAGTTGATTAAGTCCACCGCCTTCTTCATTGAGGCAGCATCTGATAAACACATGAGTGATATTTACGGCGGTTGCTGTAATTACAATATCATACACCGTGGACCGTCTTTGTTCCCACCTCATTCATTTCACCCATCTTCTCTCCAGATTCCCATCCATCCCTCATTCTCCAATCTCGCTCCCATCACAGCGGACGAGACCCGCCCCGCCACATCCCGCTCCGCTGTCAAGCCAGGCTCGTGGCCATGGGTGGAGCCCTGCAGCCTTTGACCAATGAAACTCACCACTTCCAAATCATGTCGCTTTGCATACATTTTACTGCTACAAGGTACCTCCGAATCTACCCATCGCAGAAAAAGAAAAGTCCAAAAGTGGACATACCTTGATGTAGCATGAGTGCCTACAAGCCTTCCACCCATCGGCATCACCTCACTAACACTGCTTCTGAATTATTCTAATCTATCTACTACCCATTGAAGTGAAATCGACTTCTTCTCTCAAACTTCACTCTTGATCCATGAATCTCTCCATCCTGCTGCGGTGACCACCCAATGGCCGCGCCCATCCGATCCAGCCTAAGCCGCTCCGGCCGGACCTCTGTTGCCTCCATTCGCACTCTCTCCAACGCTCGCCCGGCAAAGGCCCAGGTTCAGCCCATCACTGTTCGGGAGCCCAATGCTCCTCTCCCACCTTCTGACGGTACCTTACTTGAGGATTATCTAAGGCGAGGTGCCTTATCGAGAACATATTTCGATGCGACAGGCGTGCGATGGGTTGGATCTGGCGATGACGGACAAAAGGACCCCAACAAGGCAAAGCTGGGGAAAAGTGCGTCACCAGGAGAACACTCCCACGTTTCGTTTCATATCAACATAATTCTAAATTAATTTGTTATAGCTCTACGAGTTCTACAAGAACGATTACCGACGCTTCTACTACATCCTCTCCCTCACGACATTCTTGCGCCAAACATCGCCCTCCATCTCTTCCCATCGACGCATCCTCACCTACCGACCGTCTCTGGCCGCGTCGCCTACAATGCCGCCCTCTGGACCTCCCCTCTAGCTTGGAACCGCGTCCCTATCCTCGGCAACGTTTGCATCGAGGTTCTCGCAGAGCGCATGACAACCGAGCCCCTCACATTCTTACCCCGCCGTGCTGGAGCTATACCTGAGCAACTCGTTGTCCGCTGGTGTGAGAAGCGAAAAGGCTCAGACAGTTCGTCAAATCGAGGGGTAATTGCGCGCTCCCTACCGTTTGGTCGCGGGGTAGATCCGGACAAGGCTTTCACGGGCCTGTTTGTCTTCGATTTCGATGCTGAGGGACGAATTCTAAGTCACACGATCGAGCAGTCACAAGCTGGCGGTGATTGGGAAGCAGGCGTTGGCGCAAAGGTTGTTGGTATTACAGACTGGCTTCTTGGAGGTTGCAAAAACCCTGGCGATCCTATACCCATGTTTGAGCGAGTGCGAAGACGCCGATCGACCTAGACCCTCACTACAAGAGTGAAAGAGGATGGTATGGCCCTGAAGGGTATGTTCTTACTGAAACGAAAGCGGTTATTGAGGGATATGGCATCATGAGAGGCGTTTTTGGTTGCATGCTGATTGCATTACCAGCCGGCTTGGGCTGGTTTGAGTCTTTATCCAGAAGACAGTGTACAACAATGAGCCACAAGACTCCACACACATTCAGCCTTTGTATAGCTTTGTAAATTAGCCATAAAAGCTTATTTTTAGACGATATGTGATTGAGACAGATTGACTGAGTGATCTAAACTAAACTTCACATCGAGTTTGCCTGTACAGGCTTCATGGGCCCATGGCCATGGATATATAGGGTTATGAGTTTAATGCAAGTTGTTCAACTCTACTCACCCAACCATGGCTTGCGTGTACCTGGCATGTTGAGAGTTACGGCTATAATGGATATATGAATGGGATGCGGTAAACTCAAATACGAAGTAGTCTTCCAACAAATGCTATACCTAAATTAGTAAAGCATCAAGGTTCGAAAGGTCTGTCCATCCATCCATCCCATAAGGTTCACATGTGCCCTTTGCCTTAGAAATCGTTGCAAAGTCAAAAATCCGGTCAAGAACTCTTGAGCGTTTGGTAACCACTTGTAAATGAGCGTCTCGAGGTCCATTATCAAAGGCACATGCCGCAAAACTGTTTCTTGAGACATTCCTTGTAGCGTCGTGAAGTTCATGTATTCATGCGCGCTATCCGCCTCTAACCCACTTGTCGAGGCTTTTAAATATACAAGTGCCAGTTCTCTCGAACCAACATCTTCTATCGACGGTATATGGGCATTTCACAATATTCTGCCCAAGTGACCATCAGCCAGAGCACCTCCTTAAAGCACCCGGCAATCTGAACCCGTCTCCAGGCCTTTAATATCAGATAATAGCCAAACGTCGCCTACAGCACGATCTCGCCAATGTTCTCCCCTTCAAAGCCTTGCTTCGCGAGCTTCTTAACACGCGCTTTCTCCCTCGCTTTGTCGGCAGCCTTTTTCTCCTCTGCAAGCTTCTTGACAACGTCTAACTCGGCGAGTTCAAAACCAGGAGGCGGGTCGTCGTCCCTGTCGAGGTCGATTTCGCCCAGGAGGAGTACGTTTTCACCTCGGACAAGGAATATGCCGTGATTTATATCTGCGTACAGACCCGTTGGTCGATCGCTACCTGCTGACTCGGGCGATGGCGCAAAGATACGCTCGATGGTAGATTGGAGGACGAGGTTGGCTGGTCAAAGTCAGAAAGGGATGTGTTCCCGAGACTGCGTCTCCCTAGAACCCACCAAATTGATCCCAGCTTCTTAGCACACCGATGAGTTTTCTCCCATCGCGCAAAGCGACCATGAGCTTCTCTGCAATTATACAGTCAGCACACGATCCTTCCCAACCCCTTGTTTTCGCGCCCAGCGCTTCTCATGGACTGGAAACAAGAATGAACTGGTTAAGGCGGAGTCGTACTGTCTGTGAGATCCAGGAGCTGCGCAGCAGTAGTGAACATCTGCGGCGGCAGCTGTGGGAGCGGTTGCGGTGCACCGCGGCCCTGTGGAGGGGCATCAGAGATGGATAGGTTCTCCATGATATCGTAATGGGGAAGGTTTCTTGATGTTTGAGAGATCTGTGGTGAGAATGAAGTCTATGAATCCATGGAGATTTATTTTTATAGGCTCATGACATGAACATAGCGGGAAAGAATATCCGTCGATCAAGTGATGAGATGTTGGTCTAGGTCGTTGCTGCTTTGACGTTGATCTAAGGTGTTGCGGATCCCACTGCGGCAAAACAGCGCTATAACGATAGGGAGCATATAGATGCATATCGCTATAGCGAGCATAATTCACCAAAGCATGGGATCAATTTTCTGATGGTCTGGCTTCATTCAATGCGGGGCATGGAGGGGCATATCTTGGCGGGGCAGAAAATGAAAGGTCCTGTCAGGGAACAAGCAAGAAATAAGCATCCATGACAAGTGCTTGGCCGCAGTCTCCTAGTGGACGAAGCTGCAGCAGTGACTTGCCTGTGCGTCATTGTATGCCATTCGGCAAAGGGTTCTTTTCTTCTTCTTCTTTTCTTCTTGTATCTTATTATTTGGTGATCGTCTCACAGCCATCGCATCGGTCAACAAAGCAAGCAACCTCCAGCTTCAAGTTGTTTAGATGCATGCGCTCAAAGAGAGAATTCGCCAAGTCTGTCTATTCAACTCCACCATAACCAGGCGAGTTACTAAGATTTCGTCCCTTTCTAGCGGGTGAACTTGTGCGCATATTCGCCTCCCTGTCTTGCCGGTCTTCGGGCAAGACCCCGATAAAAAGCAAGAATCCGAGGGCAGCCAACTTTTTTGTGATGTTTTTTCCGGTCCTGTCCATGAATTGTAATCAGAATACCCTCTGATCTTAATGCTTGCACCTTAATATGCCGCCCAGGGATCCCGTCCCGTCCGAATTCTTAGTTGTGTCAAAAACGATACTCTATCATATTCCAGCCTAAACGCCTTTGGATGGATGCACATTGTAGTCTCTGTATTGAGAACTGAAAAAAAGAGAAGATAAAAGAATAGAGTGTCACATCTCAGCCCAGCTTAGGTTTCTGGGACGAGAATGTGTCTTTCTCCTCATGGCAAGAACATGAAAAGCACTTGACGAAAGTGGCGGTGCACCACTTGTCCATTGATGGTCACAGCACATTGCCTTTGTTAGGATTGAATGAGAGACCGTTCAGGGGTGGATGTTGGCCGCCTCCGAGGCCAAGAGAGTGCCTGAGAGGAAGCCCCGTGAGGCTATAGACGGTTCACAGTAGACCGTTGTAAGGCCTCCTGGAGCTCTGGTCTTGTTGACAACGCCTCCCACGCCTGTGTGAAGGTGAACCACTGACGTTCTCGCTTGTGGGATTCGGGCCAGTCGTCGTACTCCCCAGTGACTGTGCCCTCGAAGAAGTGGTATCTTGACCGATCTTTTGACGATTTGGGCGCACGCTTCTCATCGATGTCGCCAAGATCGTAGGTGATCTGAACAGTAATACCAGCTTCTTCCCAGGCCTCTCGTTCGGCGGCCTCCTGGCAAGTCTCGTCTGACTCCCAGCCGCCCTTGGGTAGTACCCAGCCTTTGCGCCGGGTAGACTGAATCAACAGCACATAATTTTGATCAGGAGTGAGGGGCACGATGCCAGCAACGAGACGTTCGCCCTTAGTGTTATAACCTATTGGAGAAAGAAAATGTCAGTGGGGGCGGTCTTGGGAGCATCGATTGGGTGATGTGGGAGGTCAAAAAGCAAACTGTTGCTCAGAAGGTGGTGGAAGTCCTGGGTGCAATCGTCCCACCATCAAAATGAACAACAAGTAGACTTATGGTACGAATGACAAAGACAACATGATTAATGGCCAGGGAGTCAAGCGTGCCGAAATGTACACTTTCAACCGGGAGATATTGTATTGCGCATCAGGTAAAGACTCACGTTGCTTGCTTCTACCCACTCGTGACTCCATCGAACGGCCACCGCCCGAGTCGCCGGAGGCAGAACTCGACATCTTAGTGGTAAGTCGGGGCGGCGAGTGTCGGGAATTGGGAGGAATATCGGAGGATTTGGTCGGGCGAGATCAAAAACTGAGAGGTTCACAGATCTCTAAAAGCGATGATGCGGGCGCGAAAGCTTCAAGGTCCTCGGAGGTAGCGGAGCAGAGCGGATGTTCACCCCTGGGTTGAGAAGAAGAGAACCTGCGATGGACGGATGGGTGGCTTTCAAAGAGCCTTGAGAGGCATCATTGTTAAACAGTGAGTAGTTGGTAAGGTCTGGTGATTAAGGGAGGGAGAAATCAAGGACAGAAATGGCCGTGGCCTGCGCCAGAAGGTGCTGGTGCTTAGTTTTTGGTCGGGGAGAGCCCAGACGCTCCAAAGAGCTGGGCTGGCGATGTGATATAAACTGCGAGATGATGGAGGTGTGGGCGCGCATGCGCAAAACGTCCCAAGTTTAGCTCGAAGGGGCAGCGGGCGACTCGGCGGATCTCTCTCTCTGGCGGAACCCGCAGAGTAGGTACGTACTCTAGCACTGTACGTAGGTAGGTAGGTTCTGAGTCGAGAGTGCAGCGAGGGACTTGTTGGGGGCGTGTAGGTACCAGAAGCACTGGGCGCTCGGCGGACAAGCCTTCTTGGAGGCTAGTGACAGCAGGCAGGGACTGGACGCGGAGGTAAAAGTTGGATCCTCGCCTGCCTGGGATGGAGTATGCGTAGCGTTCAGAGGTACTGTACAGTACTGTGATGTAGTGCTTGCAGTGGGCTTGAGGCCTAGACTGCCCGGCGAAACGGTACGGTAGTCCAGCAGCTTTTCGCTTGCGTGGGGAGGATGGATTGCGGGCGGTGGCACCCTGTAACAGTAGTGAGTCGCTGGAGAGCGGAGTGTGGAACTGAGGGCTTTCGCTGGGTCAACCAATACGCGGCAAACTTTGATGAGAAATGGGCAGAGAATTTGAGAAGTTCCCCTTGTTTAGCTCTAGATGACCGTGACGTTGATAGTCAAAAGAGAAGAGGCTTGGTTCGAGTTATGGGAAGTCCCACCCCTATGTCTTTGTAGCGAAAACTGAGATGCAGAGGCTTACACCGGAGGGAGGAGATGGGATCGATCGGTGACGAAATTGTTGACAGGGTGTCGAGCTGTCAATTTATTTGGCAAGAAAGTTTCTTTCGAAGCCAGCCTTTTCACGAATATCCGTACCTTCCTAGTAAAAAAGAATTTGCCGAACTGAAGCTGAACCGTGCAGGGTAGGTATGTGCTTTCTGGTGATAATGCAAGTGGATGCCGAGAATGTATGGCGACAGTCTACTGATATAGATAGAGACTGGACTGGACTTGTTGGAGAAACTGAACGATGTGACCAAATCTCAAAGACTGTAGAGGTAGGTTGGGATCAATGGCTGCCTTGGTAGGTAGGCAAGCAAGCAAGCAAGCACAAGAAGAAAGAAGGTAGAAAAGAACTTGTCAACAGGCAATGAAAAGAACAAAGCTGAGATGAGTTGCTGTGAAGGTAATTTTAAAACCACCTCATGTCTCGCACCATTCGACTAACAGAGGCAACCATGTATTTTACCACGACAGGGTCTGTTGGCTTTATACTTGGGCTCATCTCGATTGATATGCAGTTCTCTATGGTTCATGGTACATTACATAGTCCAGGTAGTCCAGATGCCCAAATTAGAGCAGCACGAGTCTAAAAAGCTTCTTCTGAGCTGAGACAACCCCAACTGCAATACCGATGCAAGGTTAACCCATGGTGCTACAGCCATAAAGGCAACGGGTGTTGGAGATTGTTGTGCATGAATGACAGAATGGGGAATATGTCGTGGGGAGATTTTTGTCCTCTCTCTCTCGTTCAATACAATTTTGGTTATTATGGTAATGCCACGCCCCTGGCCTGCTTTTGCCAGGAATCGCCCCGAGCCTCTCGAATTGCATGCAATACGTAAGTGAAGAAAGAGATGCAGGAGAATTAGATTTGGTAGCGCATCGGAAGATCTCGACCCTCATTGTGGTGCGAGATCACAGACCCGACATAGCAGATGTTCCCATGTTCGAATATCCGGCTGTTAGTCTACCTACCTATGCGTTATCTTGTCCCGCATAACCAAGTCCGTCCGTGGTATGGGATGGAGAAATACAGAAGCGATGCGTTGCTAGGTATCTTATTAATCATGGCTATGACAGTACGGAACGTGTGCTTTGTGGTGCCACTAGCATGCCAAAAAATCCTCTGGATGATCCATGAATGGCATGTGCAGCAGTATCCGAGATATTGGACCTGAATAGAGGATCTTAATGATCTTGAGTCTTGGAAATGCTGTACATGGCTGCCAATTGTCATGATGAAAATGAAGCCCAATAGTAGGTTTCAAGGTCCTGTATCTCATAACCAATAACAATGCAACAGTAAAAAGAAGTCTCATAAAAGAGCCCAACATACAATGCTGCATTATTACGGATACACACCCACTCAACTACCTTCAGTACCTAGCAGCTGTCTCTTGCACGCGGATGAAGGTAGTGTCTCGCAGCGTGGGGTCATCCGTGGCATTGGCATCCATCGATGGAGGGACGGGGCTGCAGCTTCAGAATCGCAAAGACTTCAACTCGACCTCTTCCTAATTCACATGGTTATAATGATAGGTTCATCGTTGCCCACGGACAGCTCCTACGCTGTACCACAAACCCTGACGTACAATGCATGAAGAAGCAGCACCAGAAGGGGAGGTGAGGGGGAGGGGTAATGCGCTTGTGCTTGTTATTGGGACCATCCCACGTATGGATGGAGACTGGAGCACGTACATAGGTATCGTGAAAGCGAGGCGAGAGACTTAATCCTTTCTGTTGGTGTCTTAGTGGCCAAAGTGCGCATAACCCACTGCAGATGATTGCCATTGGACTGGCTGGTATTCTTCATCGTGTTCAATCATATCAAATGATTCATATCCAATCTGCAGTCTTTTGATATAGACGTCATGTCGGTTAAGCCTTCTCAACTTGAATGTTACAATGCATATCTAGCTCGTCTGTCTTAACGCCGGACCCCGTTCTCTCAACAATACTCGAGACGAGGTTTAGTTTCGATGCTGGTAAACTGGTAGCGTCTCTAGCTCAGCAAGCCTCCAGACTCCAGTCTTCCACAACCGGTTCTCAGAGACGACCCCGAGAAAAGGCCCGCAAGTCGGGCGATGAAAACATTGGTTCCGTGATTGTCTCGAAGCGAGTCCAAAAACTGACCAAAAATCTGCAGAGTAATGGAGCAATACCTACAGCAGAGATGCAACATACTAATTTCGAATCGCCGCCGATTTGTTGTCGTGCCCTGGACTGGAACCCTCGATTGAGGCTAGTAGCCTGCAGGTTCGTTTCTTTCTTTTCGTTTCACCTCATTCGTTGCACAGCGGCTTTGCAATGGCATGCAAGGAATTTTGAATAGAACGTGTGCTGTACCTATGTAGGTCATCAACGTTGAGGGATTGGCCACCATGAGCTCTGGACGACATACTACCTACGCAGTACATGTATGAGGTTGGCAACACAAACTCAGCCTTGTATCGAATTTGATACCACAAATGAAGACTGTAGAGGCCGGAAGCCTTCCTACTGGATACGGACCGGGCTTTGAACATTTGGTGTCATATCCCCAGTAGTTCTAAGAGGGCAAATATTGAATATTTTGCAGTTCTCGGTCCGAGGGGTTCAGGCAATATTGGATCAGAACGGCTGCAAATAGCTTCCAGAACCCTTCCGGCACTTGGACGAATAATTACAATCAATATGACTTAATATTCAACTGGCAAGACTCAATCTCAAAGACAAATTTTCGATTAGAGAATCCTTCTCAATGGATGCACCCCGAGATGATTGCAGGTGAGCAGCCCTATCTTGAGCAGCCCCTCCAGTAACACCCCGCCATTAGACCACAGTGGTGGTTGCTGCCTTGATTGAGGTGCTAGAGCTTGCCCTGCAGAGCTGAGCAAGCAATTGGATCCATGCGTGATCTCATTCATCAACCTGAAGTTCTGACCTTTCTCAACTTTTCCCATCTCACCAAGAAGCAAAGCCTAGCACTTCTTGCTTATCACTTTTCACTCTGGTCTTTTGCTCATCTTTCGATCATTTCTTTGCTTGCTATGTGGCTCCATACCGGTCAGGAATAGCTTTCTTTAACAACACCGGAACTTTGCCGTAGAGCCTACAATCTAACTACTCGCTTCAAAACCGTTACTCAACTACCTACCTCGTAACCTACCTGGGTATCTACCTACTTACGTATGGTATGGTATTACACACCCGTCGATTTCTGCGTTTGTGAACCCCTGTTCGACTACACTAGCTTGGTCGCCTAAAGTTAGATCGAAGCCGCCGATTCTGGTCAACTCTGTTGTACATGCGCGCACACGATCACCTCCCATCCCTCACCCTCAGCGCCAATCCCTGGATATCATTCGCAGCCAATATCCCGTCATCATTGTTCGTGTGCAGGGCAAACGTCGACGCCAACCGCCAGACACAACATCTCATCCCACGCTCACTCACGCATTGAGAAGGGGAATCAGCAGGCACGCACGCGATCGCATCTTCGTCACCCGTTGAACCTCCCTCAACAAACTCACACGCCCCCTCCATTCTCCATCTCCAAGTCTCGGGAGCCCGCCCCTCTCCGTCTTCATCCCGCTCGACAGCCTGCGTACCTACGGTACCCAGTTACGTGGTGCTGTAAATACCAACCTCACGCACCGACTTGCCCGTCTTGGAACATTACTCGTGCCTCGTGGGTAATTTAAACTCCTCGTTGTGGCCCGTGAGAAAGGTCCGGCGCCCCTCATCCATCTGTACACCTTCCACCACCGTTGTCCTTCCGTCTGGGGCAATCCATCGTCGGAGCACCTATTACCAGCAGCCTTTCCAGCAGCACGACTCCAGTTGAGCGTGCAGGTTCAAGGTTCACAATGGAACCCAGTGGCATGCACATCCCTGAAGGTGCGTTGTTGCAGCACGAATATATGTCGCCAATTGGTGAGTGCTTATTCCCATGTCCTACTCCAACCGATCGTCCCCGTGGTCTAATGCCGGCCTGTCGTTGGTTGCCGGCGTCTGCGCTTAACCTCCGTTGCGGCCGGTCCCCGTGGCGCTCCCCCGTTTACCCCGTCCGGGACAAGTTCGTTCCATATGCATTTTCATCCACTTCACATTTTGCTTTGATACACTTACAGTCAGACTCCATTCACATCCACGTCAATATCAATCCCAATTTAGGCTGGCGACGGCTTCCACTTCGGTCATGCCAGACAGTTGATCACATTCTCTCTCTCATGTTCCACGGTTATGCGGTTCCGCAATCTTCATGCTTGTACACCAATCACCAAGTCCAATCTCAAAATTCATAGCATTGACCCTTGCACTTACAAGTGTTTGTGCTTTGACTCTTCAACACATATGCTTTTGCCTTTCATGTAGCCATGAACCTATTGGCCCGGTTTCCTTTTCTACCGTCCACAGAGATCGCGTTTCCATGATCGTTCCCTTGCTTTCAAGCAGTATAGGACCATCTCAGGTGTCAATGCTATTTGCTTTCGTGCTCTTTCTTTGTGTGAAGTATCAACGCGGGCCTAAACCGCAGCGATGACATGCTATCGTCATACAATTAAGCGGATGATGGAATTGTTTGAGGGTTGATATCTTGTTCTGGGCATCAACAAGTACCATTCTGGTCATCTTCCCCCTCTGCTTCCTATGACTTACTTCCTGACTCCCCACGCATGATCTTTATTAGTCGACATCTCATGAATGACTCCCAACCCCATCATTACCCCCACGCAATTGCCGTTCGTGCCTCTCTCATCACCGAGTGCTGACTGATGTCTAGGATACTTCAAATCATCAAGATGCGGTTACTGTGGAAAACGTGGCAAGAGTCAGTCAAAACGTGAATTGAGCCCCTGCACCTCCACCTCTTGATCACTCACACCCGGCTCGCCTTCACTTACGTCACGAGATATTTGTGATTATACGGCCGTGTCATGGATGATTGCCTCTGAAGTATAGATCAATCATTTCCTCTGCCTTTCACCGAGCCCTTCTAGATCATTCGGTCTGAATGTAAGGCTAACTAGTACGTGGGGTAACAGGCTACGCTTATCATGCTTCGACATCATCTCTGAGCCCTGCATTTTACCAAACTCTCCTTGATAGGTATTGGAGACGTTCGGGTACTCTCATGTACCGACCTGATCAACGTCGATCATGTTGCCCTCACTACACTATCCGTCTTGATTCTAGTCAGTTCAAGCCGTCAAGGGACCAGCGACAAACGGTCAACCGGTTCAACAAGTATGTCATGGGAGATGCTTACATTAAAGAGGCTACTCGTCTATATCCCAAGTCGCGTGACCAGGCCAAGAAACGAGATAACCATTTCGATTTGGTCGAACGAATTCACGAGGCTGAGAATGCTAACCTGAAGAACCCCCCTGAGGCTGCGCACAAACTTGTTGTGACTTTGGAACATGACGATTTCACAGAGGAGAAATTTGTTGTATACCAGAACTACCAGGCGGTAGTTCACAAGGAAGCTCCGAATGAAATCACCAAGAGCGGATTCAGACGCTTCCTTTGCGATTCGCCTTTGAGGAGAGAGACAATGGTATCATCAGATGGGCGTGACCGTCGATTGGGCTCTTACCATCAATGCTATAGACTGGATGGCAAGCTTGTTGCCATCGGAGTACTTGACCTCTTACCTGAGTGCGTCAGCTCGGTTTATTTCCTTTATCACGAGAGCATACATCAGCACGCGCCGGGGAAGCTTGGTGCGCTGTATGAGATCGCTCTGTCCATTGAAGAGGGCTATGGCTGGTGGTACCCAGGTTATTACATACATAGCTGCCCCAAGATGTGGTACAAGATTGATTACTCACCTCAGTTTGTTCTCGACCCTGTCTCATTGACTTGGGACCCACTGGATCGAACGGTGCTGGATCTTCTCGACAAGAAGCCGTTCGTGAGCCTTTCGCTTGAAAGGGGACTGGCTTCTTGTGAAGATGCTAAAAGTTCTCCGACGTCCGACGAGGATACAAAGCTGAGCGACAAGCCTGAAAACAAAGAATCTGACTCTTCAGCATCTGGAGAAGAAGATGACAACAACTGGCTGTTTAATTCAGGGATGCCTGGCATCCCTCCGATATCCACTGTGGCTACCTGGGATATGGATCATATTGCTTTGAAGATTACTGCTGGTCCTCCATTATACGAAACCTCAGATCTTGTCAGCTGGGACGAACGTGGTGTCAAGGATTATCCGGGAATAAGGGCTGGGGTTGCTGAACTTGTCGCCGCAATTGGGCCTGACTTGATGGACCAAATTTGCCTCGACTTTTCTCCGCGACGATAGGCGAAAGATATAAAGACCAGGCGACGAATGGACCCTTCAGGTGTCGGCATAGACTTGTGTGCGCTGTCACTTGAGCCTCGACAGCTCGCCCCCGCTGGGTTCTACGATTCATGGATTATCACCCAGCAGGTTACAACTATGAAAGAACTCGGGAATTTAAAAAAGCTTAGAGTATAAATACTATCAAACCATATATTTCTAACAGATTCCATGCTCTTTAGCTGGCCCTATGTGTAACTTATTTGAGGCAACGACGGGGGTCTTGGTGAGGAAGCTGAATCTTTATCGATTTTCTGACCGCCAAGCTGCCCGTGTATCATAGAAATTCTGTTTGTCGGATTCTGCGAGCTTGAAGAAAGTACAAAACCGTTGCCGAAAGGTTTATAAGCAAGTGTAACTTATATTCCTAACACAATATTATTGTACCTTGATGTTGCGTCGTCAAATAGACGTGGTTGATTGGTGGCAGAGCTATGCTTCCAAGCTATCACCCCGCAATCCCCAACCAGCAGCCCACCACACTTTTTTCGTCTTATCTTATCATCCACCTCGGTGAACAACCAACCTTTTCAACACCAAAAACCAGCGTCATTGCCGCTTCACGTCGCATCTTTCACTCAAGCGACCAAGCGCGCAAGTTTGTATCTTAATCTAGAAGCTTCGCGCATATTTGGAGGCATTGAAAATTTACCTAAATTGTCGTTACGATGGCATCTCAGGTAAATCTCTTCTCGCCCGCCGAACTGGCCTATTTGCACCAGTCGCTCTCCTTACACCCACCGATTCGTCCCGATGGGCGCAGTCCTACACAGTTCCGTCCTTTGACAGCCGAGACAGGCATTCTTCCTGGCACCAACGGTAGCGCGCGCGTGCATTTTGCAGATGGCACAGAGGCCATTGTGGGAGTCAAGGCTGAAATTGAGAAGACGGGAGGAAGTGAGGAGCAGCAGCAGCAGCAGCAAGATGAAGGGGATAGAACAAGGAGCGATTGGCTCGAGTTAGCAGTCGAGATTCCAGGACAGAGAGACGATGAAGCCTCGACAATATTTCTGGCAGAGATGTTGAGAGAGGCGCTGTTGGCGGATAATGAGTTTGCCAAGAAATTGAGGATCAACAGGCGGTTTCACTGGCGACTATACCTTGACGTATGTCATTTCGCAATACGAAGAGAAGATATGGACGAAGTGCTAACTATGAAACAGGTTCTTCTAATATCTCCCCCACTATCATATCCCCTCCCGCTACTATCCCTCACAACACATCTCGCCCTTCTGGCAACGCGCCTCCCACGGCTCAAGTCTGAGGGCGACGAGGACCCAATGTTTGACGACGACTGGGAGGCTTCGACGTTCTTGTACCCTCGCGGGGGCGCTGGTGCAGCGGGTTCACGACCACCCATCACACTCCTTGTCGTTGCGATTGGCGACAACACTATTTTCGACCCTGCAAAGGAAGAGCTTGCTGTGGCGGAGACTGCGCTGGCTGTGTCTGTATCGGAGGTCCGTCGGGCCAAGACAGAGGGTGACATGGAAGTTGACAAGAAGAGCCGGGAGCTCAAGTTGCTGTCAATTCGCACCATCGATCCGCCATCGAGACTCACACCCCCCGGAGTACCACATACGACGAACGGTACTGCGCAGAAGGGAGATGCGCAGACGGCCGAGGGCGTGTGGAAAGCACCGTTGGGCGGAACCAAGTTTGGCGTAATGGATGGTATAATACAAGCTGTGATGGAGAAGGGTGGAGTTGCGGATGATGTCTTGGGAGGCTTAGAGGGCGTTGATCTCACGTGAGATTATGTATGAGTTCAATATGGGCGTGGTAGAAAACCACAAAGCCTCATGAGGCTGGATATTACATGTAATCGTACAACGTATGATCGATCCATGGGCATGGAGATGGTTATGTTACAGCTATATGATACATGTAGATTTTTGACTCTTTGTTTTTTTACATAGGTCAATATCTTAGAAGACACCAAACCACTTCTTCTTGGGCTCTTCAACCTTCTCTTGCACCTCAGTCTTTTGCGTAGGCTCCGCTTCCACAGTATCCAACTCGGGCTTGGGGTACTCCTCGCCCTTACCAAATACAACAGTGACAGGGTCCTTTGTCTCGATTCCGTGCATCTTCATGAAGAGGCGGCGTTTGGCAACATCGTCGAGGTGGTTGGTGCGGTGGTCCCTCGCCTTCTCAGCCTTATCCTTCTCGTGCAGAACGATGACGTTCTTCCAGGCAACGAAGAAGTGAATCGGGTGTGTCCAGAGGTCTGAGATGGGAGGTACGAGCTCCTTGTAGGGAGAGTTGTAGGCGTAGTTCATGAAGAAGGTGAAGACACCGAGGGTGAAGAGGGTTCCCTGGTGGGGCGGGGGTTAGTTGCATTGCAATTACGCAGCTCAAGCTGTACGATAGACGTACCATGGTGATAACAGTATGTAAGAGGCGGCTGTGCCAGAAAAAGTGCTCCCATGTCCCCTGGGGAGCCATCATGCCGGGATAGTGCTTCTTGTTCTGGGCAGCGACCTCGGAAGCGGTGAGCTCAGGGCCATAGTGCTTAGGCACATGGTTCTTCTTGAGTCGAGAACCGTGAGAAGGGGGGTTGAAGCGGGCGGGCTTCTCGAGAACAATGGGCTTGCCCTTTGAGGATGAAGATGCGAAGCGGATTCGGATGCTGTTTTGGGAGAGTGGGATGCTGATACCACGCCAGAGAGGACCCTGAAGAGGGAGGAGGAAGCGGGGGATGATGGCGCGTGATGCCATTATCTTTGTATGTAAAACTGTCTTTAAGAATAATGCCCTTTTGTCCTCCTCTTGCGAATTTGGAGCTTGGTTGTAGTGGTGGTTCGTGATGCCCTCACGTTTGCCCAACCAAGAAGAATCTTTTTTCCGGAGCCGTTGAGAAAGAAGCGAGGTCCGGCACGGAGGTCCCACTCCGTTTCTTTGTCCCGGTACTGGCTAAGCCCTATTAAGGTTAGCTCACTTGACTCAAGTGACTTGGTGACTGAGACAGACAATTTTTTTTCCCCGTCGTGAAAAGAGCCTGAGGATGATATGGTCATGACCCCGGAATAATGGAATGGGCATCGCCGATGCGGACCCACTTCGATATCTATGTCCCGACTTTACCCGGAGCCACAATGGCGGCGTACAGGGGGAGGAATCTCGGCTTACTTACTCTTGCACAGTGATTGGCTGAAACACTTCAGCCACCTGTGGCTTTCCAAGGCCAGTGGGCGATCCGGCGTTGTCCTAACCCAGTCGTGTCATGCTGTCATAAAGTTTTATTTTCTTGCCTGGCAACTTTTTTCTTTCTTCTCTTCTCCTTTCCACATCCACACTCTCAACACTCAATCGACTTCTTGCTCGTCTTTGGCTAACGCCTCTTGTTTTCTCTACTACCACTTTCCAACCCCTTAATCACAAACCACATTCACAATGGCTGGCGGTAAGTTTTTCCCACAGCACTCGCATTCACCTCACTTGGTTTGCGCCGGTGGCAGCACATGGCTTCGAGGGGTCAATTGAGGAGTACGAAAGGGAGACGCTCTGCGCAGAAGGTATCACGACTTTAATTCGAGTGTCGAGGGAATTTGGGTATTTGAAAATGGCACAAAGCGCTGTTTTGGTCACTGGCTGAGGTTGGCCAGCTGACCCTGTCGCCTGCGTCATTTACTCAGAACCGGTTTTCTCATGACCACGAAATGTCCAACAAGACTCAACACCAACTTGTGCAACGCCTCTAAAGAGCACAGCGACTCTTCTTTCGTCCTCTCTCACCCCCACGAACTTTGCCTGCTTATCCTCACCAAGAACTCACTCAACCGACCCAGTTACTAACTCGATAACCACAGGCGATATCAAGAAGGGTGCCAACCTCTTCAAGACCCGATGTGCTCAGTGCCACACCGTTGAGAAGGACGGCGGCAACAAGATCGGTCCTGCCCTGCACGGTCTCTGGGGCCGCAAGACTGGTTCCGTCGAGGGCTACGCCTACACTGATGCCAACAAGCAGAAGGGCATCGAGTGGAACGACGACACTCTCTTCGACTACCTCGAGAACCCCAAGAAGTACATCCCCGGTACCAAGATGGCCTTCGGTGGTCTGAAGAAGGCCAAGGACCGCAACGATCTCATTGCGTAAGTTTTTCTGACAAACTGAGCTGAGCTGCAGTCAGCTTTGGACATAATCTCGCAACTTCTCCAAAGAGGGTTGCCGGTGATACAATGATTCCAAACTGGCCGCACTCCGCCCCCCCTCACTGCATCAGATCAATAACTAACAATCCCAACAGCTACCTCAAGGACTCTACTGCTTAAGCGACTATAGATCGCGTGTAATGTTACGACTTTCGATAGATGGGGACCGCCAAGGGGCGATTGTACTATAGACTCTACCTACACAGCACTTGTTAAGACATGCCACGTGCTTGTACTTATTCCCATCTCTCCTCTTTATGCGTCTTCATCCGATACACCTTTTCGAGAAAAAGAAAGCCCGGCGTTGGTTGAGGCGGAACGGGAATGACACGAGACTCAAGAATAAAAAAATGTCCGCCTCGTTTAGATCCAGAGCCCCATTTTGTTACGATTAGACAGAGATTTAACGATTTCACCTCTCTTCTCTTTGACTTGGTTCAACGCCCCATAGTTATGCATTTAGAATCATTGTGAATGAACATCATGACAAGTTTCTGATCCAATCTCATCGTTGATCAACCAATCTCAGGACTGTCAAATGCGATTACATTCCTCTCTCTTCCCCTCCGATAGCCGAGCGCCCCGTAGGAAAGAGGGTCAGCTTCGCAAACCGGTTCTTTTTCCTGAGCATATTTTTTTTTCGCACTCCAAGATTTTATCATGATGGATGATTGCCGAGCTATTTCCGTTCGTATCCGTTGCTCCGGCGGCGTATGCGGGACCTGCGGCGATCGGCGGACGGTTGTCTCTGTTTTTGGGGATTTTGGGTTTTTTTAACCCCTGGCATGCATAGCGAAGGTTCATTGACAGCCCAGTTGTTGGAGAAATAAGCCACGGCGTGGCTTGTGTTGGGGTTCGGTGTGACGTTGTGTTGAAGGTGAAATGAATGGTAGGATAATGATTGATCAATTCACTATGAGTTTATCCCCAAGATTTTGGGTAAGTCGTCATAATAATATTATTAAAAAGGCGTCAAATAGTGTTTCCCGGAAGATGCTTGGAGAAGACACAAGCAAAATGGGCCTGCATTTCCTAGTTGCATGTTGATTTAGGATCCCACGATCTACTATCATCACAAATCACTCCAAGACTTCCCCAACTTGACCTAAGACTTCCCCAACTTTACCTAAGACTTCCCTAACTTTACCTCGAGCTTCCGATATGTCTCGGGGTTTTGCACACTTCTGTAGGTAGTGGATAGGGCATGCTCCCAATCAGCCTCGTTGATGGTGGTTTTTTCTTTGGTTTTAAGATACCGTTTGATCGCACTTTGGGCTGCATTGACGCGCAATGCACCCAAATCAGCACCACTGAAGTCGGTACAGCGGGTATCACGAGCAATGTGGTCGAGGCTCTCGAATTCAGCAGGTGTTGCGTTGGGGTGGTTTGTGCGATAGATAGCACGTAAGATATCGACTCTTTCGTCGGGCGTAGGAAGGTCGATGAAGAGGCGGACATTGAGACGGCCCGGTCGAAGCATGGCCGGGTCGATCATATCCGGGCGGTTGGTTGTGCCGATGACATATACGCCTGTGCGGTCTTTGACACCATCGAGCTCTGTGAGGAGGGCGTTGACAACACGAGTTCCAGCCTCGGTAGAGGCACTGTCACGTTTGGGGACAAGGGAATCCATCTCATCAAAGAAGACGATGCAGGGTGCTGATGAGCGTGCGCGGTTGAACAGTTCACGCACAGCGCGTTCTGATTCACCGACATACTTATTGAGGAGCTCAGGCCCGTTGACGAGGATGAAGCTGGCTTGAGCTTGGTTGGCAACAGCTTGGGCAACTAGTGTCTTGCCACATCCAGGAGGACCCCAGAGAAGACAGCCGGCTGGACGAGTAATACCCATCTCGCGGAAGCCTTCGGGTGTCTGGATGGGGCCGATAATAGACAAGTCGAGCTGCTCGCGGGCAGCTTCAAGGGCGCCGACTTGGTCCCAGGTGACGTTGGGGATGACGGTGAAGCCTTCATTTCGCAGCAGGGGGGTGAAGTCTTTGATCGCTGTCTTGAAGTCTTCCTGTGTTAGAGGGATTATGCTTGGTTCTGGGAAGGGAGAAAGCAGTTGTTCGTCTGCAAGTTCCATAAAGTCGGGTAGTTGATCGGGCGGAAGTTGGTCAAAGTGTTTATCATACTGGTCAACATCCATATTGCGCTCTGCCGCAACTTGCTGTGCGAGGGTCACAACATTGACAATATCAGCACCAACAAATCCGTGTGTGATCTTGGCCAGCTCCGAAAATTCGACGTTTTCTGATAAGTAATTGTCTTTTGTGACAAGCTTGAGGATATCCTGTCGAGCGTTGAGGTCTGGTACCCTCATCTGGACTGTACGCTCGAAAAAACCAGTTTTAAGTACCGCAGGATCGACATCTGTGATTCTCGATGTCGTAGCCATGGCAAGGATGTGTCTGTCCTTGTCTTGCTCTTGTTCAATTCGTCGCATCTGTCGCATAAACTGGGTAACGTTGCGACGATGGCTCTCGCTGTGGGCGCTGGTTCCAGATTTCGACATATACCAGTCAAGTTGCTCAATGAGAATGATGCATGGTGCCACTCTCATGGCTTCTTCAATCGCATCGTTCAGGCTCCTCTCCATGCGTTCAGGCTCCTCCAAGCATCCAGTTAGATACACAATCGGTACTTCGATTTTCGAGGCAAGGAATCTAATCAGCGACTTCTTGCCAGTTCCAGGCGGACCCGATAATAGAATGCCTGGGGTCTTTCGCCAGTGATTGGCAGCATGCCCTTCTGGCCATTTCAGGAGCTGATGTGTTTGTTTGGCAAGCTCCTTGTAGATATCGGCGACGCCGCCAAGTTGCACCGAGTCAGAAGGGTGTTCGACCTTGTGCCGGCTCGATTTCTGCGTCTTCTTCAGGGGTGTCTTCTCCTGCTTCTCTGCAGGCGCAGCATCTGTGTCCGTTAAGGCGCCCTTGGGTGTAACAGCGCCATCCTTTGCGCGGTCTTCACCATCTTCCTGCACACGGCGCTTCTTGATCGTGCGGGATCCTTCGTTTGCAGGTTGAGGCGCTGTTTCTTGAGAAGCGGGAGTGGTGGCTGGAGTAGAAGTCTGGTGCCAGTGCTTCGTCATTTGCCTGTTGAGAAGGAAACGGTCGTCATCTGGTTTAGGTGGCTCCTCGAGGGCAGCTTCGGAGTCGCTTGAGTCGCCAAGCTCTTCTTTGCGGAATTGAAGTACCCGATCGATCGCGTCTTCAAGGGGACGTTTCTTTTGCCGGCTAAGACTCGAATTTGACCTTTTGATGGCCTCGTAGACGGCGGTGGTGGTCTTGAAAGGCTTGCCGTCATTCGCATCTTCGAGCTTTTTTAGGACGAGATAAACATCGCGGTCAAGACCCTGCCTCAAATTAGGGCGAGGCCTTTTGGCTCCCAACGTCATGTTGCGTTGCTGCGAAGAGGTGTTGGAGTGAAGTCCAAGATCCTCAGAGTCCGACATGATTGCTAGCGGAAAAAAATAAAAAAGGTTGAAGGCGGCGTGGGTGACAAAAATGCAACAGCGCTTCCGACGCGGGTATGGATGGGAGTGAGTCTCTGCCTGCTAATTTATACTATCAACCTCGGGAAACCTCTCTTTTTTATACTTGTATTGGATCATAAGGTTCAGGCAGCAGCTGTGAGTTGTTGAGAACTGTAACGTAAGGTTATTGTGTTTTTGGTGTGGTGCTTCAAGTCTATTATTGTATCCGTACCTAGGTAGGTAGGTATTCAAAGACCTATTGTGTTATTCTTGTCGCGGATATTCAGGTAAACATTAGGCCTAATATTAGGTAAGTTAGGTAAGGTAGCCAGAGTATTTATGATTACCTATCCTAAAGATCGAAGATTTCATGAGGTTTTCAATATCATTAAATATCTTGTAATGCCCAATGACTTTCTCGCTTGACCTGGGGGCGTATATTGAATTCAAGCACGAGGAACTGCTTATACTATTATGTCAACTTAGAGGGGTCTCGCTTATCGATAACACCCTGGACCCCAGTTTCTGCGCCGATGACGATGCTTTCCCTCGTGACAATCGAATCGTTGAAGCGACAACCTCAGTTATACTCGTCGCGCAATTTCTGCCCAGCCTCACGATAAGCTCACTCAAGTCTATTCTATATACGAAATAAAATAATCATAATGGGCGGAAATGCGAGTAAAGTAACAGCCCAGGACAAGTAAGCCCCTCGCATCTCCTCGCGATTGCGCTCGTGACCGCCAATACTAAACTCCCCAGGGCCATCCTGGACATGAAGAACCAGCGCGATAGACTTCACCAGTACCAACGGCGCATCACAGTCCTCACAGATAAAGAGACCGATATCGCAAAACAGATGCTGGCCAAGGGCGACAAGAAGCGCGCTCTGTTGGCGTTGCGGCGCAAGAAGTATCAAGAGTCGCTGCTAGCTAAGACGGATGCGCAACTGGCACAGCTCGAGAAGCTTACGAACGATGTCGAGTTTGCTCTTATACAGAAGGATGTTGTGTTTGGACTGCAGCAGGGGACCAAGGTTCTTAAGGAGATCCATGCGGAGATGGGTGGTATAGAGAATGTGGAGAAGTTGATGGGCGAGACAGCAGATGCTATCGCATATCAACAGGTGCGTTGCTGCGATCTTGTTGAGCTACAAATTGGAATATGCTTATACTCCTCTAGGAAGTTAGCGATATGCTTGGAGGTCGCATCTCTAACCAGGACGAGCAAGAAGTGGAAGACGAATTGGAAGCCCTCGAAGCCGAGCTCACAGCTCCAGCCCAGAAGCTACCCGACGTTCCCAACGCGCAACTACCAGAACGACAGCAGGAGCAACAAGTTGAGGCGCAGGCCGAGAGGACGAAGCAACCAGCCATGTTGGCAGCATAACCGAGGGGCGAGACATTTTGACAGCATTTGCATTTCGAGAGTTTTTACTATACTTAGACTTGGGTGTATACAGCGGGCAACACGAGGCGTTGAGGCATTTTGCATTCAAATCACCAAACAGTATCTTTATCAATGTATCGTTTCGCTTCTCTATGCGTACTTGCTGATGAGCTTTCTCATAATGGACATGGCGCCTCCTCGATAACCACCGCCGAACATGGCATAGTGGTTAAGGTGATGATATCTGAGATGTCAGTATGATGAGTGCTAAGAAGAGGGGTGGTCTTACAATTCGTATAGTTTCACTCTGTCTTGCCACTCAGCTACTGGCTCTGCCTTTGGCACCAGCTCATGATACTCTTGCCAAAAGTGGTTTGTGAAGCCGCCAAACATGTTCATAATGCCGAGTTCAAACTCGGAGTGGCCATACACAGCTGAGGGATCATAGACGACTTCCTCACAACCACCTTGACCAGCAATCTGCCCCTTCGAGTGATTTCCACTCCACAAGTCACCGTGGATAACGACTGGTTTGATGTTCTTTACGACATCATCCCCAATCAGCCGTGGAACTACCTTGGTCGCAACCTTTTCGACCTCTTCTTCCAGTTCCGGGTCAGGACCATTGTTGCGAACCGCGTGGCGCGTGATGTGTCTCAGGCGGTTGTCAGCATAAAAGTCAGCCCATGATTCCCGCAATGAGTTGTCCTGCTCTGTAGCACCACAGCATGTTGAAACTGGGAAGCCAAACATGGGCTTATCGTGTCCAGGTGGGATTGGCGCGGGCGTTGTGTGCAGCTGCGCAACCTTTGAGGCGAGAGTCCTTCCTGAACCGCCTGTAGCTGAGGATCCCAGGTCGAGGAAGTCAGTGGCGAGAAAGTGATGTCCTGGACGATCAGAAAGAGCTCCATGGGCATGAGATCTGGGACAGAAGTTGGGTACTGCATCAGCTATAGCGTTGAGAGAGGCATGTTCACCTAATATGTGTTAGAAGATCATGATATCACAGTCGCGAGCGAACAAGATGTATAGATACCTTTAAACATAACCTCGGCATCTTTCCCTGTCCCCGTCTTCACAAAGTAATTAAGAGGCTTCCCGTCTTTCTCTGAAGTTATCTTGAATGTAGATGCAAAGCCCGAACCACCATGAGAGTTCATGGCCGAGTTGGTGGGGTCAAGGCCTAGGGCCTCGATGATGGCGGGGTCAACTTTCGTATGTGGCATGGTTTTCTAAGGTATCGGGCAAAGAAATAGAGAAGGGAGATGATATTCAGGTACGCGAACCGGTGAGTTATTGATAGCGTTTTCTAGCTTAACTTTGCTGAATGGAGTGGTGGGAGGTTGTTGTGTGGGATGGGATGGGGTGACGTCAAAGCTGGTGATGGGGATGTTAGTAATGCGGAAATATGCACGACAGAGTGATTGCACATATGCAGCTTTATTTCTTCTAAACTAGGTAGATTGTGTCAAGTATTAAGGGGGAGGGAGTATGATGTTACTCTGTCATCATATCAAGATAATAAACATGATTTATTAGTCAATATCTCATCCGTGTGTCTTCCAAAGTTAGACTGTCTTGGAGGTCCAGGAGTTACTGCGCACTGACATACAACCGAACATCAAGGCTGAAGGAGATATGCAAGTGCAGTGCTCACCAAGCGTGAAGAACAGTAGATGATGTGGTCTGAGTACCTAGGTAGTCTGAGTCTGAGCAGTTACTGTAGGCTGTAAGCCTAAAAGGAACCTTCAGGTCCCTCCATCCCTTGAGAGCTCGGGCCAGTATACATCTTTGTCCTTGTCACAGCAAGTAATAGATAGGGAGGATAATGATTATATTATTGGACTCGCTGGCTCTTTTTGTAATAAGACCGGCCAGGTCAGGCCTGTCTTGTACTGTCTGTATTGTATTGTAAGACCAAGACATAAACTCCGCCTCGGACCCGATCCGAATCAACAGCCTATCCCCACTCTTCGGATAAGCCCACTTCGGCCCCGTCAAATCCAATCTAATCCAATCCAATCCAATCCAATCCAATCAATGCCCAAGCAAGTCCAAGTTCAAGCTCAAGCTCAAGCTCATTCATATTGTGATTTGTTACACATGATGTGATGTAATATCCTTGTTGTTTCCGACAAACGCCAGGCGTAAAAGATGTGGGCGGTATAGATCAAAATGCCATAAACTCAACTCGCTATTCGTTCCGATAGTATTTCGTAAGGACCAGGGCTCGGTCTTATTGCTTGGTGGGGGTCTCAATGTATGATGAGGCAGCACAAGTTGTACCACTGCTGAGTGATGCGTTATCTGAGTCGACATTTTGTGTCCCCGACGATGAGGACATGGAGAATGAGGCCGAGTTGCTGGAGTGAGATCCCCCGTTGAAGCAGGTTGTGCAAGGACACAGAGGGTTGTTGGTCATGGGCGGTGGAGGTGCGCAGTGACGGGCGAACCAGCTCTTGACGGATGAAGGCATGATGATAATGTGTGAGGGAGGTTGTAGCAGTAGTGATAGTTGGTTGGTGTGTAGTTGGGGTAGGTAGTGGAATGTGTCACGTCTGAAGTTGGTATCTCAAGTCTAAGTTGTGTTGTAAAACGCTTGCTAAAGGTCAAAGAAATCAAGGAGGATGCTCTGGATATTTATATCTTTGACATCCCAACATTATAGCAAGCATGTGGAACCCGGAAAACAGGCCGAGCGTCTTTGTCACAAAAAGATTCTTCTCGTCCTCCAGTCTCAAAAGCCAAATCTCGAAGCCATCCAAGTAAAAAGCCAAGCACACCCACACCCACACCCGCCCCTGCTACGCCCATGATCCATGCACGGCAACAAATGGGGTCGCCTCCTCTTCTCAGCCGGATACCGAGAGACGTCCGGGCAAAAAGTGGGCTCGGGAATCTATATCACATATGGCGATGCCTTCATTTTTTACCGCTTGCTCTAAGACGTTTTATATCCTCTCCTGATACAGCGTTTTGAAGACATGCTTCCCCAGAGCCAAGACTATTCTTGCATGGGAGGATTATGGCGCGGTTTTTTTGGTCTTATTTTCCCCTCACGAATCTCCATTTCCCCGCGTTTCCCCCCCAATCGAGAGCCTGGGGAAGGGGAGAATGCAAGGGGACACGTGCTATTAGACGGGGGATGAGCGCGGCAAGCGATTGTGGTCTTATTTGAGCTTCAAGACTGGCGGCATGTGGCTTTTGGGTGTTGCGTGTTGAAGAGGAAGTGGTTTGGGGGCGTTGGCACGTGTGAGTGACGGATGATTTGGATGAGCTCACTACGAGATGCTGTAGGTAATAGTTTATTACCTTAGGTAAAAGACATATATTATTTCCTTAAATAGGTAGCATAAGGCTTCTAGGCTATATACCTTGTGAAGAGCATACAGAACTGCTCAAATCTTACCTAGATTTATCTGTACCTACATACCTAGGTAGTTTTAGGTATTCCTTCGTAGATATTAGCAATATTAGCCATGAAAGCCTAATGGTATTTATAAAGATAAATTAAATGATTTGCATTAATATTTGCTGCAGTACTAGTATTATAAGTATTTTATTAGTGAATTGTTCTTGTAAGTCGACTAGTAGTCAGTATACCAAATTATCTATATTGGGATACACCAAACGGCGGTTGACTTACACGCCCATAGCCTGTAATATTCATTTAGTCATACCAACCTAACTAAAAACAAGATAACTTACTTTCTCGAAGCCACTCTTTTCCTAAATCACCCAACATGCCATCATCTCTCACCACATTTCAGCCTCATCACATATCCCCTTCTCATCTCAAACAATCACGCTACTCACCCAACAAACAAAATCCATCTACAGATTCATCTCAGATAACGTCGGTCTTGCGTCGGCATTCGCTAACCAAACCTGCTTCAGACAAACAACACACCCATGTCCCCCTTATCGGCTCCCTCTATAACTCAACTCGCATGCGGCTCTTCCGCAGTGGATCTGGAAATGAAACCGACGCAATTCCCGCCTCAAAGCTATCGGAATGAGAACCCATTGGCTCCAACTTTGCGGCTCAACCCGATGTCTTATCTACCCAAACGTCAGGAGATTTTTTTTGCATCGTTTTTTTCAGGTTCGACGTGGGTCACTGACAAGGGGAATAACCGAGGATAAGTTGAGATTTGGGAAAATTCTGTTGTTTTGAGGCAGGGTTTTTATTTTTATTCATGACGGTGAGTCATGAATACTTGTTTGTAATATATTATGTTACTACGTACGTGGATAGGTAAGAGGCGAGGAAAGAGAAAGGAGGAGAAAGCTACGATATGAAAGGGGAGTGACTTCGAGGTTGAGGCTGACTTTAGGTTGCCATGGTTGTTGGTGTCAGGCGAGACAAGAGATCGCCAAGCCTAAGGCACTATAACCAGCCCATGAGATGCGGCTCTCAACTTCACCTGTACAATACTTGATATTCCCGGAGTAGCTCCTCCTTATTTGCTTATTTCTCCTTGCACCACACGATTCGTTACTCTGCTCACTACAGTCTCCTCCACTCTCCTGATTTGTTTTACATTCACATACGTATTCGTAAAGACAGTTCATGACATCCCATTATGAGCTAAGAATGCGGCTCTGAGACGATGCATGCAATCGGGCCCTTACATCCGAGAGATTTATTAGCCGAGTCTGGACCGAATTATCGAACAGTCTTCATATACATACTACAAACAGCCCATCTTATATGACTCTTCCCCTTCACTCTCCAAGATGACTCTTCTGTTGTACCTGAACTTGTTCCTCATCCCTCATGGACTCACCATAATGAGCGAGATGCTCTTGACACCAGTCAAAGTTGGCTGTACAGAATTCAAGCTTTCTCATTTTGTCAACCATGGAGGTTGAGGCCAATACGTATTTTTCAGTCTTGGGAGCCTCGCTGTTCGGTTATTCACCTCACAAGATTCGACCTGTCATCGCTCAGCTATTCACTTCGGTACTCACGCAATCAAGACACACCAAGGACATCACGGCATCAAGAGCATATATGCAGTTTGCAGAGCGCGGATACGCAAAAAAATCATCTTGTTGAGGACCATGTCACCCGTCCATCCTTTGTTTGAATCATCCGTCCTTCTATCGAACCAATCGGACATATTCGAGAGCATCGAAACCATGCGTCTTGCGAAGCAGCGAGCTCCAAGACTGGTCGATGCATGCTAAATTAAAAACAGGAATATCCACCCATATCTCCCACTCTTTCGTGAGTGTTTGATCTACTCTCGGTTTGGTTGGAACCGCAGCCTCTTGGAGCTCAGCCTCACATGTTGTTATTATATCATATCCTCACCACTGCTCATCTCAAAGCATTGTAGTTGGGCTTTTTAGATTCCGAGAGTGAACTCAACACCGACATCGATATCACGGGCTATTGAAGCGTTAGCAATCAGAAAAGGATCTGAGGGAAAAGGTAACTTACCCAGCTTGACGACCTTGGACAGCTGGACGGCCTTCTCGGCGGCGGTTTGTAGGTCATCGATGGAGAAGATCTTGAGGCCGGAGTCGTTGATGAGCTGGTGAGCCTGCTCGACGTTGGTACCCTGGAGACGGGCAATGATGGGGATCTTGAGGTTCAAGCTCTCGACGGTCTTGATAAGACCAGTGGCGATAGCATCACATCGGACGATACCACCAAAGATGTTGACGAAGATGGCGGTGACCTTGGCATCGCTGGTGATGAGCTCGAAGGCCTCCTTGATGGCGGCGGGAGTGGCACCACCACCAACGTCGAGGAAGTTAGCGGGCTGACCTCCGTTCAGCTTGATGATGTCCATGGTGGCCATGGCAAGACCGGCACCGTTGACGAGGCAGCCGATATCACCGTCAAGCTTGATGAAGTTGAGGTTGGACTCGGCAGCGCGGACCTCATCGGGGTCCTCCTGAGTGGTGTCGCGCCACTCGAAGACCTCCTTCTGTCGGAAGTCGGCGTTGTCATCGAAACCGAACTTGGCGTCCATGCAGAGGACCTGGTGGTCAGAGGTCTCAGAAAGAGGGTTGATCTCAATCTGGGTAGAGTCCTTCTCGGTGAAGATCTTGTAGAGCTTCTGGATGGTGTCCTTGGCCTCCTCGATGCACTGCTCGCTGAAGCCGAGCTTGGTGGCAATCTCGCGGGCAACTTCGTCGGTCACACCAACGTTGATGTCAATGTAGTTGGTGTTGATAGCGTCGGGGGTCTCCTTGGCGACGGTCTCAATGTCCATACCACCCTGAGAAGAAGAGACGATGACGGGGCACTGGTTCTGACGGTCCATGAGGATGGCGAGGTAGAACTCACGGCGAGCGAACTTGCGCTCGCAAATGTAGACAGAGTTGCAGAGACGGCCGCCAGCACCCGTCTGCTTGGTGATAAGGTTGTGGCCGATCATCTGCTCGGCGAACATCTCAGCCTCGTGGGGAGAGTAGATGACACGGACACCACCCTTGAGACCGTTGTCGAAGGTACCCTTTCCTCGGCCACCGGCAAGGACCTGGGCCTTGATAACCATATCATCGTTGCCAATCTTCTCAGCGATCTCCTTGGCCTCCTTGGCGGACTTTGCGACGGAACCCTTGGGGACACCAATGCCGTACTGTTGAAGTGATGTGTGGTTAGCAACCCATGACATGATTGTAACGGTGACAAGCAAGAGTGGTCCCATTGTTTTTGTTCGCAGTATCGACGATCGTCAAAGGGGCTCTTGAGTAGATAAAACCTTACCTGTCGGAGGAGGTCGGCAGAGAGGTACTCGTGAATGCTCAGAGCTCGTCGTTGTTGAACGCCAGGGAATCGAGCGGCAGGGGCAGCAAACTGGAGCTATAAGATGGTAAAGTTAGCAACAGTTTATACGTCTTGGGCGCATCACCAAGCTTTGGGGAGGCATAGAATTGCAAGTACAGTACCTTTGAGGCGTTGAGGGCCGAAGCCACAGCACGACTACGGCCGAGCTTGAACATTGTGACTGTGAGAGGAGGAGAAGAGGGGAGAAGTGAGGGGATTCAATATGGAGATGGAGGGGAGATGGAGGGAATAAAGGGAGTAGATAGCAGAAGGTACAGTAGAAAAAGAGGTTTTCGGATGACGAGGAAAACCAAAGCGAATGGAATCCACGAAGCTAGGTCCTTGGTTGGCTCAATCAATCAATCAGGAGCGCAGGACAGACCACCCACTAACCCAGGCTTGTGCTCTACGGTTTGATCCACTATTTTGGGCACGGGATTTGTCGGGCTAACTTTCAAGTGGACTGCTACAGAGTTCAGACAGCATACGGTACAATTAATTGTAGGTACCTTGCGGAAAAAGACATTCACCGAGAGGAGATGACGATAATTAGATACTTGATGTTGTGGTGTTTTTGTGGTTTGTGGTTTTATAGCGTCTTTTTAACTGTTGTGAATACTACAAGTTATTATTGAACTGAGTCCTTCAGCAATGAATGGATGGACTGGATGTCTTGTGCTCCTCGGTGATGCAACAGAATATACAGCTTTTCCGGTCTCATATGACACGACATGACATGACATCCATGGCACTCAACAGCTGTTCTCGGTCGAAAACTGACCTTGTTCGGTGACCATGATCCAGCATCTGCCGTCTCAGGGCTTTTGAAGATTGATCCAAGCCCACTCTTTTACTAACCGCCAAGCCTATTCCAGCACGGCACAAGACTACCGAGCTCTTAAATTCGGTCATGCAAATCCGTCTCATAGAGGTCTTGCAATTCCAAGGTGAAGCACGAATAAAAAACCTTGTCTGACCTCTCCGGGTTTCGGCTACAATAGGCACCTAGTTGACCGTATTTCCCCCACATGGAGAACGATGTCCTGTGAATGGATAGGATCAAGACTCTCATAGTTAGTTAATGTTCATGATATTCAGAAAATATTCATTATACTACACTGATTCTATAAACCCTCCAAACGGCGTCCCAATAACCTTGCCCTTCTCATCCCATCTCACCCCCTCACCTTTCAACAACCTCCTCTTCTCATCAAGAGTGATTCCCTCACCATCCTTTGGCCACTTCCCCTTGAACCCGCCCAGCTTACCTCCAGTGGCCACGACACGATGGCATGGCACCTCTGGTGCAAATGGATTCCGTCGTAGCGCGTTGCCAACCGCTCGAGGGGAAGACTTTAGATGTGCGGCCATGATGCCGTATGTTGAGAAGCTGCCCTGTGGGATTTGGCAGAGTAGTGTCCATACTCTTTTTTCGAAGGGTGTACGGGTCGATGCTTCGATCAGTGCAAGTTCGTGAGCCATTATTTTGGTGTAGTCTGTGGTGGTTGAGGTAGGTGAAGACTCCTTTTTTGTCTTGGAGACTTTGACTTTGCGATCTTCTTGAGGCTCTTCAAGGGGTCTCTTGCTTTTGCTTTTAGTGATAGGTGCCATAGCTATATGTCTCAATAGGCGTGGTAAAGGAAGAAGTATCTTGACTGAAATTATTGGATAAGTTTCCAGGAGATAGGTTCTGGTTCTTTTGAAAGGGTTCAATGTCGATGTGAGTCGCGTGAAAGCATGGAAGAGCTACACGCTTTATAATTACAGGCTTCGGCAATGCGCCACGTCAAAGGGCGTGGTCGACGCCAACATCTAGAGCAACACACATCGCGTAGTCATGTGATTTGCCTCAATCACACACACGCCGCGGTATACAGTGATTATAAATGGTATGAAACAAATCAGAAACGGGAAATAGTAAAATACCTGAGAGAAGTGAAATTGTTAAGTTGTGCATGTTTTCTCATGCATTACTCGTTCTCGGGCTCTTGTCTTGAACCATTACTTTCACCTTATCTCATTTTTGGAATAAGCTTGCGTCTCTTCTCGCTCTCAGAGCACGGGCCGGTCACTACAGTCTTCATTTACTAGACCATTCTGTAATAATAATTATGTAGTCGATGCTCTTATTTACATCAACATGATTTGTCCTATATATGCGGCCCTCAGCTGTGATCATATTATTCCATATGCCTCATCAACTCTGTATCAAAAAGCTGCGCAATGGTATATATAAGGTATTTTCTCAAGCAGACCGAGGTGCTGTCTCCAATCTAACCCAACGCCGATGATTATGCCGATCTGAGGCCCTGACTCCCGCCGGCTCCTGTTTTCATTTTTTTACAAGACGCAGCTTGCACTGCCTCTACATATGCTGTAGGTTGGACGTCCTAGGGCATGATTCTGGTCATTACAGGACTGCCCTGTCCTTAGTTTCGAGATGATGAGCATGCTTCTCTCAGACTCTTGTCGTTTCTAAGCATGAATGACGTCGTCTCGTAAATGGTGGCTTTGTTTCGTGATATGTTGATGCGATGACCAGGCACTGGGTTTCATTCTAAACCATGAAGGATTCTCCACAGCCGCATTCCTCTTCTGAAAGTAGGTCGTTAATATCATGATACGTGCCTGCAATGGGTGATGTGGCGACTTACTGATATTGGGGTTCTTGAACACAAAACGCTGGTTGAGCTTATCCTCAACATAATCCATCTCACTTCCAATAATGCTGAAAAGCGCCTTGCTATCGATCAAAACCTTGACGCCATCCTGCTCAACCGTCTCATCAAAAGCGCCGGGCTTCTCGACATATTCAAGGTGGTAGGCCAAGCCGCTACATCCTCGGTTCCGTACACCGACCTTGATGAGCTTCGGCTCAGGCTGGTCAAGCAGTTCTCTTAATTGCTCTACTGCAGAGGGCGTCAACTTCATAGCGGCCTTGCGAGGTCGTAGCTTAGGTCGTGGTCTAGTCGCCTTTGGCTTCTGAGCCTCTCCTTCGTTTAGCTTCGGAGCCGACGCCGAGGATGTGGGAGCAGCATTTTGTGTCGTTGTAGCTTCTTGTTGCTTGGGTGGTTGGGGGTGTTGAGGTTGTTGAGGAGGCGGACGTGTCTCGTGGACCTTAGGAAGAGGATCAGGTTGCGTTATTGATGTTTCGGGGACGTCGTCATTTCTCGGAGGCGTAGAAGTATGGGTGGGAAGGGTGTATGAATGGTAAGCTACGGCGAGAGGTCTAGACGTTGAGAATTGCCTCAGAGTGAGAGAATTGCATCCCCGTCGCAGAACGAGTCTTGTTACCGATCTTGAGGCGAACATGATCGACGCATGGGATATGTGATGTTGGTTGAGGTTGAGGTTGAAGATGCAATGGAAGGCAAAGGTTTAGTGGATGGATAGTGGAGGCCTATGATTTCAAAGCCGGTTCCTCGGTGCTAAAGGCGATTGCTTCCGGAGACCGTTGGTACGTCAGAATGGCTCCCCGATCTTGTCCGAGCCAATCAAAGGCTGAGAATTTGTCAGGCTCACGTGATGCCAATGAACAGAACTCGGATGAGACAAAGATCATGGCAAACATGACAGATAATGACATTAGAAAGATATCGAACGAGCCTATACTGTACAGAAATAAATATGCCCAACTTTAATTTGCAGAGGCGCCGTTCAATTGTGCATAGGCTGTATGTGAATCTATAAAAAAATGCATCAATCCCCCCGGTAGATTCCAAAGAAGCAGGCCATCAGGGTTTATAATTCTGACTACACCTTATATAATCCACCAAGACCCTGATGATCATATGAGAAAGCGATAGGATCGACCTGAGCACAAATGATCAAACATGACTAGTGTCTCGGTTCACAGTTGCGTTGATGCATGTGTTGCTTCTAGCAGTTCAGAGCCGCCAATATGTCGAGCTGCCACTGTTCGAGTGCGAGGCATATCGAAATAGCATTACTACTGCTGGTCCGAATTTGTCTCAGAGAACTAATAACTAGGTATAAAAGGCATCTTCTACTCCGTATAGACCAGCACAGGTGATGGAAGTCAACAAGGAAGGCATCATAAGTTACACAAATTAATTGTCATGATATTGGAACATGGATTGTCGATCACCCATGCAACTGAACCGATGCTTTCATGCAGGCTCTTTAAACAGAGTAACAATCAGATTAATGACAGTTGTTTATCTCAACAACGTAACATGCAGTACCAGCAATGATGAGGATGCAGCAAGACTCCATCTTATACCCACAATCAGACAATCAGCGGGTTGCGGTGGTAAAAGAAGCGGCCGCTTTATCTCGGTTTATAGCCCAGCTCAGCCCCTGATTGAGTAACGAGGACAAATGAATTGCGGCTGAAAGTGAAACATAGTCAACTCACGAGTATCAAACGGGCAGGACAGGCCGACCGGCCTTGGGACCTTTCGATATACTATCGTAGTATCCGCAGTTGAGCGAAACGTTACATGCGGGTATAAATTAATGGGACTGGGAACCTCGTGCATGGTCAGGGCTTGGCTTGGAGATAGGATCACTCAGACTTGTCATGGTGATATCGCATGTTACAGAGAAACAAGGAATTAACTACGGGGCGGAATGCAATAGGTATGTAAGAGATTCAGAGACAAAATGGCAAGATGACAATTTTCGTAATGGAACCTGCAACTTCGTATCGGCATGTCTATCTATAGGCTGGGTGTGATGACTTGCATCCATGCAAAGAGAGAAAAGGTTGGTTATTGGCGAACCGTTGAACTGGTTTCTTTACCGAGGGATGGTGTTAGTTGACCAATCACGGAGCTTCACAGTCGGGCCTTTCCCCTAGAGCGTCCTAATTTGATCTGGGGTTTAGTTTACTCTGTAGGGCAGCTACTCTAAAAACGTAGAATGGCTTGTCTAGAAGTGGCATCAGAAAAGCAACCATTTACTCTACAGGTAGTCTGCAATGCAGTACCTAAGTAAATGTTACGTTTGCCAAGAAAGCTACAATATCATGAAGTTTACCTTGAGAATGAATGTAATCTATGACCTCATTAGACCATGCCAGTCTCATCTTGGCATCTAGACTTGGTAGTAGAATCCACAATCAACCTTAGCAATTGGATGGAAGCTAAGTTTGGGAGAACGTTACCAATGGGGGATCTGTCTCTTCCACGAACGTTACCGTTAGGGTACGCCACTGAAGTCTGATCAGCCTCTCATCTTTGAGAAATGCTACCCCATGGAGACGATGCTTCTTGGTTTGTGAATCTGGGGAATACCGAGGATATTTTTGGTAGTTTGTCTCGGTGTCTTTACTTTTCTAGGTAGATCTAGGTAGTCTTAGAGTTGTTGGTCAAGTTGAGCCTCGTCCTTGGTTGGAGTCAGCAGTTGAAAAAAGATAATCTCCGAGTAACGGAATTGTCCTTCGTGTTGCAGAGCCTCAACTCTTGAAATCAAGATTATTATATTTACTTTGTTATTATCAACATCTGACGATATCCTCACAAATACAGGCACTTACTTACTGTTCCTGTCAGCCTCGGCTGGTCCGTTCCAATGGATGATAAGAATATGGACGCCACCCACTGTAATGGAGCTCAGCGGATCGGCAGACATGGCCATTGTTGCATTGCTTTAGTAGATAACCCCCCTGTAAGTAACCCGCACCACCCTCAGAATTCCCCATCATCCCATCTCCCTTCCACACCACTCACTTCGCGAGACCCCTGACAATCCATTTCTTCGCCTTCTCGTGATAGATACTGTAACTATCAAAAGACAGGGGTGTTTTATTTTTGGGGTTCCAGGCGATAAAGTACGTCGCGTGCCAGAATCTCTCCGTCTTTCTCGCGACTACTTTAATTCTTCGACATCCGAGAATTCTTTACTCTGTTCTGTTCTATTCTATCCATTCATCGTTTGTTTGATCTTCAATTGCTTAGAGAAGCATATCAATTGTCTTATACAGGGCATTGACCCTTAATTTAACCACCTCAATTGCTTGCCCAACATGTCTACTCACGAAAAGGAAAACCACATCGCCCATGCGGACTCAGACGCCTCAGATACACCTACACCTGGCTTCCGTCCTAAAGGATGGATGTATAAGACCTTTCGCATTGGCGGCGTCGATCTCTGGTACGCATCGCCCAAGGTTCAACTTTTCATGGTCTCCATCGTCTGCTTCTTATGCCCCGGCATGTTCAACGCCCTGACTGGTCTTGGAGGCGGCGGCCAAGTTTCCAATGAAGCTCAGGATCACGCAAACACTGCGCTCTACAGCACTTTTGCCGTCATTGGTTTCTTTGCCGGTACTTTTGCTAACAGGCTTGGACTGCGTCTGACTCTGTCTATCGGAGGATTGGGCTATTGCGTCTATGCTGCATCCTTCTTGTGTTTTACGCATACTCAGAACATGCCCTTTGTCGTCTTTGCCGGTGCTCTGCTAGGTCTTTGCGCTGGACTTCTGTGGGCTGCTCAGGGCTCAATCATGATGTCTTATCCTCCTGAGCAGAGCAAGGGACGGTATATCTCTTGGTTCTGGGTCATCTTCAACATGGGTGCTGTCATCGGCTCTCTTGTAGGTTTTCCTCTATTCTGTCTTCTCTTGAACTTACTCTTACTGACGCACTAAGATTCCTCTCGCTCAAAACATCAACAAGAAAGCAGGACCCGTGTCCGATGGCACATATGCCGCTTTCATCGCCCTCATGGCTATCGGCGCCATCCTCGCCCTCATGATCTGCGACGCCGATAAGATCGTTCGCGAGGACAACACCAAAGTCATCGTCATGAAGAACCCCTCCTGGAGCACCGAGATCAAGGGTCTGTGGGAGACGCTCTACAATGCTCCCTGGGTCGTCCTTCTCTTCCCCATGTTCTTCTCCTCAAACATCTTTTACACCTACCAAAACGTCAACATGAACCTCGCTCAGTTCAACGTTCGTACTCGTGCTCTCAACAACTTGCTCTACTGGCTGGCTCAGATCTTCGGTGCCCTCATGGTTGGATACGCTCTGGATATCTCCAGTGTTCGTCGTAGCGTCCGTGCAAAGATCTCTCTGGTCGTCCTCTTCGTTTTGACGTTTGCTATCTGGGGCGGTGGCTACGCTTGGCAGAAGGACCAGAGACCTCGCGAGATCGCCATGAACCCTGCCAACGAGAGTGACAAGATTGATTGGGACGATGGTGCCAAGAAGTTCCTTGCCCCTATGTTCCTGTACTTCTTCTACGGCTTCTTTGATGCTGCTTGGCAGACTTGCATCTACTGGTACATGGGCGCCCTCTCCAACTCTGGCCGCAAGACAGCCAACTTTGCTGGTAAGTTATATTCCTCTAATCTAACCCCTCCCTATATCAGATCGCTAACTCAGTAATGCAGGTTTCTACAAGGGCATCCAGTCCGCCGGCGCTGCTATCTTCTGGCGTCTTGACGGCATCGGCAAGCCATTCGACACCATCTTCGCCGCAACATGGGGCTGCCTCGGTGCCTCACTTGTCATCGCCGCACCTGTCATCTTCATGAAGATCCAGGACTCTATCTCTGTCGAGGAAGATCTCAAGTTCAGCGACGAAAAGATCGAGGATGTTGTTGTTGCGCCTACGGATAAAAAGACCACGGTCACGGAGGCGTAGGCAGAGAAAAATATTGTTTATAAGAACACTTAATATTTTAATCATATATCGGCGTTTATCATGTATGCATTGGGTCGGCGGATGGGTCATGATACCTAGGGCTAGCTTTGGCTTTTGACGATTTATTGCATCACATTGAGGAACTGGTAATGAAGTTTACGATGCTATTTAGAAGTATATATAATGCCCTTGGCGAGTTTCTCTCTCAAAATTCATTCACAATGATGATCACAACAGTATAAGTTGCATACGTTATCCCAGCCATGTATCGATTTAGGATTGGCAACTCAACCGTAAGTATACTACCTATTCAGAACAGGAGCAAGCATCCACATACGTTAGCAGTCAGGTCATAAATCACAAGGACATTCAAGTTAAATCACAATTGCAAAGGAACCAATTTTCAAGGATCATAGATCCTAATTCTTCTTTTTGTTCTTCCTATTCTATTGCAGAATACATCCATTTTGTCTTTCTTTTCCTTCTCGTTTCCTGTCCTGACCTGTTTCACCAGACTCCTTTCCCAGAAGTTCAATGATGAATAACAAACATAAACGACCGTCATGCCGTCTTTTTCATACAGTAAGAATCAGATACACTCAGCGGCGTTGAGAATACATTAGAAGAACCCAAAAATATAAAACCAGGCAACGCCGTCGTTGCAAGCCGTTTTCGAACGCACCCGTGCCCTGGGGTTTTTTGTTTTGTTTTCCGCGCCCTGCCCGTCGTCGCCGGAAGCGATACAGGGATGCAAAAACCAGGAAGAGAAAGAAGGCGAAAAGTAGAATGTAAGAGTGCGATGAGCTGTACCCTGAAAGTTGGGGGCCAAAGGATTCAGCCCCAAAGGACCCAGCGCTCGCGCTTCGTGATAAGATCCTTGAACAAGTTCCACCCATGGGAACCGAAGTTGGAAACCATAAAACATAAATGTCAGACCCAAATGTAGATAACGCCGTTGTGCTGATGGATATAGAGATCATAAGGAACATGACGATGTTTCCCATCTGCTGATCAAAGTTCAAACAAAAATGGGGGGTATCAAAGATGAAGTAGTTACTGGTGGGAGGTAATATGTGCGTGTGCTAATGGTGAAAGTAAATTGCTGTTCAGTCCGGAGGAGCTGAGGCGAGAAGCAAATCTTATATCTGGGTGGGAGTGGGTGTTGAGGTGCCTCGGTCGCGGGAAATCCAGCTGAATAGGTCGGCACGGCTACCCCCAACGCCTACGATGGAGGCAGCTGAGGACTCAACTGCAGGTCGGCTGACAGTCTCGCGAGGCTCCAGAAGGAGACTCTTGCGGTAGTAGGTGACTTGTACATTGCCCCCTTCGCTGTCACGGAGATGGCTGATCTGAGAAGTCATCCAGTCCTGCATATCAGGGACTTCGGTAAGTCGGTAGGGAATCTGGAATCGCTGGAGTTCTCCGATGATCTTGGCAGTGCGCATGTGCTTGTCGAAGTTGACAACGGTGATACCGCCAGCGCCATCCTCCTCGGACTCGGGGCCAATGGACATCTGCTTAGTGGCAGGGTTGCCAATGTCGACAAATGTCAAGTCGGTCAAGTACATGCCAAGGAAAGGCAGGCAAGGAGGGACGTGGTCGTTAAGTCTAGTTCGCAGGACCTTGTTGTTCTGGGAGGGCTCAACCAAATCCTGGAGGTTTTGGAGCATGTCCTTGCGCTTGGTGGAGATGGCATCCCAGGTCCTTCGGAGACGGCTGATAGTGCTGCTGTTGAGGCTGCAGATGATGGCCATAAGGCCGTCGTAATTGTGGAGCTCAAGGAGCTGGTGGGCAACCTTGATCCATTGCTTGATGACTTGAGCACGCTTCTTGACCTCCTGCTGCTGAAGAATAGTCTCGGCCACAAGGTTGGAGAGATCAGTGGACAGAGAGGACATAGCCTTGACATTAGGAGCGGCAACGCCACCATTCTTCATCCACTGAGAAGCGAGAAGCTCCTCGGGAAGGATGGAAGAGAAGATGTTCATTTGCTTGATGGTCAATTGACGAGCCAACTCAAGAGGGTCAAAGTCAAGAATGCTAGGCTGAGCAGCACCCGCCTTGAAAGCGGCAAGGAGGTTGAGCTGGCCCTTGGTGATGGCAGGAATGGGCAAGGGAGTCTCAGCTGGCACGTACTGGGCAATGGAGGTGGTGGTCTTGCCCATAGAAGACACAAGTCGAGGCACCAGAGAACCCTCGCCAGAGACACGCTGAGCAAGCTCGAGCAAGCGTCGACCAGCAGAAGGCAAGGAGGAGGACAGCTTGTGCTCAGCGAATGGCATGATCAAGTCAAGAGCTTCGCGATCAGTCTCATCCCTCCAGTGGGACTCGAGCCAGCCCTTGAAAGCATTGTATACTCTCAATCGAACAGGTCCAGCCACATGAGGGGAGTCATCAACGTAGTCGTATCGCTCAATAAGCGCTTCGGCAAGTCGGACTGGTGTGCAGAAGAGGCGGAATGTGAGGTAGAAGGTAGAGACAAACATGGCATCGGGGGTGGATTCGTGCGTGGTGAGGCGCTCAACAAGGGCAGGGAGAGAGCCGCCAGTAACCTGGCCCTCCTTGTTGAACATGAGCTCGTGAGCGAAGGTCTTCTCCATCAGTCTCGACTCAACATCAACTTCCTCCACCTGCGATGAGCTCCCAGCATTGCTCAAGTTTGACATCGAAGGTTGCTTCTGAGGGACCTGGGTCTGCTCAGGAGTGGTAGCTCGAGTTGATGATTGTGAAACAATGCTGACCTCGGAATCGCGGCTAAGGTAAGTGGCACTGCTGCCAGCGCTGGATGCGATCATACTGTCGAAGCGGGAAGATGAGTTGAAGTCGTTGTCATGGTTGTCAACAGGGCTGTACTCCTCGCTGTCCAGGATAGTAGTGGAAAGCTTGGGGAGAGGAGGGAGAGAAGGTCGCAGAGAGGAGATTGAGGACGCAACGCTAGAGAGGGCGTCATCGGCAACTGAAGAACGTCGAGAAGAGCCAGGCGAAGGGTGAATGGTCTGTTCATCAGTAGGTGTGTTCACCTGGGGCACTTCGGGAAGAGGCTTGTCAATTGCGACAACAGTGAGGCGACGAACATGGCCATGAGAGGAGTTGGATGTTCGGTTGGAACCAGCGACGCTAACATTGTCATTGTCTGAAACTGCCGATGGAGTCCTGGCCCGCTCTTCTGTATCGATATCCAGAATACTGAGATCAATTCCAAGGCTGCTAGTCTCGAGTTCGAATTCAAAATCGCCAATGCGCTCGATAGCGGATTTTGCCTTGGCAACGCAATCTCCTGCGGCCCTAACGCAGCCTGTAGCGGATGCGAGAAGCATTGTGTTGTCGTGGGGCATAATCAGATCGGCATCTTCAGAAGCAGCGCTGACAAGGGTATCGCGTGCAGAAAAGACTAGATCTTGGATTCGGGCGAACATTGTGGATCGAGCTCGGGCAAGAGCCTCAGAGCTAGAGTTGATGTGGTCATAGACGCCGTCGATTACCGCGAGCAGTTCTCCACCGGATAGCGCAGACTGGCGGATGGCTGAGGCAAGCTCAGGGCGCGACTGAGACTGCAGATGCAGGCGTCCGATGAAAGATCCCAGGTGAGACAGGAAAGTATCGTGGCTGCGGTTCAGGCGTTCGGTGACGAGATGATGGGCTCGTGATACTGATGATGGGCCAGCAAGAGACACTCTGTGGGAAATCGTAGCCGACAGGCGGTGAGCTTGGGCTTGGGCAAGGCTTCCCTGAGACAACCTATGCGAGCTTGGGCCAGTGCGAGAGCTGAGCGATGACAATCGCTTGTTGAAAATAGATGTCGATGCCTGCGTGGTCTCGCTTGACTCAGAAGCAGCGACACTGGCGGCGGCTTGAGATTCTGTGTCGTTGATGTTTGTGTTGTGTTGGCTTTGTTCGTCAAAGGACGATTGATCGGCAGGTGGTGTAGGTGGCACGTATGATTCCTCAAGCACTGTATCCATTACTGTCACAGCGGAGGGGGCACGTGCGCTTCGATCCTCCTCGAGAACATCCATAAAGCGAACGCCCTTTGTTACAATTCTGAAGGCTTTAAGGATCATTTCATCAATGATATCATTGACATCGTCAACAGGTGTGATCTCGAGACGTTGTGTCTCTTGTAACCGCTTGGCTGTCTTGACGAGCGATGAAAGCTCTGAGAGAAGAGACTTGCGGCACTTGCGCAAGGCATCGCTCCTTTGAATGAAGAGAGATTCCCGGTTGAGGCAGTTTGTTCGTTCCTATATATCGTTAGACAAATCAATTGTTAAATCGAATTGAGTAGGTATTTATTACTTACCAGCAAGAATCGAACACCCGCAATGATACCCTTCATAAACTCCTGGTTGCCAAAGATCTCCTTGTCATTGACGGATGTACTCCTAAGCAGATCCCAAAAGTTCAGAAGAGCCTTTAGAAGGTTGCACATGTCGTCGGGCTCATAGGCCTCGCAGTAGTTGGTTGGTAGCCATCCTCGGGCACCCGAGATGAGTAATGTGCCATCAGCCCATCCATTTGTGTGGATCGAGTGCACCAAGATAACATCGCCCTCGTTAAGAGGCAATGTTACGCTCGAGTCGGTCATAACATAACTGGGGTTGAAAGGATAAAAGGCTCGCAGGAAGTTGTGGAAGACCTGGGGAGGGATGTACTGAGGTGAAGGTGTAAGATCCTCCTGCGAGCCATTTGGTGTAGCGGGGGGTGTCATTTGTGATTGTGAGTAGAGTGTGTTGTCGTTTTCTGAGGCCAATGAAGCATCTCCAGATGCTTCAATTCGTGATTTGGCTATTGTAAGGGGGGCCACCTGGAGACTGGCTCGCATAGGCTGATCGCTAAACATTGCTTGCGTGCGATTGCCGCTGACAATCGATGTCGCCGTTTAGATCATCGGGGGTTGGTTCGGTCGGTCGGTTTGAACAACCACTCGAACCAAGAATGATCCGGCTCTTTTTGTTTCTTCTATCCTTTCTTGTCCCTTCTTAAAAAGCTATCGGCAATCGTATCAAGATATCCAAGAGAATATTCAAGCTCGAATTGAAGCTGGCGGGAGGCGGGATTTGATATCGACAATGGTGTAAGTCGTGGTGTTGCCGGGATCAAACTCGATGGGATTGTACGCAACAGAAAATGGAGGGAGGAAAACTCGGTTGGCTGGGAAAGAAGAGAAACGTCAGTAAGTCACCTGGGGACGAGATTCGTAAATTCAATTGATTGTTTGTGGGAGAGTGATGGAATGAAGGGAGACGGCGTCGAGAGGGCTGGAGGGCTATGAGGTGCTGTCAAGGAATGCTCATGATCGCAGGGGGGATATGCTGCAAGGCGGAGCAGTAGCGACGGCGACCGTTTTAGAGGGGCTTCAGGGCGGGAAAAGACGTTATCGTGCAGCGTTGGAGCCCCTCAAAAAGCAAGCAAGCACATCCAGCATCCATCCATCCAGTTTGGATCTTAAACCGCTGCGTGCCCTTGCTTCCTTTCCCCATTCTCTTGTCATTCGATGCCATACAGCAATCATCTCTTGTCCTGGCCCAACAGCTCGTGTCTCGTCTCGCCTGAATAGCGCATATGGCCTGGTCTGGTCTGCCTGTCTGCGGCACGATCCGTCCATGTGCATAGCCTGTATGCCTCAAGCCTGTCTGTGCATTGCAGCACAGCCGACGCACAGTACCTGCGTGGTTGTGGGGAGAAAGACAAAATGGAACGACATGCACAGAGTTGGTAAGGTAGACAGACAATTGCAATCAATTTGCCGCTGACACCATCTCTTCTTTCCTTTCTTGCTTACCTTGACTAACACTGAGTGATGGCTCGATTTGTGCACTCCAATCCAATTGGCCAATTGCAATTAATCGTTGTTGTGGTTGATATATCGTTGCTGACTGAAGGTGAGTCAGGTCATTCGTCGAGAATGGAATGCTGATGTTGAGAGGGCGACAGGGGTGGTGAAGCAGAAACGTTCGAGATGGCGAATCCAACGGTCCAAATACAGTATCGGATTAGTTAGGAGATGACGAATTAGGTACTGTGATTGAGAGGTTGTCGATGTCGGTGACCAAAAGCAAGCAGAAGCGGTTCGTAAATGTGAATGTATGTAGACCGTAAACCAAAACCCCAAGCAAGTCGACAGAAAGCAATGAGAGAGTGAGAGAGTGAGAGACCCAGAGAGAGGAGATTGAGTAATAAGAATAATGGTAAGGTTATGAGTCGAGAGTCGAGGGGAAGAGTCAAGAACAAGAGCACTACGACGTCGGGATCTGGGGAATGCGGTGGTATTATCACCTTAACTCAAGTTAGTCGACTACCCTTGTGGTAGTCTTTTTGATGGTCTTGTTCTCTCTCTGTCTGTTCCTGGTGGCCACGCCCACCCACGTCTTTCGTCAGTGATCAGTGAGGTGGGACCTCTCTCTCTCGCAGTCCAGGGGGTCCCAGCCTGTCCCAACTGGTAGTTCCAGGTTCCAGGGGGTGGAGGAGATAGCGTACGGGTCGGAGTGGATGTGGATTACCTTCCTGTCCCATGTCCATCCATGGTGTTGACTTTGACTGTTGAGTGTGCCAGGGCAGGGGAGGCGGGTAAGATAACCCCACGCCCCCAATTCTCAGTTCTCTCAATGAAACGACCAGGGGCTGGCTGGCTCTCTCTCCAAAGAGGGAAAAAAACACCTTGTGAGAAGAGTGGCGCTGCGTTACCCACGGGAGGGATTGTGCCCGGTCTCAGCGGGGCCTCTTCTCTCCCAAACTCCCACCTAGCCTTTAGGTACGTTGGAAGTGACCTGACCTAACCAGAGGCTACCTAACCTCACTGCACTTCTCTTCATCAACCGACTTTAACAGCGGAGAGTGGAGTCAGTCCAAGTCCAGTTCCCAGGGGCCTCCCGGCAGCTCATCCCCTGTCATCTGGGAAGTCAATTCTTCCCAGCCGGTGTCAAGACCCAGCATCCGATAGCAAAATTGAAGCTCTTGTGAACAGACAGAAACACACTTGGTTTGGTTGTGCGGATGGAACCCTTTCCGCACTGCCATCAGAGTCACTGCCTAGTTAGTGCGTGTCATCGACGTCTCCCTCATCAATAAGGGATGATAGGTAGGTAGGTATGCAGTCCAGCACTCATTCGTGTATCTACTGTACCTAGCTAGGTATGTAGTTTTGGGGGCGTCATATCATTACTGCGTATGCACGACCACAGCACCAAAGCAGCTAAAAAAAAACGCGGTTTCAAAAAAACACACGATAGTTTTCTCTTTGTAGTAAAAAGTATGATAAACTCAGTACCAAACTTCAGTTGCCGTCAAATAGCGCTAGATACCAGCGGCTTGGTTCCACTCCTAAACTTTTCTCTCCTCTCTCCTGCATGCGCTGAACTTTTTGGCCGTCTCGCTCGTAATGGATGGATGGACACCACATCACGGAGCGGCCCTTTTCTTGACGAGCTTTCTTGAGTCAGACGGAATAGGGATACGTGACTGATCTGGTGAGTTGCTTGTTATCACATGAACTATTCATAGCTTCATATTGCACATGTGGTGATAGGTTCTCGGATTGGATGCTAAGTGCGATCTGTATTTTTAGTTATCACATATTCGTAGATTACTGAGATGCACTTTGCGCTTATTGAATGAAGACCAATAAGTCTTCAGCTACCACCCCGGACTCAAGTAAGCCCATCAACCATGCTAAGCATACAATGCCTATATTACTTTATGTGTTAAATAGTATCGGCTGTCATGAGATGTCAAGATGTTCCAATAAATGTCCGATTCGTATCTTGAGTACCGGGTAACTTTAGCTCGAGGGGCTCGAAACCCTCACAAGGGGCTTCCATCCATTTCATGGAGATGGTTGCGCAAAGGGCGCAGATCTAAAAAAAAATAGCCATGCCCTAGCTTAGTAGCTTGCTTGTTCCTGAGCTGGGACTGCAGGCGATATGCAAGATGCGCAAGCCAATGCATTCTCCTGCGTCTCGCTTCAGCACCGCAACGGAGTCACGGACTGATCGATACGATGCGGTCTCGTCTGCGGTCTGGCCGCTCCATGACCATTGACCATCGCACCGCATCACGGGTTCCGCCTGGCAGACAGGGCCTCACCAGAATCAACCACCCGGGACGATGCCATTGCCTGACATCATGGAGACTCAGCAATTGCCGTGCGGTGCGGGCTCGATCAAGATTTTTGTGGAACCTTGACAGTCCCCTTTTTTTGAGCTTCAACGACATCGTCGCTGCAACCACGAGACCACTCAGCCGCAAACTATTGCCATCACCGACTCCCCGCCTCATGAACTTGCGCACAGCATTGACCAAGTAGATCAATCAAGACAAGCCGGGACCGACCCTGCTGTCGATGGATGACATGATGACTGAACCCGCATAATATCCATCTGGCAACCTGCAGCCTCTTGCTCTCGACGCACACGGGCCATTGCTGCTGGATTAACTAACTCGCGTCCGATGTCGCCTATATGCTGCGTAGTCAATCCCTCGTTAGATCAGATATTGAATTCCTGTCTACGTGCCGAGGTGAGACGCAGTTTAACTGCGGTGTCTTCACAAGCAAACAAAGAAACAAACGACGAGCGAGGCTGGACGAGCTGCCAACGTGACTCGAAATTCGTATTTCCCCATCTCACTGGATCGTCATTTACACCCCGAAGCCGCGCCCACGCCGTCGAGCGTCTAGATGCCACCAATTGCCTCATCCAGGAGCCGGCTCCAAATTAGTCTGCCACTCGGCGCAAAAGTTGGCACAAGACGGCGCGCTCATGTTTGATCAATGGCGTAACCGATGGGCGCCGGGAGACGTTGCACCCCTTTCTTCTTTCTGACCTTCTAGAGGCAGAATCGATTCCAGGAGTTTGGTGATGCTGAGAGTGAAGCTAAGCGCTTCATCATCTCACATCGTCGACGATCTGCCCTCAGCACTCAAATGAGGGCCTCTGTCATGCTATCGTCATCCGCTAGCTGCTGATCATCTTCTGGAATAAAAACAAGAAAAAAAAACCCAGGGTTCTTTTCCGGAAGCACAGCTGTTCCGCGTGTTATTACTCATTTAGTGACTGTCTAGAGCTTTGAACTTGGTATGGCTGTGTTCATTATTTAGCGTTCGATACTGCTAATGAGGCTCACAGGAATCGTTCGACAATTCATCGTGTATGTTTGAGGCGGCGCCATTACAGAAGAAATAACTTCGATCTGGCGTTTCGGACGTGTCTAGATGCTCTGGAACACCCGCAGACAACGGCGAACCACACGATGTGGCGTTTGCCGTTGATGTTTTACTGAGTGATGGTATCGCATCGACATTAACTAATAGCTACAGCAAAGCGCAATCAATGCCTTACTGCGTAGTATGCAGGGTCCATGACGATAGATGGTCAGCATCTAGATTACTACGTAGCTTGCCCGAGTCCGGTGATATTTGCAAATTTACTATCATTTTAGGCGAAGGCAAATGGAAGGTGCGCAATGGGCAATGCAATGGGTCAGCACCTTCTTTCTAATACGTATCACCAATCTGCCGGTCATCTCTGACTCCTGAGTGAACTGTGAACAGAGCAGGCGCAGGCACCTCCTGAAGGCGCTTGCACCGGACATGAGACTCTTGACTAAGCCTCACTTTCGTTGCTGTCGTCTCAATTAGGCTTCACCTCCAGGAAATCGCCTTGGCTCGTCCAATCGATGACTTGCTGTCTGAAGCATCATCAAATTCGAGAGGCGAAATGTCAGCCCGCGACCCGTGCCCAGTGGTTGATCCAATACGACACCAAATGATCCAAATCGTTGCTCCCGTGGCCAATTGCCCAGCACAGATCAATAATCGTCCCTGATCCCTTATACGGTTATACCCTATTATTCGGCGGGCCGACGGAAATCATTGGCATCTTCAACGCAACCCACCGCCTGCTCCGTTCTCAGCTATGACTTTTAGCTTTGCTTTTTCTTCGTTTTTTCCTCTCTCTCGGCCTCTCACACTCTCTCACTGCCGGTTGAACAGAGACTCCGCTTCGGCTCAGCTTGAGCCTTTAGCCCCTCATCTTCACGCTAAAGATTTCCTAGTGGCCTTTCGAACCGTCTGCCAGGGACCACGGTATCACCTACCGCTAGCTGCCAGAACTGCCATGCCAGGGGAGGGTTGTCTGACTCCTGATTCCTGGTTCCTACCCTTGCTTCCGCGAAGTCTCCCCGGTCCCAACGATGGCCTCACCCCTGTCCATACAAGCGTGCTATACCACCTGGGCTGCAGATTGCAACAACGCCGCGATCAGTTGCTAATTAACGATTTACCACAATCGCGACTTTCAATGGCGTTCCACCAATACAACCTCGCTCAAGTCTCTAATTCGCAAGCGCATACTCCGTACTACTGCTACAAACAGTCTAAAGTCAGCCCTGCTTCTAGCTTCAGCCGTGGCTACGTTAATCAATCACTGACATCTCCGACTGTGACCTTACCTATACGGTGCTGGTTTGCGAGCCAATCTTTACGCATCTTGGTTCCGAAAGAACACAGTACAATCATCATCCCTTCAATATATTTCTTACAATACCGTGTGCACACCTCGCCCTTACGTATGGATCATCCGTCCACCCGTTGGCAACGCCCCGCAATCGTAGCCATTGTGGTCTATCGATCCTAGGCACTGCTTTTGTTGGATTACGCTATCTAACTGTAGACGACTTGGCACGCCGGCACTACCGAAATAATAGCAAACAGTTGTCCACAGTGCAAGATAGCAACCGACAATCAACGACCTCCATATGAGGTATCCTCACCATATATCAGGATTTCGTGAGTTATTCCTCGCCAGATTATGAGACACAGGCACTGTTGATTTGATGCACAACACAAAATGGCGATTGCTGGGGCAGCAGAACCTGTCGAGAAGATGTTTTTTTGATGACTGATTCTTAAGACTATTTAGTTCTTTGAAGAGGTACCAGCCTCGAATTTTGGTGGCTCCATCCATATGGAATCCACAACCATAACTAGGGCCTCTCGCAGGTTCACTTCCCCCCGAGCCCGAGGTGTTCTCTGTGCGTATGTTGGGGCCTCAAGTCGTTGGCCATGATGTTAATAACTGAGAGTTGAAGCCAGGGATCAGTGTCTCGGAACCTGGCAACTCAACGTCAGCACAGCCCCTTGCAGAAGGCCGAGATCACGTTATCACCGTCAACTGCTTCCAGCCGAGGCAAACTTGATTCACGCCGACCAACTCGCATATGTTTGCTGGGGGCGGTTTGTTGGTTGAGTGTGTAACAAGTGCAACAACAGGTGTTGTCGAGACAAGTTTGCTTTCAAGAAAGCCACCTACAGGACAGGGATTCCACCTGGTCGACGTCGTCTCCACTCGACCAACTCTCGTCACTTCAGCAAGCTCATCTATGCCTGGCCAACAGCCTTCGCACCGTTCTGTGCTGGAGCTCTTTTGCGACACGGAATTGTAACGAGTACTTTGTATCCGGTTTGGGTGATCGCTTTCTCAGACTCGACAAAACTTCTCAACAATGACACGCAAACCATTAACCACTGAGACGAAGTCTGATAGAGAATCGTCTTGGCTCTAACATGATGCACTCTTGCAGAGAGGTTCCACAATGTTGCATTTTTATGTATATCCCGTGTCTCACTACGAGTATGCAAGTCCAAAGCTTGCTGTAAAAGATTTTTCAACTAGGGCAAACTCTGCTTGTCTCAATCCCACAACCTCTTGAGTTATTACCGGACCGCCGGAACAGCAAAAGTGTCCGTTTGAACTTTGAAGCAAGAAGCCAGGAAGACTCCGCCAGGATGGCGATGCTGTAGATCTGGCCCGAATGCAACGGTGACTGCGGCCCCTGCCTGCCTACAGTCTACGATCTGGGATTGCTAGCAGGCCTGCAGAATCCGAACAACCTGATTCCTCAGAGAACTCTCTTCAACGTTATCGTCCCCTACCGGGCCAATAGACCGTCACCAACTCTCCGAAGGCCGGAGATCTCAATGGCAATACGAATACCTTAATCATGATTTGGTGAAGGGCCGTGCTGTTAGCAGATCGACTGTTTGTGTCCCGCGTGTGCTTGTACTGGGAGAATGAAAGTTTGCTAGTTACGGTTCACCAATCGAGCTAGCGGAACAATCATCTCCCAACACAAGAATTATACGTGAAGCTTTGCGCTAGTTGTTAACTCCCACGCTGATCGACACCTCGCCCTTGGTTGTCAAGATCAAAATGGCAAGCAAATACCTACTACGGTTGTTTCATCCCGCGCCGGGCCGCTCTTCATTCACACAAAAGAAAAACGACCTACAATTCACACACGTATGAGGAATAGCTCAGCGCAAAATATACTCCAGTGAAAAGACAACAAAAGCAATTGTACAAAACCATGCAAACGGCATGCTGATGAACTTATGAGACCAGCACTAGCCAATGCCTAGGTAGTTGTGGTGGCATTGTTTGCTAAACAAGGCGTTGCGCTTTTCTGAACAGAAACGTTGACTTTCAACGGACAGAAGAGGTCTCGAAAGACCCAAGTCGGCTGTTAGAGCTGAAGTCGAAAACCCAGACTCAACGCCATGTTCCGATTTGTTGCTCGGTCCTCGGGAGCTTAGGCCCGGGGCGAGCGGGACAGATCTGTTTGGTGTCGATAAGAGCAGATGGATGTTCCACCAACTGGGCCATATCTAGTCTTGAAAATAATTACCAAATTGGGCGTCAATGGAGGCTCCTACTGCGCAGGCAGAGCAACAAAACCTCTGACGTTTGCTATTTTATCCACGTTTGCGGCAACTTAGCTTATCTTATAGCGCGCCACCAACAACACGGATTGTCAGTCTAAAAGCCGGAAATCGCCCCCATTGGACGGATCTGATGACGTTACCTGAAACTTAGAGGCGCCGCCCGTGGCGCTTGATCGTCAATCTGATATCCAGGTTTGCCTTTTTTAGGGACCTGTCGTGGATAGTCACCAATATCGAACTTTGGAAGATGCCACGCGAATGGGCTTCACCTTTGACCAAATAGAATTTGTTTATCCCGCATCAGGAGTTACTTCCAGCTTTTGATCAATATGCAATTCGCTGTTTGAAGTGTTCGGGTACGTAGCAACTCGAGGCTGGAGGTCACCCACGCACAAAACCAGAAGAGGGCCGTGCTGCTTGAAAAACCCTCATTGATGCTCAAGCACGGAACTTTTACACGGAACTTTTACGCGGAGCCAAGGCGGCATTTCTCGGTTATGATAAAAATATACCGACCTACTTACATAATTGCACCATCAACTAGACAGTGCTAATGCTTAACAAAGACCAGTAATGTAAAAATATCCTCCCCTCTAGTGTCGTTAAACTCCCAAGACATGGACGACCGGGGTCGAGATCCTAGGGCCAATAATGAACGGCGGTCGAAGAGTTGAGGCTGACCGAACCGTTCCGCCTTGAGGTCTGTTCAACCGTCAACGTCTGATTTTTGTGGTTCAGCTTGCCGCTATTTGCTTTTGCAATTTCTTGTCGACAATATATCCACTTGCCGAGACGGTATGTCTGTGTTCATACAGGAACCATGTTGGACATCGAAGTTTGGGGCACGGATGCAAGTTTGTCCTCCGTCCCGTGCGAGGCTATCTTGCTTGCACAAGTCACGAGTGCTGGTTTGCCTTCTGTCTGTAATATCGGGTCCGATCAATGCCCTGCCCTGGCTTTACACCATACGCCATGAAGTCAAGTGTCCGAGCAAACAATAGTCTCTCGCGATGCAGTCACGTCACACAAATCACTATACATAACCGCAGCTCAGTCCGTGTCAAAGCAGAGAGACGCAGCTTTATTGGGCCGGGTGTTGTACCCAAATGATATCTTATCAACTACCGAGGTCGCCTGCGGACCTTGACCGGCATGTTGTTGTGATCGACAGCTCGGATACTCACGCCGTCGAGTTCCGGGCAATAGCGTGACTGATCGGAAAGATGTGAAAGACTTAGTTAGCCAGGGGCTGAAGGTTTACAGTCGTACGAAGAATGCGGAATTCGACCCGTCGCAAGCTAAAACCTTTGAATGTCGATGGCTTTAATCCTACCCAAGCTGTTGGAGGTTGATTAACTTAGTTGTCGAATAACAGCCAGCTCTCGTGCTGATCCCTGCAGAAAATTTCCGAAATGAGATGGCAAGCTCTGAAGCTACATTACAATGAGAGGGCTAAGCGCATTTGGGGATGGCCTAAGCACGTTAAGTCTAGCATCGGTTCATAATGAGGTGATGTTAAATATACGATAATGCTTTGAACTTAGCTGACCAGTCATGAAGGCTTACGGAACACACAACTATCAAGTGCTGTGAAGTTGCATCTGGATTTTCCTTGGGCATTTAGCTTGGCGACATGGATATCCACTCCCCGAGCTATCACCCGAGGTTATGAGACTTCTAAAACCCCATGATGATCGACTCTCATAATGCTTAGCAATTGCTCTCAAAGCAATCCCCGCACGGCAATATCACAACAATATTGAGCATAACATGCGGGCGGTAGTCGTCGACTAAGTGGATCCATCCCCAGACGATGTTACGGATGGCGATGTTTAGGTGCTGTTAATACAGCGGTGATAAGAGCCTTCAGACAAAAAAGTTCCGACTTGGGCTCACAGGCTAACCGTTCTCCTGGGCCTTGTCCCCGTGACCAAGGAACTTGGAATTTGGGTTTGTTCAGTTGACAGTGATTGGTGAGATGGTTGCGACTATTACTTGGCTCATGACTACCCTAAAGCTCCGGTATTAACAAGTTCGTCAGTTCTTGACATTGTACTGAGAAGACGATTTGGGAACAGCGTCTGTCATATGGCACATGATCCATCTGTGGTGTCACACGAGATTCGGGGAGAGCACATTTGTCTGACACTGTCTAGAGTACCTAAGATAGAGGATGCTCTTGAGCTGGTCAACATGGAGCATGGCAGCTCCGGTCACCATCAAGACAGACCGATTGGCGACGACTGTGTGCTGATCTGCGGGACTCATGATCACCAATTCCATTCAAATGTTGACCGAACGAGTCCCTCCCTTACAATATCCAGAAGACACAAAACCCACAATGTTCTAATGCAGCTACGCCATCTTATTTCCAACTCTAGGATCAAGGTTGGAAGGATGGAGGAACGTACCAGTGTAACTCTTCAATACGACGTCGCTACTGTAGGAGCAGGAGGGCCATGTGCGAAGGAACAAGGATCCTTGGCCGAACCATTCCTTTCTTCGACTGACCGTTGTGTCTCCACGTGGGGTATCTTTACCAACATGCAAGGGGGACGCGCGGACCGGTCTGTTATCAATACGTTCAACGGTCTCGCATTTGGGCAATGCATGCCAAGTATACCACTATCCATACCGTTGTTACGACATCGTCACAGTCTCAAGCGGTGTAAGAAGCATGATTTAAACAAAAGAATCGCGTCAAGCGCGGTTTTCGGATAGTCAAGAGATGGATGAGACATGATGGCTTGAACTAAAAGACCAGCCAGTTTTGCTCCCATTGGTCAAAGATTGGTCGGGTTCCTGCATTGATGTGTGTGTGGATGCAGGGGAGTTGTCACTTCTCAATGCCACCATGTGCTGCATGTGTGTGCCTTTGCACTCCAAGTGAGGCAGCATACAGCACATGACATGATGTGATGTGATGTGATTGATTGAAGATTTGAAGAGAGAGATCGACAAAGAGGCCAGAGGGGGAAGACCGGAGAAAGACGACGAGGTGAGGTGACATTTCCCCATGCGATGGAATATCAATCAATGGGGAATGGCCTCAGGTAGGAGAAGGGTTTCCCTGCATCGCATCGCATCGCATCACATCGTATCGAATGCTTGGCAGTTGGAGGAGGCATTGCAGAGTGAGTGAGTGTCTTGGGACCCATCAATCCACCCAAGTCAGAGTGTCAGTGACGATTTTCAGTAAGGGAAAGGATCTGAGGTGGGTAGTTTTACAGCCAGGCCAGGATATCCTATCTACTTTTTTTTTGTTTCAGTAGAAGCATCACGTCATTCGACATATGGGGAGATGTCAGCTGCGGAGGAGATGCCAGGCGACAAGAGGCATGATCCTTGATCAACAAACTTAAGTGAATCTAATTAGGTCCTGTCAGTCATGTCACACGCAACGCGTCGACCGAGAGATACAGTATGTCTGCACCGACGGAGCGTTTTCCCGTTTACTCGATCACGATGCTTCGCAGGCTGCGTTGGGTTGCATGCGCTTTGCTCCATCAATTGCTTACGTCTCGCCGGTGTGGATCTGAGGCATATGCATGACTGATCGAATTCTGCAATAAGATGAGATGGGATGAGATGGGAGGCAAAAAGTGATGAGGCCCTATAGGCTGTACGTCTATCACATTGCACTGCAGCGGTTACTGATTAGCCATGCCATGTCGCACACGCACATTACGCTCACTATCTCAGCTGAGCCTTGAGATTGACTCTTCAGGCTATTGATATGCACATCTCACATAACCAAAAGTGCAAATATTTGTAACCTGTCACAGCCTTGGTGTGCTTCCTTTACAATGGATCTCTGGCCCATCGTCCCTTTGACTGATTGGTGCGACTTGGATGTTCCAGTACATCAGAGACATTGCCGGCGCCATAGACGCCTCGTCTTGACCGTTGCAGCACCCCGGACGCTACACTGACCTAGGATTGAGGCGCGGAAGTAAGGCGAGACGAGGCGAGGCGGGGAGAGAGACAAGATGAAAGGAATGGGACAACGAGCCGTTGGACCAACCGCTAACTAACTATGGGATGATTATTCGGCAGATGAAGGAAGATATTGATTAGTCCAGGTTTTGAGAACTGACTGGCGGATAGTGTTGCAACGAGAACTTAAAGACACGACATGTGAGTGAGGGTGAGGGTGAGGGTGAGGGGACGAGTTGATGAAATGCGACATCACTATATTATCCTATCCTCCCTCACTGAATCAACTAACTCTTGACCGTCTCCGCCAAACACGCGCACTTGCTTGGTTGACCGAACATCAATCACCTGTGCGAGGCAGCGAGTCCTCGTTGGCGATCTGTGCCATCCCCGCTTTGGGCTCGACCTACAGTACACACAACTTAAAAGCGCCGAGCGAGGCCTGCATTGTCCTTGTCCTTGTCGAATACCAATGTCAGTGTCAATATGGGATGGTTCCTCAAAATCCTACGGTTGCTTTGCTCTGCTTATTTGTCTTTGCGGGCCTGTCAAAGTGGGCGGGAGTCTTAACCGTGTAACCCGGACCAATTCAAGCTAAAGGCCGCGCCATCTTTGGCATAGTTTCTTCGGCCCACCAGCTACAACCGTCTCGACCGTTCCTATTATGTTACCGTGACGAGGGCCTGCGAGCAGGGGAGGGATACGATAATACCTTGTATTGTCCAAAAAAACTGTTGCCTGCAACGCCTGGTAGATTATAGTACACACCCCGCCTGTTGTTACATGATGATCGACTTGGCCAAACCTCAAATTGGGAACGCTGGGGTTACGGTAGGATAGATCGTTCAAGTAGTTGGACCACTTGGTGCTCTGACGCGGGACAGAATAATGACAGATTGGGTTCGTTGGGCTCTAAAGGAAGACCCTGATCATCAAAGACGGTAAGACCTTTTGCTTTTTGCCGGTCAGTGGTAACGGATAAGTTGACCCATGGACACGGACACGGACGTGGATATGCATGTGTATGTATATGGCATCCCGCTTTGAGGCTCCCGGACGTTGTACAATTCATTGTTCAGACAACCAGCCAATGGATGAGTTGGAGATTGATTAACTTCGGCAAAAAAAAAAATATGGCCCAAGACTGAAGAAAGTTTGATCGACAAGAGCCGATCAACTGACGAGATGACCGAGAGAGAATAGCCCCAGAGACGAGACTGGACTGGACTGGACTGGACTGGACTGGGCGAGCATGGGAGCCTCGTCTCGTCACCGTGTTGTCGGGAGCATTAGGCAAGGCAAGCAAGGCTCAAGCGAAGGAACGAAGGAACTTAGGAGAAAAGATGAGGTATCACATCACACACGCCCTCCCTCCTCCTCGGAACCGGATCCATGACTATCCAGGGATCACCGGCGTCCCCGTTGGTTATGTCGACATGTATCCGTACGGATACTAACTATGATACATACGGTTGCATCGTTGTTGGTAATATCTGAAGGCCAACATGGATGGACCTTTGTTCACTTGTCCCGTCCACGTGGTTACGGACCCTTGGCCTTGCTTCTGGCTGTCTGTCAAGAGGCCTAGTGCGATACTTTCGAGTCCGCCTTGTCCTTTACTGTCATGGATGGAATTAATCTGGATTTACGGTTCCTCCCAGTGTTTCATGTTCATGAGACTTAAACCTCTCCGTTTGAGCACTCGTGAATCCGGTTTGATAACATGTCGCAGCCAAGGAGGGACTCGCAGTTAAGTTGATTGACTTACGCGTCCAGATTGATTAGAAATCGACACATGATCAATCAACCGTCAATCCAAGGCAATCTCGATATCATCTACCGAGATAGTGGTTCATCTTCAGCGGTTTGATGACTTACGATCTGGTATCTTGAAATGGCTAGTAGTTGGACAAAGCTCAATTAAGAGCCCACGAAGCTAAATAGAGTGCTTGCTTGCGTGGAGCCTGCCGAACTAACCGAAACGAAAGAAAATCTGCAATGTATTGCAAACAACCAAGGCTCACTCTATGAGATGAGATGGGTGAGATTGGAGTCATGGGATATCGTGTTCGCAAATAGATGAGAGGAATGAATTTTGTAAAGAGACCAGGCCACGGAGGAGGAGTGGATTAAGGAGTGGAGATGGTTACTACGTAGTATGAGTCTGTCTCTAACATGACTGGGTCATGTATGGACACATGAGTCCATGTTGATAGTGACTCTATCTAGGCGTCACTATCTAGGCGCAGGAACTGGTTCTGGTATCCTGAACCCTTCACACATGAGTGGGTATTGAACAAGAGATATCCGCTTCAAGTTCAGAGGAGTGATTGGATTATGGTCTGCACGAATGATAGTTGTATGGAACTCTCGGAATTGAGTCTTGTGACGACTGCCTCATGATGATATTAGACTATCCAACTACTCAATTCATCGCTCAATCATGACACGCACATCGCCAACTGCCGCTCTTGCCACCTTCTTGAGCAATGTCCTCTCATCCGCCTCCCGATATCTTTCCCACGAGTCCAGCCCCTCCTTGGCCTGAATACTCAACGTCTCATAGCCCTGACGAATAACCTCTGTAACCTCCTGTGTTGTCAGAAGACTAGCCTTACTACGACTCTTACCACTCTCCGACAGCATCTGGTTATAGTGCGCGCTGACGTTGATAAGAGTGTCGATGGAGTTGCTCTTGCGGTTGCCCAGGCGGTAGTTCTCCTTGAACTTGGTGAGAACCTCGCCCGACTCAACGACCTTGTAGAAGAGATCGTCGTAGTCTGCGGGTGTGGGAAGGAAGGCCTCGCCTGCGGAGAGGGACAGGGCGATAAGGTTGACAACGTGGTCGAGAAGAGTGTCGATATGTGGTAGGTCCTTAAGATCGGCTGTATATGTGGCCAGGAAGCGGACGATGGAGAGCAAAGAGCGGAAGAACTCAGGCCAGTGATACTCAAGGCGTGTACGCGTGCGAGAGAGATAGGAGATGATACGGAGCATGATGCCGAAGGAGAGTGTGTAGAGACTGACATCAAGACGACGACGAAGGTTGTGGTTCACGCCGTCGATCATGGTGTCAAGAAGTGACATGGCGAGCACTCGCTCGCCCTTGACAAGAGGGAGGTAAGGCTGTCGTTGACGACACAGACGAACTGCTACACGGGATTCATCGCTGCAGATACGTTTGCAAATCGCAGGATCCTCGATAAGGAGACGGAATACCATGAGGTTGAGATGGGCGTAGTAGGTGGCGCGGGGTGAGAGGTAGGCGTGCTGGAGGAGATAGGATGTGAGTGAGACGTAGCTGGCGATGGGTTGCTCAGTGCCTGGTTCTGGTGCCATTGTTACCAGGTTGAAGCAGAAGAGCTTGTTCGCATGGGTGAAGTCGTATGTAGCTAGGAGAACAGCGGCTTCCTCCTCAGGTCTGATAGTTATTAGCTGAGTTGTATATAAGAGGAGAGTAGTTGGTTGCCCGACTTACAGTTTTGTAAAGAGAGCCTTGGCCGTCTCGACATCATATACCGGATTCTTCACAGGCTTTGGTCCAGGCGCGATTGCGCCAAGTCCTATCATGTTGAGTGTAGCGCTGAAGGTCCAGCCTTCTGGAAGATCGTCCTGGATAGTGATATATCGAGACCGAACGGTTTGGCACGCTTGTCCTACGGCGCCGACGATCTTTTGGATCACAGGCTCGTTAACGAAGTCGTTTAATCGCTGCTGATAAGGATTCTGGAACTCGAATTTGTTGTAGTTGGCTAGGAGGCCTAGTAATGTGAAGGGTTGGAGGACTCGATCTGATGTATCTGAGTCTTGGATGAACTGACAAGTCGTTAGCTCAGAACAGTTCGTTTTGGAGCGTGAACGCAACGCACCTTCATAACTGCAGGAAAGAGATCTCTTTGGATCAGGTACGTCAACAGTGTTGTTTGGTACGCTCCAGCTGTTACCGCCAACAGCACCTCAATTGCCTTATATCGAACCTCCACTACGGTGTGTCATGTCAGCTTAGCCATGTCTCAATAGATGTCGATTGAGCCTTACAGTCCTTGCTGTTTCTTATTAAGCCCTCCACAGCACTGACAAAGTCGGTAAAGACAGAATCGATCAGGTCGAGTCCTGCGAGCAGAACCATGATGTCGGAGCTCGGATGCGGGTATCGTTTGGAGAGGAGGCATGATAGGAAGACACTGAGCGTCTATCGAGTATTAGGCCCAATCTGTGCATTGTAATTCGGTTGTATAAGACTCACATCTAGCGCGTGAAGCTGCGCAAGGCTATGCGCGCCCTTAAGCGTAGCTACAGCCCTCGCAAAGAGCTCCTGTGTGCGAACGTCGAGGGCCAGGACATGGCTGGGGCTCAACTCGTTGAGGATACGTCTCAGGGCGGCGCGATCGGGTCTAAGGAGGAAAAACTCTGCCCAGAAGCCATCTGTCTTCTCTTCATCTTCGTAGTCATCCTAATTCGAGCAAGGGCGATCAGTCGAGGCGGGCGCGTAGTGTTCGGGTGGTTGCGGATATCTACCTAGACAAGCTGGCTTTAGTTCATGATGGGCAGAGCCAAGGAGGCTAGAGGAGGGGCTTACCTTGAAGAGAGAATCGTAAAGCTGGATGATCTTGGGGGTGAAGACCTCAGGCTGAGGCTGGCGAGTGAGCGGTGACGCTTCCATAGGAGAGAAGCTGAAGGGTGAGAGCTGCGATAATGCAAGAGGAGGACGAGTTGCGATAGAGAAATGGGCCATGTTGCCTTTATCACGTGCACACTGTATATACTACTACCTTAGGTGGTGTTGGTGATGTATGTATGTTATTGACACCCAAAAATCGTCATCAATGCACTATTCAACACCTAAAAGAGCGGTTAAAAGGGAATTGATTATTTCTTGTTCTTTGACAACGTTGGCTTGGCCGTTGTGGCTGTCTGTTTTGTTTACCTCAAACAGGATGTCCGTCTCAGAATCACTCAGCTGGCTGGACAAGTGTTCGTAACGTGGCTTGCGTAATCAAACTCTGATACGCAACTCTCGTATTACGAAAATCTTCGATACGAAATTAATGTTACACTCGGGGGGTTTGTCGGACATTCTCTTTTAATGGCTTGTTTGCGTTGTGTGACGGATATGTCGATCCCAACGCTCCTCCAACGCTCCAGCACTTGGAAGAAGATGGTGTTATGGATTGCTCACGACTTTTGACTGCGTACTGTATTGAAACGATAACTCTGTGAGGTAACTAGGTAAGTCATTGAAGAACGCTGTACCTAATAATTACCTATGGTACGCCAATGCTTCACCTTCAGGCTTTTGGATGTCTCCAATCCAACCAAACAGCTCCGTGAAGTTGCGGACGTTACCAAAACAAGGGATGTGTTATTCACACGCAGACACGAACATGACTTGACTGAGGGAGCCGTATGATTGGGTAAAACATCTTCATTCGCTACCAATAATTGCTGTACTGTCACCCGTGAGATGCCACGACCTAGGATGTAGGGTATGTAGCTTCAAGACATGAATGGTAAATAGTAGTGCAAGTGTGTTTCTTGACTTTATTAAAGGAAAATGACAATGGGAACCAAACCTCGCTAGTTCGAAAGTCTGTTTACCATTCTGATAGTCTCATACGCCGTGTTATGGTCACCTCGAAGAACTGAAGCTTACACGCAGTGACCTATAAGTGTTTCTGTGTAACCAAAAACCTAGACCTAAGCAGCAAAATCTAGCCAATATACTCTAGTTAATTTCAGATTGCATATGCAAAGGTCAGTTAGATTGGCTATAGTTATCAAGTAAGCAGTTGACCTTGAACCCAAGCTCTCAACATACAACTGAACTTTCTGCCAATCTAAGCGAAGCCACCTCATTGTAAGGAAATCTACCGGCCCTTTCGTCTTGACAATACTAGACAGAGAAGAAACATGGCACTTTCTCTCACGTATTTAGTGGCTCGGAACCACAGTGAAATGTTTGATGTAAATATGTATTGGAGTTTTGCTGGTCTTGTAGAGAGTGACGTGACGATTTCCTAATCTCTGTCTTGAACACCCCCTAAGAACTCTAGGGAATTTCTTGCTTCCCTCCTTTATATCTCTTAAAGAAAGAGATACCATGAAAAAGACTGTTCGAAACTTCATATTAAAAGGTAAGCTTCTTACGATGGCAAACAACTGACGCTCCGACCCTGGAAGAACAATCGTGAATAGTCGCTTGTTGCTGGTGATGATGCTATCGGGCGATTAGGCTTAGGGGCGGAGAGATAGCTTTAAACTACACAAACGAATATCTGGCTACTAGGGCGCCTTCGTCGGGAATAAGTTTGATCACTCCAAATCTTGGCTGGAATTGCGTTTCCCATCGGTGGACTGGAGCACCCTGTTAAATGAGAGATACCACGAACATATGCTGAGAAATAGAGAAGATACGGACCATTATTAAATTTTGGACCATATAGACAGAGCCCCGCTAGTCCTGTTACCTTGTAAGCATTTAAACCAAGATGAACTTTTGCGTGATTATCAGTTTGGTTGTCTCCATGTGCATTCGTCAGGCAGAAGTACTCAGTTAAATCTTGTAGTTATTCAATACCCATACATCCTTGTTTCTTTCCTAAAAGAATTTCCTAAAACCTCAGGGCTTCAGATTTGCATTTCTAAAGTACTTTGGGACAATACCCGAGTGCCTGAAGTTCCAGTGTAGGTATCTTCTCTGGCGACTCCTTGGTGACTTCTACACCCTAGTGTTAATCATTACTGTTTCGTTTGTGAGAAGAGATGCTTTTACTCTCCGGAAAATCTGAGTCTCATGCGAAGGTTTCTGTTGATGGACTTTTCCTAGAACTGCCTGTATAATTCTGTCCACCATCTCCACCATTCTAAAAGATAGATCTATGAGCTTTTGAAGGTACCGTCGCAACTTGGGCTCTTATCTCTGACACTGTTCAGCCTTTATCCTTGGCGAATTCATTCTTGTATTGAGAGGATACTCGTATTCTTTATCTTGGCACTTGCCCATGACCTGGACAAGCTCTGGTTGCTTAACTAACTTGAACTTCAAACTGGAGAGCCAATTCAATACGCCGAATAAATCAGAACAACTCCTAACTCGTCACACTTGAGCATTGAACTTCCATCAAGAACATATCTAGCGGTTGCTCAGGTTGCTCAGCTTCTCGAATACCAATTGTCGTATCGCTCTTCAAAAAACAACCAGCGTAACTGGTTTAGTGGTAAAATTCTCCGTTGCCATTCGAGCAAATATTATGAATCTGGCTATATCTTGGAGATGCCTTCCTTTTTAATCTTCCTCTTTCTTATATGGGTTCCCATCGGAACCCATGTGAGAGATAAAGAGCCCTGGGTTAGATTACCCGACGCCCCAGGGCGAGCTCTTTTGGCCCAGGTTTAGTATCGTGAGTTGGTTGTGGTGTTGAGGCTCTACGATCGCTTTACCAATGTCCACAACGCGGGGACAGGATCACTGCCAGGAATCCAACCTTGTGGTAACTGTCCTTGGTCCAATTAAGCTTAACTGATAAGCAAAAACCCAGTGAAAGGAACAAAAAGACCATTGTGAACTCCCGGTTATTACATCCACGAACCAGCACAGAGGGGATAGCTTTTGCGTCTTACCGTCTGAGAGTACTAAGCATTGTTGGTACCGCGTGCAGAGGAGTATGAAATACAGATCACTCAACACAGTATCTATACGCGATGAAAACCTACGAGGAAAATGAGTTGTCCGAGTCTTAGTATATACTACCCTCAAGACAGTGAGTGACTCAGAGTGAGTGTGCTGTTCTGGTTGCTCGTCATTACCACCAACACAACACGCAAATCGAAGCGTCCTTGCTGTTTATCATCTCATTGGTATTGTTAGAAACGTCATAATAGTCGTAGGTCTTCAGTCGATTTGCAGGTAATAAATTTCGTGTAATCACACTATTCTACTACTCATAAATCTCATGATACCTCACCCAGTTTGTATTACATCACAACTCCATCCCACCAGCCCTACGGAGCCACTTTCCCCATCTTTTCCTCCCCAGACTCTCGTCTCCTTTAGATCACCGAGATGCAGGCAGAGGCCCACGAGTTTAATTCATAAGAGTTAAGTTTCGGTTGCGTAAAACGGTGCCGTTCACAAGGGTGCTCGCTCGGCATAGCGGCTTACGGCGGCTGAAGCAGAACCCCATGGGGATATACCTTGTCTGGGTCAAACAATTGAGTAATAGTTGAGATCGTTTTATTTTATCTCGTAATTCAAGATATGAAGTCTGGGGAAATAAGTGGAGGACGTTGATCTGCCGTTGATATAGCTTTCTTGCCGTCGAGCTTATTGATATAGCAATGTAGTTTTGTGTATCTCAAGGTCGATGGCTCGAATAATTAAGAAGAGAGCTTCTAGAAAGACGGGAGAATACTAGCTACTTGGAGATTAACAACTACAGAAAGGCTTTAGGCGGCTGGGATAAAGTCCTTTGTACAAGTACAGCAGCAACATAACGACCCTCGGGCTTTGGCCGCACACAAGACGCTAAAGAAGAACAGCTCTTGGTCCTCCGGCCCTGAAACCCGGGTTTGAGGCGGTGCATTTATTCGCACACCGGGGAAGCAAAGAAGCATACCCAAGGGGAAGATCTCCGTATGGCCGCCATTACCTTAATCCAAGGATGCATTCATTCATTGCATCCATGTAAGAATGACCCCTCAGCCCATTCTCCGCACGTTCCCAATAATGATAACAACCCCGCACGAACTCCAATTTCTATCATGTAAAAAATACGTACAAATAACTTCAACAAGAAGCTTGAGATTAACCTTGAATCTGGCCAACGCTTATTATCTGTGGAACCCAACCTACCCTTGGACTATTCTGGGGTGCATGCTCCGGAGGCCATGTACTGTACTTGAGTGACTTTGTCTGCTTGGTATTGAGGGAATTTAGCTTGTGAGACGGCGTCGCGTCTTTTCTACGTGGCGCGATTTGGAGAAACAGGACAGGCTGTACGGACATGGGTTGGTTGACCTCCTGTTACTTTCATCTCGTAATAAACTAGAAATACTGATGGTGATAGGGCCGCCAAAGAAGAACATGTCGAGCAATAGTGAGTTTTGTGTCAACTTGTTCAAGCAATGAATGGGTCATATCTGGTGGATTCTATTACCTATTACCCCAGGATATCCGCCGTCACAGATCTTGCTTCGTCCTCTCAATCTAGATGTCACTTTGTACGTAAAAAGATCCGCTTCGACCTGGAGTGTGTAATGCCAACCCCAGAATCATTCATTGGATCTTGGCAATGAGAAAACAAGTGCAGAGAATAGGAGAACACTCACATGTCTAGCATATCCTCGGCCTTACCTTAGGCCCAAGTAGTTGTCTCGCTCTCTTCCTCTCTTCTTCCAATCCCTCCAACACCAAGCAAGTTTTTGTACTAGCTCTGGATATTGCAATCTCATACATGTCCCTCCTCTGCCCAAACTAACACTCTTTATTCTATCACTTGATAGTTAGCTAGTAACATTTCTCTATCACATTCCACACGTGACTCTATCCAAGCGACAATGCAATCTCAAAAACTCCACCATCTACCCATATTGACACATAGGGCGCGCGCAAAGGGCGTCATCTCCACACAATGTCAATATAGGAATTGTCATAGGGCGTAGTTGACTGCTTTTGCAAAACTTTTTTGTTCCTCTTCAGTTCATAAAAGGTCCTCGTATAACGTCTCCAATACTCTCTTGCTTTTGTGGTTACAGAGCGCAGCTTTCTCACGACTTTGCCAAAGTAACTTGGTCTTACCTAACGACAAGGACTCGTTTGGAGTAACCTTTGCTATGTGCGACATAACCATGGGATTCATTCACTATCTCATCACTGACAAAGGACTCGCACCGAACCAAGACTCATCAGAATATGCATAACAACATGCGAGTGTGGTATCTAACGATAAAAGATATACAGGAGATTGTATGTGTGATATACGCTTCTCTATTCAAAGCAATTTGAAACATATGCGAGTCAAACTTCAAAACAAGACCACAACCTTACATGACCTTGCTGAGGACGCGTCGCCAGGCGGGCCAAGAGGCAACCTTGGCACGGTAGGCGTTGATCTCTTCCCAGTTGTGCTCACGTCGGCCAGTGTCGACATCGATCCTGTCAATGGACAACCAACCCTCACGCTTCCAGAAGTAGCCAATGACCCAGAAGACAAGGACGACAGGGAGGGCGAGGTAGGACAGGAAGAATCCCTCAACAGTTCCCATGCCACTCTCTCCGGGAGGGGCGGTAATAGCAATATAGAACTACGTCTTTGTCAGTATCACAGAAAATTGACAATGCAATAAAGGAACTTACCTGAGCCATGAGGACCAGAACGATGAGAAAGAGACTGACCCACGAGCCAGCGACACCAAACGCAGCCCTGAAGGGGATCTCATCAAGGGTGTGACCCTGTCGGGCCCAAGCCTTGCGGAAACGAATGTGGGCAAGGCAGATCGAAGCCCAAGTGAAGAGGGTTGAGAGACCAGAAAGAGCCAGGAGCCAGTCGAAAATCACTCCACCCTTGGGGTCAAGGTTGACAAAAGCAATGAAACCCATGAGAATGTGGACGACGACGGAAACAAGAGGGCGACCACCACGGTCAATGTAGGAGAATACCTTGGGGGCATAGCCATTCTGGGCCATGGCAGTCAGGGTACGGGAGCCACCGTAAACGCAAGACACACCAAGAGACAGAACCGACACGAGGATGATGACGTTCATGAAGTGCTGGAGGCCATTGAGACCAGAGTACTCGCCGACCAGCACGAAAGGCGAGGCCTTGGCGTTGGAGTAACCGGAAATGTTGAGTCGCTCATCGGTGGACTTGATGAGGAGGCCGATGAAGAAGAGACCGAGAACGTAGAAGAGAGTGATACGCCAGAAAACCTGCTTGATGGCACCAGGCAGAGCCTTGGTAGGGTTCTCAGACTCGGCCGCGGCCAGACCAACCAACTCGGTACCGGCGAAAGAGAAGGCAGCAGTAACGAAGACTGAGCAGAATCCCTTGAAACCGTTCTTGAAAGCACCAGGATCCTCGTTCCAGAGGCGAGTGCCCCAGTACTCATCATAACGGCCGCTGCTGGGGCCGCCACCACAGACGAGGACAAGAGAGATGATCATGAAGGCAACGGTAGCTCCCAACTTGAGACAAGACGACCAGAACTCTTCCTCGGCATAACCAATACCACCAAAGACGTTGATAAGGATAATGGCGAAGAGGAAAATGGCGATAGAAACACCGGGAGAGAGGTCCTCATTCCAATATTGGATACAGACAGAGCAAATCGTCAGTTCAAGCGGTAAAACGGTGGCCCACTGTGCGACATAGTTCCAACCCATGGCGAAACCCCAAGAAGGATCGATAAAACGAGACGAGTAGATGTAGAAACCACCAGACACGGGATACATGACGGCAAGTTCACCGAGAGCGAAGACTATCGAGAACAACATGTTAGTCTTCTGTCTGAAGGGGAAGTATTAGGTAAGTTTGACATACCAACGTTGAAGATCATAGCGCCCATAATCATGAAGTCGATTAGGACAGATCCAGGACCCTTGAGCACAACACGTTAGCAACAAATACAGTTGACGGAAAAGTGTCGACATACGCCACTGTAGAGGGCTTTTCCTGAGCCGACGAAGAAACCAGCACCGATAGAGCCACCAATGGCAATCATCTGGAGATGGCGAGGCTTCATACGACGATCAAGCTCATGGTTTCCAGTGTCCTTACGTCGCTGGAAAGACTCCAGAGTGAGACCATTTCGGGTCCATTTGCTCTCCTCCTGGAAAGCAAAGCCACCGCCAGTCTGGAGATCACCAGAGTGTTCAGTCACGGTGTTGCCCTTCTCCTGGCCGACGTTGGTCGGGTTGTCGCTGGAACTCTTTGAATCCATGTTGAAGGTTCCCCTTGTGGGTGACTCTTGAAGGGTCAGGGATTAATGAATGATAAGAAAGGTCAAGTGACCTTGGTCGTTGGAAAAAGAAGAAACGGTGATGGACGGGAACAACAGAAATCGAGGAGGGAAACGGCGCTTCTTAAATATAAGTTGACGAGGGAGAAGAAGACCTGGGGTCTGATCAGACTCGGCGCGTTAGAGGCTAGACGGTCGCCATGGTGGAAAGGATTCGTTCGACTCGAACTTCTAGTGAGGCCCGGGTTTGACTAGGATGCTAGGTAGACCCCTAGTTTCCTGTCTGTTTGTCTGTCTGTCTGTCTGTCTGTCCGTCTGTCGCCGATCAACAACAAGTTGGAAGTCCTCCAAGTGCAGTGGAGAGGGTCCGAAGTGCCAAGAGCCGCGATACGGAGGAACATGGATGATTGGGGTAGGTCAAAAGATTGAGATGGCGAAGCGGAGTCCATCACCGACATGAGACCAGGACCAGGCAAAAGAGAGGAAGGTGGGACATGCTTCCGATTCGACAGATCCAATATCGATGTCGCGGCTATGCACACCCCTTGTTTCGTGGGAAGGAACGGCTGCTGCAATGAGAATGAGATTTGGTCTTGGAAAGAGGCAAAGAGCAAAAGGACTGGGGAAAGTTGTAGACAACCCATGCTTCCTTCCCGTGCCGCGTCTCCAAAAGTACATGGTTTAATTATTAACCTTAACTTCAAGCTCATAGGCTCAGCTTTACCTTCCAATTTCTGCCCAGCCTGGTTTAATATTGCTACTCGAAAGGGAGACTCGTTCGTTTCTGAGACATTTCATACATAGCAAGGCATGACCAGGGGAAACAAGAGAGTGCACAAGCCATGCAGCCGATCAACCTAATTCAGGGTAAAGTACAGGCAGAGTGGGGAACTGGAGAGGAAGTCAATCCTGGAAAGACACTAAATCTTACTCCACATCCGAGGGGAGGTACCAGTACATTGCAGAGGTACCTACCTCCTTGCCCCCCATCGTCACCTCTGACATCGGCGAAAGGCAAGAGGGCCCCTCTTCTCTCTTCTCTTAATTCTTCTCAGGTTAATGAGATGGGCCGAAATCAAGCCATGCCTATCTTTCTAATCTTTGCTGACAGATATCTTACGAAAAACAAACTCTCATATTAGTGTCAAGACATCTGTTACTCAGACCATGTGTCTTGACTGCTCTGACATCCAAAATTGACCCTCTTGCCAAGCCTTAACTATCTTTCAGTCAGCAAAGGCGAACTTTTGTTCCTCCTCTTAAATGCAACAGTTCAGAGCTTGGGGTCCGTCCATAGCATACCTAGGTAAGGTAGCCAACACCATGTCGCAGACATTGCGGAGAGTAATTACAATTACAATGTCATCATCCTCCAATCACCATTCTCACATTAAGTATTCGGCCCAGATAGCACTTCACGCCGTTTCGGGTGCCTCTGGTTACCGAAACTCTGGCTCACTTTGATAGCCAGCAGCTTGGCAATCTGTGTTGGTGATACTTGGACATGCAAGCTAGATTACCCCCACCTGCTCACTTGGGTGATCTTGTTAACATCCGTTGTTGGTCATGTCAGTCTTGATCAATATGACACTGCCTGAGCTGAGACGCTGTCTGTTCCTCGGTTTCACGCACTCGTGTGATTCGCAGGTGATTATGAAGTCTGGCACGCTATTTGGCGCCTCCTACACCATCTTGCAGGACTGACAGGGGAGGAGAAAAATGCCGAGAAAATAGTCTTCTTCTAGAAGGGTGGCGCAGTGACGAAGTACACACTAATGAAACGAAAAAGGACCTGCAGTCATCAGCACACGCCGATCGAACGAGATAGAGAAAGACAACCAATATTGAGGTGCTGAGTTGGTCGAAGCTTGCGTACCCCGGGCAATTTCCACCGTGGTGCGACAGCAGCTATCTCTGTGAAAGCGACTACGATAAGATCAATCCAACACAAAACTTGCGGTTCTGGGGTGGTCTCCCACTACTGATAGCGGTGCGCGGTTGTTTCTGCCGCCGCGGCAGTCGGGTTTGCAGAATTCTACGACTTCACGTACCTCCAGTTCGTTACGTTTTATACTCCAGATCCTCAGATCTTGCTCTCCGCAAAGCACTGAATCTCAACTACGGGGTAATACGTAATAGTTTGCTCTCATCTGTCATTACCCCGTGGGCAAACGGCCATGAATCTGGGGACGGCTCCATATGCTTCAAACTGAAAGGACTATGGGGAGATGTTGACAGCCAGCAATTGTCCTTTGAGGAAGTTGATCAAACTTTTGTACGTAATACGATTCCACCGGCGAGGTCTTTTGTGGCCCATTGCTGCTGAAGCCCCGTTGTTTTGGCATGAAGCATTGAACAGGGGCAGAACGGGCTCGGACATGACCGGCTAGGCACCCTGGCATTCAGTCTCCGCAGGGACCATTCCAGCGTTCGTTATCAAGTGTAGCCCCTGCTTGCCCTGGCCTTGCAAATGCTTGTGTCCCTTATTTCTAGAAGATGAAGACAGACACGCGACTCGAATTGTAGTGATAGGAAGAAAACAGCCACCATGTCTAACGGTAATCGATAGCCGAGTTGGAAGCAGGTTTAGTTTAAGTTTGCTGCTAGTGTCCTCTACTGTACCTGGGTGGGTGCAGCACCCGTCTCGAGTCAGCCGACTTCACGGGCCGATGAAAAGAAAGTTATTACCTGCAATTGCCTGCGGCACATTCTTCATTTGCTGACAGAATTGCAGGGTTCTTTTTAAGCATTAAGCTTACCTACAGTGAGCCACACCAAAACAGAGGCACACTACAGGTCGAATACGAAATTAAGTGACGGTCACTGGAACCATATTGAGTACTGTACTGTACCGGCTAGCCATGAATGTGTTGGACTGCTTCCTCATCCGACGGGAGATACACCAGCAAAGTCTATCGTGTGCTAACAGGTTGCAGAGAACTCAATTTGTTCGAGGGTATCAGTCCCTGTTGAAGCCAAGAGATGCATCAAGCCTCATGATGTACATGTGACCATCCATCAATGGGAATGCTGATGCGATGTGATGCAAATCAGCCTCAGGCACTTTTCGAGAAAACGTCGATACAGGGTAATGGTGTTGGTGTGTAGGACAGAATGATACCTACCGTCCTGCCTGGATCTGACGCGTATCTCAAATCCTGAGTCCCAATACAGCAGGTTGAATGAATCGGCGTCAGACCTTCCGCTCTGGGAATGTCTCTGCGCCGTAGAACTTTATTGTGGCGTGTCTCACTACCTTATCACTTGGCAACGGGCGATAACGAGCTTTGACTCGTCTTGCATATAAACCCCCAGTCCCGCCAAGACTTGAGCCAAGAATTCTGGCAAGATGACCACTTCATTTCAGGCAATGAGATTCTTACGGTACAGCGCAACGTACGTACGGATACGTACTCCGTACTTGCTTGTGTAGCAATTATATCTTTGCCCAGGTTGCGTGACCTCGGCCGATCTCATTGCCCCTATCTCTGGGTGGGATTTTCGACTCGACCCTGCAGCATGTCGCTGTACAATCCAGTTGTCTGGATCCTCCGACCAGATGCGAACGGAGTCCCTCTACAAATTACAACGTCGGAACAATAACGTGGTTACCTCTTTATGCTTTAATGACCACTGGGCACTGGCCGACCCCACGCATCTATCTATCTTATCTAGACGCTCGCTCTCTCTTCCTTTTACCGAACATATCATCTACAAGTTCCAAATCGCCAAGACGAAACGAAAGAATTATCCGTAGATGCGGTAGCAAGCGGGACCCGTGGGGTAGATAGTTCTTGGCAGGCAAGCAAGCAGGGTTTCTTGCGGGCGTTCGTTATGTCACGGTAACGCACGCTTTAGCTTTGACCACCCTGGCGATGCCGCTGTTGATGGATGAAGTGTGGTCATATGCTTCGCGGAGCATCAAGTAACGCGCAAAGTAATTGTGCTGCTCAGATATTGCGGTATTCATTGCAAAGATGTTAGAGCTCTAGCTGTTCTATTTTGGGATGATTTTGGTGTCTTGGCCAGATAAATATCTTAGATATTGTGCAGAGCCAAGACGGATGGTCGTTCCAGGGTAGGAGTTGATCTCGCTCACATATGACCCAGCGCGCCGAGATATTGGAAGAGCAATGGAATTGTTCCATTGGGAGAAGAATACTTGATTGGTCCAGGCATCAATTATCTTTTTACCCCGAGGGTCTATTTCAGCCAGGTTCCTCATTGCAGTCATCTATTTCGTTCCTTTAACGCAGCGGCTGAGTTCATGGCCTATACGCCTGACAAGTGCCACCACGTGTCTTTTCACCACAGATGGGAGTGAATACTAACTGAAAAAAAATAAAAAAATAGAAAAATGACATTGATTGCTGTTTTCTGGATCCTATAGAATGCAGCCTTACCAAGACCCGCCACTATCATATACTTGAAAAGCATTCATTGTGTTTACCACAGCTGGATATAAGTAAGGAAGCGTCTCCACTTAGGCTGAGAATAGTACTCGTCAAGATGTTTGATCTCCTCGACACTCAGATGTCGTCGTCCCGTGAGACAGTCTGCAGTAGCAGGGTCTCTCCAGGGTGTTCTGAAGATGACCTTATAACCAAGAGTAAACCCGAAGATGACCAAGACTCCGATCATGTACTGGAAAAAGTTCTCGGCAGTAAAGCCAGCGCCGCCCTGAAGTCAGTAGGTTAGCTGGTGATTCTTCAACCAGTTTGAGATGTATGTAATTTCATCTGGGTAGCATCCGTGAGAAGCTCCAAGGGGTTACTCACGACAGGGCTGACTCCAGAGTAAATGCAGCAGACCAGCAAGAAAACCGAGATTGCCATCAGCCATGCTGGTGCCAAGGGCCAAGCACTAGATTTCCAAGCATAAGTCTCTAAGAAGAGACTGTCGTTCTGGGCCTTGAGAGCACAGTGGAAGCGATAGTTGGTGAAGGAAATGATGATCCAGTTCGTGAAAAAAGAAGCGCTTGTAATAGAGATCAACCAGTTAAGGACAGTGAGGCCACCAGCTACAATATGGTCAATTCATGTTTCTCTAGACACTTGGGACTCACTCAAACTTACAAGACAGCTGGATATATCCAAGAACGACAGCAACCGCACATGTGATGATCAAAGCCAGTCTAGGTCGCCCCTTGTCATCAACCTTTGCAAGACGTGTCGAAATCAGACCCTGGTGAGCCATGGTTCTCAACACTCTTGAGGAGAGATAAACAGACTCAGCAGCGATGGCGAGGACACCACACATCATCCCGGCGTTAAGGAGGGAAGATATGCCTGGGATTCCAGAGTCTGTAACAGCAACGACAAACGGTGATGCTGCAACACCTCCTCCGCCGAGAAGACGCTCATCGTTGGAAGGAACCAGAATGGTGATGAAGACGACGCTGATCATGTAGATGAAGTTGACTCGGAAGGGAACGAGCTTAGTCGCGTGCGCAAGGGAGAAGCGTGGGCTCTCTGCTTCACCTCCCATGATACCGATGAAGACTTGATCACCGACGGCCCAGGTGGCAAGGAGAGCACAATTAGCAAATCCCTGTAAGAGTATTAGTCGAAGCAATAAAAAAACACAATTCAAGTCTTACGGAGAAGCCATTGAGGAATGCTGGTAATTCAGTCCATGTTTCTCCATGATGGACCTTGCCGTTGGGACCAGCTCCTAAGACCAAAGCCAAGGAGAGAGTAATGATGATCAAGAAGAGAAAGATCTTAATCAGAGATGTTACGTATTCAAACCAGGCGAATACTTTGTTCGGGAGGAGGAAGATGACGAGGCAAGCAAACATGAAGATGCTGACTGCGAGATTCGTTAGTCAAGTTTCAAAAAAGGGGATGTCGAGTGTTTTACGTGATGCAGCCAAAGGAAACGATCCACCAGACCAGTATCCAACCAGGATATGGAAGAAACCGGCTTCAGCAGAAACGATAGCAGTCCAGCCTGTCAACAGTCAGAAATCAAATCCGTAATCAAGTAATAATATGATATACAAACCAAGCCATTCTGCGAATCCAGCCCCAAAAGCCAAAGCGGGATCAACCCAACGATCTGCGTAGTCGATATAGTTGCCCGAGACAGGGAAAGCGATAGTCATTTCTGAGAGAGCTTGCAGGACAGCGCAGACACATGAGCAGACCATGAGATATGCAATCACCATGTTTCCCGGGCCACCAGTCGCGAGAGCTTTGCCGGTAGCGATGAAGACGCCCGAACCGATATTGGAACCCAGAGCAATGACCTTGAAAAATCTGCGTTAGTATAGTGAGTGACTTTAGGATATCTGACTTACATGAACTTGTCGAGGTGAGAAGGATCGATGGAATTCTCCATGCTTGCTCTCTTGCATCTCAATAGCTTGAACTTCATCAATGCTTCGTGAAGGCTGAAGATCAAGGCCATCTTCTTTTGTCATGGAGCCCCGTGGCTTTTCCATCATTCCAGCTGGAATGTTGACATCATGGATACTTTCTCGACGTATGATGAATAGAATATAAAAAATCAAAGTAGAAGTGGAGGAATGGCCCTAGAGTGAGAGCTTGCTTGCTTCTGCCAGGATCCATTTTCCTGCAACACAACGATCTCGAGTCTTTATACTGTCATGACACTCGGGACAAACTGCCCCAGAGATAGGGAGGCAAAAATCTGGGAGACGATGAAAGTGACGATTGTATCATGATTGGATTCTACGGGAAAGTATCCGCGAGACTATCTCTATCAAGGGGCAGGTTGAAAGAAAAACACGCAGTACTCAAAGTTACCCCGGATTCTACCCCAGCTTCTGCTAGATTGGAATTGGTTAGTTGGATGGGATCTATCAGGTCGAGACTCAAGGTGATTCTGCGAGTCATTGGCCATGTAGGATTGCATGATAAGAGTGAGTTTAGCTCTCTCAGTTGCGCTACGGAAGGGCTCCCGATGATGAGATCGTGCCCTTTATCATGATCTTATTATCATGGCTATCTAGTATCTACCGAGGTGAGGGGTTGAGCTAAGCAGGGTACTGCACTGTTTTAAACAGGTTGAGATAAGCCACCCTGGGCTTGAATACGGAAGGGTACCGCGAGATAGACTATGGATGGGTTAGAGTTTGCTTGGCATCCAAAGCCATGAGGCAATTTATAACGGTTCTCGTGGTAATTAGTAGGTATCTGATAAAGACACAATAACTCGGCTTCTGAATTGTTGTTTGAGTAGTTCTTATCAATACTATTCGGGATAGCCCCGAGAATTAATCCTTTATCATATCCTCAAGTCAACCGTTTCTCGAAGAGTAGTCTTGTACGTGTAGGAGCAAAATCATCCTAATCACTCATCGGTGCGTAATTCGTCGACTTGCCCCCCCTGAATTACTAAACCCACGCATAACTAGGAGGTTGAGACACTTCGTGTATTGGAGGGCGGCTCATGTCCCGATGGCGTCCTGCAGTAAACCTAAATCGACCCAGCGGGCTGGAACTCATTCTGATACGATAATTTCAACGTTGTATCACGTTCGGGATCTTCGCCTATCCAAAGACTCATGAGCTGCTGTGCCCAACAAGATATCCAACGTATCCTGCTGTAGAAAGGCTTTGCAATCTGTCAGAAATTTCATTCTCGTGAGAAGAACATCAACAGAAGAGCTGCACTAGTTCTCTGTAACAAGCAGCGTTGAGAATTACACCAGATCTCACTTCTCGATACATAGCTAGCCTGGGATTCCCTTTACACACTTTTTGAAATTTCAAATAGAAATTCGACTTCATATTCCTGGTACTGCTTCACTGCATGTTTGTGGATGAGGGAGGAAACACGTAGTGGCAGAGCACAATCTGAAATTATCCAAGACTCAGCTCGACGAAACTTTAACAGAACCCATTTGACTTGTTCTCATAGGAAAATAGTGAATTCAGAAAAGTTTGGAATATCTGACCTGTGGCTATGATAACTGCTAGGCCAAGATGTAGCTTCGGGAGCTATAAAACACGGAAACGCTCCCGAACAGAACTTATTCTTTTAAGCCTCGGCAAGAAACACTATACGTAACTGAGTAGAATGGATGGGAAAAGGTGTCAATAATGCCAGTGGTAGATAGTAAAGAGTCAAGGTCACCAAAGTAATACTGTTTATATCATGAGTATGTACAGGGACCGAATGCAATTTAGATTATACACTTACTGTAACAACTGAGACAAACCTTACGAAGACAAGACACAACGCATGCAAAGAACGCAGCGGTATAATGAACTATTGTTTATGAGCTCTGCTTCCCCCAAAAATAGATTGAGAATGGCGGAGTTTAGAGCCGATTGACTCCAGTACCCATGTCACTTCAGTTCCCCATGAATAGACGAGAGCCATAGATGCTTGGAACGATATAACAGAAGGTTATTCTCAAAGAAATTCATTCTAGTACATTAAAATCGTAACCATAGACCCTGCTAAAGCCCCCTACACATCCTCCACCATCGGATCTTCCGGCCAAGGCCACGTCAAGCTGTCGATATCTAGGGAATTGGCGATGTTCAACAATTGCTCTGCACGAAGTTCATAGTTCAATCCCAACCCAAACTCATCTTCAGACTCAAGGCCAAATGGTTCAGTATATTCGATGACAGACGCTGTCGTAGTGTCTATGTCATTAACGGTTTCTTGTCGAGGCGTGTTGGCACTTTGTGTTGTACCCAAGGGCCTTGAGTCGCTGACAAAAAACTCTTTGAGCAAACCTTCCAGCTGCTTCAGCTCGGATGCAACCATGTTGGCTACGAGATTGCCCCGGGAATTCATCTCGTCAAAGATAGCATAGGCGCGCTGTGTCCAGGGAGTATGGTCTGGTAACAGCGACGAGTCAATTGCAGCGGCCATGAGCAGCGCGATTGTTGCAGTAAAATTTGCGTCCTGGTCGAAACGGAGGAACGTTTCTATCACAGCTATCAATATCATGCTGCGCTTAACTATTGGGAATGAAGAACTCACCCAAAAGGCCCTGCTCAGAGAGGCTAGAAAGAATTCTCAGGATCTGCTGAGCGGACTCGGTGCACATTTGCACTAGCCCTTTGACGCTTTCAGATTGTAGCCAATGCATCAAAGCAACCTCCAAATGACCGAGTCTTGAGAGGAGAAAGGTATAAAGGAGTGGCCTTGTTGTGAGGATGATGCACTTGGAGTGTTAGAAAGGCAACAGGCAAATCTTGATAGATGAACTTACTTGATGTTGCATCAGATGAAGATGTGCAGATATACGCGAGATGCCAGCCATACCTTCGCTTGCCTGAATCTCAAACGACTTGTTTAATCGTTCTGTCACGGTAGCGATACTCTTAAGTACAGATTGCGTGGCTTCGAGATATCGACTGTCGAGCTTGCCCTCGAGCCCATAGACGGCTGAAGTTATTAGTAACTCTCTCTGTTCCCCTCGAGGGTACTTACTCTGATTTATCTTTGCAAGCACTCGGCAGAAGTCAACATGGATCTTCAAGGCCTCCAGCTTCTGTGGCTGTCCTGGAAAGTCTGGAAAGCGGGCGCTGATCGTTTCGTCGGATATACTCAGCGGAAGGCCCATGAGAGAGACCATCTGGCGCTCGAGAATGTAGAGTGTCCAGAACATGTGACGACATCTCTGCACGTAGACTTCATCAAGAGCGTTTGATTGCATTTCAGTGTGTATCCCATGTTCTAGGCCATGTCGGAGGGCGGAGCAGACCTGATACTATTAGTAAACATGTTCATTTGCAGAGTCGACTGCTTACCAGACGATAAGCCTGTTGGATATGATCCACACTATGCAAGTAAACAGCAGCGCAACATAGAACTTGCATCTCTTCGATAATATTGCACTCAAAGAAGTTAAAGTCTGGCATGAGCTTCATGGCTTGTATAAAGAAGTCACCCCCAGGAGGCCGCCTGGACTTAGTTGACTGAACGACAAAGGCCTTTCCAAGCGCCAGGACAAGGAGATAATGAACAAACCATAGGGGCTCTGCACGTGCATATTCTGTAGGGTACTTATGAAACTGACGAAAGCGTTCCATAAAGATGTCTTCATCAAATAAGTTATACAGCCATCCGCAGTGGAATTTTACCGAGTTGATGAGATATAGAGCGAAATCTTTCATTGGAAGGGTGGTCATATCGGGAATATCCTGAGTTGTGAGCTTTCTGCTTCCATCCCATCTAAGATCGAAGACTTTTCCTTCAAGGCCAGCAAAATGCAAGTTATGGGTTGGTAATGGAGTCCCCGTGAGACGCTCGTGAGTCATGGTCAAGACTCTCTTGTTAAAAGACCAGTTAGAGGATGTCCCCATGAATACTGGCGACTAGTTAGGATTGGGACAAAGACGGAAATATAGAGAACAAGGATGAACTTACGAAACTGGCTTGTGAGTCCTGGAACAAAATCGTAGGTGTGAAAAGCCAAGGGATTGGTGAGAGGAGCTTTGGCCTCGCTATTCAACTGGCGGTCTTGTGCTTCTGCTGTGCCGTAGGGAGATATCGAGGTTGAGGCTTTGATTACAAGCTCTGGGAGATCACTGCTTTCAGAAGATAATGTCACATGCTCGCCTAAATCACTCAGTCAAGGTCAATACTAGACAAGAACATAGAATACTTACTGAACTCGGGAGTTTTCGACTGACCAGTAGTGGTTTCAAGAATAGTCTGCTGTTCTGCCCTACTCTCGAGAGCTGCCAACCTCTCTTGAAGCCGGGTGATATATCTGGAGGCAATGCTTAAGTATAACTTGGCTCACCTTACCCAGCACTTGACTTACTCACCCTCTTGAGACCACAACTTTTCGAGATTCATCGTCGAATTGGCACACGGATCCTCTCTTATCGCATTGTTGACATGGTTGAGAGCCAGAGCATCTGATCTTCTGATCGCGACATCTTACACAACTGATAATCGCATATATTAGTGATACTGAACTTGGCAACGGAGCTAAGTACATACGCTTTAGGAACACGCTTTCTAGCATTATTTGGTCTTGTGGAATTAGCTTTTATTGCTGATGTTGACATCACACTTGAAACGACAGCAAATAAGAAGGACAGAAGCAGTCAACGGTAGTAATATTGATGTATGAATAAGATAGTGGTATCCCTGTGACTCCAAGCCAAGGTTGTTTGTTTAACGGGAAGGCTTCCGCTGAGCGGGGTAGGGATTGATTGATAGGAACTCAAAGCCGAAGAGAGCAGGGAGGGAAGTATTCTAGAACTTGTGGGTATTCCAATCCTTGTGAGACGATTGGGCTTGCGGAGTTTTGATCGTCTACTCTGCCCGATTGCGTTAGGAAGATCTGATATAAAGCCCAAATCCGATTATTTCCTGTAATACGAACTTATTCATCTCCCAACCGGGTCCGTTCCTCACTTTGGCCTCACGAAGAAGCCACTCAGCAACAGATTACTACGTAGTATTCCGTAGGGCACGAGACATAATATTTCTAGGCATAGGCATTCTCATTCCTGATTCTTCCGACCTCCTTTGAATGCAGCTGCTTTGTGAGTGGCCCAAACTGAAGAGCAGCTGAAGGCTGAGGTTTGTTTATGGCTAGGTTGATTGGTGGCTTACAGACTGAGCATTTTCATGTGCGACAAACAAGACTTTTTAGCTTTGTGGACTTATTTTAAGCTTGTATGCATTCTTCAGTCATAGCTCGGATTTGTATAAGAAGGGAGCGATACCCATGCCATTGCTCGAGCCATCATACTCAACTGCACCAACAATAAGAACATAACCCAACTTACACCTACCCACATTCTTCCCTTTGTACAACCATCAATCAATGCTTGGCTTCAATCTCAGCTATCAGTGGCTTCACTACACTGGACCCTCAGGTCCTTCATCTCCAGTTCCTGAGGGTCTTGAGCGTCACTGGGTGAATACACCTGGAGGCCAAATCGAGGTTCTCTCCAACAAACCACCCATTGCCAGCAGAGGAGCTGTTCCAATAGTCTTCTGCCATGGCGGCTACGGTGGCGCTTGGGTGTGGACTGAGTACATGAATTACCTAGCAGCACGAGGCGTTCAATGCTATGCTGTTTCCTTACGAGGCCATGGAGAGTCATGGCATCCGTCGTATTTCCGCATGGTCTTTGCAACACCCCGGAGTGCTTTGGCTTCTGACCTTGTTGCGGCTATAGAGTGGGTGCAGATGCGGGAAGAGAGCGAGGTGATGCTTGTTGGACACTCAAGTGGTGGTGGTTTGAGCCAGGGCGTCCTCAGTGAAGGTCTGGCTGATGTGAAAGCACTTGCGCTTCTGGGTGCTGTCCCAGGATATGGACAGTAAGCCAAGAAAAGCCTATTCCTTGAACCTTGGGAGGTACTAACACGGCTTGATAGAGTTCGCGTGTGCATGAATTGGTGGACGGAGGACCCATGGTTCGGCATTCGATTTGTTTTCCATCTCTGGCACTCAAACTCACCTCTCTCGCATCCAAATCTCACTCGCCGAGTTTTCTTTGGCGATAAATTCCCCTTCGCAGCCGTTATCCCATTCCAGCGCCGCATGAACCGTTACGAGAGCTTCCAGTGGCCTTTCAGCATGATTTTCAGCTTCGCATCACCAGCAAGGATCCTGAGCCATATCCGCAACCATGGTGTGAGCGGTGAAAAGGTTCTGGTCATGGCGGGTTCTCAGGACATGCTGATGACGGCACCTGTGACGGAGAAGACAGCGGCGTATTATCGCGATGCAGCAACAGACAAGGACGAAGGTGTGAGATTGAGGTTTGTAGAGGGCGCAGGACATCATTTGCAGAATGATGTTCAATGGGAAGACGGTGCAGAAAAGTTGTTTGACTTTTATAAAGGTATTGCTTAGGGTGGGATCGACATATCCAACCGGTTAAGTTGGCGTTATTTGTTAAGTTGCTTCTTTCTCAGTTCGGGATACATCCCCTATAGCTCGCAACTCCATAATCGTATAATTCATATCGTTCGATATCATGCAAGCAGCGGCTACGCTTACCAGATATAAAAGTTCGGTTCTATTTGTCCTCAATGATCGGTTGAGGATCCCGAGAGACGACCGAATCATCATCCACTCAATTCTAAACTCGCGCTCCGGTAGCGGCCTCAAATCGCCTACTACCTAAGCTAGCCTCGCTAGACATGACACTGAAGAAAGTCCGTCGCTGTGCTGAAAGAAGCAAAAAACGGGGACCGAAGACAGGGGATTCCAGGGTTAGAGTTAGTACACTCAGCATTCCCTAGGCGAGATCCCTTCCATCTTTCTTCCCCTGAGGCAATTCATTCATTCATCATCATCATCATCAATTACCCTTCAAGAAAACGTCAGTCGCGTGAGTCTCAATCTCGGTGCTTCAAAGCCCCGAAAAAACCGGCCTCTGCAACCCAGATTCGGAAGCCCTACCGACGCTCTTTTCCTCGGGCTACTTCCGTCACCAACAACGCAGGCCACTTGCTTGCGGTACCGCAAAAACCTCTCGGAAGGCCTCAGGCAGTCAACCTGGCGCCGTTACAGAGGTTGTCAGTAGCAGTGGGGGCAGGTGCAGGCGCAGCCAGTCGGTCGCTCTTGCTGAGATCGGCAGTCACTATGGAGGGGAGAAAGTTGGCCGTGCCCCGCGCTCCGGAGCTGTCCGCCGAGAGCCCCTCTTCGGCGGGCTTCAAGACATATTCGGCCGCTGGGTCGGCCGATAGGATCTCTCTCGTCTCAGGTCATTTGTCGCAACAGCCTTCTTCTTCTTATACCGCAGCTTCTCCTCAAGTTTCAATTTCTTCCCCATCTGTTCAAGCTCGCCGTCTTTCAACAACCACAGCCAAAATGTCTTCTCAACCCGAACATGCTACTCTGCTCATCCCCGGACCCATTGAGTTCGATGATGAGGTTCTCAAGTCTATGGGCCACTTCAGGTATGACTGACTTGAATCATGTCTGCTGACGTTACCTCGTTTGCTAATACTTGTCCCGCAGTGAGAGCCACGTCGGACCCGGCTTCGTCAACACCTTCGGCGAGACCCTCACCTTGACCCGCAAGCTGTTCCAATCGACCGACCCTTCAGCCCAACCCTACGTTATCTCCGGTTCCGGTACCCTGGGATGGGATATTGTTGCTGCCAACCTTGTTGAGGCTGGCGAGGATGCCCTTGTTCTTAGCACTGGATACTTTGGCGATGGTTTCGCCGACTGCCTGCGCGCCTACGGTGCCAACGTCACCAAGCTCGACGGTGAGGTTGGTGGTCGACCTCAGCTCCCCGAGATCGAGAAGGCCCTGTCCGAGAAGAAGTACAAGATCCTCACAGTCACCCACGTCGACACATCGACCGGTGTCCTAAGTGAGCTTAAGAACCTCGCAGCTACTGTCCGCCGCGTCTCCCCCGAGACCCTCGTTATCGTCGATGGTGTGTGCAGTGTTGCCTGTGAGGAGATCGCCTTCGATGAGTGGGGTCTGGATGGTGTTGTTACTGCTAGTCAGAAGGCCATTGGTGTTCCCGCTGGCCTGTCCATCTCCTTCTTCAGCGGCCGAGCTGTGGCTGCTGCTCTCGAGCACCGCAAGACTCCTATCCCCGCCTACTTTGCCTCTATGAAGAACTGGACACCCATCATGAAGAACTACGAGGCCAAGAAGCCCTCCTACTTCGCCACTCCTTCGCCTCAGCTCATCCACGCCCTCCACACTGGCCTTACCCAGATCTTCACCAAGCCCTTGTCCGAGCGATTCCAGGGTCATATTGAGGTCTCCAACAAGATCAAGAAGGCCGTCACCGACCTCGGCCTCAAGGTCGTTGCTACTAAGCCCGAGGATCAGGCCCACGCCATGACTGCAATTTACCTGCCTGATGGTATTGGTGCTGCTGATGTTCTGCCCAAGCTGGCTGCCAAGGGTGTTGTCTTTGCTGGTGGTATTCATAAGGCTATTGCCCCCAAGTACATCCGATTTGGCCATATGGGTGTCAGTGCTGTAAGTGTTACCTGAAATCGTTTGCTTCAGATCCGTTACTGACATGACCGTGATAGCTTGACCCTAGCCGAAACCACATCGAGAAGGCTATCGATGCTCTTAAGGAGAGCTTGGCTGAGGCCGGCTACAAGGCTTGAAATAACAGATTGTCAAGTGTTGATAAAAAGTAAAATAATGAAACAGTGGCTGGCCATGTGTGGATATCTGATAGACGACGGAGCCAACTATAGAGGGTTGGCCAATATTGTCTTTTGTCGATAGAGCGAGCCTTGAAAAAAATATGATACTTGGATGAGAGACGTGTTTGACCATGGTTCGTTGTGTTTTGTGAGCTATCAGTTTATGTGTATTGATGTTCCTTCAGCCAGGAGATAGGTATCTATCTCATCCCGAGTTGATGCGGAGTGGCAAGGCTACGTGCAGGTTCTAATGAGCGAAACACCTTTGGAATAAGGAGCTTACTACGTAGCAGTGTGTTTGTTTGTCGTTATCACAACGCCTTAGACACGATTGGATCGTGATGAGGATAACCATAACCGCATGCGGTAATTTCCACAGTACGTAGCTCGCGGGAACTTGTTTGAGAGAGAGACACACGCATGCCGTTGTCAATGGGCGAATCATGAGATCGATCGATTAATTACTTATGCGCCCGGGAGGCTGGGAGTTTCGGCAAGCTGAAGTACCGCTACAAAGATCCCAGCGTCATGGGTCCAACGAACCGTAGCTGGAGTGCCTTTTTGTATGGAAAATCCACACTGACAGCTTGAACCGCTGCGGCGGAACAAGTAGAGATACTTAAGATGTGATAGTGATATGACAATGACAGCCAACCCTTCTTTTCATTTCAAGCCCCGCTGCTGACAAAAGCATATTCAGGCTTCAGCCTGGGACGGATATAGAGGTGGGATCGAGAACGTGAGCATGGGAGAGCTCAGACAGAGCTGCCCACCTGTTGGCCTGGTTGCTGGTGGTTACAAGTGACGCAGACTGCACTGCGGGGCATTTCTGGGCTCGATACTCCACTAAAGGTACTGTATTCACAGTGCTTTTGCTCCTGTCAACTCCACTTCAAGCCGTGCATCTGGGCTCTACACTAACGTAGACACCTCACCTCACCTCACCGACGTCGTCCACTTTACCTTAGTTTGCTTTTACCAAAGCCGAACTTTGCATTTCTCCTCTTTTTCATTTTTCACTGCTTCCTCGCGACGCCCTCTCACCCGTCCGATCGACCATCTCATAGTAGTATAAACCTCTTGCTCTTTCTATAGAGTTGCGCTACTGTTTCCCTTGTCTATATCTGCCTGGGGCTGGTATTTGCTTGGATCTTCTTCCCCCCCGCCTCGTCTCGCTCGCTCGCTCGCCCACCACAACCACCACCTTCAACCACCAACCTTCTCTCCCCTCGTAACGATCCTCTCGTGAACCCGACATATCCACACGAAATGGCCGCCTCCATTGAAGAGCTGGACGTCCTCGTCCGCTCCTTCTACGAGGGGCGCGGTGAGCAGGTAGGTCGTCTCCGGGGTGTCGGGTTTTCAACCACGGACCCCGCGCGTCGTCGACATGAGGAATAAGAGCTAATCCAGCCTCGTCAATCGTATAGCAAAAAGCCGCCCAAGCTGCCCTCAACCAGGTTTGTGCACCCCTCCAGCTCTTAGCTTGTGCAAAGGTTTTTACTGACTTGACCTGCAGTTCAAAGAAGACCCCGATGCCTGGCTCATGGTCGACAAGATCCTCTCGGATGCGCAGTACCCTCAAACCAAATGTGTGTAGCCTCGGCTTTGCGCCACTTCCTACGCTGTGCTGCAATCAAGCCAGCTCTGCTCCCCTCGAAACATGCGAATACCGATGTTGTGAACCCACTCGACTAACAAATTTTGACAGACTTGGGTCTGCAGGTTCTGGATAATGTGATCTTGACGAGGTGGAAGGTTCTCCCTCGGGAACAGTGTCAAGGTTTGTCTATTCCACGATGACAGCTCAAAATCCAAATCTGACGACTCTAATCTTATAGGAATCCGAAACTTCATCGTCCAGTTCATTATCCAGTGCTCGAGCACCGAAGAGTCGTTGCGCCAGCAAAAGACCTTGCTCAACAAGCTTAACCTCGTCCTCGTTTCCGTCCTCAAGCAGGAGTGGCCTCACAACTGGCCTACCTTTATCAACGAAATCATCTCGTCCTGCCATTCAAACCTATCCATCTGCGAGAACAACATGATCATTCTTCGCTTGCTCTCGGAGGAAGTTTTCGACTACTCAGCCGAGCAGATGACATCGACCAAGACACGCAATCTCAAGCAGACCATGTGCGCCGAGTTCTCGCAAATCTTTAACCTCTGCCAGGAGGTCCTCAACACGGCTACACAGCCCAGTCTGATCAAGGCGACTCTCGAAACCCTCCTGCGATTCTGCAACTGGATCCCCTTGGGATACATCTTCGAGACACCGCTTATCGAGACCCTGCGAACCCGTTTCCTCTCGACCCCCGAGTTCCGCAACATCACCATGCAGTGCCTTACTGAGATCGGTGGTCTCCAGACCGGTGGCCCCGGCCAGCCCAACTCTTACGATGAGGAGCTTGTCAAGATGTTTACTGAGACATTGACTACCATCGCTAACATCATTCCGGTCACTCTCGATCTTAAGAGCACATATCCTAGCAGCAACTCCAGGGATCAGGAGTTTATCCAAAACCTGGCTCTCTTCCTTTGCAATTTCTTCGGAATGCACTTGAACGTAGGTTATAAGTTTTATTTAACATCCGGAAAATTCTAACATGCCTGTGATAGCTTGTCGAGAAGCTCCCCAACCGAGATTTCCTTATCCACGGTCACTACTATCTTATTAGGATATCGCAGATCGACGATCGAGAAATCTTCAAGATTTGCCTCGACTACTGGCTCAAGCTCGTCCAGGAGCTTTACGAGGAGATGCAGCAGCTCCCCATTACCGACCTCAACCCTCTGATGGCTGTCGGCGCAGGAATTAGTGGTAGCGGCGCCCCGAACCCCACGGTACTTAACAACTACCCCCTTCGCAAGCACAAATACAACGAAGTCCTGTCCAACCTCCGAGTTGTCATGATCGAGAAGATGGTCCGACCCGAGGAAGTCCTGATTGTCGAGAACGACGAGGGTGAAATTGTCCGAGAATTCGTCAAGGAGAGCGACACAGTGCAGCTCTACAAGACGATTCGAGAGTGTCTGGTCTATCTGACACATTTGGATGTGGTCGACACAGAAAACATCATGACCGAGAAGCTCGCTCGACAGGTCGACGGCAGCGAGTGGTCCTGGCACAACTGCAACGTTCTTTGCTGGGCCATCGGTTCTATTTCTCTGGCCATGAACGAGGAGACGGAGAAGAGGTTCCTTGTTACTGTTATCAAGGATCTTCTTGGCCTTACTGAGATGAAGCGCGGCAAAGATAACAAGGCCGTGGTCGCCAGTAACATTATGTACATTGTTGGCCAGTATCCTCGCTTCCTCAAGGCTCACTGGAAGTTCCTGAAGACAGTTGTTAACAAGCTGTTTGAGTTCATGCACGAGTCTCACGAGGGTATGTGGAAGTCGCTCGAGCTGAACCGACAAAACGCTAACCAAGATTTATCCAGGTGTCCAGGACATGGCTTGCGATACGTTCATTAAGATTGCCCGACAGTGCCGACGACACTTTGTAGCCCTCCAGCCTAGTGAGCAGGAGCCATTCATCGAGGAGATTGTTCGAAACATGGGTAAGATCACATGCGACTTGACACCTCAACAAGTACACACTTTCTATGAGGCGTGCGGCTATATGGTGGCCGCTCAGGGCAACAAGCACCAGCAGGAGAGACTCCTCTCCGATCTCATGGCCATTCCCAATGCAGCCTGGGATGAGATTATCAAGCAAGCAACTGTGAACCCATCTATTCTCCAGGATGCCGAGACTATCAAGGTTATTGGAAACATCATGAAGACTAATGTATCGGCCTGCTCGTCTGTGGGATCCTATTTCTATCCTCAGATCGGCCGCATCTACCATGACATGCTTCAGATGTACAATGCCACAAGTACACTGATCTCCGAGGCTGTTGCTCGCGATGGTAAGTTGACGCATGGATTTTTTGTGTGATAATACTGACAACTTTCAGGTGAGCTCGCAACCAAGATGCCCAAGGTCCGAGGTCTTCGAACCATCAAGAAGGAGATCCTCAAGCTCATTGAGGTCTACGTTGATAAGGCAGAGGATCTTCAGGCAGTTCGAGCTCAGATGGTTCCTCCTCTGCTGGACTCTGTTCTTGTCGACTACAACCGTAATGTCGCTGGTGCCCGAGATGCTGAGGTGCTCAAGGCTTGCTCTACTATTATCACCAAGCTCTCTGTTAGTATTCCCACTTTTAAAGGCAAGAACCAATCACTAACCATCGGCAGGCTTTGATGGAGGACCAGGTCCCTACTATCATGCAGAACGTCTTCGAATGCACCCTGGAAATGATCAACAAGGACTTTTCCGAGTTCCCCGAGCACCGTGTCGAGTTCTTCAACCTCCTCCGAGCCATCAACCTGCACTGCTTCCCTGCTCTGCTCAAGCTCGATAACAACCAATTCAAGTTTGTCATCGACTCATGCTCGTGGGCTTTCAAGCACGACAACCGAGATGTTGAGGCGGCTGGTCTTAACATGGCTCTGGAGCTGATCAACAACATTGCCGAGAAGACCGATGTCCAGACTGCCAACGCTTTCTTCCAGCGATTCTTCATCACTATTCTCCAGGATGTGTTCTTCGTTGTGACCGACAATGACCACAAGGCCGGTTTCAAGACGCAATCCATGCTACTGATGAAGCTCTTCTACTATATCAACCCAGCCGACGGATCTCAGCCTAAGATCCAGGGGCCTATCTATAGCCCCGACCAGGCGCAAGCCGGAACCGACAACCGAGAGTTTGTTGCCAACTTTGTAGCAAACCTCTTGCAAAACGCCTTCCGTAACCTGCAAGCGTATGACTTTTTCTCCTAATGCCTATGTCACAATGCTAATCTCGAAACAGGAACCAAATCACAAGCTTTGTCGAGGGTCTATTCACACTTAACACGCAGTACGACAAGTTCCGACTCAACCTGCGTGATTTCCTCGTCTCTCTCAAGGAGTTCGCCGGTGATAATGCTGAGCTCTTCATCGTTGAGAAGGAGCAGCAAGAGCAGGACGCCAAGGCTGCTGACATGGAGCGACGACAGAAGGTTGGCGGTCTTCTCAAGCCCTCAGAGCTGGACGACGAGGAGCTATGACTCGACGAAGAACTACGGACTGAATTTGCGCCCAAAGCCGCCGATGAAGCGGGACAGACGGATGCAGCTGGTGATGGTTGGGAGTTCTACGGTCTCTGAAGGGTTGTATTCAAACTTGCGACCCAGTGGCCTATCCCTCCACCCCACGAATGTCGTAGCATCTCGTCCACGCCCATTTTCCTTCCTGTTATGATACCATATTCCTTCCATAGAAGAGTGGCCATCCGTCTGCACAAGCCCGGCGGCGCAACACCCTTGTCTGAATCAGCACCCTTCGGAGGTGTCGAGGGGAAGTTAAAAAGAGAAAGACTAAGGAGCTCTGGTTGAGTTTTCGCTGAAGTTGGTTGTACTTTTGTGATTTGACGATGTCAATGCTCGAGCTATTACCATTTCCGTTTTATGAATAAAATAAAGAGAATTAACATTTCAGATTCAAAGTATTGTTTCCGCGGAAGGGAAAAGAGGCAGGGCTCATGTAGATATCGTTATAGCTTATACTACAGATGATCGTCTAGAAAAACGAGATGAGACTGAGACTGGCTGCGGGTTTTGATTCCTCCTTGTGATATGAAGGTTGAGAAGTTGATTGATCTCATCGAAGAGATCACTTGATACGGGAGTTTTATCGCTGTTGATGTGGCTCTGGTTGGCGTTTTCGTCTTGGAAATACCGTCCTGTCTGTCATGCTTGATCGTGCTCCAATTCTTCCAGCGGCCAGCGTAAAGATTCTTTCCAGTAACTTCCAAGATGATCGGCAATGAGATGTATCAGAAATGCGCCCGAGTCACCAAAGAGCCAGGTATGGCGACATCGATGCAAGAGAACACCGTAGTATGCCAAGACAAGCAATGCCTCAGGGCGATGTTTTCGAACAGGTTGTATGAAATCATCGCTTAGCTGCACTGGAAATGCCGACGCAGCTTGCACGTTCAGGTTCTGTGGTAAGTTCCGATGGACGTTGAAAGCCCACTGTAAAGTATGGGCGGCTTTACTGCAGGCGTCAACTGTCGCTGGGCTCAAGTCAGAGTTTTCTATGACAGCTAATAGCGAAGCGCACTCATCGCCCTTGTCGCCGAGTTCTGCTGCAGTTCTGACACCGAGAAAGAATGGTGCTAATGGAGAGTCGAGAAGAGATTGGTAGGCTGGTGATGTAGTTGACTTGACGCCGCGATGAAGACAAACGGAATCGCAAAACTTTTCGATAAACACGTGAAAGGTCCCCCGATATTGGGCAAATGTATCATAAAGCATGTGTAAGCTTAATAGAGAAGAGAAGAGAAATTGAGGAATGTTGTGGCTGACTATGTCTTGAGTATCCCTGTTGAAGTATGTAAGAGCCCGAGTCTGCAGTTCCGTCGCAGTTCGACGATAGGAAGCTGTGCTCTCAGGGTGAAGCGTGGCAAGGTGATCTGCTGAGATAGCTAGGAGTTGGTCGAGAGCGTAAGGAGCTTGCGATGACCATTCGAGAGCGACGTCTATAATGATATCTACCATTTCAACATCTAGAAGGCTAGATTTGCGGAAGTGGTGTAAGAGAATGAGATGTTGGTTGGTGAATGTAGGTGCAGGAAGAGACGATTCAGAAAGGTCCGTTGTCACAGACTCTGTAAAAGATGGCAAAGAAGTCGACGTCGAAGGAGTTTGACTATCATCAACATTGGGTAAAGAGAAACCCCCATGTGACCCAAGATATGGCGGGGGAGGCAAAGAAGAAGACGGCTGCAAAGCTCCAGTACTTGAGATACTCTCAGCAGGACTCTGAAGTCGACTAGTACTTGAGCTCCTCAAAGCGTCATTCAATGAAGATGTCGACTGCTCTTGTTGTTGTTGTTGAGATGAAGAAGCATCTGAGGTTGCAGACGGAGGAAAAGAGCATGTCCGCTCACTGACAAGGCAGTTACTGCAGGCTGGACGTTTTTCATCACACTTGATATGTCTTCTCTTACACTCCCAACAACCGTTACGGGACTTGCGATGTGCCCTTCTTAGCTTGGAGGTAACGGCGCGAGAACTGGCACCGGAGCGTGATGTCGATGTCCTCGGAGGCATCGGAAGAGAGGGGGAGTGAATTGCCAAGAGCGTATAGCTAGTATAAGCAAGCACGTAGAATAAGTGAAGGGCTATTGGATATCTTGAGTCATTCAGATTCTATGGGTGCTGAGTAAGACAATGTTGATGAGCCACAACCTACTAACCTAAGCTTCTGAACTAAGGAACTGTATCAGATCTGTGCTGGAGATCCCAAAAATAGAACGGCTTGCTCGCATTCAGCTCGAGTTTTCGTATTCATTCGCAAAACTACCACCTATACGCGTATAGCCAACAGGCCACGCAATATATCCTCAAAGGATTACGTCGCCCTTGTTTATAGCATCGTTCATTCTCACAGGTATCTCACTTATACAAGCCTTACCAAAAACGGGGTATATTCTTGTCTAGTCATCGAAGCCTCCAAACTCTTCCTCCTTATCCTTCTTAGCCGCCGCAGCTTCAGCTGCAGCCTTTGCACGAGTCTGCCTCCTGACCTCGGCGATCAATTCATTCAACTCCATCTGCTTGATCTTTTCTTCATCTGTCATCTTGGACGTAGCCTCAGCCTCACGACGCTTACGTCGCTTCTCTCTTCGCTCAACTCGCTCATCCTCCTTTTCGTGCTTGGCGCTCCAGGCCTCATTGTTCTTGCGTTTGCGCTTGGCCTCCTCGCTCTTGTCCTGCTTCTTCTCGCCAGACTTCTCCTCCTCGAGGGCTGCCTTTCTGGCTTGTTCGCGTGCTTTCTCCTTGTACGTGTAATTGTCCCAGTCGATCTCGAGGCCGCACATCTTGTCACCTGTCCAACTCTTGAGCTCAGGCATTCTAGGCATTCGTAGCAATCCCCACGCATTTCCAAGATCAGCCCAGTCTAGATCAGCTGCGCGGAAGATGGATGTAGCCTGATGAGCACCGTAGCTTCGAGCCCAGCTCACGAATCCCTTCTGGGCCTTGTCGAAAAGTGCCCTGTCTGTCAATACAAGATCTCTCATCTTCTTTGTGGCAGAAACGGAATCCTCCTCTGATGTAACAACAACGGGTTTCTCCAACTGCGTAATCGGTGTCTTGCGAATCTCCAAAAACTTGACGTAATCCTCCTCTCGTCCAGGGTGCAACATCACCACAGCCAGACCTTTTCGGCCTGCACGGCCTGCTCTTCCACTACGATGAATAAACACCTTCGGGTCTGATGGGGCATCGATCTGAACCACGAGGTCAACTTGTGGAATATCCAATCCTCGAGCTGCCAAGTCGGTTGTAAGGAGTATTGTAGGGGAGACAGAGGTAAGGAAGCGGTTGAAGTTCTTCTCTCGTACTTTAGCTGGGTGCTTGCCGTGCATAGGTACCAGCGCAAAACCCTCTGGCAGGATCGGAGGTAAGACATGTTGAAAGTAATCGACAGCAGCGCATGTGGAGAGGAAGACGATGGTTCGCTGAGGTCGTATAGGCAATTGTTGGAGAAGTTCCGCAAGAGCTGGAAGCTTCTGACTGGCAGGCTTAACCATATATGTCATTTGAAGACTGGCGGGTGTTTTCCTGTCTTCAAGAACTCCACCATCCTTCATCTTAACCTTGACCTCGATCTTGACGGGATTTCGCAAACCGACCCGAATAATCTCGCCAACTGCCTCGCTAACACTGGCGCTGAAGAGACCCGTTCTCCTTTGCTTTGGCAAATGCGATAGAATTTTCTGAAGATCAGGCTTGAAGCCAAGATCAAGAAGACGATCGGCTTCATCGAGGACAAGAACCTCAAAAGAAGACTGAGGGCAGTGGACATGAGGCGAGGACAGGAGTTCGACAAGTCGACCGGGGGAGGAGATAAGAACATTTGGACTATGTCGAAGGAAGAAACTGAGATCCTGCGCTGTGGTCGTTGTGCCTCCAGTTAGCAGCTGGGGCACGATCGCGGGGACAGTTGTGGAGGGTCGCTTTTCGTCGTCCTTGAGATGTGGGAGAATTTCAGCCGAGGCTTCGTGGAATTGAAGAAGATTGACTAGAACAGTATGAATCTGGGCGGCCAGTTCACGCGTGGGAGAGACAATTATGGCGGCGACGTGGTGCCTTTTCGTAGGTTCGCTGAGGCGCAGAAGTTTTTGGACAAGAGGAATGAGGAAAGCAAGGGTTTTTCCACTACCAGTAACAGCCTTAAACGAGTTAGAAGGTCAATTATAAGGAGACAAGTCTTATAAGCACATACCTCGACCACAACGTCTTTGTTTCCCATGAAATGTGGTAGTGTTGCTGCTTGAACGGGCGTCATCTGGTTGAAGCCCATAGTTGCGACAGCATCGCGAATCCATTCTGCCAGAGGAGGGTTAAGAGCGTCCCAAGCTCTTAGGCTTTTCTTTTTGGGCTTTTCAGGAGCCATTATGAGACAAGACTAAACAAGATTAATATCTTGCAATTATGAAGAATTATTAGTCTGGACTGTCTTTCACAGATCCAAAGCGCATCGAGGGACCGTCTTTGGCATCTTTTGCTCGAAACATTTCTTGAAATTTTTATCTTATCGCCACGTGAGGTTGAAGCTAGTTGAGAGAAGTGGCGCAGTATATTGTGGCTGAACAATGTCTGTCTAACACAGCACGTGCTCATTTGGAACAAGATATCCTATCAATATCTGGATGATGTGGGATCCGATGCGTCCCTGAGACGAATGTCTAATCTGGCTAAATTCGAGCAAGTGACTTGTCATCGCGACTTGTATTGGACGAGTCTGTCAGACCAGGTGGCGGAAGAGCCGGAGGCTATCAGCACCAGGATTAACAGATAATCTTGTTTTTAATTTTATGTCTTCCTTCAGTGTTCACAAGCCATTTAGACTTTCCGAAATGCGAATATTTTACCAACTTTTACATGAGAATATCTCAAGAACCGAGGCGTTGCTCAAGAGACCCTCTTATAAACCATCACATGCTACAAATCTGTAGTTGTAGTTAGCTGTAGGCACAGAAAAAAAGGCGGTATGGAACGCCACAGATACGTATCGGCACCGTTCCGCTTCTCCCCCGGACGAAAAATCTCCAACAGCTGCAGCCAACGCCAAACTTGATCAAGAATCAGCTCCAGATTCCGTACAACCAGACGACCTGTCAGGAAAAGCTCGCTGGTCTTTCTTGCTTGGGGATCCTCTTTTTATTTCCAGAGTCACGCGACTGTCTTTTTCCCTCTGTCTCAGCGCCCAGTCACGCCTTGGAACGCCCTCTATCACCCGTCACTCTCACACGCCGCACTACCTAGACTGTACTGTACTGTAACTTACCGACCGATCGCATGTGTGTGTGCCCCGGTCACGGCCACGGTTATCGACACCTTATATCTCCGAACCCATCATGCGGCGGGGGATCCAACCTCCGTTGCACCCTTGTTAATCAATCTGGATTCAATAAACACCACCGTCGACTCTTACCACTCTCCCCAATCTCGGCCAAAACGTAGCCCGAGTCCCCGGAAACGGAATTCGAGTCAGAGCCTGATCCCGAGTCAGGGTTACGGCGAGAGCGACCACCTACATCATCATCAACATCAGCATCAAAATCTTGGTTTTGAACACAACGGCCAGAGTCTACGCCACAGCCATCGGCGCCATAGCCACGACCACGTTAACGGCCACGACGACACCGAGTATAATCTCCTAGATTTGGGAAAACAGCAACATAATCATCCACCTCACGGATCCCCTCACTACGACACCCCCAACACCTTGACAATTTCATCACGGTCAGAACCCATCACAACGGTGCGCTCATCGCGCCGTGACAAACATCTCCACTCTACAATACCGAATACCTTCTGGCCTTCTGGCTTCAACGCTCTCCGGCGCATAGTACTCGGCGCCGTCCACTGTCCCGCGCTCCCGCCCTTCTCCTTCACCATGTCCTTCCGATCAAAAATCCCAGAGACGCCCCGCGTCATCTCGCCGAGTCCCACCCCATCCGAGCGCGAAGCCTCCGATTACATGGGCCCCGTTACACGCTCCGCGGCCCGGAGACGGACGCCCACGCCACAGCCGCTTGAGGAAGAGCCCGATGAGGATCTTCCCGAGCCCCCCGAGTTTCGTCGCGCCCGAACCCGCAGTCGCTCGCCGATCGATACACAGGCCGTGACGCGCCTGACGAGACGAACTAGCACTGCTGCAAAGGCGGGCAAGATATCCAAGGACACCATTCCAGAAGAGAAAGCAACATCTAATGGAGGACTTAACAGTAACGGCAATGGAAAGTCTGTCAAGTCAAATGGTCACCTTGCGCCGCCGCAGCCTGCAGCGCCGTCCGGATGGTCCTGGCGTGACTTCAGTCGAAGTCCCAGTCCCCTGGGCCTCATTCCCATCCACCGACACTGGAGAACATTCGTACACAAGCACGAGGTACCCCGCAAAGTCCTCCACGTGTCGATCGGCTTCTTTGTTATCTGGCTTTATGTGACCGGTACTCAGACAACCTCAGTCACACCGTGGCTCATGTCAGCGCTCATTCCCATCGCGGCAACTGACTGGCTTCGACACCGATATGCGTCTGTCAACCGCTTGTATGTCAGGGTTCTCGGTGCCCTGATGCGAGAGAGCGAGTACTCCGGCTGGAACGGTGTCATCTTCTACCTCCTCGGTGCCTGGATTGTCCTCTATGGATTCCCCAAGGACGTTGGCATCATGAGCGTCCTTCTGCTCAGCTGGTGTGACACGGCTGCCAGCACCTTCGGTCGACTCTGGGGCCGATACACTCCCCGCCTTCGCAAGGGCAAGTCTCTTGCTGGCTCAACAGCTGCGTTCCTCGTTGGTGTGGGCACCTCGTACTTCTTCTACGGCTGGCTCGTTCCCACCGTCGGACCCTTCCCCGGCGACGAGAACTTCCTCTTCAAGGGTGTTCTCTCACTTCCCAAGACCATCTGCGAGGCTGTTGGTGTCTCGCAAGAGCAGACAACCATCTCTGGTGCTCTGGCCCTAGGTGTCATGAGCGTGTGGTCTGGTTTCGTGGCTTCTGCCAGTGAAGTTGTGGACATCTTCGGCTGGGACGACAACCTGACAATCCCTGTGCTTAGCGGTCTAGGTATCTGGGGTTTCCTCAGGATCTTCTCTTAGACAGCTCAAGTCCAGGCCAGCAACGATATCTTAAGGACTTCAAAAGCTGCCACATCCACTAAATCACGGCGCATATGAGACATTGAGCAAACGCATATATGCAAAGCACTAGTCTGGCATTGTGCATGCATTGGGGGTTTATGTATATACCCTACTCTCCCCTCGTTTCCCCATCTCTTTTACTTCTTCCTCCTTCTTCTTTGTCAGGGCATGAAAATGGGTCTACTGGAGATTGAGTTTACACGTCCTCAACGTCGAGGACTTTGTTTTATGTTTGTACTTTATTGACCTAAGCTTGCGAGATGGACGGCGTGAGGAAGACAGCGGAAAACATGAACCCCCGTACACAAAAATTAAGATGATAGTTCTCCGTTTTGGGTGCGTGGCTGCGAACCTTGTTTTTAGGTGCCATGTGGTGTTACATCGGGAGAACAGATATCTATTCTTGATCTTTTGGTGGGACATTTTGGAATAGAAAATGGACTGGAACGGAACGGAACGGCATGATAGGGTGATATCTTGGGTACAAAGTAGACAGAACGAGACTACGGGGTTATCTAGATAATGAGACGAAACACATCTCCTTTTCCTTTTTCACCTACCTGCCTACTCATCATGACACATTCTGAGGTATTGGCTGGTTGCGCCACTTTGACGTCTGTTGTACGAACGCCGTACTGCATTTCGTATTGCTCACCTCCCTGCTCAACGGTCTGGCTGATACATCCGTGCCACGAGGTATTTGAGTTGAGAATTCCGGTGACGGTTATCAGTTGGGCTGAGGGCTGTTGTTTCACGGCCTTGGAGGCTGAACACGTTGAACAGCAGCGTCTCGGATGCCAATTATCCAGGGTCAAATTGGTTGTACAGAACTGTTCAAGCGCTCTGTTTTGGCTGATCGGAAGAATTACCTCGGACATGGGGTTTTTGTCTCTCGGTTATGTCCGGTCGTTGAAGGCGGACTTACACGACAGCATCCGTCCATGATGGCGGGAGGAGTCGCTCAGCTCTGGCTGGATGCGGCGAGTTCTGCTTACAAGATGGTTGCCTACGTCATGAGTCAACAAACCAGAAGTGAGATCGTTCTGAGATGTTTCCTAACAGAACTCCTTCTGCATTGGGTAAATAGCTGGGCATGTGTAAATGGCTGTAGTTGCGAGATAGATTGGCTAATTGGCAATGAATCGTTCCGTCGGCAAAGCCTCAAGTCCAACGCACACCATTCACACCATCTTTGCAAAGAGGAAAAATCCATCTACTTTGCATCTCTGTTTAAGCTCATCGTCCTATGAGACGGTGCCCCATCATCAAACCCCCCTGCACGACGGTGCATCTTCCCCCTCCGTGTGCCTGGGCCACGCCTTGCCGCACGCAACGGCGCTGAGTTGTCCGTGCGTGATGGAGGGTATCAGGGCAGGGGAGGCGTGAAGATGATAGCATGTACTATATGTGGCATTTCGAGATATGTACGCTTGGATAGTCATGTTGCAACAAGGATTTTCTCTTTGTAACTTGTCCATCTGCTGTCGAATAGTCTGAGACAAAGAATGAACCAAAGGTCCAAGTCAACACAATATGGCTCTTTTGAGTGGGTATGCGGATGCGCTGTTAGAAGACGACACCCGCCCTGTCATGCAATGCAAATGCAATGCGATGCGATGCAAAACAAAGGCGCCTGGCTTCTTGTGGAGAAACAAGTCAGTCATCTTTCATCTCTTTCTAATCTCGACGAATCTCGCGTGAGTATTCGGCTCCGGTCTTCATCCACATGTTCATCTCGCGTCCATGGCCTCAAATCGATCAATGTGAGGCGGGCAGATCAGTCGACTTGGTAGTCTCGGTGAAAGCAAATCATCAAAGCACAACAGCTTGAACCCGATCTGACGTACAGCTCTCGACGCAGGGCTCGCAAGTCATGCCACCTAGGTGATAGGCTCTCAGGTTTCATGGTAGGACTTGCCATCCAAAATGTATCAAGAGGCGATCGCCAGAAGTGATGCACAACTAGAAAGATCGCGAGGTGTATGAACCAGGATGGTTCCGTTTAATGCCGAAGCTGATCGGCCGTCGCGCAAGGCATTCCAGGTCCGGGGATGCAGTGATAGTGAGACAGGAGAGATAGTATCAGTGTTTGTGAATAAAGCAACTACCCGTATCGGATGTGCATGAACCGTGACAGCTCCGGAGAGCTTTATGATGGCTTCATGTTCTGAATGGCGGGTAGCGACAGGAACCGTTGAAGACGTGTCACAGCGACTCATGATAGCGGAGTGAAAGGAGCGCCGTTGCTGCAGACTCCAGAACTGTTAGCGTACAGTAGACCTGCAGCATTGAAGCTGCATAGAACCGGGGCGTCGTCTCCATTCGTACAGTAGATGTTGGTTGACTGGCCAGGTTTGCAGGGGACTTCGAAACTCATCCAACGGGTGCTGAACGGGCTACGCATGATACTCCGGGTGCAAGATTCCTGAGGTTCGATATAGAGGATTGGCGTAGTTGGTGATAGGTGCTTTTTAAAGGCATTGATCTTGAATCTTTATGTGGCTACTCGTTTGTCTCATGGCTCTGGCTATCATGAGACATGAAGACGTCAAATCCAAGCCACCGGAACACGATGTGACGATATCAAGCCGTTGGTTGATATGATATTGCATGGCTGTTTCATCGCCCCCAAAATCAATGCTGGTACGGAATTTCTGCCTTTAGCCTCAATATTGACCTGTAGTGCCGTTTGAGATGAGCCATGGTAGCTCAGATACGCAGCAGATCCATCCGTCGCTCTGACAGACTCGGTTGAATATTCGTCAAACATGACCTCAAGCTAAAAGTCAAGGGCAGACAAATCTCCAAGCATGTACCCTGTCGCAGAAGGCCTGAGCTAAATGTACAGTACCAGTGCTAACCAACTGGATAAAGATGGTGGATGGTGGATCTCGCGGTGTACCTCATGGTGATGAGTGGTCGGTAGTAAGAAGCGGGGGAGGGGCAAGAAATAAGGGAGAAGTGCCGTCAAGACCCATTGCAATGGATGCAATCATGATACTGTACAGTACAGTACAGTAGTTGTTAGTTGTTAGTTGTCCGAGCATTACTGTATCCAATAGATGTTGAGACAACTGGCCAATCTTTTTGGCAATCCAGGACCAATGGAAAGGTTCTGAGCACAAGGTCGGACAAATCGAGGGTAGTGAATACAAAAGCGAGAGAATGTGAACATGAAGCATCTCAAAGGTCGTGTTGAAGTCGTGATAGTGGATCCTTGGAGTCGTATCAGAGTAATGGTTTCATAGTGTTACAAGCAAGGCCCATCAATTGCTTCATGACAGGCCTAATTGAGTTCTGTCGAAAGAATTCATCTCAGCCACGGTCAATGAGGCTCTGCGCAATGGTGATGAAAATTTCATATGGCACGTGGAACATCCAATGTTGGGTTGGGTAGGAGCAGCCAAAAAGAAAAAGCAAATCCAATATGACTGTCATCACAGATACCAGGAAGGTACGTTACGCACGCATGCACTTACAGCAGAAGGTACCTTCCCCCACCATCCCACCACCTTAGGTACAGGACATACCACGCTGATCCATCCTTCGTCCTTTCTTGAAAGCTTCCACTACGTATTGCTCGCACCTGCCAGACCGAAAAGCTCCTGCAAATGGCACACCATCTTCAGGGAGCAGGTGCCAGAGAGACCGGGTCCATCGATTGACCCCTCGATCGGGTCCCTGGAATTCAATACCGGATGAGCCAATTCACCCCATACAACACTACCTCAATTGCATATCAAACCCACCGTCACAGCAACGTCTGGTAATTATCTTGACAACGCATCACTACATTGCTGTGCTCTCCTGTACAGTTACAGAACCGAACAATGCCAGAAATTGCCCGACTTGCTGCACTTCTACCCGACCCGCCGCCTTGCGTTCGCTTCAACCCACACCCTGTCAAATAATCCTGAGAGCCAATCCACGGTCAGGCCATTGCATGGTGTCTATCTGGACCATCACCTCTACTCCTCTCAACATGTCTGAGTCTTTTGGTTAAAACGCCGCCAACGAAGAAAATGCGACTGGAGGGGGGTGTGGGCAAGATGGCGTTTGGTCCTTCGAGATGGAAAATCCAAGGCTGCTTTTCCATCAACTTAGGTTTTTTTGGCTTTGCTTAGCGTCAGCTCGCTTGTTTGCAACTCTCTCCGCCTCCATCCGTCTCCATGGTGCTGCCTGCTCCCCTGCAGCAAGGAACAAGACGCAGTTCTAATGCATACCAAAATTACACGGCGGAGACAATCAAGAAATCCGTAATTCCTCCACGCGGATGCTTTGCTATCCCCTCGCGCAGAGAGCTGGAACTGGACATAACCACAGAATGCCAAGGGCTTGTCTAATCAACAGCTGGTGATCTCTCATGTATATCCATTTACACGGTGAGGCAACTGATGTCTTTTTTTTCTTCAGACACCCACCACCAATGTTACCCGCTACTCCAAACGGTATCGGAAGCCGGCCGATTTAGATGTACTCTGTATGGTACAGATATGCCTTTGTGAGGGTGTGCGCATTGGTGTCTACTTTACTCACCTAGATCCATCTAGTCAACCCTCCAACCAGTCAGCGTCAATCCGGTCGTTCGTTGCGTTGTCCGTTTGGTCCTTTCTTACCACGATCCATTTACCTGCTTTCAATCCGCTACTAGCTATGAATCGCCAAAAAGCAGCGAGCCAGCCTAGTTTCCATTGGCCATGTCCCTCACGTCACTCGACCTAGAACCCAATCCTAGCCCAGCTTCGACTTGCCTCCTCCGCTTCTCAACGACCAAGCCCGTGACGCTCAGACGGCTAACACCATCGGTCTCTGACGATGCAGGCAAGCAAATATCGGTGGGAAAACTTTGCCCCCAAGACGAGTTATACACATGGTCCTTGTCCCTTCTTAACACTTGGACCCAAGGGCTAGTGCAGCCACTTGTGTCCGTTGATGGACCCGGATATGCATGGCATCTTACCAGCATCTTACTTTCTTCTACTGCTGCACCATACGGTCTGGGTCAGTCCCTTCCAAGTCGGGTCTTCTCTCGATCTCCGCTCAGGCACACAGACACATTTTTCTGTTTTATTAATTGTCCGCTAGCACATGGTATCGTCATGTCCTGCCTGGCGCCATCTTTGACACATATCCATTGCCCTATCAAGCGCATATCCCCAGTCTCTCCCCTAAGCCTGCCTGATTAATGTGAATTTGGACCCAAGGCGGTCTCCATTTTTCAGTCTTTTAATTGTTACATCTGACATCTAAGATTCCGGTCTTTGCTCTCGGCATATGCACACGTCCTTGCTCATCCCAGGCTGGCCTTGTTACACCCAGCCAACGGCGTAGCTCAAGAGCGTTTACAATTTCAACGTCACTGCATTGCCAAAGCATAGTCCCTGAAGTATCCTAAAGCCACACATTTTTCTTTTAGTTCCGTCTTGTTCAAATATTGGTCTTTCTCTATCTTCACCCTCCCCCTAGAGCCCTATCTCAAGCATGCTCCGTTGCCCTTCTCTTTCGTTGGCCCGGTTGTCAAACGGCATTCCATCTCGGATACGCCTCTGTGCCATTTCATTACCCTTCCAAGGCTCGGTTGCCGCTTCTAGCCTCCCTAGTCACCCTCCTAGTAGTCCTAGCTTTGGTGTTTTGTTACCTCGTCGTATCGTTGCCGTCCGTGATGGCCCACACCTGTGCATCTCGTCGTGATCGTCTCGTCTAGCCTCTCATCCTCCTCTCGACCATGCCATCATCCTTCCATATCCTATGGCACGCCCTCATGAGCGGGGTTGCTTGTCCTTCATTGACGAATGGTGTCAAGATGAGTTATCCTCAGGTTCTTCCGGTTTGGCCAGGGAGGGTTTCTGAAAAAGTATAAAAAGGCCAGAGTTGATGCTGTTGAAGCTTTCTTCTTCTTCTTCCTTTCTCATCACTCTTCAACCAGCTCTCGACTTGAAGTCCCAACTTTCACAACACTTATACCAAGTCTCCTTGACTTGTTGTCTTGATACACTACCCTCATACCTCAAGAGAGCTTCACTTGTCCAAAGTCAACTCAAAGTTGAACCACCACTCGGATTACTTGTCAAAGTATTCAATTGGCATAAACGTATCTTCTTCTCTCTCAAATTATCATCATGTCTTCCCATTACACTCCTGTGGGCTACTCCATGCCACTTCCTGTCCCCTCCAAGGGCTCGCAGTACCCCACCTACAGCCAATATTCCGTCTCGCCTCCGGAATGTGATGACTCGGTTAGCTCCGCCTCGGGCATCCCCTCTTACAGCAATGGTGGATACTCGGCTACCTCGTCCGGCTACACATACTCTGGCGGATACAGCGACTATGAGAGCGCTCGTTCTGCTAGCGGTGTCGACTTCCAGGAGTACATGCAGGACCGTTTCGCCAATTCGTTTGATCCAATTCCTCTTGACCGCAGCATGGCCATGCAAGCTCAGACGTAAGTGGACCCCTTCACCAATCTCCAATAAACGCAACGCAAATCTTTGTTTGCCTGTTGACGTTTGTATGGGGGTTTCACAACCTTGCCGTGAGCGGCAAGAGTTATTTGGCCAGCACGAGACTGACTTAATTCTGCGGACAGATCTGGAAAGATGAATGCCAAGCACCGAGAGCTCATGGAACTACAAAAGAAGGCGCAGGCTCGTCTTGCGAAGACGCGCGAGCGCTTCCAGGAGGGTATGCGAGACGCCCACGAGGTCCGCAGCGACCTTGAGTGGACACAAAAGAAAGTTGGGTAAGTCAAATCAATTTAGCGGATTCTCCAAGTCAAAGCGCAAACGCTGGTGCAGTTTGCGAATTGCAGCGAGATCAATTCGCATCTTGGCATAAAAATTCGATCTAAGACTAACCGACCATCACAGCGCACTCAAGACCAAGGCCTCTCGCAAGCATGGCAAGGAGTACAGCAAGGCCCGCGCTCGATATCCATCACCTGAAAACTAAATCGTTTTCTGGATCCTTTTATTAGAGCGGCATTTTCAACATTCACGACCAAAATCTTCACTTAGCGAGCAACTTTTTCTACTACATTCAACTCACCAAAATTCCCCCACGTACACAATTGGTTCCACAGCAAATACAGGGAACACAGGATAATATTCTCAATTTTCAAGGATGCTTCTTTTTTGTACTTATCATTGCAAGTTTTTGACGCTTGTCATGCCACCCTCAAATCCGACCTGCATGAACGGGTAGTTCATGCAAGGGGAACATGAGGCGACGTTGAAATCAGGGGCACTAGGCGCGGCAAGTTGAGCCGCTTGGCGCGAGGTGTCTTGCTGCTTTTAACGAAAGTGACAGGGCAGGTGTGCGGGCAACTCTTAGCCAGGAACGCCAGCCTCGTGGCTTCTGGGGCCAGTGTGGGGGAAAACACACGGAGATGGCGAAGATGGGCGGCTTTTTCACGACTTATGGCTTATGATTGGATGAACTGAACGATCTAAGGGCGGTTGTTAAAAATACACCTCCTCCCAAGGTTCTGTGGGGTGCCAGGGGATAGCGTCAGCAGGTTTGGCAGCAAGACATGATGTGTCGGAACCGATCGCTGCATGAAAGACGTGCTTGGAAACCTCTCTAGGTATGGGTGACGCGGGAGCAGCCGAGGGCTGCAAGTTGTCCAGCTCGCGGCATTTGCCAAGGGGGGTGTATTGAGTGAGAATCCCCGGAAAGCACTGGAACAAGAGGATGATGGGATGGAGAACAATAGCGGATTCGCAGAACAGTGTATTCGAGACGCTTGCCCCAATCAGGGGAGGCAGCGAAGTTGATATCGCTCCATTGGGTAACGCGGCGAGTCTGGGGAGCTGATGGAACCGTCTTGGAAGGAGCAAGGATCTGTAAGAAGGTTTTCTCTGTGGATATCTCGACCGGAGTATGGAGTCTCATAGCAAGCAACATCTCGTTTCCCCTCTTTGACTGACGGCGTAGCCCTGGGACTAACTGATGTGATAACCCCCCCGTAGATGTGATTGAGCTGCTCCCCACACCCCTCCAGACCATCGACGAGCCAGTCTGAGTAAGGACAAGCATGTGATATGAGGCATATTGGCGTAGTGAGTTAAGGTCCTGTCGTAATGGTACTTGGAGGTTGTTCGACCCCTGTTTTTGTGTCACGTGATGTCGCACGTGATATCAGGATATCAAAATCAGCGTCTGACGGGAGTGAGCCAGACATTTGAGAAGATAAGCTCCTTCCAAAAGATCCAGTAAATAGGGATTCGCGACATAGCAATGCTCGGTTCGCAGATGGCATCCGCATTGACGACTTGTCGGGGAGTATAAATGCTTCAAGCCGGAGCATCAGCTGTTGTCGCAATTTTTCCAGCGTTTTCAGCATCGCGAGGAATCCAAGCTCCTCTTGTCTTCAAGCCCCGTGCCTTCTCGATCTTCTCCCAAGGATTTTCGTTGGACATGCGGTCGTAGTATCCAGTGAACTTAGCTCCCCTGGTCCCATGCGATTCCGAGTGCTGGCTTTGACGCGGAGCCTGCGCTGGAGCAGGTCTCTGAGGGAGACTAGCCGGGCGCGCTTGCGCTGGCGATTGCTGCTCAGAGTTGGCATCGCCGTCTTCATCGTCGTCATCAAGAGAAATCTCATCCCTGTTTGAGCCGGTGCCCAAGGCTGTAGAGTTTGCGCCAGTTGCAGAAGACTTGGGGGGAAGTGATGCATCAGCATTTGGGTTGTAGCGACGGCGCTTGGAGGGAGGCGATGCAGCGCCAAAGGATGAAAAGCCCATCTGAGCCATGAGGGCTTCATCGAAGGGTTCAACCTCGTTGTCCGTGGGCTCCATTTTGGAACGGCGAGTGTGATTGCGATACAAGGCGCTTCACTTGGCTAGCGGAATACACCTTTAAATATTTCTTTTTCCAGTGGCGCTAAGGGTTGAGATGGGTGATTGAAGTCAAGTCAAGTCAAGTGAGATGAAAGAAAAGCGTGAGGTGTGTTTGGGGCCTGGCGCAAATGGAATCTGGGGTTGAGACTTTGAGGCTAGTGGGGCAGTTGGTTGTGGCTGTTGAGGTTGGGCAGCTATTGTGGCTGACACCTTGCGCCGCCACATACATAATAAGATGCTGCCATTCATTTGTTGGCATTAGAAACAACAAGGATCAGGAAAAAGATGATAGTAAACGTCTCCTCAGCCTGCATATTAAAACAATTACTAGTACAAAAGTATGAGGCCACGCATCAGTGCTTAACAGGCTGACAGGGTCTACGGGCGGCGGCAATTGAAATACCAGTGACATCAGACTGATGATAAAATAAGGGACGGACGGAGGTCACGGAGCACCTAATTAGAAACAAACAAAATAGGAATAAGTTATGGCGTTATGCATCGGAACATTTAAAGTGAATCAACGAATGACGATACATATTCCCTTGTGTTTTGTGTAACAGATCCGCGGCCACCCGACGCCCTTGTTTCATCTTTTTCGCCCTGAGGAAATTACGTAGCTATTTATACACTGACTTTTCATGTGAATTCGTCCCTTCTTTCTCCAATTGTTATATCTATCACAACCTCGATTGCTTTTGCCGCTGTCTGCGTACAGATTACGCAGCGTCATAATCTACACCAAAACACACACTACTACACCACATCATCGACATGGCTGATCCAAAGCCCATTAAGCTCAACCCTCCAACCAAGTATTCACCGTCAACCAAGAACTCTCCTCCCGTGGACCCTCCCACTCTCGACTGGCTCACAACAACATGGAGCGTTACTCACTCAACACTCAGTATGTGGCGTAGTGCTCGTAATGTCCGCATCACATACAAGCTCCTCCCTGGAACCGCAGATGGCCGACCACGCATCGACGACCTCGTCGAGTATGAGCCTCTCTCCAAAGAAGGAACACGCAAGGTAGTCCAAGGCATCGACACGCAAGCCTCATCCATCGGCTGGGATTGGCGTGGCAAGGGGTGGTTAGTTTTCGTCAACACACACTGGGAGCTTTTGGGCTGGGGCGAGGCAGTCACCGCAGAAGGCGTGAAAGAGAGATGGGCGGTTACGTGGTTTGCACCAACCGTGTTTACCAAAGAGGGCGTGGATATCTACTGTGATCGAAAGGAAGGATTGAGCGAGGAGACTTATGCAAGAATCAGAGAAGCGCTGAAGGGATTGGAGACAAAGAAGGTGGTTGAGATGGTTGAGGCTCACATGCAGCCTGTTGAGATCAGGTTGCCGTGGGTTGAGGAATGATTTAATGAATTATGTTCTGCGACGCGGTTTGAATGAGCAGATTGGTTAGTTTAGTTTTTTCAGTGTTTGATGCAATATACCCTATGACCTGAGATCTAATGGTAGCCTAAGAACCAAACACATAAGAATCCTGAAGTAATAATGCTGCCTAACAGTTCACTCATGAGAACTTGTAACCTTTATAGTATGTAGCATCGAGGTTGTGTGTGTGCTTGGCAAACCTTGGCTGAGGTGAACGCGTCACCTTGATATCTATTGTCCTATGAGAGAAACCCCAGTCCAAGTTCTAAGTCACAATGATGAATGAAAGATGTAAGTCTGAAGCAAATTTGTCAAAGAGCAGGAAGCGTAAAGGGAAGTCAATGGGTATCTTTATGCTAAACTATCATTATCATAATGATGCTACCGTCGTTCTTGATTAGCTCGCTCTGAGGACCGCATGTCTCGGGACTCATCATCTCTCCTAGTTTTCTCTCTTCGGTCTCCGTCTTCGTAGCGCTTTCTCTCATGTCGTGACCGTTCTCTATCATGACGCTCATGCCTTCGACTCCGTGAATCTTCATGTCCATCATGGCTACGTCTTCTCTCTCTGGAGCTGCGTCTTCGCTCATGCCGATTTGAAGATCTTTCCTCATCACGATCTCTATGTCGCTCTCTGCTCCTTTCCCTCTCTCTACTCCTCTCTCTTCCCTTTTCATTTCCCCTCTCTTCATGCTTGCGACGTCGTTTCTCACGATGTCGTTCATCTCGGCGCATCTGCTTCAGCTCTTCCTCTCTTTCTTCTTGAAAGCGCTTCCTTTCCTGTTTAAGCTCCCGAACCTTGGAGGCTCCCTTCTTCATCATGGCAAGAGGATCATTGGATACCATTCGCTTGGTATCTCGTTCCTTGCGATTCGGATCTTGGTTGCCCCATACGTCTTTCGACGAAGCATCAGGAGCCGCAGCGTCGGATTGCGAGTACCATGGTCGAAGGACACCATCCTTTCCCGTAGCATTTGAGAAGCGCATCGTGTACTGGTCCTCATAACTCTGTTTCTTCTTCTTCGCTTCTTTCTCAGCCTCTTCATTTTTCTCAGCATGAGCTCTTGATTTCTCATCGCCCAGTAGATCAATATGTCCATTATGATCTACAATCGGCGCAGAACTTGTACTCTTCCGCTCAGGCTCAATTCTTGCGATAGCCAAGTTATCATTTTCTCGTGCGATCCGCATTTCGAAATCGGTATCGTCCTCTCCTGGTCGCTTTCGCTTTCGTCGCATACTCCCCCTGTGCGACGCATCGCGATCGCGAGCAGGAGGCTCATCGATTTTAGGTGGTTCGGTGTCTTCGATGGGTGGCGGTTCCTCACCACGGAGAATAGCTAAGCGACGCTGCGCATCGATCTCTTGCATGCGCTGCTCCTCTGCTTCTTCGGCAGCCTTCGCGGCGGCTTCATCGCGACGGACGCGCGCGATGTTGTCGGCATTGTAGACGTTCCACGACTTCTTCCCTAGCAAGTGACTGTGACGTGTTAGACTCGAGTGTCAAGTATATATTTACATGAAGGTTATGTACTTACAGTGGCATCTTGAAAGTACCTATTGATGACCAAAATTGAAGAACTGGCTGGACCTCTTTCGAGAGACTTTCCTCCAAGTCGCCGGAATGCGGGGCCGACGGGAATGACATAGAGCTACCTAGGCCCCTGACATATGATGATGCAGCCCGTCTTGTCTCGGCGGCTTTTACGTCCTAAACTGATCATAAGGCTACGAATATTTACAGAAGTATCATAATCAGGGGCCTAGGCCTTATGTGACTCATTAGATTGAGTCTCTACATGGCAGATCTACTCTAAGATTTAGCTAATTCTGTAATGATGTCTTCTCAGGATGTTCTCTTCAACACGTAAACTACCTGCAAGGCCCGCTTTTGGAGCAGAATAAAGCAGCCTGGTTGGCTGAACTCTGTAGCAGTCCAGGCTTCAGTGGTGTCTGCTTCCCTAAGCCAGCGTCAGCATCGGCGTCAGGCTAGGTAGCTGAAACCGTCCCCAACAAAGACACGACACTCTTCTTACAAACTCCCTACTATAAAGCTACCTCTCGTTTTCTGCAAACTTAGAATTGCTTCTTGCATCGACACATACCTAAGATAAAATGTCTAGAACACCTTTCAGCGGCTTCATGGGCGGCTCGCGGCAGCCACCAGGCGGACAACAGCCCCCTCCCCATCCTCAGCAGCAGGGCTATGGTGCTCAGTATCGCGACCCTCGACAACAACAACAACCTCCTCAGAACTATCAGAGCTACCAAGGCGGTGGGGGCGGCGGTTATGCAGAGAAGCCATCATCAAGCCGTGGTGGTGGCCGTCAAGTTAGCCTTCGGGTTGAGAAGGTTCCGGACAAGACCCTTCAGTCAAGGCTGATCTATGGCAATAAGTATGTATCTCGTCGCAATATAAAATCTCAATGCTGACATTTTCAGATGCGCTGTTTCTCCCGAAGACTTCCCCGCGAACCGTGACGGGTCCGATCTATACATCCTTCTCCGTGGAGGCCAACCTGTAGGCGAATACGTCGTCACCGCATCGCCCGTTCTCGGATTCCCCCAGGGCGGCATCAGTCTGTCCGACCCTCAGCGATCATGGGCCGGCATTACAATGCGAGACGCCTTTACTGGAGAGATCTATGATCCTTTCGGAGCTGGTGGAAAGGCATACCTAGGATCTGTCGACCTGGAGATCGGATTTGCTTCTCCCAACAAGAAGACAGATGTTCCATATGACGAGGACGAGCTCACAAAAATGTTCATCGACGCATACCAGAACCAGGTGCTTTCTCCTGGTCAGCGCATTCTCATGGATCATCGAAACATACCTCTTCTTGTTATCGTTAAAACAGTGTCTCTGACAGATTTGGCCATGTCTTCAGACGATTCGGCTAAGAAGGTCTACAGAGAGCCCCAGGCCAGAGGTATTCTGACGACCCAAACCCGAGTTACCTTCCACCGTGATGGAAAGGGCGACTTCAACCTCAAGCCCTCTATGCACAAGCCTAACTCCAATGCTATCCTCGCCCCTGATTTCAAGTTTGAGGATATGGGCATTGGTGGTCTGGATGATGAGTTCGCTACCATTTTCCGCCGTGCCTTTGCCTCTCGTATCTTCCCTCCTGGCTTAATCTCCAAGATGGGTATCACTCACGTCAAGGGGTTGCTGCTGTACGGCCCTCCAGGAACTGGAAAGACACTTATTGCACGACAAATTGGTCACATGTTGAATGCCCGACCACCTAAGGTCATCAACGGACCTGAAGTGCTGAACAAATACGTTGGTCAGTCAGAAGAGAACATCCGAAAATTGTTCGCCGATGCAGAGAAGGAGTACAAGGAGAAGGGAGACGAGAGCAGTCTGCATATCATCATCTTTGATGAGCTGGATGCTGTCTGTAAGCAGCGAGGTTCCGGATCTGGTGGCGGCACCGGTGTTGGTGACAGTGTGGTGAATCAGCTCCTTGCCAAGCTGGATGGTGTGGACCAACTCAACAACATTCTCCTGATCGGAATGACCAATCGAAAGGATATGATTGATGATGCTCTGCTGCGACCTGGTCGTCTGGAGGTGCATCTTGAGATTTCGCTTCCTGATGAAGCGGGTCGACTCGACATTCTCAAGATTCACACTTCCAAGATGAGCACCAACGGACTGTTGGATCCCAGCGTTGATCTAAATGAACTCGCTGGTTTGACCAAGAACTTTTCGGGTGCTGAGATCAGTGGTTTGGTCAAGGCAGCGGCATCTTGTGCATTCTCACGACACACTGAAGTTGGCCAACTTGCTGCGGTGAAGCAAGATGTTGCCAGTATGAACGTGAAGCGTGAAGATTTTATGGTCGCCCTGACCGAGGTTCGACCTGCCTATGGTGTCTCAGAGGCAGAGTTGATGGAGGCTCTCCGTTTGGGCATCATGCCTTACGCACCTCACATCAACTTGACCATCCAACAAATGATGCGTGTGGTGGGCATGATCAAGGAGGATCCGAACAAGTTCAGCACTTCTGTGCTTTTCCACGGCCCCAAGTCATCCGGTAAGACTGCATTGGCTGCACATATTGCAATGCAGTCAGGCTTCCCGTTTGTTAAGATGGTCACACCAGCAGACCTTGTTGGATACCGCGACGACTTCGCCAAGAAGGATTATGTTCACAAGGCCTTTACGGATGCATACAAGTCACCGGCCAGTATTCTGATTCTGGATGACTTCGAACGCCTGATCGGATGGAACCCTATCGGACCTCGTTTCTCCAACACTATGCTTGAAGCATTGACGACTTTGATCATCTCCAAGCCTCCCAAGGTAAGTGTTATCTGCATGTAAATAAAGACGAACTTGCTAACATGCCATCGCAGGGACACCGTCTTCTGGTCTTTGTAACCACTTCCCAGGCATCTGTCCTCCGAATGCTTGAGATTGATAACGACTTTGCGAAGAAGGTGGCTGTGCCGGGCGTATCTAACCTCCGTGAGCTGGGCACAGTACTACAAGAGTCGCAGGTGTTCGATGATCCCAATGCTATCAATGCTGTCATCAGTGAAATCGGCCAACAAACAGGCTCGGATAATGTTGGAGTTGGTATCAAGACAGTTCTCGACTGTATATTCGAGGCCAAGCGTGAGCGTGACCCTGAGTCTGTAAAGGAGACCTTGGTCGAGCTGCTTTCTGGAAAGATCCAGGAGTTGCGTGGTTAGTTACATCATATAGACAAATCTAATGCTACTGCGATTCTGGCTAAGTCGCCGATGTCTGGTTACTGTGCATTCTTTTACTACTGTTATTCTGAATGTGGTCAAGTATTACTTGAGGCTTTGGGGTCTATTGATGAACTTCTCCCAAGAGTATACAGCTTTTATAGAACTCCGCTATCCGGTGGACAGGGTTCCCTTGCTTAAGGAAATGCAACTATAATAGTTATAGAGTTATTCTCAATTAAAGGTGGATTTTGAGTCTGCCTAACTCCTCCAGGGTACATCATATACGAGAAGGACATGGATTTTACAATAGAGACTCACGGTCAAAGGCTAGAGCTACAATTACACCAGACAAGAAGAAAATACCTGTACGTATAGTTGGACTTTTGTATAATATAGTATTCAAGAACACCATAGTGTTTCAAGATATATTCCAGGAGCTATTCATAATGAGAGACTAACTCTGCCTAGGATCATAATTGAAGCCTACAGGAAGCCACTTCGGTACTAGAGAAGCCCTGTAGAAGGCCATCACTGAGCGGAAAACGGAAGGTATCTTCACATCAGCAAGGGCAGGTATGTTAGGTTGTATTCACCACGCCGAAGCTTGTACCCTGCACGATAGAACTAACATGTCCCATATGGATATAGTGAGGGAATGCAAAGGCTTCCCCAAGTTTTTGATTAGTTATGTTCTATATTGCCATTTATCAGATCAAGCATCTTCCATGCTTCTATCGAGTTTCTCTGAAGTGCTGCTGTATAGGTCAGGAACAACTGCATTGACGTGGCTGGTCACATGGCTGACGCCTCAAGCGGCCGAAAGGCAACAAATAGAGTTGCATCAATGACCAAGGCACGACTTGAACATGGGAACCTTGAATCAAGCAAGCACGCACGCGAGAATGGATACTCGTCTAACGTTATGCCGCATTCCGCAAGAAGCGTGGGCCATGAACCATTCATTCATGTCAGTCTAACGATGAAGACAACAGGTGGCTGGAGGGTAGAGGGTCCGGGCGGAGCGGTTCATCGGATTCGGGGCGGGCCTTACTTGTCACGAACTACTTTCCCGATCTTGAACTGGCCGGGGCAGCGGAGGCAAAGAAGAATCTGTTGATAGGTGCTGAAGGGAGAATTGTATGGGTGAGGTTGACCGGGAACCCCGCTGGAGGGGGAACTGGTTGGACATTGAGGGTCTGAATGACTCGTGGTGATGGGGATTCAGCGGCTGAGAGCACAGGTACACCGCATGTTGGATGAGTCAAGAGAAGGCTATTGGAGGGTTGTGGTGTTAGTGAGAATGCGAACTGATGGATCTGTTGATCAGGCGCGTATTCAGTGTCGATACCTATTGATGTTGGGGAGGGCATCGTGATGAATGATTTTTCAGTGAGTGGATGTGATATTGACGATAGATACCTAGCATCGGCGATTTGAGGTGTCTTCGGCAAACCACCTAGTACTGTAACAGTCTGTGGGTAGGTAGCCGTATGCAAGGCGATTCACCGTAGCACTCTCGACCAGCAGAGCCGAACATGCAACGAATGTTTAACGTTAGATGCAGATCAGCCAAGTGAGACAAGGCAAGAAGCCGGCCAAGACATATCTGCAAGGCTGCGGCATTAATTATCTGCATGAGCTTCAGACAAGCAAGTTCTATGTAGACGAACATGCAATTGATTATTTTCATGTCGACCCTCGACCCGAATATTGGATCTGTCTGTACCCTAGACCTAGACCTAGACAGACCTAGACCTAGACCCAGACCAGACTACCGAGACAGGACAAGCCCACGGATGCTTCCCCGGTTCCCAAGCAGTTGGTGTCAAATCAGAGCTTAAAGTTTGACTTGAGATCAACTAGAGAATACTGTACATATCGGGCTTGCCATGCCCACGGCACGTGTAGGATGACATCGTGGACGCCGGACGGGAGCGAGAAATGGAATGGCATTAGTTGCCACGGCTTGAGCGGTCAAAGAAAATGGAGGAGAGAAGAGGTGGTGACTGTGATAAAGACGAATGCTTGCGCCAAGACGAGAAACGTGATGGACCATGCATGATGCATTAGCTGCGCTGCATCCTCGGTCATGGGATTCTCTTTCTGGAACGATTTCTCTCTCTCACCCCGCCCACGGTCAGTTATCGTGCAGTTACAGTAACAAACGTTCCCTTCAACTCAAAAGTTCCGTCACGGCACGTTCCGATCTGTCGTAAAACTCTATCAGATACACTGCTACAGTATCTAGAGTATCAGGATTGATACCCAAGAGTCAGATTCCCCTCTGATCGACAAAACTGGGCATTAATTCTAGACCTACTTTTAGTCTCTGTCTATCCAAACTCTGTGCGAATACTACTTCTGTGGGGGGGAATGAAAGCAGTTGACTCGAGTGCGTGCATTGGATGGCACTTTTTCCCGCTCTGGGGTTTTTGGCTGCAACGTCGAAGCATGGCAATGGTGCAAGTACAGGATACCTTGTTATATTTAAATGGCTGGGTTCAGCAGGGGGCGGTTTGTATGCCGGGCGGCCCGAGCTGTGAACCGTTGAGGGTGGTGCTGCAGGTACAGAGTACTTGAGCACGACCAATTGAGGCTTGGGATGAAGCCTTGTAACCAACGCCATGGACATCCCCTGCTCTTTGCTTTTTGCTCTATTGTTGGCCATTTTAGTGCCTCATTTTGTGATTGTGATCAATTTCAGAGCACAGTCAGTACGGAGTACTCCGTACTTGAGAGTTAATCGAAGAACCTTCGATCGCTGTTCATGACTCCTTGCTTCGTTTAGCTCGAGGCAAACAGTTCATCCGTCTCAAGCCTGACTGTCACTGGATCGCCAATCAGGCATTGAGCACGACTTTGAAAGACGGGAGAGGAGCTGGGACTAACCCACCTATTAACCCTTCCACCGGGTTTGCTGGGGGGAGAATACACCGGCTGAAGGTATAGATACTGATCAGCTCTGGTAAAGACAGAGAGAGTGTAGGTACAGATACTAAAACGACCTGAATCGATTACTGCTGTACGCTCTTAAGCCCCACACCCTCTTCCATGCTCGCAGCTCACATCCATGTGCCAACCCAAGTAAAGTCCAAGTCCGTCCCAGTCCGTCCCAGGTCCAGCCCGAGCCCACGCCATTCAAGTCAAGCAAGCAAGCCAGGCCCATCTCCCGGCCGCCCTCCACTGAGCCCGCCCAGAGTTTTTGACTTCTCCCGCAATTGCCTGTGAAAGTTGGTCTCGTTTTCCTTCTTTTCTACCTTCTCTTTGCTTTTGCTGTGTGAGAGAGACAAAAGGGCTTTGACCAGGGTCTATTGAGTTGTATCGCTTGCCGTTACGGATACCGTTATTCAACTGCCAGCCAACCTAAAGTTACACGTCTTGTTTTCTCTTACTGATACTCTCTCTCTCTCTCTCTCTCTTTTACGACCCCTCTACCTGCCTGTCTCGCCCCGACGATCATTTTCCTTCAGCTGAAAGAAAATATCCCCGAAGCGCACTTGAATGACAACGGCAACGACAACAACAACAACAGCAACTCCTCCTCCTCCTTAAGAAGGATATCTCGAATTTTGTCTCTTTGCTTTATGGCTTTGTCATGTAAGTGGTTTTACTGTTACATTTTCTCATTATGACATCAGATCCGCCCTTTTGCAAGGTTGTTATTTCCAAAACTCGGCAAGGTATTCCATGCTTGTCTTGCTTGTCAATGGGTGTCTCGCAAGGCCTCAGGTTGGTCTGGTAATTGCAATTAATTACAGCACGAACCGGACTAGCATAACAATGGCAATTTAATCTTGTTGATGGTGGGAGGGCATGTCACAAGCCAACACGCCCGTTTTCGACTCTTCATATCAACCACGTCTCCAGTTCGGACTCGCCGCGTCCCTATATTTCTTTTCCCTCCTTTCCTTTTCCATTCATCCCCATCTTATCTCACTGTTACTCTGTCCACCGCGCGCGCCCCCGAGACCAGTACAACCCACGATATGCGCGCTGGCTTCTGCAACTTCTGAAGGGCTCGCTGCTAACTCAATGCCTTGATTGCCAGCTCCTCTATCGCTTTGAGCACCGTCAGCTCTGCTCTCTCCTGACGTGACGACAGGCAAGGCAACGCGCCTGCGAGCGAGTGGCCGTGCCATGGAGGCCCTGGAGCCTACGTCGTCCGCGGACCCGCTGCCACCAGCTTCCGGTCTCAGCGCGCCGCCCCCAGCATCGCCTCCTCCAACTGCAACTGCAACCGTCAAGGATCCGTTGTCAACCAAAACGAAGGATCAGCAAAGGTCTCGCTCCGGGTCAGGCGCTATCGCAGGCCCTCCCGGTATCGTGACAACATTCAAGAAAAAGGAAAACACCAGCCTCGGCTTCTCAATGCCCACCAAGTGGCCCTCTGTTAGGTCCACTACCACTGCGCGCATGCCCACAAGCACCACTACTGCGAAACCTTTGGTTCCTCTCTCAGAACGAAGAATTCCTCAGAAGAAGCAAATAACTCGGAGTCTCAAAGACTCGGATTCCAGCGCAGATAACCAGGGCAGCCTGGCCCGATGGGAAATTACTCCAGATGGTGGATCGGCTGGTCGTGAAGGACGTCAGTTCACTGTTGCGAACGTCGGGAACAATGGTCGGATATATCTGAGGTATGTAAGGGTCTGAACACATCGCGTGCTTGCTTTTAGTGCCTCATTCTCCCTTGAGAAATGTCACTGTGCTAGGCACATCCCCGTTCTCCCTTCGCTCTGCGGTCTTTGCGTCTGCTTTGTGGAAAGGTGTCTTAGGTCGGGCTCTTCGTGCGATCCTATTTACTGCCGCCTTGGGGATCGCAACGTGGCTGGCACGGAACACGACTCTCGCTCGTATTTAACATCTGCGTTCCACAGAACTGACTCTTAATCTCCAGGCCGACCGTTCGCCCTGCGTACCAGCGATGCCCTCAGCCTCAATTCGTCTTTCCTATTACTCCTCCTAGCACTGCTGGCTTGGATGCAATTCCTCACAATAAGCAGGTTCAGGACGAGACTAGTGAACTTCACGTCAGTCAGTGGACACCAACCCCGGAACCTTCACCATATAGCGGCAACCGAGCATACTTCGACCACGATTCTCAGTATCCGCGCCGACCCGTGAAACACCGACGCGCTCTCTCCGACAGCACGGTCCACGAGGTGTCCGCTGCGAAGGACTCGGAGCCTGGTGCGTTCAAAATCGTAATTTCTAAGCCGTTGGATGAATATCGGCCTCGGACTATGGAGGATTTTGATTCGGCTTCTGATCCTCTTCTCGACGTTTCGATACCCTCCTGGCGCATAGGTATTCCCCGGTTCACAGGGAGAGGCACACCAATGATTCGCGGATCCTCGTATGCTCCCACTGAGGAGTTTCGCTCCAGTAGCGCCTCACTGCTGAGCCGACCTCAAGCAGTGCTCAACAGCTCTCATCCCGATATAACGTCATCGAAGCGACCAAGTTCAATGGCTGTGCCGATGTTACGACTTTCTCGAAATCTATCCGCCCTGACTCCGACTCCCTCAACTGCACAAGCCACTCGAACTGTCCGTCCTAGTTATCAATCAAACTCCAAAGTCGAACCCGCCATGTTCGATGATCTCACGTTCAAACCGGCCTGCGATGATCGAACATTAGTGAAATATTCCTCAACAACTGGTGCTGTGATAGCTGCCACGCCTCCACGCCTTGTCGCCGAAATCACATCACCTAGTTTCCTGGATTATGAACTCATCTCTGACTTTTTCCTCACTTTCCGAGCGTTTCTCGAACCTGTGGATCTTCTCCGTATGCTCATTGCAAGATTGCGGTGGGCTTTGGCTCGTGATGATGAGACAGGAATGGTAGTTCGCGTGCGTACATTTGTCGCCCTTCGACATTGGATTCTCAACTATTTTATGGATGATTTTGTCATGGATTATAACCTTCGACAAACTTTCTGCGAACTACTCAACGACTTTGTGGATGAACTCTCACAATGTAAACGGGCTCGAAAAGTCCAGCTCAAGATTCTCGGAGAGTTGAAGAAGTGTTGGCGAAGGGTTTGTGCTCTGTACTGGGACGACCCGAATTTCGACGACACTCTCGAATCCAGTGTACCTATTACCCCAGGCGGTATTGCAGGCCATCGAGACGCCAGTCTGGATCCATCTTTCTGGGAAGGCGATGATGATGATGGAACGCCTCGCATCGAAAGCTTACTGCCACTCAGAAGGAGTCCAGCTGAGCGAACCAGCTTCATCGCCGAGATCTCTCGAGCTGGTGGTGCTGGAGATGCTGTAGTTGTCGAACCCCGCCCAAGCACCCCCGAACGACAAGTCACAAGGGATCCCGTAGAGGAACAGACATCACCAATTAGCATGACCAGCATGGATATTATTTCATGCTCTTTCCCGAACAAGGTCAAGCCTGCTCAACCTCACCAGACGAACCCTTTGGCTGCTCATCCTGTAACCGCCGTTTCAACTTACCACACCGGACCAGTCGCTACAACTCCCCGCGCACTTGTTGGCAAACGAATTCGACCCACGGCTGCCCACAAGCGCAACAACAGCTTGACAGATTCTCTACGGGAGCACAGTTCAGACAAGTTGTCATTCAAGGATCAGGAGTTCATGATGACTGTCCCCTACGCAGGCAGCCTGGTCCGAGGAAATCTGTTACCCCCAGGTCAGGCGTTTGTCGATGTCGAGCCTGATGAGTTTTCCACTAGCTTGGTGCCATCCCCTAATCTTCACCCCGAAAGCCGGAGCCTTGTCAAGGAAAGAATACCTTCTGGTGCTATGTCTGGACACGGCATGAAGAAGCTTCTGGGTAGTGTTCGAAGAGCTCTGAGCACCAGGGGACAAGGCATGTCTCCCACGCAGGGAAGCCTCATCAGTCTCACCAACATGAGTCCCCGTGGCGCTACGAACCGCATTCCTGGAACAGCTGTCGTGCCTCAGAGCCGTCCTAGGCCAAGCGGTTCTCGTCCTGCTGTGAGAATTGACTTGCTAGGTGCTGAGATTGTGGAGGACTTCAAGAAGGCGGTGCGAGATGAGGCCGCTGCTGAGGCCGATCGTCGTGGACTGCCACCGCCGATATCTCCCAACCCGTCTCTGACTCCGACCGACTTCCATTACTCGGCTGCTCATATGGATTCAACAGTCCATGATCAACTCCCATATGATCACAGGCACCGGCCAGTTAGTGACATGGCCATGACTACAGGCAGCAAGTCCATTGTGATTGTTGATGATACGACGCCGTTCCATCAATCGCTTCTCCACCGAATTCCTAACAGCGTCAGTAATGCCTCTGTTGAGGCTTTTGCGGACACCTTCAAGCTAACGGGTGGCGACCCGACTCCCCCGACTACTCCTCCTGCTGGTAATGGCGGAGGCACACCTCGACGTTCCTCATATCTGCTCAACCAACACGTCGTCCGACCATCGTTGGATGAAGATCCTCTACCGCCATTTGTCCCTGATTTCGAAACCCTCGCTCCTGTTGCCAGTGCTCCTAGGTCAGAGGATGGCAACCGCATGTCCTACTCAACGGCAGCTCGAAGCACTCGTAACCGCCCTCCTGTATCGTATCAAAACCATCGTCGCAGCAAGTCTAGCAGAACACATCGGTCTTTGAACTCGATCTTGCGTCGCCGTAGTTCATACACCAACGGCTTTGCCCGTCGATCTACGATCCGAAGCTTCGATGCCACAACAGTTTCTGCCGCATCTGTCATTGAACCTGAGCCTGAAGAGCCTATGCCCCCGCCTCTGCGAGTTCTTCGACGACGACCAGGAGGAGACCTCCGAGCTGCGACAAACGTGGGAGAGCTGGACCCTGTTACACTGAGGAGATCGCAATCCGTTGGCTCATTGACAGCATATTCCGAGTCTATTCGCGACTCTTTCATGCAGAGCCCCCGGATGGCTTCCTTTGGACGTGGTTCTTTTGGCCAAGGTTCAGTTGTTTCCATTGAGTACATACAGCCTAGAAGCGAAGCGTTTTCTGTTGGGCAGCTTGCGGATAAACCGAAGCGAGAGCTTTCGCTGTTCAGCACTCACTCGTCTAAACCGGCAATGCGCCCTTCTTTCGAGAAGGAGGCACAGAAGCTAGCTCAAATTCCGGATGATGACGATGATGGTGGCATCGAGTCTGCATTGGCAAAACTCGAAGGCAAGCTTCCTGAAAGGAGATCCCACAAGTCAGCCGTCAGCTTCCAACCTCCTCAGACAATGGGCGAGGTTATCATGGCGGGAGATCAGTCAGAAGCTCAGCGCAAGAGAGATCACCATGAACAACAGCTTGTGGTTAGGGAGACATTTATGCTGGATGGTGAAGATAGCGAACCTGAGCCTCTGATTGAGTCGCAAGAGCAGTACCTCACACCTCAACGACCAGTTACCGAAGCATTGTCGTTCTATACTGGCTCTTCGCACGAATCATACTCTTCGGTGCCTATTCTCGACCGAGACTCGGTTAGGGGTCGCACATGGACCAACATGTCCATACTTGAAGGACCTGACGACGAGAATACACCCCGGCCGCAAAAGTCTATCTTGTATATTGAAGATGGAGGCGACTCGCAGCACGCTTCTTATGACTTTATCGAGAAGACTCAAAGTATTGAGGGTATCAAGCCTGGCGACACTGCTCCCTCAGTTGAAGAGGACCAGTCGTTCCTTGACGACGATAGCGATCTCTCATCCGAAATGTCTGCGGATGAACTTGAAGACATCGAGTCTGAGTATGGCGATGGCATTCTACCACGAGTGAAGCTCCCCGCTCATCCTCTTGGTTCCCCCGCACCACCTCCCAATCGCAAGCCTCCTTCGCCTCCTATGACTCTGGTTCAAGCGTTGGAGATGTCTCCCCCACACTGCGTCAGCGTCCCTGAGTTACATGAAAATCAAGTCTGGGGCGGTCAAAAACCTCTTGCGCTAACTCCTGAGACTACACCAACCACCGCCTTTGTCCAGGCAGATAACCAAATCACAACTGAACGTCAAGTTGCTAAGTTAGAGTATATCGAGAACAACAAGTATGACGCTCACTTGCCATTCATCCTGGCGTTCGACTCGGAGATTCTCGCACAACAGTTCACACTAATTGAAAAAGATGCGCTGAACGAGATTGACTGGAAGGAGCTCATTGATATGAACTGGAAGGATGCTGCTCACAGTGATTCTCGTTCGTGGGTAGACTTCCTTCGTAACTCTGACGCTCATGGAGTTGAAGTCGTCATTGCTCGCTTCAACATCATGGTCAAATGGGCCATCTCCGAAATTGTCTTGACACAGGGCCTTGAAGAACGAGTGCGATGCATTACCAAGTACATTCACATCGCAACTCACTGCCGCCGATACCGCAACTTTGCAACTCTTGCTCAGCTTACTATCGCCCTGTCCAGCAATGAGGTCGCTCGCCTTACCAGGACCTGGCAGCATGTCGCTCCTCAAGACCTGAAGACGCTGCACGATCTCGAGAAGTTGGTTACTCCTATGCGCAACTTCTACAATCTCCGTGCGGAGATGGAGATCGGGTCCGATCAAGGCTGCATACCTTTTGTTGGCATTTATACACACGATCTTCTTTACAATGCTCAGCGGCCCTCCGAGATGGCTGGCTCACCTACAACGCCCCCTCTCATCAACTTTGAACGATGCCGCATTGCCGCCTCTGTCGTCAAGACGTTGCTGAGGCTGTTGGAGGCCAGCACCCGATACAAGTTCCAACCCATCGAAGGTATTACTGAGCGCTGTCTCTGGATGAGCGCCTTGAGCGACGAGGACATCCGACGTCACTCAGAGATGCTCGAATAAACCCTTGCAACCATGTGGTCTACCACATTTTCACAAATTCATTACACATACGGAAACGATAATAACTAACGATTTATGACTCACCGACCCAACGGCGTTTCATTTCCTATGTCTCAACACCACAGAAGAGCATACCCAGCATGCTTTCACATTATACCCATCTCATAACTCGTACAATAAATACCCCCAGTCCAAGAGTTTCTCTTTCTCCAAGTCGACATACAGCCATAATCGTCATTACTATCAACTGCATCTGGGACAAAGCAAGGAGTTGGGCAACTTTTTCTGTGTATTTCACACGATTCATCTATTGGTTTGATCATACCCGCACTGCGCTAGCGTCATGTTGCGTCAGCTCCTTTTTCGGTTTCTTATCTTAATTCATAGAGTGGGAAGGGTTGGGTTGGATTCACTTCAATAAGGGTTAACGATGGGTGGGAACATCAGGAGTTGATACATCATGGGGAATAGGAGATGAGAGGATGTAAAGATTCACAATTGATACCATGCTTACGATCAAACATGTTTGTCCATCTTGCCGCGTGATTTACGTTAAACACCTACTTAAAAATAGTTGTGCCTCGTGAGGGCCACCAACATCCAGTATCAATAATACTCTACAGAAAGGCATACTGCACTACTCATTCATACACACATCACAATCATTTACGGTACTTCATTCATTGTCATGGGTAAACCCGGGTCAGACGACTCATATTTTGACTCTTCTCGCATCAATACAAATTCCACAGAAACCAAGGCGGGATAACGATCAAGTCCATCCCCTCAGCAGCGCAGGGCTTTCCCTCTCCATCCCAAACAAAGGAGGAGAGTATCTTTCCCTCATTAGCACCGCCAAGTTGAAAACCTCAATTCCCACGGTGTGTTCGTAAGATAGTCAGCAAGAATATGTGTTATCGAAAAGGGGAGAAAAGGTAACGTTGTCGAATAGTTTGATTGAACCACACATCCACATCCGTCAATGCTTTTTTCTGCTCTCTCGTCGTAAAACCGTTCCAAAAGTGTCAAATTCATTTGTTTGAATTTTTTGGTATCCTCTTTTTGATTTTGTTTACCAATCAATGGCAGGCTGTTGCTGTCCTTGACCATCACCCTCCTGGGCCTCAGTACCCTACCACTGAGACTCCTTGGGGGGCTCGGCGGAAGCAGCCCACTCGGTGTTAGCGGGGGCAGCACCCCACTCCTCACCAGCAGCACCGTCCCAGCCGGGGGCAGCGGCGGTGGAAGCACCAGCGAAGCCAGCGGCGGGAGCCTCCCAGTCAGCACCGGTAGAGGCCTGGAAGCCGGACTCGATGGCAGCGGGACCCTCCTCCTCAGCACCGGGGACCTTCTCCTCCTCAACCTTCTCCTCAGCCTCAGCCTCGGGGTCGCGGTCTGCGAAGTGTTAGTACATGTCGCTGGCGAGATTAGTTCGGTGGGAGACATACAGAAGTAAAGATCGACCATGACGTCCCAGGGAGTCTCGCGGTTGTAGATGGTTCCACGGAGACGGAGGACCTCACGGGCGAGCATCCACCAGACGGCACCGATAGCGTGACGACCCTTGTTGTTGGTGGGGATGGCAACGTCAACGTACTCAGTGGGAGAGTCAGTGTCAGCGAGAGCGATGACGGGGATGTTGACGTAAGAAGCCTCCTTGATAGCCTGGGCGTCGGTTCGGGGATCAGTGACGATGATCAGGCGGGGCTCCTTGAAAGATCGGGTGATGTAGTTGGTGAAAGAACCGGGGGTGAAGCGACCAGCGATGGCGGTAGCACCAGTGTGGGCGGCGAACTTGAGGACGGCACGCTGACCGTAGGGACGGGCAGAGATGACACAGATATCGGCGGGGTTGTCGATGGCAGCGATGATACGGGCGGCCAGGACGATCTTCTCCCTGTGAGATGCGGTGTTAGCTATCGTGCGCTCTGCGTGGTGTTTTGCTGCCCTTCAAGCTTCTGCCCCTCCTCCGAATAGCTTCATTTTCTTTTTGAAAATTGAAAATCCGCTTTCGGCGCTCCCCACGACATTCCTGAAGCCCAAAATTCCAGCAAAATTCCAATTCACACATACCAGGTCTTGCCGACGTTGATAACGTTGACACCATCCTGACGGGTCTTCCAGAGGTAGTTCTCCATGTGAACCTGGAGGTTCTTGGAGCCGAGGTGGCACTGAGCAGCCAGGAGGGTCTCAATGTCCTGGCTGGTGGCGTTGAAGAGGGAGGGCAGGTTGGAGGGAGCCATCTTGACGGATTATCTTCTCTTGTCTTGGGGTGACGAAAAGGAGGGAAAAGAAGGGTGACGGCGAAGAGGATGTGGTGTTGCGTACAAAGAATCGCAAGACTGAAAGTTCGCGACGGAATTTTGAGACCCGATCCAAAATGTGTGTGGTGGGAAGCCCTGATGGCCCTGGAGGCGCTAGCCCGTAAGCGGGTTAGCATTGTGATAAGAGATGCGGGTGCATTATCTCCACGTGATGCCAAAGCTAATCCCTTTTGAGACTCAGGTCGTTCCCGGTACAGCATCGCAGGTGGGCTAAGGAAAATTTGGGGCGAGGCTTGCTTTGGACGTCAATTAATCAGTCTCTGTATCATAGCAGCAGGTTGATGCTTCAATCATGCCTCCCAGAATAACGGCCCTGCCTGGCCTAGGCTCATTGAACCGTATGTATATGTAATAGCAATTAGACTCATCAATGCTAATCAATTGCTCAGTTTGCCTCCGACCCGCCGCAAAACCCGCTACCCCGAACTTCCTCCCCATTGTCCAGACGGCTAATCTCTCTATGCGAGAGAAGAAGCGCAAGGCAAAGCAAGATCCGTACCGATGGGCCCAGGCTCAACAGCGAAAGGCTGCCAATGTGCAACGGCGTGAGGAACTCGCCCGGGAGCGGGATGAGGCATGGGGTGATGTTATCAAGGGCAAGACAACTCCCTTCATAGAGTCTCTTGAATCTGCTGGTCAAGAGCCTATGTCCCGTGTACCTGTTGATGGTGGTGGAAACGAGCTCGCCGAATCACATGAGCTGCCAACATCTCCCGAACTACGAAACTACTTCCTTACCAACTCGGAACTCGAGGAGGCCGTCAAGCACGCATATACCCTCACCAAGCCCACGATTGGTGTGGTCTCATCACAGATGCAACCTGGCAGTGGGGAGGATAAGATTAAACAGCATGAGCAACGTCACAAGAAGGCCATCGAGGCCCTACGCCGTATTACATCTCTCAGCAACAGCAGCGGAAAAGACATCTTCCACGCCAACGTGAGGCGTATCGTTGATGAGTTTGGTCGTCATAAAACGGACAAGTTCCTGAAGCCTAAGCCCAAGTCCATCAGCCCCAACACGGTGCCCATGCCTGGACGAGCTGGTCCTGATACTGGTAGCTCCGAGGTCCAGATTGCTATCTTGACAACCAAGATCAACAACCTCTCACAAGCTCTGCAGATCAACCGAGGCTACAAGGATAAGCACAACAAGCGTAACTTGAGATTATTGCTTCATCGTCGACAGAAGCTGATGAAGTACATGGACCGCAAGGAGAGGGGAAGTGAGCGATGGACTCACATGGTTGAGAAGCTGGGTCTTACACCTGCGACATGGAAGGACCAGATCTCGTTGTAAGGCAGGGCGGGAGCTGATTTTGTAGAATAACTTGTTTCTCTCTATGTACAATACAAGCCACCTGAAGATGGAGCGACGATGCCGCCTTTTGCATCTACCTGTCTGTCCTTTGCGCCAGTGTGGGAACTAATCCGTGCCATTACGAGCTCAGTTGCTGCTATACTACACAAAATCCTGCTAAAAATGAAAATAGGGTGCCGATACTCAAATCAAAAGACGCTGATGTAGTTGCCGATGCGCTCCTTCTGGTTCTGAGCTATGCATTCGGCGATCCAGGTGATGTTGCGGATTTCCTACGCTTTGTTAGTCTGGCGAAGATAATGATATAATTAATGGGCCACTAACCTGCTCTCGCAGCTTCACCCAAGCGTAAACAATGGCGTGAGTGAACTGCCTGGTAAAAGCGTTCTTGGAAATCTCCATCTCCTTCTGGTAAAACATATCCTCCAGTGTCTTGGTCTCACCAGCGCCACCGCCCATATTTCCAGGGCCTGATGGGCCGCCACCAACAGAAATGGCATCAAAGAAAGACTTGTAGTCATGGACACCGTCAACGGCCAGGCGAACGCCCTCAGGATCATCAGCTCGGGAGAGCATCAGAGTTCCCTCGGGGTACAGCTTGCCAAAGTTGGGGTAGAGCTTGTTGCGGTCCTGCTTGGACAGATCTGTGCCAAAGGAGTTTAGGGTGATGTTGATGGCTCGGCGGTCAGCCTCAAACTCAAGAATCTCAGACATGACCTCAGCAGTAGGTGTGCCAGCCATCTCAGGGTGAGTGTTGACAAAGTTGTAAAAGTCCTCGAGATAGTTCTTGTAGAGTGTGTTTCGAACAATCTCAATGTTCAACTCGTCGAGATCTTGGTGGCTAAGACTGCCCTTGAAGTATGGGGCCAGAGGGGTCTCAATGAGCACGCTGTTGTAAAGCTCCTCGATGTTGGTAGCAACGCAGAGAACAGGCATGGTCTCGAACCATCCCAAAGGATGGCATCGCTCAAGAAGCTCACGGGTGTCCCGCTCATGAAGGGTGCCTGTGATGAGAAGGGCGACGTTGTCGATCATGTAGCCATAGGTGACGTAGTCCATGAAGGTAGCAAGGGAGCCAACAGCCTGGGCGCGCACATATCGGAATTCTGAGATGAGCTTGTCGGTCGTCTTAGCTGCCAGAGCCGAGGTCGAGGGGTTGGGTGGTAGAGAAGCGAGGAAGTCGCCATAGGAAGGACCAAGCTGAAGTTTGAGATCTTGTTGTCGTTAGTATTACAAAACTTGTGATGAAGTTATCGTCGCGTACCATCGATCGTCTCGCATTGAGTCAAGTTGTTGTAGGCTGGGCCTGTGAGAAGGCCGTTGCGATAGCCTCGAACAATGCCCTCGACGTAGCTGCTCACTGGGATTAGTCTCCAGAACTACGCATGAAGCTCCATCCATCTCCAAGCTAAGACGCACCCGCTGTTGACGTTGTAGAGAAGGCCCTCCATCTTGACTGTGGCTATGTGTTACTCTTTCGGCCCTGATCTATCGTATTCGAAGTCGCGAGGATAAAATGACGTCTTCGTGGCCGCGGCGATGGATTTAGTTAATTGTTTAAGTTGGCCGCCTAGCAATCCCAGACCTGCGACGCAAGCTGCTCAGACATCGCGAGTCTCGACACGTGAGTGGCCAGACTCCAGTGGCTGGGGTACGTACCTGAGGTGGAAACCGGAACAGAGTAACGCCGGCTGCCGAAGAACCTGCATCACACTTTCCGCGCCAGCACCAAGACCAAAAAAATTGAGTGGAGCCTTCCCAAGCTTCATCTGAAATTTTTCCATCGCCAGCCCACCCTCGAACTTTCCTTTCGCAGCCGCGCACAACGAACCGGACTGTGCCTCGCGAGGAAACTACGACGCCAATCGATTAGAGCGAGAACGAAAGGAAGGAACCAAACTAATTCACAATGTCGCTCTTTGTGCTTGCCGAAACGCCGGCAGGGTAAGTCGCGACCCTCAAGATCTCGACCTCGACCTCGATTCATGACGGCGAGGCAGGTGCAGGTCAAGGAAAGCATGAGCTAACAATTGGCAGCTACGGCCTGTTCAAGGCTACTGACAAGAAGATGCTGAAGAACGAGGAACTCGCTGCTGAGCTTGGACGACCTGAGAAGGTGGTCGAGATGTAAGTTTTTACCATTTTTTCATTCGCGAAAATCCTGCCCATTGAGCACACGACAATGTCTTATCTGAAGCATTGGACGGTCGCAAAATGGTACAATACCGTTAATAGATTGACTGACACCTTTTCCTTTCACAGGCTCAAGCTCAAGAAGTTTGTCAAGTTCGACAGCGCCGCTACCGCTCTCGAAGAAGCTGCCTCTCTCAAGGAGGGAAAGGTCCCTGAGCTTCTCAACCAACTCCTCGAAGATCTCAAGTCCGAGAAGAAGGCTTCGCTCGCCGTTGCCGATATGAAGCTGGGCACGGCCATTTCTAACCTGCCCTCGCTTAACATTTCTCCTGTTTCTGGCACCAACACCATGGATCTCTTCCGTGGCATTCGTGGCCACCTGTCCGCCCTCATCCCCGGTCTGGTCGAGGAGAACTTTGACCGCATGGCTCTGGGTCTTTCTCACTCCATGTCGCGTCACAAGCTCAAGTTCTCTGCCGACAAGGTTGACTCTATGATCATCCAGGCTATCAAGCTTCTCGACGACCTCGACAAGGAGCTCAACGTTTACGCTATGCGAACCAAGGAGTGGTACGGATGGCACTTCCCTGAGATGGCCAAGATTCTCAACGACAACTTGGCTTACGCCCGCGTCATCCTCGCTGTTGGTATGCGCACCAACATTGCTGACAGCGATCTCTCTGAGATCCTCCCCGAGGAGGTTGAGACTCTCGTCAAGGCTGCCGCCGAGATCAGCATGGGTACTGAGATCACCGATGAGGATCTTGACAACATTAAGCTCCTGGCTGACCAGGTCATTGTCTACTCCAACTACCGAACACAGCTTTCTTCCTACCTCGAGAGCCGCATGCGCGCCATCGCTCCCAACCTGACTGCTCTCGTCGGTTACCTCGTCGGTGCCCGTCTCATTGCCCACGCTGGATCCCTCATCAGCTTGGCCAAGGCTCCTGGTTCCACCATCCAGATTCTCGGTGCCGAGAAGGCTCTCTTCCGTGCTCTCAAGACCAAGCACGATACACCCAAGTATGGTCTCATCTACCACTCTTCGCTGATCGGTCAGGCTACCGGCCGAAACAAGGGTAAGATCGCCCGTATGCTGTCCGCCAAGGCTGCTCTCGGTCTCCGTGTCGATGCTCTTGGTGATGTCGAGGACGACGAAGACGAGGAGGAGCGCGCCATCCTCGGTCTCAGCAACCGCATCAAGCTCGAGAACCACCTCCGCAAGCTCGAGGGCAAGCCTCTTCTGCCTAAGGGTGCCAACGTGACCCCCTCTGGTGAGATTGTCGGTGCTGGCCAGTTCACTCTCAAGGAGAGCCGCCGATACAACGGTGACGCCGATGGTGTCGCCGATGATGAGGAGACCAACGGAGCTACCCCCGCTAAGAAGCTCAAGAAGGCAAAGAAGCTTATCGAGGAGGTCGATGCGGAGATGAAGGATGCTGAGGATGAGAGCGACGACAACGAGGCTGTCACTCCTGGCAAGCCCAAGAAGCTTTCCGAGGCCGACTACGAGCGCCTTGCCGAGGAGGCTGGTCTCTCAGTCAAGAAGTTCAAGCGCAAGTACGAGCGAGGCGACGTTGAGATGAACGATGATGGTACACCCAAGGTTTTCAGCAAGAAGGAACTCAAGAAGCTGCGCAAGGCTGAGGAGAAGTCTACTCCTTCCAAGTCGCAAACTCCTGCCGAGACCGACGGCAAGAAGAAGCGCAAGCACGACGACTCAGAAGACGAGGCAGAGCCCAAGAAGGAGAAGAAGCAGAAGAAGAAGAAGCGTCACTCTGAGGCTTAGAGTGCCCCAAGGACAAATTCGCGGTCCAAGCCGCGAAGATGCTGATTCGGCATAACCGTAGGACCACGAGATTCATCAGTTTCGTCCTACCTGCTTTACTCGTACTCGTCTGGACACTGACGACGAACCACCAAACAAAAGATCACAATACAAGTCAACACCACAGACTATTGGACGGTTCCCGATGTGTAGATATATGATACCTGAGAGACTCCTGGCATGGCAGCTTCTGCCCGCACCTTGTTTCCTGGCTGGCTGGCGTTTAGGTGGAGGGCATATTGGCGTGATTTGGTTTTATCCCTTTTTCGTATTTCAACTTGACCCTCTGTTCCGTCCCCTCGGTGGATGGATACGCGATGATTTCGGAAGAGGAACTCGGCATGTTTAAGTATATCTTGTGGAAGAGTGAACAGATGGGTCTAGAAGAAAAATTGTCAAGTTTAAAAGTTAATCCTCAAGTTGGCCCTAGTCTATTTGACATGGTGATTGCTAAGTGAGCTAAAGTTGTGCTATGAGTAACGTGTGTCCCAGCAATGTGATGAAAGCGAACTTCATAAGCCTATCCAAAAGGTATGATGAACAAGCCCTACGCTGTCTGAAGAGATACTCGAGCTGACCATGTCAAAGCACGCCCATCATGACTCCTCTACGTAGCTTTTCCACGACATGTTCTTCTGTCGCTACCCGCATACAAATAGAGATCAAGATGTTAGGTTTTACAACTCCACCTGTCTCACATGAGAGCAAAGGTTGTTCACAAAACAACAAACATCTTCTCACGCACATATCTTATCATGAAGCACTTTCAATGGGAAATACAGGATCAGAAACAAAAAGGTATATTCGTAGCGATTGGGTATTTTCCATGACGTTAATCATCCAAAATTTCAGTCCTCATTAAATGCTCATTTGAGCAAGCCAAGGGTATCCATCACCAAAATAAAATGCACCAAGCTACACCATCCTATCCACCACCACTCTTCAATAGAAGAAGAAAGTAGAATACATACATACACTGAATTATAAGCAGCAATGAGCGATAGCGGTTTTAGTTGTGATGGGTATCAAAATGAAGCGTCGAAAAGCAAAAACGTGTCAGGTCATTCAGTGGAGTTGGTCGACTGAAGTTGGAGTAGAGCGCTGATGAAGGCGAGAGGGCATCGATGCAATGCTTCTGAAATCAAGTAGACCAGGCTAGGAACCATCAAGCGTTAGCCGACCATTGCCTCAAAATTCAGAATTGAAAGGCACGAAGGAAGAACGCCTGGGTTTAGATGTTCTCCACGACGCGGGCGTTCATGGCCTGTTGGAAACCTGGGTCCTGACCTCCAAAGTCATTGTCGGTGTCCAGGGCACGACCGCTGGACTCGCCAGTCTGGTTGGCCATGGCGGCGTTGAGAGCGTTGCCCATGGTCTGGTTAGCAGCAGGCAGGAAGATGACCTTGCTGTTCGCGGACTTGGCCATGGCTTGCATAGCCTCGAGGTATCGGATCTGCATGGCAGGAGCCGAGCTCAGAATGTCGGCAGCCTGTCGCATAAGCTTGGCGGACTCGACCTATGAGATTGTTAGTGAATGCGTACAGAACAAGTTTGATGTAGAATGTTACCTCAGCCTTGGCGGCAATGATCTTGCTTTCACCGATACGCTTGCTCTGGGCAGCCATGGAGAGCGACTCCTGTAGCTCCTGGCTGAAGATAATATCCTTGATGAGCATGCTCTCAACCTGGACACCCCAGCCCGCGGCAACGTCCTCGATGATTTCTCCGATAGACTGAGCAATCTCCTCACGACGCTCAATGACATCCTGAAGAATGCGAGCACCGACAACGTGGCGAAGGGTGGTCTGAGTACGCTCCATGAGAGCCTGTCGGACATTGTTGATACCGAAAGCGGCCTTGTGAGGGGAGACGATGTGGTAGTAAATGACTGAGGTCAAACGAAGAGTGACATTGTCCTTGGTCATGCAAATCTGCTCGGGGACCTCGGCGGTCTGAATCTTGACATCGATCTGGATGAGTCTCTCGCTGAGAGGGTTGATGTTGACCAGACCAGGATCGACAGCCTTATAGAACTTTCCGAACTTCGTAACAAGACCAACGTTGCCCTGGTTAACCTCCTTGAACGGGTTGGGGCAGATGATACAGCAAGGGACGGCACCCATAGTTCCAATGATGGTTCCAAGAGCGTTCACTGGAGGTGTTAGTCAAAATGTTGGCGCCACGCATTTGTACGACACTTACTCATGGAGCCATACCAGCCCTTGGGGTTGGCGTCGTTCTCAACAACAGTCGCATAGCTGCGCTGAAGATCTTCCTTCTTGGGAGGCTCAACTGCCATCTTGTGCTGTGCGACGAAGCCTCCGTTGCCCTCCACAGGCGCGGGGGCCTTGGGGTTTGCGGAAGAGCTTCCAGCGCCGTTGATCATGCCCTCAGTGGACGACATTGTGAAGTGTTGTTGTGTTGTAGTCGAGAAGTGGTTCAGTTGAAAGCTGTTTATTGTTGTTGGTCAAGAAGCAAGAAGGTGCGCGATACTTGATGATGAATGTGCTTGTTGCAAAGGATGGAATGAATGTCAATGACAAGCTATGAACGTTTCACTTTGGGGTGGGGAGAAGGTGTTATTTAATGTTGTTGGGCAGGTCCAACCCTCCCTCAGCTCAGCCCATGCTTCCTTCCATTGACTTCAAACGCCAAGTCAATGAGGTGACGTCGACCCCATTGGAAGCTGCACCCGACACAACCCAAGCTTCCTTCCTGCAGGGAGCAGGGAGCCTGAGCTGTGCAGGTGCACAGGTGACACGGGGAAAGAGCGATCTGCTTTCCACAATGTGGATCCCGCGTGGCATGCAGTCCCTTGGCGGGGATTTGTGATTGGTCGTTGTAAATCTTACAGAAAGGGACTTGTGGGGCGCAAGGCTTGGAGGTGCTGCTAGGGTCTTGTAATATCGCGGGAATACGATGAACGCGATGAACCGGAAACGGTGCATTATCAGGCCGCTGCAATCACAAGCCTTTGGGTACTCAATTTGCCATGCATCCAATTCAACTTCATTAGTGACCACAGCTACTTTCTCAATGGGAATAAGACACGTTTGGTCCAATCCATGATATGGCCAAGACTTTTGAGAGCTGGGCTTCTGCAAACAGGGCAACGATGTGCGTTGGCCAAGCAGTGCAAGCATAACATATCCATGTTAATAGTAGTTTGTTTCTGCCTCGGGATGTCATCTCTTCTCACGTCAATATCACTGATCTGTGCTGTGCTGTTGTGCTGTGCTCGGAGACAGCTTCATGAGGATAAATTAGCTCAGGTCCAGAGGCAAATAGTGCGTAATCCCAGAATCAATTCAGCCTCTTGACGGCAGCGGCACAACATCCCACGATAGTTTGGTTAGTGATTACTGCACGGCGTTACGCCCGACTGTTGTTGGTTTCTAACTTTCCATGACCCTTATGTTTTTCGTCTGTCCGGGGAGTCGGCAGAGCTACCACCCGACTCTGGCCAATCAGAGCATGATCGCAGACAGCTGTAGAGCCAAAAGAGGATAACCCAGCGCTATGGGACGTGTACTGTGATTGGCGATTGGGTACCGTAATGGATAAGCTACGCTACGTGTGATCAATTGCACTGCCTCTTGGAATTGTTTAATGTCAATGTCGATATCCACTTTGTCATTGTTGGTCATTTTCGGCTTGGCAATGCCGGGATGACATTTGCTGTATGTGGAAGTGACCGGAATATGCAAGCCGTAGATGGTGGCATGGAATTCTAGAAGGGATGATTTTCGCGCTAGCATTGCATGATAAAAGCATCCAACATCTTGATGCGTCGTCCAGCAGTGCCTCACTTTACCTTGCCACTTGTGATTATATCCCTCGCCTGCTCGCGTTGGTTGAGAGATGTTGGGTTGGTCGAGAGATATTATATTGGGTCTCTGACTGTTCGACCCAACTGCACAAGCTTCCAACTCCACAAGGCAGACCGCTAAACGATAGACGCGCTGGGATAGGGGACATAACAACTCTTTAAGGTAACTCAGCCCCAACATAGCCCATAAATGTAATTGCTTGGTCTGATCATCTAGATCCTTTACCGGGGCCGGGGCCGAAAATCTCGGCCCCGTTTGATGCTTGGCCGATCATCGCCTCCGAACACCGGCCAACCCGACCAGGATCGCCGCCGTGCAGCATTAATGATGAAATTGTTATCAGTTCCCCAGAAAAACAATGTGCAGGCAGGAAACAAGATCCACTATTAATATTCTAGAAAACTGCCATTGATGAAGATCAATTATTCTCTTAGCACAGCCACCATAAAGGATTGTTGTTAGTTTTGACCCTGAGCTAGCCAGGTCATGCCTTGTCAACATTGAAAGTTTCGAATTTAATGAGGATAGCAAGGCTGAGCGCTCATAATAGCTTGCTTATTGACGATCCTAGCTTGGGAATGGCCCCCAGAAACTTGGGGCGATGATACAGGGTAACTTCATCAATGTTGTCAGACACCCACCCAATCATTCATAAAAGAGAAATTGTTGTAAGTTGAACTTTGCTAGATTTACTGGTATCATCTGGGGGCATAAAATGGTTTCTTGTGTCAGACAACCACAGTAGTCACACTCGTATCAAATGCATCTTGCATCTAATGAGGGTCTCCAGTTGAAATGTCCACGAAACAGTGTGATGGAGCGTTTAGTCAACAGACTCAAGACAACCATTAAAATTCATTTTTAAACCCACTCAAACATGATAAGAACTAAGTAGAAAGTGATAGGTGTCTCACCCGCTGCTCTAAAAGCTCGACCAAACTATTGGCGAATTTTTCTGTTTCCTGAACTCACGCCAAAATTTGGGAAGGGTACAGTATGGCTGTTAAACTTTCGGTTGTCAACAACCTCACAACTATCCCCTGTGGCTTAGTTGGCTAAAGCGTCCGACTGTTATTAAATAGACAATCGGGAGATCGGAAGTTCGAGCCTTCCCGGGGGAGATATCTTTTGATAATTTGACATATCTTTTTGATGTCTTGGATGTTAGTTGACTGGCATCTTTTTGTTTCTCTGGGCAGATGTCTTTTGGCTTGGCTGCTGTTGGCTTGACGTTCCATGGCCAATTGGGTTGGACACACAATGAGTCTTTTTTGGACGGTTAGCGAAACTGAATCTTCATGAGCAGTTATAGATGATGGTACATCGCGGTCAACATCAAAATTTACGAGTCTCGAGCAACATTGAGCATCTCATGAGATCTGAATTGGCTATCTGAGTCTTTTCTAATCGAGGTATGGTTGTTGTTCACTGACGTTTCGAGGTGCTCTCAATATCATCCGACCTCAAGTTACCAGGATTGTTGGTTGACTCATCTTCATTCACACGCACATCTAGACAACCCAATTGACTCCCTAAGCCATCAATACTCGAAATACTTAGCAATTGTCATCTCGCAACTTCAAATCGCCGTGAAACAATCGCCCACCAACATAGGATGCAAGATCCTGGCGGCCATCATCAAAGCAGCTCATCCCCTGTGGCTTAGTTGGCTAAAGCGTCCGACTGTTACTAGCAGACAATCGGGAGATCGGAAGTTCGAGCCTTCCCGGGGGAGACATGTTCTCTCTGAGACATCTTTTTGATGTTGTGGGTAATTTTTGTGCTGGGGAGCTTCACTACGCCCCACTAGGGCTTATGGGACTGGGATCTTGAAACGGATTGGCGACATCGTTATGAAAGGAGTGCTTTTCCGTCAAGGTGTGAAGGATATGAGTTGGTTGTCTAATGTTGAACTGTTGACTGTTGGATGTTGTGGATGGCTTCAATGGTACAGGTTCTATACACAAATGAAGGAGAGAACAAACTCATACGCGGCGGCTATTCAGATAATTGGTAGTAACTCATCTCTCATCTCAGATGCAATGTGGACAATTATTATACGGGCACCGTATCGTCCATCCCCCATTTGTTTCGACATGCCCTGACATATCGGCAATCGTAACCCAAAGTCGACAACAAGCAAATCATAGAGCTTGCGGCGCTCTTCGCTTCACCCATAATCTCACCGACCTCCATGGCTGTGCTGAAGCAACCCCCTTGGAGATCGAAGGCGATGGCCACCTGTCACTTCCCGCAGGCTCGAGGTCATAAAGAGTGATGAAGACTGAGACGTACATCAGGACCTTTCTCAATGTAAACGCCGAGTCTTCACACATCGTCAATGTTCCATCTAGAAATATCCGTCAGTACTCAGTCAATATGTGAGAAGCATGGGGCATACCTGATGCTCGGACTGTGGATGAATCGATCTCCTGTGTCTTGACGCCCTTTTTATCCACATCATCTTCGAGGTATCGTCCAACTTGCCAAACCTTAGCGTCGGTGAAACTTCTGGGATCAGAGTGATGGATATCATTCACAATATGAGCAAACGTTCCCTTCTTCAGAACGAAGCTCTCCTCCTTATCCTTGAGTACCACATCCTCCTTCAAATACCTCGCAGACCATCCTCCACCGTAAAGTCTCAGTGTCTCAAGGTATACTCCTTGAAGCAGCGGACATTTCGTCAGAAGTCCTTCCAAGTCAAGCTTCTCAATTTGAGGAGGAATCCAGACAGCTCCCCCGAAATCGTTCTTGGGCTGGATGATCTTGGCGAATGGGGCGATTTGCTCGCGAATCTGCGATAGAAGAACGCGATCCTGATATAGCTCGAATAGAGACCATGAGATGAGTGATGTGGAGTTGACAGTCGTCGACCAGAGAAGAGCCACATCAAACGCAGCGCGCACATCAATGGGAAGACCGTGTTTCCGATAAACTTCAGTCCTGGCGCGAACAAGGGGGCTGATTGTGTGAAAGTCCTGCCATTTCATTCCAGGCTCTTCGTCACCGAGAAACTTGTCCAACTCAGTGTGAAACTCTCGCATAGGAGTGAGTAGGCGTCCAAGAGCGATTCTAGCGCGCTGAGAACTAGGGAAAGGCGCCCAGACTGGAACACCCATGGCGAGAGAATGGAAGGCGTCGTTGAAGATCCAGAGGTGAGGCCAGATATCAGGATAGATCTCGACAAAGTCGGTGCCAAATACTGAGACTGTAGCAGTTCTGGCGATGAAGGTCTTCATCAGTTCGAAAAAGTCTACGGCCATGATCTTTTCGTCTTCGGTGTCTTCCAAAAGTTCTGCATTCGCTAGTCGCTCCCAGTCCATCTGATCAGTCGGATAGCTGTTGAAGGAGACTGCATCGGCAGCGTTGTCATCAAGATCCCGGAGAGTAGCTTTGGAAAGATGGTCCAGATGAGAACCACTCAGATACTCCTTGGTAACTCGATGAACCTCAGGAGCAGCTTTATCGTAAGCAGCCAAATCCTTCTTGGAGAGGCCAAAATTGGTCATCATAATCCGTCTCGCAACATACTCCTTGTCGGCAACGGATTCAGGCTGGTCAAGAAGATGAGAAGCGAGAGAAGGACGAAACACAAAAGAGTGAATGCTCTGGAATAGTCGAATCGAAAACACACCCTCGGCATATCGATTTCTGAAGCGCGTCAAGGCTGAAGTAGGGCTGAGAAAAATACGCGGAGCATGGCCGAACAGAGGGACCCAGAAAGGTGCAAGAGGAGGTGTTTTTGATCCATCCTTTCGAGTAGAAGACGAACTGCCCGTGAAGAGTCTTGTTGTGATGAAGAGGACTATGGTTGTGAAGAGGATAGCCTGTAGGGGGTATCGCTGGGCGTGCGGGAGGATGGTTTCATTGAGGTGTTCCCGAAGAGCCTCAAGACTGTCCATCTTGAGTGATGAATTAGTAGATGTCGAGATGGTTTACCATGAGAAGCCAGCTCGGTAAAGTTGAGGTGATCTGGCAATGCAAACTTGAGTTCTTGTATGGATCAGACCCGCCCGTGCTGACTGGCGTTGCTCAGCCGTGGGTTGTAGGGACTGTGCACTCACTGTAGTCAGAGGGTTACAGTGGACAGAATTCAGAGAAACAACCCACATGGGATTCTCCAGCTTGATAATGATACAATATTCTTTTAATTCTCTTATATAAATTTTCAAATACTATAAGAGCGTTGAGTAATCCTCTCTGAAGGTTATTCTACAATGAGTCGTTGACGATTTCCTCTATCAGCCATGCAATATCATGTCTCATGGTTCGGTGTACTCTTGGGCCTAACAGATTAGACACAGCATCAAGCATCGATCCCTGTCGATCAAATACAACAAGACAAGTAGCAACGACAGAGCAAATAAATGGTTCCCGGAAACTCGAAAATGTCCTTGATACTGAGGGTTATGGATGTCTCAATCTATCTTTCTGGAACAAACTAAACAGCTCGTATGACTGTCGTAGTCATAGCTATCAATTCATATATGATTTTTCAGTCATAACCAATAACGTTGGGTTTCGTGGTCTAACGGCTATGACTGCGGATTCTGATTCCGCCAGCGAGGGTTCGACTCCCTCCGAGACCTTTCTTTTTCTGTGTTGATAACATGGGTTGTTTTTTTGTTAGATAAAGACAATAGGTGTCGTGGATGAGCAGGGCTGCACTCACCAGTGTTTATTATCTTAGTTTTGCTGGCATTTCAATTGAGCACGTGCGATGGACTGGGACGTTTGCTTTGACGGGGATACTTTCAAGGTGAGATTGAGCATCAACATGGACTTGTTCCTCTGCCGACAGCAATAAACACCCACAGTTGACTATCAATTAGCCGGGCAATCCGCGAGCATCTGAGAGTGTGTGATAGATGGTCCAAGCTGGTGCTGTTGAGACATTTCTCTTGGATGTCGTGTGATGGACCATGAATTACACAAGTCGTGGGGGCCTGGGTGTAAGTCGAATGTTCAACGTTGATACCGAAGAACAACTCAACTTGACGTTGAAAATAATCTTGAAAGCCAATTCATACTTAAATCGACATCTGCCAACTAATTGCCCCCAATTCTCTCTCTTGTCTATATAAATCGACTTCCTCTTCCTGGATACTATTGGATTTTTGCTCCGATGATCGGCTGCCTCAGGCCCCAATCGGTTGCATCATCCGTCTGAATCTGGCAACTTACCTTAGGTGAGCTTCCTCTACTGCTTATAAAAGCTCTCCCCCAAGCCGTGACAGAGCAAACACCTCTTTGGCTAGGTAATATAGCTACCGGATCGCAGCCAAGACCCCTGGCAGCTCCGGTACCTTGCTGTCTCGTGCCGTGCCTTATAACGCGCTATCCCACCGTGGATGTCCATCTATCTCCCCCACCATAACCAACCCGGACATCCCATGATGAGCTCGAATTGAGCCCGATAGTCACTATGATACCTCAATTACTGCTGCGGTCTTCGAGGACATGCCCTCGGGGTACGCTGGCACTTTATCGGCTGTCTTCAGTGTCTCAACGACCCGGTTTGACACAGACATTTTGGACCTCTGCCCCGCGTCGCGAACCAGCACAAGACACAAAAACCACGACGAAACCCACGGCCGTGTTTCCTGCAAAGAAACAACCGACGAAACAAAATGACCCTCTTGCGACGGTTGATAAGTCTGCGACGGAGCAGCGCAAGGCTGATTGGGCTATCATGAAAGAGATGACTCGATATCTATGGCCCAAGGACGACTGGGGCACAAAGCTGCGAGTCGGCCTTGCTGTGTCGCTGCTGGTTGGCGCAAAAGTCCTCAATGTCCAAGTTCCCTTCTACTTCAAGAGTATTGTTGATTCAATGAATATCGACGTTGCTGCTGTGGGAGGTACTGCGACAACAGTTGCTGGAGCCATGATCCTTGCATACGGCGCATCTCGTATAGGCGCAACGGTATTTCAAGAATTGCGAAACGCTGTGTTTGCGTCTGTTGCTCAGAATGCTATCCGAAGGGTCGCATGTAATGTCTTTGATCATCTGTTGCGTCTTGACCTTACGTTCCATCTTTCCAAACAGACTGGTGGTTTGACAAGGGCACTAGATCGCGGTACCAAAGGAATCAGCTTCATTCTATCCAGTATGGTATTCCACATCATGCCAACTGCTCTCGAGATCAGTATGGTCTGTGGAATTCTCACTTACAACTATGGCGCAAAATTCGCCGCGCTCACTGTTTTGACAATGGTCAGCTACACAGCATTTACCATCTGGACGACAGCTTGGCGAACAAAATTCCGAAGACAGGCGAATGCAGCTGATAACAAGGCCTCCACTGTGGCAGTGGACTCACTAATCAACTACGAGGCTGTCAAGTACTTCAATAACGAAAAGTTCGAAGTTGCGCGATATGACAAGGCTCTTGCCCAGTATGAGAAGAACTCCATCAAGGTTGCGACATCTCTGGCTTTTCTCAACAGTGGACAGAACATCATATTCTCATCTGCGCTTACCGGCATGATGTATCTTGCCGCCAATGGCGTGGCTGAGGGTTCATTGACAGTTGGTGACTTGGTAATGGTGAACCAGCTTGTTTTCCAGCTTTCAGTTCCTCTCAACTTCCTCGGATCAGTCTATCGTGAACTCCGACAGTCTCTGCTGGATATGGAGACTCTCTTCAACCTCCAGAAGGTCAATGCCAACATCAAGGAGAAGCCTGATGCGAAACCCCTGGTTCTTTCAAAGGGTGGAGAGATCAAGTTTGAGAATGTCAACTTTGCTTACCACCCGAACCGTCCGATCCTGCGTAACTTGTCATTGACTATTCCCGCTGGAAAGAAGGTCGCTGTTGTTGGCCCCAGTGGATGTGGAAAGTCGACTTTGTTGCGTCTCTTGTTCCGATCTTATGATGTTCAGGGTGGCCGAATCTTGATCGATGACCAGGACGTTCGAGATGTAAACCTCGAGTCCCTTCGACGTTCCATTGGTGTTGTTCCTCAGGATACCCCCCTGTTCAATGACACAGTCGAACACAACATTCGATACGGCTCCATTGAGGCGACACACGACGAAGTTGTTGCTGTTGCCAAGCGAGCTCACGTCCACAACACCATCCAGTCTTTCCCCGAAGGATACGACACCAAGGTTGGTGAGCGAGGACTTATGATCTCTGGCGGAGAGAAGCAGCGTCTTGCCGTCAGCCGACTTCTTCTCAAGGACCCTCCCCTGCTCTTCTTCGACGAGGCAACTAGTGCCCTGGATACCCATACCGAGCAGGCTCTCATGATGAACATCAACGGTATTCTTAGAGAAAAGGGCCGAACAAGTGTGTTTGTGGCTCATCGTCTGCGTACTATTTTCGATTCAGACCTTATCATTGTCCTCAAGGAGGGACAGGTGGCGGAGATGGGCACTCATCGAGAGCTGATTGATCGTGATGGCGTTTACGCCGAGTTATGGAGCGGTAAGTTGACTAATTCCAAGAGAGATTCGTGACACTAACAAGATGTTAGCCCAAGAGACGATGTTCAAGGAAGATGGAAATGAAAAGGAAGAGGAGAACAATGACCAGAAGAAGAACTAAGGCTAGAGTTCTTCTATGTATGACTGATTGATCAGTCACTGACAGACATGTTAAACAATGAATACAGCTCAACTTACAAAGTAAAGTATTGGCTAGATATAAATGATATGATCGGAGGAGGAGAGTTGCTTCGTAGGGCTTCGGCATGGGTTCAGTAGCGCTGCTGATTGAGGTCAGAGAGGGAAGGCTACCATTACAAATGGCCGAGAATGGGTCGTCATTGGTGAGGTTTGTTCGATCGTATCGATGGAGGTTTCGTATTCCTGTCAACAAGGAAAAACGTTAGTTTGAGTAAGATTCATCTGTGGTCAACATTACTTCGCGTAGATACTGAAGTTGCGTCGAGGGTTATAGACTTCAAGACGTTTGAAGTCTCAGGCGCTGGTGGCCTACAACGAACTCAGTCTTATACGACGCTCTTCATTCAAACGGTATGACTTGATGATGGTTATTAAAGCCGAACTTGGCTGAAAAGGAGTTTCTTGCATCAAATATGACCGAAGCTGAAGGTTGGGGGATGAGTCTTAAGTCGCAGTTGCGTGCTGGATGGACTGAGTCTGCTCTTGTTATCCAAAGCATTGAAAGGAGATCGTCTCCTTAGTAGAATGTTTAATACCCCTGTGTTCTGATGCAGCTTCGGATCCTCGTCGGTGTTGGGGGGATACTCGAGGTTAAAAGGAGATATGCGGCTTTGTCGTGAAAGCATGTGTTTCTTATGACGATATCGTGTGTTCGTTTGTTAGCCATAAATATAATATGCTCTATATCGAGGACGACTTATCAGGGTGTCCAGATCGGTATCCAGCTCGGGTCGTCCAGGCCAGATCCTCTTTTGGCTCGTAACTTGTGGCTACCCGTGCGGCAATAAGCCCGGTGCTCGAAGATATTCTCTTGGGCCCGTGGTGTTTATACAGAGTCTGCACTCTGACAGGCTGAGAATTTCGTCGGGCTGTTGTCTGCAAGCGCTGATTCGTCAGGGTTGATGTTCTTATTCGTTCATGAAGCTACACGAGCTATCGCTGATTCTGGCGGCGCAAATCGGCGAAGTCATTTTCCCTCCCAATACACCCTGTGACAGGCTGGTTGATGTATGGGAGGTAGATAGCACCAATGAGGCGTTATCTTTGTCTTCCAAATCGCCTTCCAGCAAGAGGTCCTGGTCCCTGCGTGGTGTTTTCTTGTTGTATGACCTATGAGAACCGTCACCAGCGGAACACCTCTGAAAGCCAGCACGACGAGCCCAACTCGAGGTTTCCGAACGGCGAGGGGAGAAACGAGAAGTGGTCTTAAGACGAAATGGTGAACGACGAGATAAACAACTGATAGGAGAATACGAGCGACAGGCCGAGAGCAAAAGATTGAGCGGAAGTTGCTCGCTGTGATGAGCATCAGTACTTCTTCATAGATACGCAGAGTTAATTTGTAACTGATGGTTTACTGACCTAACTGGTGTCTATATCGATAATTGGCTGCGATACTGCAACGCGCCCTGTCGATGTGTGTCCTTCCTTTGGAATCGTAGCTTGTGAAGCACATGAACATGTAATTATGACCAAATGGAAGGTCTTTCGCTCATAGCTGCAGGAAACTCTGCCAAAGGCCCCGGAACAAGAACCACTGGTGATAGAACTTAGTATGTTCGTAATCAACTTGCCTGAGATAGAAGCTCTGGTTCCATTGGCACGGAATCAGGGGTCACTCGCTGCAAATGTCAACTGTTGATGTTTACGGGAGCCACTGAGTTATCCAAGGGGGATGATGGAAGATTCGATGTTCGATGGTCGCTTTAGCAGCTAAGCGTAAGGGACATAGGGATTTTAGAATAGCGGTATGTAGAGTGGTTTCGACGTATCGTTCCTTCGGGTTGGACTTGAATGTTACTCTGTTTGTAGAACTTCTGTTTGAGATCGATACTGTAAGCGTCCAAGAATTAGCTTCTGATATCACCAGTGACGGTTCAGTTTCCCTTTAACTTATGCGCTACTTACCTCTCCCTGCCACACAACAAGTCGAGAATGCAAAGGGCACTCGATTCATCATGGAAGACCAATTTTGTAACGATGTTGTGCCCTAAGAATTCTTATCCTCTGCCTATGGCAAAGATCTTGCACTTGTTCGTGCAAACGCCCTTGTGAGTTCACATGGAGAAGCGCGCTCGTGTGCCCGCTGTTGTCAACGAAAGCGGTATGAGTGATAATTGCAGATCAAAGCGCTTCAGTAACTCCCAGATGGCAGAAGTATCCAAGCTAGCCAAGGTGATGCAATGTCCCAGACTGGTTCTATTTGCATATGCATCATGCCAGCCCCCCGATCCTGAAAATCGCTGCCTGGTCAAACAGGCTAAGATACGATCGGATCGCATCTGGGCTCAGTCCCGGAGATTGGGAACCTCGTGACTCAGCTTTGGGATAATCTGATCCTGAGCCCATCGAAAGATGAACCATTCACCCCGAGCCTTGGATGATGGCCTGAGATCTGTTGTGGAAACGATACCGAGTAGAAACTCCCCTCAGTTGCTTAGATTCGCAATTAGGAGGTTTGTGTATACGAAGTCTGTCGAGAATATCGGAGAAAAATGACGACCCTGTCGCTGAGGATAAAGCGTTGTTCATTGATCACTTCGAATTGTGGTCTTGATCTTGGAAGGGACTGTAGATATTAGCCGCGCCCTTAGATAGCGTAATGACAATCACCTGAGGGCCTTCAAGTGCAATGGTACTTTTCAGGCTGGCTTGTCGAGCGGACTCATCGTGAGCACAGTTGGGCCTGGTGGATCCAATGCTGTTGTGGCCATTGGACATGTGTAGGATGGTCTTGCTACGCGTTTTCAAGAGATCGAGCTGGGTTTTAGGAAAAGGTGTTTCTCATGATAGGGTTTCGGTGAGATGATGCGAATTGGAGGCTCCCAGAATACTGGCAGTGTTGTAGCTTGCTTCTTGGGTGATGGGGTCACTGTTCTCTACATGAAGCTGGTTAGCATGGTATGTTAACTGGAAGACCTTGTTCACATTATTGAACCTTTCACTGTAGTTTTGTGTGCCTTTCGATCTTTGTTTGCGTGTGTCTCCGAATCTGGCGTCACTCCCTAACCTTTGGTGATCAGCATCCTCTGGTGTCTCTTGCGGTCTGGAGATGGTAGTGTCCTTGAGTCTGCCGGTTTTGACTATGAGAAACCTAGAGGATCCCGTCATCAGTAGATAATAGGAGCTTCTTGGTCATGGTGAGCTGATCTCAACCATAGACGCACGTGAGGAAAGAATGCACCAAACATCGTCGCCGCGTGTCGATACATTGCTCCATAGTACCTCATCGACCTTTGATTTGACTTTTGTTCCTTGTTGAAGCGGTTCTTCTGATGATATTTTTCATGTGTTCGGGCGCCAGATGGTGAAAAGGAGGTGAAAAGGAGGACATGCAAACCCGAGTTGTTGATCTCACAAGATGATGTTCAGTCGATGTTCGGGTCTGCGGATGTTGTTCAAGGGTAACACATTTTGAACAGGCTCAACTTTCATCAGTTACAACATATCAGCGACACTAAAAGAGGAGAAAATGATAAAAATGAGGAATAAAAATCGCGATTTATTCAATAGCCTCTATTTCAAACGCCAATTCCGCTTAATTTGTATGCGAGGACGCAAAGTTGGGATGTGGTTCAGGGTAGCCTCCATTCCACATAATGGACTTAGATAAAAACACAAGCAGAAGCTCGGAGATTTAAATACAAGAGGACCACCCGAACTCACATATACTCCCCGAGTTTGAGGATCTGTTCTTCAGCATAACATATCCCTTATGATAGTGATGGTTTCGTCCATTCCCTAGTCGTGCCAAGCGACTAATCTACTTATACATGGTGTGCGGATTTTATTTGTAGCCCCTCACAATAGCACCCTTGCAACCTCACCGTCAGTGATCAACCTCCCAACCGATCTCACCTCTCATCTCGTCACTATAACGCCAATTCAACATGAAAATCCTTCTTCATTCCCACTTCCCAGCTGGGCATGCCTACCCAATGCAAGCCGTGGCCCAATCCCTCGTTCATCGAGGCCACGAAGTAATCTGGCTCACAAGCGACGACAACGAAGCCCGAGTTCTCGCCGTGGGAGCCACCTTTGTCCCAACACAAGCCGTAGCCATCATTGATGCACCCCTCATGGCCCAGAACGAAACCGGCATTCTTGACAAGATGTATAATCGGCTTCAGTTGAGGCTCCTTGCGCAAGTGCGCGATTATCGGCGGGTGCTGCGGGACTTTCAAGCAGATGTGCTGCTGGTCGATGTTATGCCCTACGGAGCGAGGGCTTTGTACGAACTCGGTGAGATTCCGGCTTATGCGACGCTTGGGGTTATTCCGATGTATATGTCGAGCTGGGGAGCGCCTCAGGCGGTTTCGGGGAAGAGTCCATCGACGTCGTTGTTCTGGCTGTTCTGGAATCATCTTATTCATCTTATTAGCCAATGGATTCTTTTGCCGTTGCTCTTGAGACCGATCTTAAACTCCCAGAGAAATGAATTGAGTCTGCCGAAATTGCCCTACGGAGAGCCGATCGAGTCTTTCACTTACAGCCCCTTTCTTCACATCCAGGCTTCGTCACCGGTCTTGGAATTTAAGTTGCTGCCGAAACCAATTGAACAGAAGACACATACCAAGTTCGTTGGACCGGTTGTCACCCAAGTTCCGACGAATCTTGCTATACTTCCAGCTGAATGGGATGAGATAGTTGCCCACCCTCATGTTGTTGGCATTACACAAGGCACGTTAGCCATGGATCCAACATCATTGATCATACCAGCCATTGAGGCGCTCTCAAGCGATCCTGATCTTCTCCTAGTAGTGGCCTCGCCTCATATAGAAGAGATCACATCGAGAATAGGAGATGTGCCCAATGTACGATATATCAAATGGATCCCATACCACCTCTTTCTGCCACAGCTTTGCCTTCTTATCACCAATGGCGGATACGGCAGCATAACGCAAGCGCTATCTCACAAAGTACCTCTGATTTGCGCCGGGCAGACAGAAGATAAGAAGGACACAGCAGCTCGTGTAAGCTGGGCGGGAGCTGGTATCGACTTGAAGACGGACAATCCTTCAACGGAACAGGTTCGAAGAGCGGCGAGGATGATACTGGACGATCCGGGGTACGTTAAGAGGGCAGGGCGCTTGGGTGATGAACTAAATGAACTTGGGGGAGCGGAACGAGCTTCAGAGCTTTTGGAGGAATTGGTGGAGTCTAAGGGAAGATGACGGAGTTAGCAGTTATCTAGGGAAGTTAGAGATGTAGATACCACCTGAAGACCATCTCAAGAAAGGGCAGTGAAGAAGAGCAAGGATCTGAGCTTGGAAGTAGAGCAACGATAGATGGTATGAGACTGAGACTGGATTCTTGCTAGAGCCTAACTACTGAGACTGGCTCCAGAATGCTCTACATGCCTAACTGTGCCATACCGCGCCCGTAGATGATAACAGTCTTTTGACAGGTTGCGCCTCTAATCTTCACGGGCAACAAAACACAATCGTATGAGCAGATCCTTGAAGTTAAACCCTTGAAAGTGTTCGCTTGACGACTAGCTGTGGTATGCCGTGGATTCTTGACAATCTGGTAAGACCTTGAGACTGGTTAGAACAATGTGCTTGATGTGTTCTCACTGCAAGTGAAGAAGCGATTCGTGCCGTACCAGAAAGACATCAAAATGGCTCGTAAAGATCGTAATTGACCCGCGATAGTGCTTCAAGTCCCCTGCGCACCGACAGAGACATGAAGAGAATGGGGGCCCAAGATAAGCGTCGAGGCTTCTCAACCGTTGAACATGGCTGAGAAGCGTCCTCTACATTTGAAGCAAATTATCTCCTCGATCTAGTTCACGCCAAGGAACGATCAAGGGGTGACCAAACAAGCGGAAAATGACGAGAATCATGATGAACACCACCCAGTTCTCGAGACAGATACGGATTTGCCAGCGACGGGAACTGAAAAGGATGACCACCACCATGGCTACTGGAGGGCTCAGTGTCGGTAAGGAAAGAGAGCAGACTTGTGCGCAGAGTTGAAGCACCTCTCGCAATCGAAGACGGAGTGATCTTGAGGGGAGTCTGGGGTAGGTGTAGTGGATGGGAGTGAAGAGGAGGGAGCCTGGGTGATCTGAGGTGCGATGAAGAGGTCAGCGTTTCTGTTCACTGTTTAGGGGACGGACGGAACACAAGGGCACTGACCAGAACAAATGTTCAGATGAGAACAGTGGACGAAAGGGTATGTTAGAGACGCCGAAACAAAGAAGTTCGAGGTGCCAGCGTGGTTTTGGTGTCGGTTTAAAAGTATGGGAGGGGAAGAAATGGAAGTGTTGCCTGGGCCTTGGTAGCAGTGGTAACGCGAGCCCGACCCCTCTGAAATCTTAACGAGAGAGCAGACGGCACACGATCGACGAAATAGATGAACTTTTCAAACAAGAGAAGGTGATATGCAGACTGAAAGAATATCGAGACGATGTGACTTGGATTATGATGTGTGCTGTGGCGCGGTCAGGTGGGCTGCAGCGAATTCTGCACTCGAGTGCATCCTCCGACGAGCTCTTTTGGCCTGGATTTACGAGAAGTAGCGGAATACAACTGAGAAGCCTTCTACACATCCACATAATGATCTAACATGGCATGCACTCTTGGTATCCTATTCTGAAGCCCTCCCAGGGTGGTTCGGCCACCGCGTCACTGGCGATTTACGATGCAGCCAAACCTCCCAGGAAAACACGGACACAACTACGGTAGAACACGATGCAAATAATCCAACATAATGATCACGTAGACTACAGTAAGACGATGATCTTCATGAGTGACACGGTCATCTGGTGAGCCATGGCGGCGTCACTTGAGCGAATGCAAGATATGTCTCGTCAAACCACCAAACCGCCACATCGTGATGCCCCAAGATCCCTCCACGAATGCAAACAACTCCTCCATCATATCTCATATCACACCACACTACACACACAACGTCCCTCTCTACGCGTATATCAACATCACTCCATCATTACAAACCACCAAGACAAGCCATCACAGTCACAATCACAAAGCAATCTTCTTCTTCAAGCCACGGCATATAGCCATGAACCCAATGAAAAAATGAGGGGGGAAATCAAAAATTGATAGCCGCCCACCCGAAGGTAGGTCCACACCCGGTGCTATAGGCAGGGATGCTTTGCAGGTCCTGGGCTTCTTGATCCCCGAGGAACCACCGGTAGGTTTGGCATGAGAAGGAAAGAAAAGAAAGTCAAGCTGGGTCGAGGAAGAGAGGTTTATATAGACGAGAGAGCCAGGGCGGTGAGGGGCGAGTGATCTGCCGGGCGGCAGATCAGACCTGGGGGATTTGCAAGCAGAGTGGATGCCACTCCGTTGACACCTGGTGACGTGCAGCAGTGCCAGGGGGAGTGACAGGCCGTTAGCTGTCAAACCAGGGGTGTGTTTGGCGCCGTTGGAAATAGCGGCGTGGGGTTGATGGACGTCAAGTCACCAAGTGCTCCGGACACTCCTCTGTGATCTCGCAACCACGAACAATAGGAAAAATGGTGCACCATTTTTAGAATGATGGGGCATTTTCTAGCATCCGAGGGATATTTTTGAAGTCATTTTTAATTGTTGTGGTGGTTGCCCTGAGATTTTTGGAGGGAGCGTTTTGAGCCTCATCCGCGTCCAACGGGAATTTCTACGAGTGGCGATGCGTCATTGGTGAGGGAGTTACACCACGACAATGAGATCAAGAGGAGAACACTGGGACTGCACTTTGAGGTGATTACAGCGATACTGGTCAAAGAATGGAAGAGTGTTTGGAGAGTGCATGGATGATGGGTGGTCTGGACTACGGATCTACGATATGGAATTAAATTAAATGGAAACACGATGAAGTTACAATACACGCATTGAACGGTCAAGATGCATCAATGATGCCTGCAAGATAGTTACAAGTCATTTGGCCTTGGGGTGGTTGAGCAATCGTAGGGTGGCTCGCCTCAGGGGAACCAGCTGCTCGAGGCAGACAACCACGCCGCAACATAACGCAGACGAATGAGAAGTCCCGAATTAAATCGACGGCGTGTAAAATCGCTCATTGGTCGAGAAAAGCCCTCCCTTTTCCTGAAGCCTGCAGCAGCTCTGCCTGAGTCACTGCCTCGCTCCTCGTGCTCGGGGCTGGGCAACCCTCGTGGCCCCAGGCAACTCTGGCGCACAATCACTCGTCCCCACAAATTCTGGGTATTTAACCCCCTCTCTGCCTCCCTCCTCTCTCTCTCTTCTTCTTACTTCTTCACATTTTTATCCAACTCATATCTTTACCTCCTCCTCCCACACACACCTACACACCTACACTCCCACACTCCCACACTCCCACACACTCCCACACGAGGATCAACATCATTATATTATCTTTATCTTTATCCTCCTCACTCCTCCACGTTCCCGCCCCTCGATCGACTCAGGACATCTACAACGATGGAGTTGTGACCTCTTGCGACACCGATCCCTTCGTGGATATCCCCGCCTCACCCTTCCATCCGGCAGGAAGTCTCCCTAAGGGGATGACTGGGCACCCTTAGGGGTGTCCCATGTCTTGGCACACTTAGCCAACACATGGAAATCTCACATCGAATCGAGGTGTGCGACACCCCAGCACCCTCGATCACTGAAGTCGGAAACTTCATTACCGTAAGTACTACTCTTCTTTCTTCACAAGTTGTGACGATCTAATCCATTCCACTCTAGGACTTGAACCGAAAGGGGGAGAAGTATCTCGGGGGGCGTAACCTTCAGACTACTGGTGCTCACATCTTCGTGGTCTTCGAGGACCTCAGAGACGCCGTCTGAGCCGTCAAGGCAATCAGACAGCCTGGCTCGCTGTTCACATCAAGGTTCGACAAGAGAGCGTAAGTTTCTTCCTTTATTCTGAACCTTCTTTCTCTGACTTTGTTGTAGATTGACCACGGACTCGTGCGATTCTCCGAGCTTAGACAGCTGGAAATCGTGGTCGAGGTCCCCAACTTCGCCATCCTTGACCACCGAGGTTAGTCTTTTTCAATCTCCTCTGCCATGTCTGACTTCTAACAACTTCAATAGGTGGCAGTTGTCACGCCTGAAAACCCCTAAGGGGGTTGGGCCAGTCCCACTCGGGGCTGCCTGTCTCGCTGTGCATCAGCGAGACGGGGTGAGACGAGATGAGATCGTGGCTCGAACGAGCGTGCAAGATGCCAGCCGTGGAGTTGCCGCTTCCGAGCAGTATGACGAATATGTACCCTCGGTGCGGTTCCTCAGATCCGTAGAGGGCGAGGAGGCTAGTGTGGTCGAACGTGCGTGCAAGGTATGCTTTCTCGTGACAACTCTATGTCAACACTTGATTCTGACTTTTGACAGATGGTCTCCTTTGGGCCACATACCTACCAACACGACGTCGGTCCTGCATATCGGGCCCCTTTGCCGCTTGGGGGAGCATGGGAGGTCTCCCTCAAGCGCGCGCTTATGTGAGTTTACTCCCCTTTCACATCACATCTTGTCCGACTCATCTGACATCCTCTTCTGCAGCATTCTGTCTTGGGGAGACCTCCCCCCAGAGCATGTCTTCCTCGAGCTCTGGTCGCATTGGAGTCACGGGTCGTTCGATCGTGCAAGATCTGCGCTGGAAGCCTTGTTGTGAACCTCGGGTTCATGATGGGGCATCCAGTACAGAACTTGCACGCTCGTTCGACCCGCGACTCCAATGCGACTGGGACCGGGATCAAGACTTGGTTGCTCAAACACAACACCATGGCTGAGATGGAGGAATGAGGGATCTGGAAACAGTTGAAACACTTGATACATTGGATACAACACAATCAAACACTTGACACTCATCTTGCATTCTTCACTTTGTAACTTCGTGACTGGTCTCTGAACAGCGCTCCTCAATCTGACATTGCTTTTTCCTAATCTTGACTCTGATCACTCAATGACAACAAGCTCATCGTCCACGTCAATCAAATCGCCTGCTTGCACCATCACAGCCAAACATCTTCCCCCAACAGGACTACGAATCTCAACTTCCATCTTGCTCGACTCAATACAGACCAGAACGTCGCCCTTCCCGACAACAGCGCCTTGTTTCACCATGACCTTGTAACATCGGCCCGGCATCGTCGCTTTGACTCGTTCACCACAAAGACTCGAACTATCCACACTCGGACCATGTTCAATCACACCAGACTCGACTTGATATGGAAGAACCAACTCATCTGCGAAGGGCGCGTTTGAAACGGCCTTTGCCTGCTGGTCCTCAGCGGCAGAAATCGCTTCTTTGTTCTCCTTCAGCCACGTCGCATACACTTCCAGATCAAGAACACCATCACTGACCCGAACAAGCTCAGACCTCGGCGTCCGATCAAGCACATCTTCACCGACAGGATAAAACGAAATCCTGTCAAAGAGACGAAAGAACCACGTCTCAGAGTGAACAAGGTCAGAATCCCAAATCCCAACAGTTCGTCCCACAAGCTGATAGCCACCAGGAGAATCTGTCGCGTAGATACACATGTACTGCCCACCGATACCTACAGCGCCACGAGGCGTGAACGAACGCGAGGGATTGTACTTTGTTCCGAACAGCCGATGACGAGGATCCAAGGGGATTGCACAGGGCGAGCCCATGAACACATCGCCGAGACCAAGGACTACGAATTCTGCGCCGCTGATGACCTTTGTCAGATCGGCGACGCCGTTTAGCTTTTGCAGAAAGTCGATATTGCTGGGAAGCCAGGGTGCGTTGGGGCGAATTGTCGCTGCGTATCGATCGATGGCTGCACGGCTGACACTATCGTCGAAAGCAATGGGAAGACGAACACTCCTCGACGGAACTTGCGTGGGGACTTTGTACGAGTTGATGTGATCTATCAGGCGTGATAGCATTGCTTCTGGGGACATACCCCGAGTATAGGTGACGTGGAGGCTGAAAACGCCTGGGGTGAGTTCCTCAACACCATCGATGGGTTTCTTCTGATGATTTTCGCAGAAGGCTGATATTTCAAAATTGTGACGCAGGTTAAAGCCAGAGGCTTCTCCGAATTCCAACAGAAATGCTCGATCTCCCGCTTGACGGACCGTGATCCTCTGGTCATCGTGCTCAATGGTACCAACTGCAACAGGAATACTCTCCAGCTTCTGCGCCAGGGACGTTTCGTTCACTGGTGCCTCCACAGGCTCTGTTAAAGGTGAGAGACTCTCAATGGCTTCACAAAGCTTCGTCTCTAACCCAGCCGCCGTTTCTGCATCAATAGGATCAAAACGAATCGTATCACCAGGCCGAACCTGTCCCATCTTCCACAGATCTGCAGAACACACTACACACAAGACTACGAACCCACCCAGACTTGGGCCATCACAGCCTAAAACGACAGCTTCATCTCCAGTAAAGCTGACGCTACCGATGGAGTAGGGGGCGTCGTGGATGTTGGAAGGGTGTAAGCCAGCCTTACCGCCGCTCCTGCGTGACCATTCTGGTTGAGGTCCTGTTAGACGGACACCCAGACGGTTACTGTTATGGTGGACTTTCCACTCGCTGAGGTATAAAGACTTGACGCTTTCGTGGGTGAAATAGTCTGGGGCGCCGTGGGGGCCAGGGATTACTCTGATGGTCCAGAAAACCTTGGGGTGAGTCGGGATAGGCAATGGGGTTAGAGATCGAGATTCGCTGACAGAGGTATCTGCAGGACCGAGGGCCAGGATATCACTCGCTTGAAGTTTGCGACCGCAGAAGCCCCCGAGTTTTCCAAGTTCAAAAGTTGCTCGACTTCCCATGACGATCGGAACATCAATTCCTCCCCGAATAGCAAGATACACCCGATGACCATGCTCGATGACCCCTATACTCAAAGTCTGATCTCCTTTGATACAAACGACTACATTTTCAGATACAGGTTCATCGTCGATTGAGACTTGTGCGATGCCCCCTGAGACGGCGATGACTGCATCACAATGAAACTTCAAAGTCGGCCCCTTCAGAGTGCATTCGAGACCAGCGGCGTCGAAAGGGTTACCGACGAGGCGATTTGCTAGTCGAAATGAGTAAGAGTCCATTGGGCCACCCGGAGGAACACCGACATTCCAATACCCAGTGCGGCCTGGGTAGTCTTGAACCGTGGTCAGGGCTCCGGGTTGGAGGACCTCGAAAGAGGACGATTTGAACTGGAAGGCATCCAACGATTTGGTTGTGTAAGTGCCGCACTTGAACATTGGCGAGGCTACGATCTGACGCAAGTACTCAAGGTTGGTCTGTACGCCTTCAATGCGCGTGGCTGCAAGACCGCTGGCCAAGTTCTCGATAACTTCTTCTCGATTGGCCCCTGAGGCAATGAGCTTTGCAACCAGCGGATCGAACGAGGTAGTAACCTCAGTTCCAACTCGAACCCAGGTATCGACTCGAAGAGAGGAAGGAAACTCGAGCGCAGTGATACGGCCGGCACAAGGGCGGAAGTTCTGAAGGGGGCTCTCAGCATATACACGGACTTCGATCGAAGCACCGGAGACATCTGGTTCCGTTTCGAACAGGTGAGTTGCATTTCCATCTGCGATTTTGAGCATGCACTCCACCAAATCAAGGCCAGTAACTGATTCAGTCACAGGATGTTCAACCTGTAACCGAGTGTTCACTTCAAGAAAGTAAAACTCTTTCGAATCGATATCGTATATGAACTCCACAGTACCGATGTTACGATACTTGACCGAAGAAGCAAGACGAATCGCAGCTGCACGCATTTCTTTACGTATAGCCTCGGGGACCATAACGGCAGGGCTCTCCTCGACGACCTTTTGGTGGCGGCGCTGGAGGGAGCAGTCTCTTTCACCAGCTGCGATTACACGACCGGTCCCATTTCCCAGGATCTGAACTTCAACGTGCCGAGCTCGCTGGATAAGCCGTTCAAGAAATACACCCCCGTTACCGAAATTTGCAACCGCTTGCCGTTGAACGCTCTCAAAGGTTGTGGCCAAACTCTCTCTGTCTTTGCAGTAACTCAAACCGATACCGCCACCACCAGCGGTGCTTTTTAACATCAACGGAAACCCGATTCGTTCGCCTTCCTTGAGAGCTTCTTCCAAAGAGGTGAGCAAGCCATCACACCCAGGGACAGTCGGAACACCAGCTTCAATTGCAATTACACGAGCACAATGCTTCAGCCCAAGCCCAGACATTTGCTGGGGGGTTGGCCCAACCCAGATCAATCCCATCTCCTCAACGGCGGTAGCGAATTTGGCGTTTTCTGAGAGGAAACCATAGCCAGGAATTATGGCATCTGTTGCAGACTTTGCAGCCAAGTCTAGGATCTGCCTCATATCCAGATAGGTTTCAGAGACTGAAGACCCTTCAAGCTTGAGAGCAAGATCAGCTTTGCTAACATGTGCGGCATCTGCGTCTGTTTCAGAGTAGATAGCAACAGCTCGAAGTCCCATTTTGTGAATAGTCTCGATGATACGAACGGCGATTTCGCCTCGATTGGCTACGAGAACCGTTGAAATAGCACGCTTCGGAACTCCATTTGTCAGCGGCTTGGCTTCCTCGAGAAAAGCATGATAAGCTCTCCAACCGCCGTGGCTCGTGATATCAATGGCATCGTCGAAACCACAGGGCTCGCATACGAAACCCTTCACCCAAGACCCGTCTTTGAGTTCGATGGAACCGATTGCAAGAGGAGGAGGGATAGTGAGCATGAAGCTGGCGAGGGCAGGCTTTGGCATATTCCAGACTTCCACTTCGATTTCTGCTCCATCGGTGGATACTCGTTTCAGCCCAGGCTTCTTTGGGCTAACTGTTGTGTTCATCAAGTACAGTTCATAAGAGGATGATGTCTTCGTGACCTTCAAGAGCTTTCCACCACGAGAGGCTATATCTTTGTTGAGAGGGAAACCAGTGAGATGGGCACCCACAACAACAATGGGGATATAATTCGACGGAACCGAGTATGCTGAAGCATGAATCTCTCGAGCCCTCACGCCAGTCGCACCTAGCAGCCGTTGCTCGTCACCAAACCACTCCCGAGCCCACGCAAGAAGAAAAGGCTCTTTCCAACGACTTGAAATGAGAGTTACACCAAAAGGAAGTCCGTCAGACCTAAAGCCAGCAGGGATAGAAAGCGCCGACCAGTCGAGGAAGTTTACAAAATTGGTATATGTACCGAGAAGAGAGTTCTCCTCGATAGGACTCTTTGAGAGCTGGTCCAGAGTGGGAAATGTTGGAGACGTGGGGACCAAAAGACCATCAAACTGAGAAAACTGCTGCTCAATCTTACGGGTAAGTTCTTGACGAAGGTATTCACCCTCAAACACGTCCGCCGCCGAAAGAGATTGAGCTCTGACAATGATTGTTCGAACAACAGGGTCCATTTCTTCGGGAGCTGCCTCCTCGATAAAGTCACGGATGGCTTCGTACCGCTCAGCAACCCACGGACCATTATATAAGAGTCGAGCAAGTTGGAATAGGAGATCGAAATCCACGGGAACGAGAGTCCAGCCTAAAGCTTTTGCTTTTTCTAGAACTTTTTTGTATGCTGGATAGTGATCTTCTCGGCCGAACCAATTTGGAGAACCACATATAGCCAGAGAAGGCTTAGAGGGAGTGGCTGATGCTCCGAACCCATTGATAGGAGCCATATCGGGATCAGGTCTCGGTCTCGAATATGCATCCTGGGTATCATACCCCTCAGCTACAGACAGGACGGTCTCTGCATCAGCGACCGTGAGGCTGAAAATGGACACACAATCAAGGGTTTTACACGCGGGGAGTACTCCATGGGTACTCAGCGCACCACGAGTTGGCTTCAATCCCACGATGTTGTTGAACCCCGCTGGGACTCGACCAGACCCCGCTGTATCTGTACCAAGAGAAAAAGGTACGACACCTCGAGCGACAACGACGGCACTTCCAGAGCTGGAACCACCGCTGACACGAGTAGGATCGAAGGAGTTCGCGACAGCACCATACGGCGATCTAGTCCCGACGAGACCGGTTGCAAACTGATCGAGGTTTGTTTTTCCAACAAGAACAGCCCCGGCGGCTTTGAGTCTCGCAATGACTGTGGCATCTGAAGCCGCTGGACAAGAGTGAAATGTTGGACATGCTGCGGTTGTGATGAAGCCTTCGACGTCGACGTTGTCTTTTGCAGCGAAGGGAACACCGTACAGGGGAAGGGATGTGGGATCAGAGTTGAGGGCTTGAAGGTTTGTCCATTGGGCTGTGATCTGGTCGGGAGAGGCTAATGATATCCAGGCATGGGTTATAGAATTGTTTGCTTTCTCAGCTTCGATGAGAGAAAGGAGTCGTTTGAGACCACCTCCAGCAACTTGAGCAGCCTTCCACTGGGATAGCGTCAAAGGGGTTGAGAAAGCATCTTCGACGCCATTGATGGCAGTTTTGAGCCTAGTCATGATGATAAAGAGGAGAATAGCACAGAGTCGAATAAGGAAAGCTATATCAGCTTATCAACGAGGTAAGAATATGAGAATGAATGCTGTACTAGCAGAGCAGCTATTCAGCAGCCGATGGTTATTATTTATACTGATTTTTACCAGGCAGGTCAGGTAGGATGAGCTTGAAGATAGCACTGAGGAATTGTCTCAAAGGGTTCGAATTTCCTCGATTCATAAACTTGCATAGCCTCAAGAATCAAGAAGCCGAACGATTTCATGTTGTCAGCGCACTGATAACACAATAACACCTCTTTGATCAAGAGAGAGAGCTTGCCGAAGGCCCGGCGGCCAGCAATGACGTTGGACGTGTGGTATTATACGAATTGAGTGCTGGAGATGCACGTGAATGAGTGGTGAGAAGGATGAGTCTGGGGTTGAGGTTGAGTGGAAAATTACGCTATCGCCGAGTCTAGGCCGTTTACAAGTCCGTTTTCCGGCCGTGTTGTCTCCGTGCATTCGCACTCTCCTGAGCTACCAAAATGGAAATAACAAGTAAGTAAGCATGTGTTTCTGTATTGGATTGATCAATTCATTACCCCAGATGTCCATACTCAATTCCCTTTTACTAATTCTTGGTTTCATGAGTAGTATGCTTGATAGTTGATGATAAGAAGACCGAGAATTCGAATCGGCCAATCATTGAACTCGCCGACGGCGAAAGTGGTTGAACCTGGTCAAGATGGATGGACTATCTGTTTTGGCCGCCGGCGAGATCTATTATTACGAGTCAACTCGATCGAAAAGGATATAACGTTTTCGAAGAATAGCTGCACATGTGAGGCAACGAAGCAAGGTGCATTGCAGAGCCAAGGCTCGTGATTCCAGGCCATTGGGCCCTTGCGCTTGGACTTCAAGTGGAGGTACGTCTCCGTTCCGTCCGTTGTGTCACGACATGTTTTGACTCAGCATCGCGAAACATATACTAGAGTTGAAGTTACTCAAACATAACTAATATCTCTTTTCTTAGTAGATCCTCGACTCAGGTATCACAACATGAACATCTCATCTCATCCATCACATGCCTACACCTCACTCGGTATATCCGTTTCCCCGTACTTCCGACCCCGTGGGGCACTCCAATGAATCCTTATCGTATTACGACCTTACCGTAGAAGGACGAACTGATAAGACAATCCCCGATGGCGGATCACCAACATGCCTGCTGCTCATGTGCGTCCACGGCCCTGAACGACACGACCTCTCTCGTCTCGTGCTGTCTCGCTTCGTCAATAGGTCGGCCCACAGGCAGAAGATGGGCCCTGAACATCGGTGGGGTCAGTCATGTTCACACACCCGCTTCAACCTCAGTCCGGCGCCGGTCCGTCTGATCTTTCCCGGGCCGGCTCTGGAGCTGGGCGTCCTTTAATGGCTGCCGGCAGTGCTCCGTCGGCACTATCTTCAGCTAATACCCGTGCTAGACCATGTGACACGTGCCGTGTTCGCAAGACGCGCTGCGTAAAGGAAGAGGGTCAGACGAGGTGTGTTCTGTGTACTTTTCATAACCAGCCTTGCACGTTTCTACGTGGACCTACACCTCGTCAGAGAAGACAGAATCGGGACAAGGAACGGGAGAAGCAAGCTGAGTGTCGAGATGGAGACGAGAATCAGGGAAACTCTACGACATCACCTGCCGCTGGTGTTGAGACGGGAGCGTCTCCGTCGAGTCGACATGGCGATGCTGCTTCTACTCCCGCAAGTGTGGAGAGCAATCAGCAGTTCACTCAGATGCAGCAAGTGCCGCCGTTTGAAGATAACATGCCTGAACCGTCTCGACCTAGTATTCTCAGTAACACTCTCGGTCTCGACTTGAAGACTCATGCTGAGTATGTCGGACCTACCGACTACCGCGATCCTGTTCTACTCGATCTGCATCGCCCGAATCTCTTGAACCAGGACCCTCCACCTTTATCGACATCATCATCGTTTGCTAGACGATTAGACTACCAGACTGTTTTCCTTGTTCATCCTGATGAATCTACAGCCTCCGAGAAGATGCGTATTGCAGACCTGGATGCTATCGAGGCAACTGTTCATCCTCTTGGCCGCACGCTAGTTGATCTATACTTTCGAATTGTCCACCCAAGTTTTCCCATCTTGCATAAAGATGTGTTTATTAGCAAGCATCGTTTGTCACATCGACATTTTGCACCTTCATTACTAGCGGCTGTCTATTTGGTAGCTCTTGACTGGCAACTTTACGACAGCCAGCTCGCTGGACGCGAGGCCGAATCCATCCCTGATCCAGCGGCTCTTGAGGAATTGGCGGAACGGACTATTGCTCAGGATATGCGACGGCCTAAGCTCAGTACTTTGGAGGCTGGATTGCTTCTGCTGCAGCGAAACCGAAGAATCGTTGAATCTGGGTCTCATACGCACCCCATGTCGAACCGCATGTTCACAGCACAGATTGTGGCCATGGCCCAGGATTTGGGAATCCATATCGACTGTAGTTCTTGGTCCATACCTCCATGGGAAGTTGGTCTTCGACGAAGACTAGCTTGGGCTTTATACATGCAAGACCGCTGGGGAGCATGTGTTCACGGCCGACCATTTCTCATCCAAGACAATGACTGGGATGTGAGACCATGCACTGCACCAGACTACCCCGAGCTTGGCCAGATGGATCCCGAAGCCAACCCAGACCATTCCTCGCCGATCATTGTTGGCTGGGACTTGTTCATCCGTCATATCGAATTGACGCAGATTCTCAGCGATGTCATCCGCACATTCTACAGTGCCGCAGCTACTCGTGTCGGAGGGACCTTGGATCAGATGGGTGTTGTTGCTGCCGTTGAACTGGCAAAGCCACTTGTTTTTCGTCTTCGCGAGTGGCACGCCAATCTTCCCCTTCGACTGCAATTACAGAGCACCCAGCTCAGAGAGTTATGCGCCAACGGAGCTCTTCATCTAGCCCATGCAGCTGTTGAAATTGCACTTCACCGTGCCCTGGTACGAATCACAACACCAGACACGCCTGCGTCTCTCTACGAGGTTCTACGATCCACAGCTCGAGCCAAGCTACAGTCAGCAATTGAACTACTTGGATCTCTCCGCCCCGAGCACACTGCTGCGTTCTGGGGAAGTGCCGCAGCGTATCAAGCCGCCGAGATAGGATCTCTGGCTGGACTACTCTGGGCAACTGCCGATTCATTTGATGAGATGGCATGGTGTGCATCTCGAGTAGAAGAGCTCAGATGGGCGTTAAGAGTCCGCGGTGCAGCGGCTCCTTTTGCTAGAGAGGCATTGAGGCTGCTAGAGCGTGATATTGGTGGTCTTGGTATGGTCAAGACTGCTTCTAACAGTATTCCATGAGAAACGAATTGGTTTCCAATAGAGCCAAGCCACATTCTACGGTAAAACAAATAATGACGCTTCGATTTTGTGGCTCAGTTTAAACACGAAGCAAACACGAAAGTTGGTGAGACAAGATGTCTATGACATCACTTGTGCGACACTTAACGCGACGCGTCCAGCACCTTCCCAGCAACCTTCCTGTATTCTAAATTCCTCTCTCTGGACATTTACATTACCTCAATTCATCAATTGAACCATTGAACACTCAAAATGTCTGATTCAAAGCCCGACAACGTCGACAAGACCAGCAATGGAGAGGAACAGGCCGCTACTGGCGAGAAGCATCAGATCCAGCACGATTCCCCTAGTGCAAAGCGCACCAAGAAGGATGGACAGACAACTCTTGATGATGTGGTGATCAAGTCGGATGACAAGAAGGATGACGATTCAGCGGACAAGAAGAAGGATGCTGAAGAGAAAAAGGAAGAGGAAAAAGAAGAGGACAACACCAAGTCCAGCGACAAGAAGGAAACCAATGGCAAAGACGCCGTCCAGCCTTCTGAAGAACCTAATGTCCCATCTAGCATCCTCGAAAAGGGAATCATCTACTTCTTCATCCGCGGTCGCGTCAATCTCGAAGACCCCGAGAGTGTCGATGACATCGCCCGCTCCTTCATCATGCTCCGCCCCATCGCAAAAGACGCTCGTCTCGGCGACGGTCCCATTGCCGATGAAGGAAACACCCGCATTCTCGCCCTTCCCAAGAAGACCCTGCCAGAGAGTGGCAAAGAACGCTACATGGTGTTCGTCGAAAAGTCCGGCGTCTCATATGATGAGATCAAGAAAGAGTTCTTGGCTGCGGACGAGTATGACACCAAGACAGCTGGCACACGACGTACACCACCTGCGAAGCCTGTTGGGGCGGGTGTTTACGCTATTACATCGACGGGTCGAGAGAGCCATTTGGCTTATTTGACTACCCTGCCTGAGAAGCTTGAGGAGGTGCAGAAGGAATTGGGGTTGAAGGAGAAGGGAAGTTTCATCGTCAGCACCAAGAACCCACAGTATCCTGGTCCTCAGAATGCTCAATTGCCTGAGGGACCTGACTTTCCAAAGGAGTAAGTAGAACCCCTTCCTTTGGGGTATCATTGCTAACAGCACTAGAATCATTGATGAGTTCCGCTCACTTCGCTGGCTCCCCTCGAAACCAGCTCATTTTGACTACGTCAACGCCCAGATCCTCCTCATTGGTGAATCATCCGGCATTGAAAAGGCTGTGGAGCCTCAGAAGAAGGATGAGAAGGATGGAAAGGAGGAGCCGGAGACGGTGCTTGAACATCTCGAGGATGACGATGTGAAGCGCATGAAGCATCTTGCTGATGACGATTCTGCTGCTATCTATGCGGACTTGCATGCCCATGCTAAGGATTACCCTAAGATGCAGACAACGTTCTAATGGTGTTTCTGTGGAGTGAAGAGTGGCAAGATGGGATGTGGGATATTTGATCATGGCCATTGTCAGTATATGAGAGGGCATATGGATCACTGAAATGGTTCTATTTATGAAGGAACCAAACAATAAAAAGTTCTTCTCAAGTTATTAAGAGGAGGTTTCCAGTGAAGATGTATATTAATGGTCTTGATAACAGCAGCTGATATGTCGATCGCTAGATAACAGTGGTTGTTCGTGGCTGTTAAGCTCTCCACCAAATCTATTAACCTGCACTAACATTTCTTGGCGCGTTAATTTCAACGTCAAATCTCAGAAATTGTCCAACGCGACTTTTTACTCAGCCTCTTACATGCTATTCGAGGGTTTCTTTCAACAAAAAATGGATGTACCTGTCGCTGCTAATGTTCTCGGCACATTAGGAGCTGTAAGTCAATTCATTACTTGGCTGAAATAAGTATACTGACATTATCAGGTGTGCTGGTCAATTCAGGTTCGACTCATCCACTGAAAGCGAAGAGCATCACTGACACTTGCTAGCTGATTCCCCAGATTGTGGTCAACTATCGCCGCCACAATGCGACGGGCCTACAACCATCAATGATGATGCTCTGGGCATGGGCAGGTGTCCCGCTAGGCGTGTACAACATCGTCAAAGAGTTTAACGTCGCTTTGCGGATACAGCCTCAGATTTTGACCCTTCTGAGTCTTGTAACTTGGATTCAATGCTATTATTATGAGCGGGTAGGTACTGTCATGCCGTTTTCTGCGGAGATATCTAACAAGTGGCAGAAATGGAGTGTCTACCGCTCTCTACTTGTCGTCGTGCCCATCGCAGCCGTCATGGGCGGTATCCAAGCCAGTCTCATCATCGCCCTCCGCATCGCCAAATCCCGCGATTTAGAATGGCCTCTAATCCTCATGGCATCTCTATCTGCAGCACTACTAGCAGCGGGTGTACTAACTCACTACTGGGATATCTGGACACACCGGACCGTGCGGGGTATATCATTCCTCTTCGTTGCTATCGATGCAGCAGGCGATGTATTCTCGCTCGTATCAGTCTTCTTCCAGCCTGAGCTTGACATTCTTGGTATTGTGATCTACGCAACCGAGTTTGTACTCTGGTGTGGTGTTTTTGCATGTGGTGGATATTATAATCTCTTGCCGTGGGTTAGGATGAGGTTTGGGGAGAAGAGGACTGAGGGCGAGAGTGGGGGGGATATTATGATGAATGAGAATGTTTCGTCGAGTTCGGTGTTTAGAACGGTGAGCGGGAATGGGGAGGGGATGAGAGTGAGGAATACGCATCGTGTTCAGGACGTTGAGTAATGGAGATTGAATTTGTTGCGTTTGTTGTAGTATGGACTGAAGTCTCTAGGTTAAGATGATGAGACCTGAAGATAACTCAACTACAGTTCAAATATTAAAATACAAAGAATTAGGCTCATTGAATTAGTTCACCTTCTTTTCCGCCTCATCTATCATACGCCTTCACTTCCTCTCGCCATCCTCCATCACCTGGGAACTACACTCCTTAGATACCGTCAGTCAAAACATCCTTGAACGAGTCCGGCAACTGTCCATTGCGGTACTTCCACAATCTACTCAGATCACCCATCTTCGGAACATCATCTGGCTTCAAAAGACCATTCTTCGCACCATCATCCCACGTTAGAATAAGCCATGGGGGAAGTTCAGCTCTTGTAGTCTCCTTTATGGTACCATCCTTTCTGACTCGAACATTGCGGTTCATGAAATCTCCTTCCCTTGGATCTCGCGCTTTTTGAAGTTTCTTGTTCAATGGAAACATATCATCCAGATAATGCTGGTCGAGTTGATGTCCTCCGGCTCGGTTGATGAAGACTTTACCCGCAAATCGATTCTCATTTTGCGTGTAGTGTCTTGTAAAATTAAGTACGCCAAAACGACACGCAAAGTCTTTCTCGTTGACGTAGTGCTCAATGTGAGGAATAACAGGGGAGTCGGGATCGTTTCCACGTAATGGGTTGCTGAAGTGGTTGGCGAGGTTACCGAAAGTATAGACTTCGAGTTTCTGCATTATATCAAGAGGCATTTCGTCAAGAAGCCAATCGATGATCATGCCTCCTTCTATTCCACCTTGTGAGTGTAGGATGAAGATAACTTTCTTCTTTCGTTCATCGAGGAGGGCGTTTTTGACGAGGACGTAGCATTCTCTTACGTCTTGGGTTGCGTAGAGGAGAGCGCGTTGGATCAGACATTGGATGAGATCAAAAACAACCCCGGCACTGAATATTTCAGTATGAGAGTGATGAGAAAAGCAGGTGTGAGACTTACGTTCTGTTATGAACACCAACGACTGGTCGATGAAATGTTCGTGAGATGCGATCAATGTTCTTCTGGAACCAGTTCTTCCTGAAGAGTACAGTCAGCCAGGTCAATGAACAACATCAATTCACTCACCCTACACAGATACCATTGAGAAAGATCCAAGCCTCTTCGTCATGCCGCGGCCAACTCCGCATAAAGGCATCTTCAGTCGATTTGAGACCGCTGCGGGGAATTCCCCTGTTGAATCGAAACCAACAAATAAGTTCATTGACAGCAAGAAATACAACAACATAACCAACATAAACAAAGGTCGGAAGAAAGGTTAAGGTAACAAGAGAGACCAAGAACCCCAATTGAGTTACAAAAAGAACGGTGTGGGCGGCAATGTCGATGAGATTCTCACGATCTGGATACAACTCACAGAACGAGCCGGAGTGCCATGGATAAAGAGGGATGAAGAGATGCGGAAGATAGAAGAAGTTTTGAAAGAAGAGCTTTATATCGGATAGGAAGATGATTAAGGGTGTTCCTGTGTAGGGCGGTGGTTTTCTGATGGGTTTGAGTCCTTCAAGAGAAGGAGGCTCGATGTAGGGGAGCTCAGAGTCTGTGTCGATATCGGGATGCATTGTGACATGTCAATTAGATCTTCTCCAACACCTCTATCAGTTATCAACTCTCAGTTATAGGAAATATCGACAAAGTCAATGTCAGCGTCGAACACAATTACACGTCACTGTCGAACTCTGAATACGAGGTCTGAGCGTCATCTTCAACCACCACGATAACTCACTGCTCATAAAACCCAACCTCCGACATAAACTCAAGTTTCCTTAAATTTGGAAGTTCTCTTGAGCAGCTTAACTTACCTGTGAAGGTTTTCGAACAAAGGAAATACGAGAATGAGGCTGACGGACCTGAAAATTCCGCGGCCGGCGCTATTTCCGCTCCAATATGCATGAGGCTAAGGTATGCAACTATTCTCGTCACGCATATTTATATCAACAAATCACATTATCTTCTCTATCTCGGTGACTCGTTTCCACGTGAAAGTAGCGGAGGAGAGAATGTATTGGCCTTTCAGCTCAAAGGCTCAGTCTTACAGTATATGTTCGTTCGTATTACCACCACGACGTCCGTCTTATGGGACGAGATTGGCGCATTCTGTGTATCTATGTTCGGCCCCCGAATAGAGACGGACTAATTTTGCGGGTAAGCTTGCATACGCTTTGAACTTCTTGCAGCTCTAGTGCACTGATTATTGGTCTACTAGATGCGAATCAAAAACAAAAAGAAAAGAAATGTCTCGGAGCTGAGCTTGCTAAAAGGAATAGTCGTCCGATAGGTTGGGGATATATATAAAAAAAAATGAGTGTCCTGTTGAGTCCTTGGAGAGGAGTTTGGGTTGTCCTCAGATCACATGCATCCTTACTATTGAGAGACCATCACCTGCGATTGCGCATTTGAGCGATTTTGATTTCAATTTCTTCTTTTCACAATGAATTCCAATAGAGAGACTCATCTCTTCTCATCCAATGATATTAATTGCAATGGGGTTAGCGACACCAATGGTCAAAATGGCGTTGACAAGCTCCTTCATTCAAATGGAACCCATGGACACAATGAACACCACCCCACAAAGGGTTCTAGCAATTATAATAATGACGAGCATACTAATCAAGGTGTCAAGACTGATCTCCCTGCCGGCCACTACCACGAAGATGGCCAACGCAACAGAAATCCCCGTCGCTTCCCTCGCATCTCTCTCCCCGTAGACATGATGCGTGACTCCTACGACGTCGTCGTGATCGGAACAGGTTATGGAGGCGGCGTAGCAGCAAGTCGAATGGCACGGGGAAAACAGAAAGTCTGTGTTCTTGAACGCGGTAAAGAAAAATGGCCTGGCGAATTCCCTGAGACGCTCGAAGAAGCTCTCCCAGAACTTCAAGTCTCGGGGGAGTTTGCTCCGGGCGACAGGCGAAATGTTCCAGGGCATCTTGTTGACGGTGGGAATCCTACTGGATTGTATCATTTTGTTATTGGTGATGGACAAAATGTGTATATGGCGAATGGACTTGGTGGAACGAGCTTGGTCAATGCCAATGTGTTCCTGGAGCCTACGCCTACTGTTCTTGAGATGGACATTTGGCCCGAGGAGTTGAGAGGAAGGGATAAGTGGGAGAAGTGTAAGTCATCCATTCCTTTTCCTTGCTTCCCAACCGCTATCTTATGAATCACTCCATGCTAACTGATATGTAATAGACTATGAACGAGCAAGCAGTGTCCTCGAACCAACTGTATACCCCGATGCATCCCCTGTTCTCCTCAAAGCAAAACTCCTCCAAAAACAAGCCAAAATGATGCAAAGCGAAAACAATTTCTACAAAGTCCCTCAAACCACCCGTTTCCAAGACGGCCCCAATAGCACAGGGGTGTTTATGCGCGCCTCCAAACTAACCGGCATGGACGCCACAGGTATCAACGACGGAAGTAAATCGACAACATTGGTGAACTACCTCAGCGACGCTTGGAACTGGGGCGCCGAGATGTTCTGTGAGTGCGAGGTGCGGTATGTGAGCAAAGCAGTTGATCGAGAGGGCTATATCATCTGGTTTGCGTGGCATGGGAGTAAACGAGGGAGGTTCAAGACGCTGTATGACGATCTTATGTGGGTTCATGCTGAGAAGCTTGTTTTCTTTGGGGCGGGGAGTATTGGAACGACGGAGATTCTACTGAGGAGTAAAGAGTTGGGGTTGGGCTTGAGTGACGAAGTTGGGACTGGTATGAGCGGGAATGGAGACATGCTGGGCTTTGGGTGAGTATCCTTTCGACTTTCCAGGACAAGATTAACTACGTGTAGATACAACACCGACTACGAAGCCAACTGTATCGCCCGACCCGATCCTCCAAAAGATCGTCCAGTCGGACCATGCATCACGTCTGTACTAGACATGCGGGATACCAAGAACCCACTCGAGGGCTTCATGGTTCAAGACTGCGCTGTTCCCCTTGCTCTTGGACCACTGATGTTACCCCTTATGACACTCCCACCCAACCAGACTCGACCGCCACGGGTGGGCCTCGATCGAGCATCCGAGACTGTTGCTTGGCTGGGAAGCAAACTATTTGGGGAGGACTTTGCTGATGGAAGTATTTCCAGGACAGCTGCTTATCTTGTCATGTCTCATGACAGTAAGTGAACTCAGTCAAATCTTGGTTCAAGGTCACAGACTGATACCAGGAATTTCAGGCAGCCAAGGCAAGCTTATTCTGAAAAGGAATAAGCCTGTTCTAGTCTACTCAGGCGTTGGACGCTCGGCTTCAGTATCTCGAATTCACGACTTCTTAGACAGAATGACTCAACTCGTTGGAGGGGCGTTTGTCCCCAATCCAGCATGGACACTCCTCGGTGCTCAAGAAATCACTGCTCATCCTATGTGAGTCCCCTATACTAGGTAGGTACCCATGCCAGCTCAGTTAGTAACAGTTTCATAGTGGCGGAGCTCGGGTGAGCTCGGATGGTACTGCTTACAAAGGTGCTGTCAACTCTGATGGCAAACTTTTCACTGGAGAAGATAAAGAAGGGCGAAGGACACACAGCGGTTTGGTCGTGTGTGATGGTGCAGCTGTTCCTGCAGCCGTGGGCGTTAACCCTTTTGCTACCATCACAGCCTTCGCTGAGCGATCCGTAGAAAAGGCAGCTGAGAGATTTGGAATCGAGATCGACTACGACACAGAAAATGGTAGGGGCACCTTTCTCTTTGCGGCACTTCCAAACTAACAGTATTCAAGGTGATCTCGACTTATTCGGCAGACCAGCACATCCTCACCCAAGAAAACACGACATGCATACCTTGGCTACAACGATTGCTGAATGTGAAAGCAATGGTAACGCCGGAATAAATTTCTCAGAAGTCATGAGTGGTTATGTCTATGCTGGGAGCGAGATTCAAGACTTTGGTGTCGCTGCTAATATGGCGAAGAGTCAGGGTAAGGGTGCGAGGTTCTTCTTGACTGTCAAGTCTTGGGATATGGAGAAGCGTATGTCTCCCTACCTTTCCACATTGATACCGGCTGTACTGATATGTCCTTAGTGATAAATAACGCTCGTCATCCTGCCAACTTGACAGGCACATTCGTCTGTCAAGCCCTCGGTGGAACATTCATAGTGCACAGGGGCACATTCCAACTCTTCAGTCAGGATCCTCGACAACCTGATACAGCCAATCTAGTCTACGACTTTGACATGGTTTCTCCTAATGGGGCGAGGTTGCACTTCAATGGTTACAAAGTGGTTAACTCGGCATCGTTCCTCAACCCTATGTCTATCTGGAGGCAGACCACGACCTTGTATGTCACTATCACAGATCCCTCCATGTCTGATACAGTGGTTGGTCGTGGGACACTTCACATCCAACCTTCGGAGTTTGTACAAGAACTTCAGTCGTTTGAACCAACTGGGCCTACACTTTGGTCCCGCGTTTCTTCGACTGCGTCCTTGGCTGGCTTCTTTGCCCGACAGGTATCTATCCCATTTCTATCAACACTAGGTAGTCTTCAATGGCCCAGTCAAGGCGACACCACCGCGAGTGTTAAGACCACTGCCCCCACTCAGATAACTTCCCTTACAGCAATCGATGGAGAAAAGTCGACATTGCACATGTGGGATCCTGTGTTCAAGAGCTCGGAAGCAGCGCGCTCTATCCTCTTCATTCCTGGAGCCTCTGTTGACCACACCGTATTTTCTGTTCCTACAGTTGACAAAAGCGCTGTCACGTACTTCACAGAGGCCGGATACAGAGCGTACTGTCTCACGCATCGTGTTGGAAGAACTCCCGTTGCGCAAAAGAACTATACTCCGTTCGATGCCCGCAAAGACATCCGCGCTGCACTTGAACGTATCCGCAAGGAGAAGGCTGCACGAGGTGAAAGCAGCAAGACCTACGTGGTCGCCCACTGTATTGGTGCTTTAGCCCTCTCATGCGGTCTGCTCGACGGCACCATCCCAGGGGAGTATATCAGCGGTATCACGGTGTCCCAGGTTTTCATGAATCCTAGATTCGGGTTCGTCAACAACATCAGTTCTCGCTTCCCCCTTGAATTGTACGAACAGCTCGTCGGATCTTGGTGGGATTGCTCCAGTAGCCCTGAGGACTCGTATGTGCAGCGTGTTTTCAATCAAGCTTTGCGTTTTTATCCGGTGGGGGATGCTCGAGAGACGTGTCGATCTGTAGTCTGCCATCGAAGCACATTGGTGTTTGGGCGGTAAGTGTAATTTGTTCATGGAAGAATAGAGTCACGTTGCTAATAATTGAGTAGTATGTGGAATCACAAAAACCTGAACGAAGCAACCCACAGAAATCTCGATCGTTATTTCGGCGGCATATCAATGAGATGCCTCGGCTGGATCACTAGAGCCGGTGGTCTTGAAAGAGTCACCACCAACGACGGCATCGACCTTGTGACTCCGGAGAACATGGCTCGTCTGGATGGAATTCCCATCCTCTTCTTCTCAGGGGCAGATAACATGGTTTACACGCCTGAAACCACTGACAATTCATTCACGACTTTGCGCAATGTTCATGGGAGGCATTTGTATGAGCGGGAGGTTTTTAGTGGGATGGGGCATTTAGATCCGTGGATGGGAACGACGTCGTATTTGAGTGTGTTTCCGAGGGTTGAGAGACATGCGAATGCTCATGCGTAGATACAGAAGAACACGCCATTTTAGTATATAGTCCTCGCTGCTCTATGCTTAAACCATCATATATTGCTGGCTTGATCTGTCCATTAAACCGGTAAAGAGGCTACCCTGTGTCATTTGACCTCGTATACGCTGGGTAGAGGTCAGTCTCACAACTCTGATGATGCTATAAATAACCTTAACTGTAAGCTTAACACATCCCGAAAGCCATTCTTAATTCTCACTATTTGCCGTTTGCGATGAATTAGATCGGAATGCTCAGAGACGAGACTCTAGGTTCATCCTAGAGCATCTGCCCCCGCGACAGGGGCTTACTTTTAGTGGACCTTAGCCCCTTGAAAACGTCACCCTAAGAATTCCATAGGTTCCATCCGTCAATGGATATGGATGATGTCTCTTCCACTTGCTTAAGAGAAAACCCAAACTAACCAACTCCCACCTCGACGCACCTTGAACTCAACTCAACTCAACATCACAGGCCCTAGTGCCATGTTCGAGTTCCAGCTGCGATGCCTTCAGCCTGGTCCTCCTCCAGCCGGCGACTGATGCTCAACAAACGCTTCAGTCGCATGGCAATCGCCGGCCTTTGCTCCGTCGTCTTTCTCATCCTCGTCTTCTGGGGTGTAATCCACGGCAGCTACGGCGTATCCCAATACTATTCCTTCTCGACAACGAGCTCCTTCTTCCCCGTATCCATCGATCCAGCCGGCAAGACGAAGGAAGATCTCTGCGCTACATTCCCCAAGCATCTGCTTCAGACGATACAGCCTGTTCTCAAGATGGGCCACGCCGATACGAAAGAAAGACTCGACGCTCAATTCGATAGCGTTAGCGCGTGCTTTGGAAAGGATGAGTTGCTCGTCTACTCGGATCTCGACGAGACAACACACGGCCATCAAGCGATCGACGTCCTCGCCGACCTACCTGCTATCTACTACCACGACAACCCCGATTTCCAAAACTATTTATGGCAGAAAGAAATGCGGGCGAACGGTACTCTGGATGTGGACAAGGAGGCGACTGCGCGCATCCAGGGTTGGAGGATGGACAAGTTCAAATTTCTCCCCATGATCGAGCGCGCATGGAAGATGAAGCCCAACAAAGACTTTTACTTCTTTTTCGAAACCGACACGTAAGTTTCCGAACCCGCACTTTTAACGCGGCGCCACTAACGGTTACTCCAGTTATGTTTTCTGGGACAACGCTTTCCGCTTCCTCCAAACCTTCGATCCCGATGCGCCGTTGTACATGGGCTCTCCCTCGCCGGGAAGACACGACGTTAAACAAGACATCAAGACATGGTTCGCAAACGGCGGGCCGGGTTTTGTCCTCAGTCGTGGTGCGATGAAGGCACTCCTGGTGCGTAAGACGACGCCTTACGGTCAGTACGTCGAGCCGCCGGCCGCGGAAAAGTGGCTTCCCATGCTTCGGGACGACTGCTGCGGTGATAGTGTCACAGGCTGGGCGTTGTGGAACGTTAGTGTACCGTTGAGGGGATACTGGCCGTTGTTCAACCCGCATCCTCTGCATAGTATTCCGTTTAGCGACAAGTATTGGTGTCAGCCTGTTATGACGCTACACAAGTCGCGACCGCAGGAAATGGTTGATGTTTGGCGCTGGGAATTCGCGCAACGACAGCTCGGGGTGAGTGATTTATTTCTTGGTAGAGATTGTGTCTTTCACCTGCTGACTGACTTTTATAGCGCCCGTTACTTTACTCTGATGTGTGGAAGTTTCACCACCCAGGCGATCGTGAAGTCGCAGACAATTGGGACAACGGAAAATGGGATTTTTCAGTTGCGCCACCTGAAGCAAGAATTGATTCCTTTGAAGCATGTGGGAAATACTGCAAAGACAGCAGCGATTGTTTACAGTACAATTGGCGAGGCCGAGATGAGAAGAAGTGCGTTCTTTCAAAGTCGTTTCGACTCGGCGAGCCAAGACAAGCCGAAAAGATCATCGAGCCTGAAGTCAAAGACGACAAGGGCAATGTTGTACCACCGCCACCAGATCGCATAGATCGATGGGTGGATTTCAAGTCAGGATGGCTGACTGATAGGATTGAGCAGTGGAGGGTAATCAGGAATTGCTCAGAAGTGCAATGGGTTGGACCCAGTATTAAGAGGATCTTCTGATGGGTAGATTCAGATGGCAGGGAATGGTTGAATATACTATGCTGGCAGCCAGGCGTTGGGGCGATGAATACCATTGCAGGTTATAGATTCACGTTATAGATACATCTGGTCAAGCCAGGTTGTTTTCTTCCGATCTTCCATTTCTTTGTACTTGAATCATGGATATCATCATCATCACCACCAAAACAACACACCATCAAACCAATCTCGTCATTATTGATCGACGAACCCCCACGAACCATTCAGAATTATTAATCCCGGCTCACCTCCGTAGCGAGGTCCAGAACACCAACTAAAAAACTCTGTTATTCACTCTAGCTCAAGCTACAAGGGTGCTCAATGCAGCTGAGGCTTAAAACGGCTATCCATGGTGATAAAATTCGCTCATCGAAATGATGCTATCCATCATATGACATTAATTGCTTGGCTGGATGATTTCTCAGGCTAAAATGAACAGTCATCTTTTTTTTTAAAAAAAAACTTGATGGATTTTGTTGTAACCCCATGATACAATCGCCACCTTTGTTCGCAGAATTGATATCGCTACAATGGGAACAGATGAAAGTGCCGATCGGGCAATTGGAAGAGATGAAGCTATCGCCATTGTCGGTGAGGAGCAACACTCCATTGATCCTGTCGTCACAGCCCGCGCGGTGAGAAAGATTGACTTGTTTCTCATCCCGGCTATGATCGTAGGCTGTAGGTTGGCTCATCACCACTTTCACAGAGCACAACTAATATGTTGTAGATGGCCTCGTGTACTATGATAAAGCTATTCTTGGCTCAGCTGTTCTCTTCGGTATGACGACGGATCTGCATCTTACTGTTGTCGATGCTTCGACTACACCACCGACCGTGGACACTCGTCGTCTAAGCTGGGCTACATCGCTCTTCTACTTTGGCATGTTGGCGGGCTTATATCCCATGACGTTCGCTCTTCAGCGGTTCAACATCGGTCGTGTCCTCGGTGGCATTGTCGTGGTATGGTCTGGTATCTGTATGCTCACCGCTGCAGTGACATCCTATCAGGGACTCTACGTGCAGCGCTTCTTCCTCGGCTTCGTCGAGAGTATAATCCCCACTGGATTCATGTGCATCGTCTCAGGGTACTACACCCAGTCTGAGCAGTCTCTCCGACAGAGCTGGTGGTTCTCGTCGACAGGACTCTTCACTATCATCGGCGGAGCGCTGAACTATGGGTTTGCGCAGGTTACGGGCGGGGGGTTGAAGAGATGGCAGTATATCTACCTCCTTGCGGGGTCGTTGACGTTTCTGTTTGGACTGCTCTGCTTCGTCATGCCGAATTCGCCCGTGTCGGCTTGGTTTCTCACTTCGGAGGAGAGGTTTGCTGCTGTGGAGCGTCTTCGACATGGGCAGACTGGTGTTCGATGCACCAAGTTCAAGGGCTCACAGCTGAAAGAGGCCATTCTTGATGTCAAGATCTGGCTCGTTGCGTTGATGATGGCTTCGGCGTATACTGTCAACGGCGCTGTTAGTGGTTTCGGACCTCTTATCGTCTCGACATTCGGCTGGAGTACTCTCCACTCGATTCTCTTCCAATTTCCCCTCGGAGGACTCTGTTTCATCGTCATTCTGCTCACGGGCTGGCTAGGATCCAAGTTCAACAACATCCGCATCTTTATGCTTATCTTGACATGTCTGCCTGTGATTGCAGGATGTGCTATCATCTGGAAGAGCGAGTGGAGTTACCGTGCTGCAGCGCCTGTGGTTGGATATTCTATCACGGGATTCTTCGGAGGCACGGTGAGCTTGATCATTACTGTTGGCATGTCGAATGTGGCTGGACATACGAAGAAGAGTTTCATGGCTGCTACGATATTTGTGGCGTATTGTGTTGGAAATATTGTTGGGCCGCAGCTTATTTGGAGTCAGACCAAGAAGGATCATTATCCTGCTCTGTGGCTGGGCTTAATTATCTGGTGAGTTTTCATACATTTTTCTTGGTGTTCATTCTAACTGTTCAAGTTACATAATTTGTATTCTTGCGTCTACGGCACTGTACTTTGTTCTCCGAAATGAGAACAAGAGGAGAGATGCTCTTGGTATGGGAGATGAGAGCGAGAGGGCAAAGTTGGCATTCCAGGATTTGACGGATAAGGAGAATCCCTACTTCCGCTATGTTTACTGATTACTTAGTATTGATGGAAAATACGGATAGAGAAAAGTTGCTGAGAATTATAGACGTATAGAACAGAAACTGGTTGAACAGGTGATTCTAGCGAGGGTGATATGAACTTCAGACGCAACAGCGAATATTAGTCTTTAAAGTCATGGCATAATCATTAGCTATCCGTAAGGTATCTATCATAAGCGGAATTCCCATCTAGCATCCATGTCCCCTCTGTAGTCTCGGGGGTGTCTCATTGTGACTCTTCATCTCCACGATCAACTTTTCGGTGCCGATTCCCTTGTAAAAATGACCAAGAGGCTACTCAGCAAGTTTGAGACGTCCATATCCCTTCTACAGCTTCGAAGGAGTCTCATTGTGGTTCTTGATCTCCACGATCAACTTTCCGGTGTTGATGCCCTTGTACAGATCAACAAGAGCCTGCTCAGCAACCTTGAGCCCGCCACGAACAACAGTCTCGGTCTTCTTGAGCTTGCCCTCTGCGATCCACTGGGCCAGCTCAGCGCGAGCAGCGGGGAAGTCCTTGACGTGGTCGAGGACGATAAAACCTTGCATTCTGATGCGCATGGTGACGATCTGGGAGAATGCGCGGGGGCCCTGGGGCTTGGCGGCGTTGTATTGGCTGACGAGACCGCACTCGATGAAGCGGGCGTGTTCCTTGGCCTTCATGAGAGCCATGTCGAGGATATCACCACCGACTGATATGTTTGTTAATGTAAGATCAGTCAGCGTTGGAGGGTATGTAACTTACCGTTGTCGTAGTAGATATCAATGAAGTCCTTGGTAGCCTCGTTGAACTTCTCCTTGAAGTCATCCGCCTTGTAGTTCAGCGCAACATCAAAGCCCAACTCCTCAGTAAGCCACTTGCACTTGTCCTCACCACCAGCAATACCAACAACACGGGCACCCTTGAGCTTGGCGATCTGACCAGCCACACTTCCAGTGGCACCAGCAGCGCCGGAAACGACAACGAGCTCACCAGGCTTAGGGTCGGCGATCTTGGACATGCCAACCCAGGCAGTCAGGCTGGTCATGCCGAGAGCAGAGAGCATGTCCTTGGGGTCTTGGACGCCGGGGTAGTAAGAAGCAGGCTCGAAACGACCCTCAGGGAGGATGGCGAATTCGGTCCATCCTGTCACGGCGGCGACGATGTCGCCTTCTTTGGCGAGCTTGCTCTTTGAGGCGAGGACGCGGCATGCGCAGGATCCACGCATTGTTTGACCGATCTGGACGGGAGGGAGATAAGATCTCATGTCTGAGACATTGTAAGTATGACATCCATGACAATATGTGCACTTGAAGGGGATTGGACTTACCTCGAAGCCAACCTCGCATGGCGGGGTCTAGGGACAGGTAGAGTGTCTCGACGAGGATTTGGCCATCTTGGAGATCGGCTGGTGTAGGAGCGGGAGCGGTTTTCTGGCTGAAGGTCTGTCCGGGAATAATGTCTGTGGTGGGACGCTCAGCGAGCACGACGGAGAGGTTCTCACGGGCCATTGTGCGACGGTTCAGTTCTGTAGGTTGTTTTGGTCGAGTGTTGTGTGTGTATGTTGTGTATGTATGTATGTTGTGTATGTATGCTGTGTTTCTCGATCTTAGTTATGTTGTGAGACGGTAGTGATAGAGTGCAGTGTTTGTTTGTTGTTCCACTATTTGACCTGGAGGACTAGTGAAGCACAGTTGCTGCTAAGTTTAATGATGGTGCTAGCGATAGTGACAGCCACAGCATCTGGGTTGGGGCTCAGTAGCCTTTTGTACCAAATTTCTCCATCTCGACCACCACCCACGGACTTCTAAGTACTGTAGTAGTTAACAAACTCATAATTCTAGCTCTGGCCGGCGCGCCCGTCTTGTCTATCTGGGGTTGTTATCTCCGTGAGTAGACCGGCGGTTCGCCATTAGACCAGCCGCTAGCAGCCGGGGCGCTATTCCCATATGGACATATCCCCGTCCCTTCGGCACCGGCGTCGTCGGGGATCGACCGGCGGGATCCATCAAAAGCTGGGGATGAGGCTTTTCAGCTCCCCGAGAGGAGGGAGCAATTGTCCAGACGTAGAAAGCGTGTCCGGACCTTCAATGCCGAGGCTCGGCCGTTTACCAGACGGGGCAATTGAGCCTTGATTCTGGAGTGTGTTTCTGTGTTTCTCATGGCCTTGTCTGCAACTCTGTCTCATATTTTTTTAGCACATTGGTAATCTCTCCGACGGGGTTTAATAGACCTCGGTACCCGTCGGGGCCGTGTCATGATGCATTCGGGTCATCTATTCAGACCGAACCTCATGTAATGTGACCATGAACTACAGAAGCGAAACTTACTTAGTCTGCCATGTTGATGTACGTAAAGAGTTGAGCCGCGAGCCTCGGGACCCGCTGACCGTTGAGCGTTGAGCGTTGACCGAAACTCCCAGACTTGGTATGGAGTCGATTGAAGCGGTAGACGTTTGATCCGGAGCCGGTCTCTCGGCCGATGTTTCATCGAGACAAGGATTGTCTCCAATCAGTTGGTTTGGTCGGCAGTTGTGGGAACTATAATGCACGGAATATGATATAAGCTCAGCAGCCAAGTGTTGGTTCTCTGCTCTTCCATACCGCTTATCTGATCTTCAACTCTCATCTTCATGGTCCGTTCTGGTCCGTTCCCTCCGAAGTTCCGTAGTTGTTCATGCCTGTATCATCTGATCTGCATTTCCCACAAGCACATGTGTATTTGCTTTTATCACAGTAGATTCACTGATCAACACACAGAGCTGCTGTCTGCAGGCAAGGTTCCGACTGTTCCCTGTACTCGCATGTGCTCTTCTTGCGCCATATGGTGAGATCCAGATAGGGAAAGTCGATGCGATTTCCCAAGACGCGTATACATTATGTAGCTTCCAAACTTAAGATCAAAGTTCAATTCACCGATTAACGGCCGTGTCCATACACCACCTATATTCGTGAGTTGCGTCCATTGATCAAGCCAAAGTGATGTTCAAAGCTCATCACTATCGTGCCAGATTCTCTATTATGTGTACCTAAGTGCTCTCGATAAGCAATGGAATTTCTCACATATATAAGCAAATAGAATCAGTGACCTAGTATTAGACAGGACACGGGGAAATACAAAACTTGGTCACCACAGTGACCCAAGAGTCCCCGGGCTGGTTGGGTTATTCTCATTCAATTGTCTGGAAGAGTTTTCTATTCTCAAAAGAATGACGTATACTAGAATTTGTGACCTCATAATTTGATCCGGGAGTTGACGAGGCTTTGGGATGGAGGGGACGCACATTATTGGTGGCACCCTTTACTCGTTGCGAAGGTATACGTGAGTGTTCACACGTTGGCAATGGAGTAAGGAACAATGTCGCAAGTATCCGGCCTAGTCATTCCTATATTACCAAGTTTTTACTTGTCTCATGACACTCCTTCAACCCTACCAATCAAGGCCATACAATCGCCGAACCAATCTAGAAAAATCAGTTTTGACCAAGCCTTTACGCCTACCCTATATGAGTGACAAGACTTGTGATCGTCGCTTCAATTAGTCTAGCTGCGTTTTTGATAAGTCCCTTTACTGGACCACAAAATGTTTGACACTGTCGCTCATCATTGTCGCGGTGCGAGGTGGCTCTGTCGCTTAATCTGTACCTTTGTCGAATACTACTCATGGATGTTATCAGAAACCATCACAGTTGTTGAGTGTCGATCGTTGGATGCCCATAACAACGTCAGACGCCAACACATATATCACTCGCTGATTCTTTCTGCTGCATGGGTATATTACAGACAACAATTTTCATTGCCTTATTGCGATCCTCGAGAACTAGATGTCTTCGTTGAAGTACCTCGATTGAGGGAAAAGAGTCCATCTGCCACTACTCCTATACCCCCGGGTCATATCTTGCAACGTGGCATTAAGCAGCTATAAAGCTTTTCAAGGTTCAAATGGCTAATATTGATCAGTCGAGACAGGAATACATAGAATGAATGGAACAGCTTTCAACCTGAGCCTCACTGGCCCATCGCAACCAGTGGATAGCATGCTACAGAAACACCTCAAATCTGCAGAATTGACGATATCCTTGGCATGAACAAATGAGCCGAATGGAATTAAATATAGAACGGAAGCTCTAGAGATCACGCAATCTCCAAGAAGTCCTCCCGTCTCGGATAGGTAGATCTTCCCCATCGCTACCTACAGAACCCATTCAACTCAACCCCAGCGCGCTATTCAACTTCAGGGGGCATATCCAAGAGAACTATAGAAGAGTGTTGTAATTAAATAGAATAACGGAACGAAAGAGAGTTGGCCATGGTACTTGGTCTTTGACTCCAGTCACCAGTGTATCGAAGTGATTGCATCGTCGTATCCCACACAGAAACAGTTTCAGTCTTGGCGTTTCAAGCGGATTCTCGTACAATCCATGTTTTATCATTCGAATGTTTATAGTTCGTCCGTTTGTGGAAAATGATGAGCATTGTAAATCAGAACCAAGTACCGATGGGTTCCAACGCCCCTCTGGAAACCAATCGGCCTGCCCACCGATGCGACTCTGCAATGTCGTATTAAAGCAAAACCTCCTATTAATTGATACAGTACAGTCTGAAGACTGATCCAACAGTCAAGCGACGGTAACTGATCATATCGATTCTCAAGATATTTCTCCGTCGTTGAATTCTTCCGGCTTCAGGTCAAGCATGAAACCCTAATCTGTCGATGCGCACTCTCTCACCAACACGACAACAACGCGAGAACGCTGACCAACGCTCGATGCTTTCTTTTAGATCGGGCCACGGAACGGGCCTGGATGCCATTTTAGTTCTGGCTCGACCGTTTTCTGCCATGTCAATCCCTGCTTTTGCGTGGTCATCCCTGCAACGGACCCCGGTTGCGAAATTAGAGGGTTCGCCGATGTGTGTCAGCCCTACCAAATGGCATCAATCGTAGTTAGACTGTTCATTTCGTGATGCAGGAACAAGATTGCACGTGCCGGGATCCGAGTCGTTTGCTTTGAGTCTGTTGAAAAGTAAGCTCATCTGCGCTCTCAGACTTTGCATCGTTACCTTCAACTCATTCTCTCATTCACTCATTTTCTTGATACCGAATCTAGACGATTTCGGTTCAGTTCATTCATTCATTCACTTACAAACACACTCTTTTCAGTGTTAACTCGTGTTATCTGGCAAGTCCTAACAACACTACATTCACAACCACATCCGAAACTCGTTCACCATGAAGTTCTACCTCCCCATCCTTCTTGCTCCCGCCGTCATGGGCCGGGCTTGCAAAGTTCGAAACGAGCAGCCTGCCCAGGCCGTCAACCACCAGGCTCCCGCCATGTCTGGACCTCCCATGCCACAGGGTCCTTGGGTTGGTCAGCAGGGTCCTCCTCCTGCTCCTCAGGGCGCTCCTAAGGAGTTCCAGCAGTTCAACCAGCCTAAGCAGCCCAAGCCATGGGGCCAGCCCAAGCAATTCAACCAGCCTCAGCAATGGAACCAACCCAAGCAGTGGAACCAGCCCAAGCAGACTCAACCCAAGCAGGCCACTCAACAACCTAAGCAAGCCAGCCAGCCCAAGCAGGTTACTAAGCCCAAGCAGACCACTCAACCCAAGCAGGCTTCTCAGCCTAAGCAGACTCAGCCTCAGGCTTCTCAGCCCAAGTCAAGCTCTAGCTCCAGCTCCAGCTCCGGATCTACCCCCATCGGCAACGGAGCTTCCGTCTCTGGTAAATCTACCTTCTACGGCGGTAACCTCCAGGGTGGAAACTGTATGTTCACAGACTACACTCTTCCCTCTGGTATCATGGGAACTGCTTTCTCCGGTCAGAAGTGGGACAACGGTGCCAACTGTGGTGCCTGTATCGAGGTCACTGGTCCCTCTGGAACTGTCAAGGCCATGGTAAGAACACCCCAATAAACTCACATGCGCAGTCTACTAACTCCATATAGATCGTCGACAAGTGCCCCGAGTGTGACGCCGGCCATCTCGACCTCTTCCCCGACGCCTTCAAGGCCGTCGGTGGCACAGACGGTATCGTCTCGACCTCGTACAAGTTCGTCGAGTGTGGCATCAGCTCTCCCCTCTACCTTCACAACAAGGAGGGTACCTCCGTCCACTGGTTCTCCATCCAAGTCGTCAACGCCAACGAGCCCGTCAAGAGCCTCCAGGTTTCCACCGACGGCGGCAACACCTGGCAGCAGACCGAGCGCAAGGACTACAACTTCTTCGAGAACCCCTCTGGATTCGGCAAGGACTCTGTTGATGTCAAGATCACCAGCAGCACCGGAAAGACCGTCACTGTTAAGAACGTTGGCGCTACTGCTGGCGCTCAGTACAAGGCCAGCTCTAACTTTTAGACGATGGGCTTTGGAGAATTGTTCATTTGAGGCTGGGTGGTGAGATGTTCACATGTTGAAGCAACGGTTGTGAGATAGAAGTTGAGCAGCTGGCTGCTTGGACTAATGGGTCATGACATGCCTTGAACTTGGCTCTGAATGACTACCACTGGATGACGATGGACGATTGGAGTGTAGTTTTATCTTTTTTGTATATATTCGATGAGAGGATGCCCCTCTAGTGTGCAATATCACTCGTATAAATGCTTGCAGTACCAGTCGCATTCAGGCAGTCATAATTTAGTCTGAGATGGGGCTTGAGAACGTGCCTTCAAATGGCCAACAAACACTTCTTCCAAGGATACAAGTCAAAGACCTTGGGCTGATGGGGCAGCATGAATAGGCAGAGTACATATTGGTAAGCATTACCGGTATCCTGTAATGAAGGTCTACTTAGAATGGTTTTACAGCCTGCCTTTTATGAGACTGAAAGTCTCAAGTTATTATTGTGTATTCTCTGTCAATATCTTTGTCCCGAATCAAAATGTCCTTTTCTTCCCAATAGGCTGAAATGATTTATGTCTAACTATGTATAATAAGTATGGTCGTATAATCGTAGTAATAAAGGAAGCTTAACGATTTGGTAGGAATGTACGGAGTATGGTTCATTTCGTTCTCTGCGTCTGCATGTTGTACGATGGGAGTATACAGTATAAGTGAGATTTCTCCATTGCTCGTGACTCCAACTGTGCTCTGGGGACTTTCAATGGGATATAGTCCTCGCAGATTCACATGAAATATGCAGAGGTCGCGTTGTATCAAGGATAGACTCGCTGTGAGAGCAACCATATGCGTTGGGAGATGACCTGTTGCCATTCTAAACATTATCATATGGGGCACTTTAGGCCGGAGTTTTATCAATTAAGACTTGTAGGCATAAGCTTGCGCTTTGTGACACAGAAAAAGTGTTGTATAAGGGACAGAGTCCGTGGCCATTGCCATAATGTTTCTCCATTCTAAGACAATTCGCCGCGCTTCATTGAACAACGGACAAAGACAAACCTACCCAGACGTACATGACGCTAGGAAGCTTACAGCCGTTCTAGCGTTGAAGCCATCATTGCGGTATGCTTTGATTGGATGGCACTGCTAGCGAGGTGCTAGCTAACCTAACGTCATCAATTCACATCCCGTCCATTAACTCAGTTAGGCATTCTCTGATGCTCAGCCTCTTCGATTCAACCTCTTTGCATTCAACCTGCATATACATACATAATACATACTCAGGATCCTCTATTGCCCGCAATGGATAAAAGGTAGCCTCAGCCACAACCCTCAATTGAGAAAAACAAGGCTCGTTCAATCTACAGCTGTAATGCTTCGTGTGACCAAACGGCGCTTCATTCATCAACATGAAAGTCATGTAAAAATATAAGAAGGGCCATACTGCCCTTCTATTCCCTTCACTCAGCCTCACAAATCATCGCACTTCAGCATTTCTCCTTACTTCTTCCACACATTCCAAATTACCAGTATCTTGTTGCCATGAACTCCAGCTTTGTAGCGTTATGTCTCTTTCTAGTTACCTCGGTAGCCGCGACTATCAATGAAGACGACCGGTGCAAGTGTCGGATCGCCGTTGGATGGAACTGTCTCACCACCGTCACTCAATTTGCCGTATCCAGCCTCCTAGCTGCGACTGACACGCTTTTCGCTGCGACCATTGCCTCTCTGATATGCCATACTAACAAAACCGGTCTACCGGTAAAGGGACGTTATTCTCGGGCGTATAAACTCAATCCTACAAGCTCGTCACGCCGCTTCCCACTCGTTGCCTTGTATCTATTCTTTGCTTTGACATCGGCCAGTGCGATCACGACAAGCCTGGCCACCTCGACAAGCCTAACACCCTGGCCATCAACTACTCCGGCCATTGCTATCGAGAACTCCCCTGCTGGGCATAGCCGGCTTAGTACTCCCCACAGCGCTCAGGGTCTCCTATCAGATGTAAATGGAATTTCTTCTTTACTTCATAAGAGCCAGAGGCCTTTTGTAACTGGCAATAACAATGGGGACCTGGAGCTCTTGGTTGGCATTATTTCGCTATGTGCCAGTGAAAGTCGGAGGAAGAATCTTGGCCGATGCCAGGATAAGGCGAGACAACAAACTGAACCTGCGGACGAAAATCGCTGGGCCCCTGGGATAGACACAGTCGTCAGTCTGGGTTCTTTTGCGGTAGCCCTACTGGCCTTGTTGCCCGCGTATTTCACTGCGTTCCTGGCATGGGTAAGCTTATATCCCCGAAGCAGCGCAGAAAATTACTAATAAGAAATAAGAGGGTATATGAGGCATGAGAAAGAAGTTTATGTCACGCTGTTTAGCCAGTATGGGTACATGGGATATGATAAGGTTTTGATGCTGGAGTTTAGGGTTATATTAAAAACGGCAACATGGAAAAGTGAAAGCAATGTATACTTGAATTTGGACCAGACGCGAGAATAGAGTTCCAGAATGACACAGAACTCTCTTGACCTGTAAAACGAGTGCTTTCTGATTGGCAATGCAAACCGTCTTTCTCCCCAGACACCTTGGTCTTCTTTGCTGCGAGGATGGCCTCTTGATGCTGGGATAGTTGGCTCGGCAGGTTAGCCTTGAAGTCTTTGCTATGGGAAGTTATGAGTGCAGCAACTAAGCGACAAAATCACATGTTGGTCAAAGACTGTCCAATGCCTGTAAAGGTTGTCCTCGCTTCTGTCTTGAAGTCTCAATCTGGCATCTTGTCCAGCAATTGGGCCACTTGACCATACGGTTATTGACCGCTGCTTTGCAAGCGACCAGGATTGCTATAGCGAGTCTTGGTGACAAACAAATATTGAGGTGATGGTGAGGGACCATTGAAGGTTGTCAAGTCGCATACTAGACTACCTACTAACGGACGGCACAACTTGGCTCACAACTTGGGAGAAAAGAAATGTTGCAGATGGCCTGATAAACTGTCAGAGACTGTTCTTAATGAATGAATAATTGGTTTCAGGACTGCCGTGAGTCTTCCTTGGCTGAGACCCTCAGATCATTGCCTTATTCGTCGCACACCAAGATTTACCCGCCTTGGGTAAAATACCCGACTTGGCTTTGTTCAAATGACAATTTTCTTCTTGGACATGCTTAGCATAAGTTGAAGAGGACATAAAGGAACTTCTGATTCTAATATTGCCTGAATTGTGATATATCAGTACCAATCACCTACTGCTATAACACTTCATAGTGAACTGACTGTTTGACCAACACGTACGTGAATTTAGCATTGCCGTCTCCCCTAGCCAGTGGATCAACCCCGAAGATTTTGGGGAATTTGGGGAAGAATTTGGGGGAATGGAGTCGATGGAGAAGCTATCGGCCCTTTCCCCACAGAGAAACACGAGACGTCGCTGATGACATAGCCAAGACGGGTTCCAAGTATTTGGACTCTAACGGCTTTTTTACGCCGTCTCTGATAGAAACGAAACGAGGGACTTGTGACTTTAGGCAAAAGTCAAGTCAAGTCAAGCCAAGTCAGAGCCTCATAAGCATTTCGAGTCCCAATTGGAAGAACGAGGATTTACTTGCTACAGTGGAGCCTCATTCACTGACGAACAACATGAGAGACTAGAAAACTAGGCACGCACATAACGCAACGCAACGCAACGCACAGAGAAACCGATGATCATGGCTCTTGGGTACGGACAGTACAGGCATGCGCTCCAATCACGTCTCAAGCACATCTTCTAAAGCCTTTCGAGAAATCGTATCTCGAGTGTCAATTCAGCATAGCAGTGGCGCTGTTGTCGGCACATCGAGTACCCCAATGTGACATTGCTGCAGGGATGCATCCCGTGATTTTCGATGATATCACTTCCGATAATACCCTTTGGGTCGCGGAGCCGCTCAACTGCCCGCTGGTCGTGGTTGACTCGAATGCCTTGGCAATGAGGGGACAGGGTTGCCGTCCAGCCATACTATTAGGAGAACTAGACTATGTCCTTGAATTGGGGGGCTATCTACTCAAGATCGTAGAGATGAGGCTAACTACCCGCCAGTCAAGCCTACAGTAGCAAATGTCAATTTCAACAACTCCAGCCCCGCCATCAACCACCAGTTAGCCAGCCCATTCTCCGCACCAACATAATAAACGTGACAAACACAGTAACATTCAAATAAACCATTTAAAAAAACCACACGACCAACAGTCGCTTCAAACCCCAACCACGCCACCAAGTACAAGCTCAAGCTAAGACCACCCGCTATCTCTCCATAGCGACGATCCTCCCCGTGGGCAACTCCACGGGTGCATGACGTTAAGCGGGCCCATCAAATCCTAAGACCTCACTCGTGCGCTTCTAAACCGTTCTCCACGCTATCCTTGACTATGGTTTCGAGGAGTTGGAGATGGCTGTATATAAGGGACCGACTGCGACGTGGTGATTGAGAGTTTTGGAGAGACAGCAGCATTGTTCTTCTCTTGAGTCAGTCTCCTTGACTACTACTATATTCACCATGTATAGGATTTGGAATATCTACGGTACGATAGTCTTCAGTCAACAACAAAATATATATCTTGGCTAACACAGAACAGCGCTTGCCGCCATCGGCACCATTGGCGGCATGCTTTTCGGTTTCGACATCAGCTCCATGAGCGCCTGGATCGGCTCAAACCAATATCTCGAGTTCTTCGACCATCCTGGCTCGACCGAGCAGGGTGGCATCACAGCCTCCATGTCTGCTGGTTCCTTCGTTGGAGCTCTCGCCGCAGGTGTTGTCGCTGATCGACTTGGTCGACGAAAGGCTCTTATGATCGCTTGTCTGTTCTGGATCGCGGGTGCTGTTCTTCAGTGCTCTGCTCAGAACGTGGCACATCTCATCGTCGGCCGAATCGTCAGCGGTGTGGCTGTTGGTATTACCAGTTCGCAGGTACTTGTGTATCTTGCTGAGCTTGCGCCTTCGGATATTCGTGGTCGAGTTGTTGGTATCCAGCAGTGGTCTATCGAATGGGGTATTCTCATCATGTACCTCATCTCCTACGGTTGCTCTGTTGGTATCGACGGACCGTCCGCTTTCCGCATCGCCTGGGGAATTCAGGGAATTCCTGGATTCATCCTCCTTGGTGGTCTCTTCTTCTTCCCCGAGTCTCCCCGTTGGCTCGCTCAGCACGACCGCTGGGAAGAGGCCCATTTCAACCTAGCCCATCTCCATGCCGGTGGAGATCTCGACAGCCCTATCGTCTTGGCTGAGATGGAAGAGGTTCGGGAAGCTGTCCGTATCGCTCAGGAGTCAAAGGACATCGGCTATCTTGGCCTCTTCGCGCCTGGTGTGTGGAAGCGCACACTCGTGGGTGTCAGCGTCCAGATTTGGCAGCAGTTGCTGTAAGTCTTGAACAACCCCGTCCGTTGTGAAATGGTACTAACATGATTCAACGCAGGGGCGGAAACGTTATGCTTTACTACCTCGTTTACATCTTCAACATGGCTGGAATGACTGGAAACACAGCCCTTACATCCTCCATCATCCAATATGTCATCTTCCTCGTTACAACCGGCCTTGTGCTGCCTTACATCGATCGTCTCGGTCGTCGACCTCTTCTCATCGGCGGAGCTTTGATCTGTGGTGTTCTGCACTTCGCAAGCGGAGGTATCATGGCTGCTCACGGCTACCCTGTCGACGGTATCGAAGGTAGGTTTCTCCGCATTTATTTTACGACTGAACAACTACTAACTCTCACAAGGCAACGATATCTTGACCTGGGCCATCAAAGGAGCTCCCGCCAAGGCCGTCATTGCTCTGGCGTACATTTTCGTCGGAGTTTACGGACTGACCTGGGCACCCGTTGGCTGGATCTATGCCAGTGAAGTCTTCCCTCTCAAGTACCGAGCGAAGGGTGTCGGTCTTGCTGCCGCTGGTAACTGGATGTAAGTTACTCTCCCCCAACCCCGCTTCCATATACTAACGTCCCTGCTCACAGCTTCAATCTGGCACTCGCCTTCTTCGTTCCTCCGTCTTTCACCAACATCCAGTGGAAGACATACATGATCTTCGGCACATTCTGTATCGCCATGACCTTCCACGCCTTCTTCACCTACCCCGAGACCGCACGAAAGACCCTCGAGGAAGTCGATATTATCTTTGAGAGCAACATCCCAGCTTGGAGAACCGCAAAGGCCAGCGGTGGTTTTGATGAGAAGGTTGAGGAGGCCAAGCGTACTGGTGGTGTCAAGGGAGATATTGAGGAGCATGAGACTACCCATCATGAGTCTGCTTAGGTTGAGTTTGTTGTATGGTAGTGGTTAGGTTTAGAAGTTTGGACATACCCATAAATCCAATCATGCGTGTTGCAAAAGTCTGAGTCAACTTGTTTTCCACGTTAGATCAGGGGAACGGAAGCCAAAAGCTAGATGAAAGCGCTGATTCCGTACTTGACTACATCATCTATCATGGCAGTCCAGCACTGAAGCGCCTGAGGGTTATATTCAAGGCAGTTTTGGAAGAGCTCGATCTTTTTCTTTGGCAGCACTCTAACTACCTTGTCAACACGTGAATGGCTAGGTGAGAAGTACAAGGGGTGCAGTGACCCAGCTGTTGGTCTCGCCGTTTGCTTGATGGCCGAGGTGTTGTGAGCATCGATGTATCACCAAAAGCCCCGGCCTCCAGGGGGACTGTGGGAGACACCCAACAGCTCTCAAAGGTTCAATTCGCCTGCAACATCAGCCCGAGACTTGATTGCGAAGTACAAACTTAATAAAATGATATGATGCTGCAAATGAGGTTTCCAGGGGCTGTTCCATGACTGGGTTTAATCATTTAGCTTGATGTTGTGCTCCCTCCCGAGTGCTCACATCATGAGCCATCCTGTTGTCCACCTTTCGTTTTGGTCGATATGCTCAGCACTCTCTACAAAATAGAATCCACAGAATCATGTTCCGCAGTTCTCTCTTCTCTCTTCTTTCTGCAGTGGCAGCTTCTCATGATACACAGGCTTTGCAGCGAATAGTAGTCCGCGTATAGCGAGGCAGTGGAGACTGCAAACGAACAATGGCGGCAGTCGAGGCTATTCACAGTGAATCACTGCCTCTCTTCTGCGACTGTCAGGATGAATTGCTTGCTACTGCACTTCCGAGCACCTATAAAGCTGGGACTTCTTCCACCCAGAGCTTCGAACTTCTTTCATCTTCACCATCCTCAATCTTCAAACTTGAACCTCGACCTTTGATCAAAACGTGATCAAAACGACCAACTCCTACCAACCAAACAACCACTCAACTCAAGACCATCTCTCCTTCAGAGACAACTCGCAACAATGCAGTTCACCACCACCATCGGTAAGTACCTTTCCATCCCCAACATCCACGCTCTCATCTCACTGTCTGTAGTCATGTTCCTCCTTGGAACCGCCAACGCCAACGTCCTCCCCGAGGCTGCTACTGCGGCTGCCACTCCCGCTGCCACTCCCGCTGCCACTCCCCAGGCTGTCGCTGCTCTGGGTGAGATGCCGGACGGCTGCAGCATCTCTTGCCCCTTCTGGTACTCCAAGTGCTACTACCGCCCTTGGGCCTACAAGTGCGACAACCGTGGCAAGTTTGTCTACCGCGGCTGGAACCCTGACTGCGAGGAGCGCTGCTGGTGCAAGTGTGACTCCAAGTAAATCTTCGGAAGATCAGAATCGGAGATGAGAGCTGGATGGGTGTGAATGAATGCCCGGAACTGGAGAGGAGAGAAAATGAAGTGAAAGTGTAAACTCAATGTTCCCCTGTCTTTGGGCTTGAGAATACTAAAAAAAAGATTTGCATCGAGTGGATGTTTTGATCAACGATAGCTGATGAGAGCAACATGATGCCTTGTTAGAGAAATAGAGAATGCTACTATTTTGATGCAAAATCTTATGAATGAAATGTCTAAACTGTGAACTAAACCTGCCCTGACTATGATGCCGCGAGTGATTGATGTTTTGAAGCAGAATGTTGCTAGCCTTGATCGACAACGATAGCTCAGAAGCGTTCAAGCGTACCTAAGTTAATACTAAGTACGAAAAATAGAGACAAAAGTAGAACGACGAGCATGGACTACTAAAACAAATCATGTTCGCGTCATGTCCCAACTTAAGGGCGGACTTAAGCAATGTTCATCAAGATCTTAGACCTGTTCATCCGAGCTCAGCAAAGTTACAGGTCACTTATTCAGCGACGACACTTGAACTCGAGATGCTGCGCGTTTTTCCTTTTTCTATTGTTTACTATTGAAGTGTCTATCACAAGTCCCAGCAAAGAAAATATCCATCGCATAACTCATTCTGGTATCACCGCTAAAAGACCAAAGCACTTTTCATCCGACCTCACTTCTCAGCATCGCTTTGAGAAGCAGACACCGCGTTCATGGTCTCTTCGTCGAACACAATGCCCGGGTGGCCAATACACAAGAAGAAAACAGCGACAACGATCAGCCTGTTGAACAGTTAGTGTACGTTATAAGCAGAGCAATCTGACAACTTACACTCCCTCAAGACCAATGAACAATCCCTGATCCGTGATAAGATCCGAGTTTCGATACCCCTTACTCAACTCATAGCATCGAAACGCACATCGCGCAAGAATCAGAACGACGGCAGCGCTCACGAACGCAAAGAAGATCTTCACATTATTGCCAACAGCCTTGGCGGAGCCACTTCGGAAGTATCGCCAGAGGTAGTCGCCGAGAAGAACGCAGAACAGAACGAGGATAACTACTTGGATGGAAAGACCAGCCAAGGCGATGTCGACACCGGTTTGGCTGGAGCCTGAGCTTATGGTTGAGAGAGCTCCGCCTGCGGCTTGGAGGACGAGGCATATGACATCGGCTGGGATGAAGATCCACCAGACGAGTTCTGGTCTGAAGCGGGAAACTTCGGGGGCGAAGTATTTGATACTTGGACAGTTAGCAACACCACGATAGATAGGTCCAGCGCGAAAACTTACGTCTTGGATAGAGTCACGTAAATAGCAGCCGTATAAAACACAGGCCCGGTCGTGATAAACACAACCTGCGTTATAAAACCCCCAAAGTTGAAAGGATTATTATACATAATAATCCTACCGATATACCCGATAATCTCAAAGAGACAACCCAGCATCATGAAGCTCCCGTAGAACCACTGTTTCCACCGAATGCCCAACACGGCATGTGTTCCCATGGCGATGGCGAAGAGGGCGATAAAGGTGATGTTCGCAGCAAGCGAGGGTCGGTATTTGTAGACGCTCCATTGTACTGGACAGAGAGCGAGGGTGCAGTTTGAGTCTGGTCCGAAGACGACGAAACCGCCTGGTAGTGGTGGTTGTGACATTGTTGTTGTTGATGAGGGAGCAGAGGGAGGGAGGGAGGGATGGATGGATATAAGGTCTGATAGATAACTGTCTGGCCAAGAGTGGAATAGTCTTTTCGATCGATGCGAGTTTAAACGTCTGACCTCAGACTTCAACCCTGTTCGTCTGCAGCTGGCTAGTGAATATTCGTAAATTTACCAGCAAGCCATCTCAGTATTTATCTTCATCTATGCAATACTCTCCTCGAAACAAACCCCATTACGCATGCTAATTCGCAAGCGCCAAGCGGTTACATATGTATCCACGGACAGTAATCGTTTTACACGCTCAGCCCTGCAACAAGCGAGTGCGAAGCAACAAGCCAATCAAGACCCCTGGTAAGCAACAATTAAAGGCACGGAAGCTAAGGTAGCCCCTGTACAGGCTAGTATCCTTTGGGCAGCGCATTCGAGGTGTCTAAGTCGTTTTTGGGAAGGCCTTTCGAGGTGTGCTGTAATTTGATGGGATGGATGACGAGTTGATGCTTGATTGTTAGATTGTTGGGTCTTTTGATCCTTCAATCCTGACGAATGCGAGTGCGAGGAGGCTTAGACTTATAATGAGAGATTGATCTGTTTTGTTTGAGACATTATCCGCATCTATAGCCTCAAGGTTATGCATACAGGCTACAGCTATCACGGTCTTGCTTACCAACTCGAAACCCCCTCAACTTCATGGAGTGTTGATATTGATCTGGACACAACTCAAGACGGTGAAGATGCTTTCTTTGTCTCACAGGATATTTGCCGTTGCCAGGCCCACGCCAAGCGCACTTGCATCGGCATTTACAGCAGTGGACTCTATCCACAATCCAAACCTCACATTACTCGTACCCAGCTCCGTCGGCCCCAAAACTGTCCGAGAATGGACACTCCGTATAATTACTCGTCACATTAATGGTAGCCAAGAGATTTCACCCCAGATGTAGCAATCTATCAACGGGTGCTGTAAATCTTAAGCATAATCCTTCAGGATCAGACCGGCGTGAAGTTCTCCCGCTTGGCATCAGCCCCTGCATGGTGCAACGTTGACAGCCAACTTGACGCCAACCGTGGCGTAAGCCAGAGACCCTCACACCATTGAAGGCCTGCCAATTTCGACACATGGTCAATTTTCCGTTATGATTGTTGTCTATCAATCAGTAACAGTCTAATCTAGTTCTGTCCCCCTGACCTTGATTCGAGACAGCTTAGGAAGAGATGCCTTCCTCTCTCTCTATCTCCTCCTTACTAGGACACCACTTGTCCTGGAGAGCCTTGTCTGTTGACTTCTCAATAACACTCTTCTCCCACCACTCTCCCCAGCTGGTCAAGAAAATACGATCAGGGTCCTCTGGGAAGTCACTTCGGGTCAGCGCAGCAAGGACGCTTTGTCCGCCTATCTAACAGTCAGTAACAAATCCGAGAAAACTAGGTCACATCTAAGCAAACACGATTGCAAACACTCACCTTCTGGAACCGACTTTGCATCGGGTGATTGGATAGTCGCAAATCCTCCGAGTTCCGCAAGATTTGTTCCTGGAATAAGACCCGGTGAAACGGCGACAACGTCGTTGGTACCAGCTAGCTGGCGACGCCACCACTGTGCGCCCAGAAGTCCAGCGAACTTGGTGTTGCAGTAGGTCGTGGGAGCATCGGCGCCAGATCCAGCTTTGACTTGCTCGTCAAGCACGCCTACTATGATCAGAACCTGGGGCATGAACACAAACTCGAGATCATCAACTTACTAGGATCAGACACTCTTCGAATAGCGCCAGATGACACAAACACAATCCTCGACTTGGACTCGACCAACTTCTCTCTCAAAAGATGAACGAGGTAATGGTGCGCTACAGCACGTATGTCAGCAAGATCCAATCTTAGATACTCCACAAACTTACACAAGTGGTTCACAATGTACTGCTCAGTCCACTTCGACCCATGCGGTCCCGGCCCTTCAGCGCCAACATGACCGAGTCCTGCATTGAGCAGCAGATAGTCAAGCTTTGATTTGCCAAGCTTATCAAGGGTCTGCTCCGCGAATGACTTGACGCCCTTGAGGTCGCTCAAATCCAACGGAAGGACAGTAACGCCATTGGATGAGCGATCATACTTAAGCTCATCGTAGGCTTTCTGGGCTTTCTGTGTGTTGCGAGCTCCGAAGATGACTCTGTATGGCTGAGCTTGGTCGAGGAGATGCTTGATTGCTTCGAAGCCCTGATGGTGTCAGTCAGCCATCCATGTTACACCAGGTGCAATGCAATTGGCGCTTACAATTCCTTGGGAAACGCCCGTGGCTACGATTGTCTTTGTGAGAGATGCCATTTTACTCGTTTCGTGAATTTATGTTATGTCTGCTTTGGTTGAATTGAATTGTTTCTATTCTGAACATGCCGACGGCTGGGCTTTAAGGGAGACTTTTGGCGGGGTTAGCGGACATAGGTAGTCTAAGTGACGTAAACACTGGAGAATTGGGTTCAGCCTGGAGCAGATTGTGTAAGCTACATCTGGATAAGGCAGCTAATTTCCGAAAATTGATCTATAATCTGATATTATCGAGATTGAATTATTAAGCATATGTTTATTTTCTCACTTCGTTCGGGATCTGCTACGTGTATGTATGCATCAGAGTGTGCTTAAGTCCGAATACCAGCCTTGGCTTTATCTCTTCATTAGTGGGGGGATTCCCGCCTCGTCATCGAACTTCTGGATAGCATAAAGCTAGGGATTAAACGAAGCCTAAACTCTTGTCTCATAACTCATCATTAAAAATCATAATCTGTCTATCCTAGAAATAGATCTATCTCTATTTCTTTTTTTTTTTAAACGCCGAGGGGGTAGTGAAGGATCGGTCCAGTCATCTGAGGGCATCTCCGATCAAAATACTCCGTAGCAAGGATACATATTCCAACCCATAAGGCTGCGTATTGGATACCAGGCTTACACGGTTGTCCAAACCCATAAATCTTGAGGGCTACAACCCTTTTATTTTGGGATAGGGCCAAGGCCCAATCTTGTCATGATTAGCTGCAGCAACACAATACCGATTCACAAAGCATCACTTACATAGCTTTCTTCCACCCGGCGATGGTGCTTCTAGGGATCTGGAAATGATTCTCAGCATCCGTAGTAGAAGGCGGCACCATCTCGCCTCGACGATCAACCCGATGATGAACCATCCACATAATCACCTCCTCCTTCTTCCTCTTTGAATAACTGCTCTCTTTGCGAACAATTGGCGTATTCCGCAACAACTTGCGCTCTGACAACGGTTTTGGAGCGGGTCCCCTTTTCTTCTTCTTCGGCGGTGGACCCATATCATATGTTATCTGCGTCCTTGTGGAGGGTTCGGGAACTGGAGTTGAGGCAACTGATTGGGGAGCTGGAGTGGGAGTTGGGGTGAGTCGAGGTGTGGCCAGTGGTGTGAACAAAGGAGATTGCTGGGGTGTCATGACAGGAGTGCCCTCAGGTGTAAAGGTAGGACTTCCCTGAGGATGTCCATGTGCTGGTTGAAGAGCATAGTGAGCTACTTGTGGAGCGTGTGGCATGTATGGCGATGGAGGCATCTGAGGAGACTGTGGCATATGAGGGTGAGGTGACTGCGGCATGTGGTAGGGAGATTGAGGCATCTGAGGATGAGGAGACTGAGCCATGTAAGGTGAATGGGGGACCTGATGAGGATAAGGGTGAGCATAGACCATATGGGGATGCTGAACCATATGAGGAGATTGGGGCATATGAGGATGAGGAACCTGAACCATATATGGGTGAGGAGACTGAATCATGTGAGGGTGAGGAGATTGAGACATGTTAGGATGGTGATATTGTGCTGCTTGAGGGTGTTGAGCCTGAGGAGCAGGAGCCAGAGGTGGATTTCGAATTGTTTGAGGCGACTGAGAAACTGGTGACTGGGCAATTCGAGGCGATTGAGCAATCTGTGGAGGTTGAGTTGGAGGGGTTTGTTCAACTCCCTGAGTCGATCCAGCCACATGAGATGATTGAGGCGGCTGGGCTTCTGAAGAAGACTGGGCAGCTTGTGATTGAGTACCAGAGAATTCAGCTCCTTCGATAGACTCAACCACTGTATTGGTATCTTTTCCCTCTGAAGATGACATCGTACAGGTATACCAGATGGTTTGGATAAAATGAAAGTATGGTGAAAATAATTGAAGAATGCTCGGCATCCCAAGTTCTTTGGAAGCTCAAAAAGTCGGACAATGGAAAACTGGATACCCTCTCCCAGCCCTGTGGCCCAGAGGAAAGGTGATTGGTAGGTTTTGAAGGTGACAGAATAGCTTATTCATATCCCTCGTCTTTTATGCGGGGGCAGTCATGATATTTCTGTCAGATGTAGCACTAGTCTTGCGCTAAGCTGACTGAGTTTGTTGGGTTTCTGCGGACGAGTGGAGATTGCTTGACGTTGATACGAGGGCCATCTTCGTTAAGAACTTGTCTGTGCCTTGTAAATAGGAAAAATATCTTCTATTTCTTGGATCCATTGCTAGAGATTCATAGTCATTGGTGAATGGGGGCCTGATTTCTGGGTGTTGAGCTGGTACTCCATACTGTACTTCATGGGCTGTCCGTGTAAGTGGTTTCAGCGGTCATCCTCGTACCATCAATATTTGATCTAGAGAATTGCCTGGATCATCCCTGCGCATTCTAGCTTTGCAAACCTCTCCCATTGAAAGAAATGGAAGTCAGATCAACGTTCACATAGAAAAGTAAATATCTGAACATACTTGATCATACTGTTCTCTGCAGCCTTCTATTCCGGTCTATAAAACCAGTTCAACTATGACGCAAAAATAGCACTTTTACACCCTCTTAGTTCGCAGAGCCTCAGGCAGCAGAGCAACCTTCTCGTTGAAGAGCTTCTCAGCATCAGCCCACACCCGCGAAGTCTTGCGGTCCTTGAGCGTGAGCAGAGACTCCTTGAGACCCTCGCTAAAGGCCTCACTAGCCTCACGGGGCAGCATTGAGGGGAGGTGGTCGATGCTGATGACGGACAGGGGGAGGTTGTTCTGGTCGTCCTTGATCTCGACAGGGACGGTGGGCTCCTCGAAGGTGGTGTTGATGGAGTAGATGGGGATGGGGTTGTGGGGGTTGGTGGTGTCGCAGGAGACGTCGATTACGACGGCCAGGTTGCGGCCGGACTTGGCGAGGAGTTCCTGGTTGATGAAAGGAGGGATGGGCTTAGAGAGGTAGATGGCGTTGAGGAAGACATCAGCCTGGGCGATCTCCTCATAAGGACCTTTGCAAAAGTTAGCTTGCACTGGTAAAAACATACATAGAGCTTACCATCTCGGTCCTTGGTCTCGTTCAAATCCCAGCGAGTGATGTTCTCATCAGGCATACCAGCCTTGAGGAACAGGTCAACAGCACCCTTACCACATCGTCCCAGGGCACCGAGGACAAGAGCAGTGGGCTTGCGTCCAAGAACCTTCTCAGCCTTGGCAAGGTCCTCGCTAATCTGGTTGACGAGCTCCTCCTCATTCATGTAGTAGCCACGGCCATCGGTGAAGGTGTCCACGGAGGGGAGCTTGGAGGATGGGTCTTGTAGCTGGTGGGCAAGGGCCTTGATTCCGAGCGCGGCGCCAGCGAAGCCAGCGTGGAATCCAAAACTGGTCAAATTGTCAGCATGTGTGGTTATTGAGCTTGTTTCCAGAGTTCGGGTTTCGATGGTTGCAGCCCTCGCAAATGAGTTCGCGCTCGAAATTTCGTGTCCATACAGCTTCTTCGAGGCCACCAATGTGATATTCTGGAGCGTAATATAAAGATCAACTTACGCAGAAACTCGTCGTCCTTGTTCGTCAACAAGGAATTCGAGGTCGTAAAGGACGCTGCCGCCTTGAGGGAAGCGGCCGAGGACCTTTTCCCATCCTCCTTGGTTCTGAAAGGTGTCAGTTGGGCTTCTTGCGATTCGACACTAAAGCTGTACCTTGTAGCAGTGGGCAAATGACTATATCAAGTTAGCAAACAGAACCAGATTATCTTTGGTGTTTCGGGCATACAATTTGATCGTTCTTGAGAGGGAAATCGTCCTCAGGAATCTCCTTGAGGCCAAGAATCAGAGTTCCAGGCTCAGCCTTTGGCCAGGTGCCCTCAGCGACAAGGCTCGCACCAGCAGCCTCATACTCAGAATCCTCAAAGATTCGCTTGAACTTGGGGTCGGTAGATGATCGCTCGACGGAGACGGGGTATCCAGCATCGACTAGAGTCTTGATAACTGCAGGAGAGAAAGATCGGTGCTCGAGGGGCTTCTCCTCAGCGCGCAGAAGGATGTGGGGGTAAGACATGATTGCGGCAGTTCTGAAGCTGTCTATTCTGGTGTTTCGAAAAGGATTAGCAGCCTCTCTGAAATATTTCGGTTGAAATGTAATAGAAGGAAGCGAGTAGCGGAGAAGAGCGTGGCGGGTGAAAAGACTCAAGGATAACCCAATTGACCCTGAAAGCGTAGAAAGAAACATACAGCAACAAAGGCGGGTAGTTTTATATGCGTGGAATAATCGAACGATGGATTATACCGCGTACCTGGAGGTTTTTTGCGATTGGATGTTTTTAATCTGAGTCACAAAAAGAGTCGAGGTATGAATATCGTCTGCTCCTTAATCGGCCTCAACTGACTGCGACCCCGGCGAAAAATGGCCCCGCTCCCGCTTGAACAACCCCGCGGTGGGGCAGATGCTTCTCTTTAGGGTTTAGCGAGGGGATTCGAAGCTGTTTTGATGATTGCATCATTCAGGTCCAAGCTCGTAAGTGAAGGAAGCTTAGCATTGATAATTGGGTGATTAACCATGAAGAAAATATTTGACTACTGTTCAATGCCATACTAGGAAATATGTAAAAGTTCTTCAGGTTCTTCATAATGAACCCTCATAGGTTAACACCGCATCAGAGCCATGGCAGGCCGGGTACCTGAATCTTATCATCAATTTAAGAATCAGATCAGGTCAAGCGCAAGAAGCTAACCCAACATCGGCATCATCCATTCTCGTGTTCTTTAAAAAGGACCAGCCTTCTTGGAATACGATTATGATTAATTAAAAACTTAAGCAAATTTTCGAGGTTACATTCAATATCAAGTGAGATAAATTATATTATGAGTCATGCGTGCATCGGAATGGGTAATGATGCGACTTGTCTGTGGTAAAGGTGCCTGAGCACTGAGTGCCAATGGAATGGGAAGCAGATTGAACATTACCAACCCAGAACAGAAAGGCACTGAACTTTCAGCTTACCAGAATCTGTTAACTTGAGCCCTGCCAAGCTTGTCCTGGTCGATCTCAAGCTGGTTCCTGGCCCACTTCCCAGCCGAGCCGCCCTCCAGGTGATCGGCTAAAATGATGCGCTCATTGACAGGATCGGATCGTGTTCCTTGGACAACAGCCAACGGGAGCTGAGCTTCAGATCGCGTCAGCCATGTTCAGCTAGGACCATGCACACACTTAAACGTCAGAGCCAATTTAATCCGATCATGGGAGGTTAGCTGCCTGCGCCAAAGCATCGAACTGCTGGTTGTCTTTCTATGACGCTACGATTGAGAGATGGCTGCCATGACGACACGGCAGAAGCCAAAAGCAATAACAATGTGATACAAAACCCGGGTGATGGATTAAACAGTCACGAGATAGATTTCATCAATGATACAATCACTTAGTTCACGCGACACAGTTTATTCAAGTCACATCATTCAACAACAATCGCAATCATGAAGGGCAACGACGAAGTCATCCGGGAATTCAACGAGATCGTCAACATGACGAGCTCAGAGCTTGAGAAGTGGCTCAAGTCAGATGATTCCAACAGTGCAGGCTGGCCCAAGGAGGATGAGAACGGCGAAACTGTTGGGCATGACAGTGGTCGCAAGATTGTAGAGATCCTGAAGGAGAACCCTAAGAAGGAGCCCAAGAAATACACCGACGAGCAAGTCCAGCATATGCGCAAGGTTGTTTCCTACTGGTAAGTTTTTTACTGTTTGCGTTTGGGCTCAGACACAACCGATTCGATGTTAACAAGATATAGCAAGCGACATCTAGCCCAAGAGACCAAGGCCAATAACGACAAGTCCCCCGAGGAAGTTAAGAAGACCAAGTCTTACGCGTCGCTCAAGAACTGGGGCCACGATTTCCTCAAGGCCCAAGGCAAGCAGACCGGCAGTGATGATAAAGAAGAGGAAAAGGAGGCTGCGGATGATGATGCTGAAGAGGAAGAAGAGGAGGGGGAGGAAGAAGGCGATGATGAGAAGCAAACTGGCGAGAAGCGGAAAACAACTCGAAGTCAGACTGGCTCGAACAAAAAGCGAGAAACTCGTAAGGGAGAGTCCACAAAATCCAATGACGATGAGGAAGAGGATGATGACGACGCTGAGAAGAAGCAAGGACAGAAGAATCAGTCCAATGGCCAAGAAAAGAAGTCAAACGGGTCTTCAAAGAAGGATGATGAAGCCGAAGAGGAGCAAGATGACGATGAGGGCGGTGACTCCAGTGCAAAGAACGGCCCCAAGAAGGGTGAGACTGTGAGCTGGAACTGGGGTCAAGGACAGCCCAAGGGCAAAGTATTGGATGTCAAAGCGGAAGAGTAGGTACCATTGCATGATTAAACGAGTCGAGTCACTAACGTGGAGTCCAGTACCTCTATCACGACGAAGAACGGCAATGAGGTCTCCAGGAAGGGTGACGAAGAAGATCCTGCTGTTATATTGGACACGGGCAAGAATAAGGCTATTAAGAAGGCCCATGAGTTGAATTAGGTGATTCCACATGTTGGGAGCTTTGTTGGTGGTAATTGGAGGGTTTATCTGTATTGTATTCTGCGTTTGGGTGTTGAAACACCATGCTTGTTCTTTAACGTGCGTAGCTCAGTACCTATACCGAGGAGCACGGGCAATTGAATACAGTTTTCCATTAAATTTTAACGTTCAGATATCTTCAACTGCACCGATTTCCGGCTGAAGCAGGACATATCATAATTGAGAAATGCAAAATAAAACATATCTCAATTACGAAAATCGTCCGATGTGGTGATTTTGTAATATGAACTTGTAACCATTGCACCCAACTGATCCAAACAAATAACCAAGCAGCCATTATCCTGCCTTGAGTTCAAAGGAAGATACTGGATGTCCCGACACTTGACATCACGGATTCTAAATATGTCATAAGCGTGTAAACCGTGCCTCAATCCTAGCTATGTTAGTAAACATAAAATGAGGTTTATCTGTAGGGTAAGCTTGACGTCCAAAGCTCCATCGTCACAAGCCAAGCGAAGAGCGAGCATGGCAGCGCTTAATAGTGGGGACGATTGAGGTTGGGTTGCATCGTTTCATGATACCACCCACAGACTATGACGACGATCGTCCCGGCGAAAGGTAAACTGCTTGCAAGATTCATGATAGTCAATAACCAAGAGTAGTATGCTATATCATCAACGCTGCTTTTATGCAATAATTGTCAAGTCTTCTTAGAGCTCCGCGGAAGGGAACAGTGGGTCGGGTAAGCTAATTTTAGTGGCTGTCAGCAGTGTGGGGTGCCCGCGCCGCCTGTTTCATGACAGGAGCTGCTGCTGAAAGCGGGCGCAGCACCTTCGTCACCTTTCCATAATTAAGCTTTCCATCTTATCGCCAGCCAGCAACAGCAGCAACTCTGTTGCTTTGCTTTGCTTCCCCTCTTTCATATCCTCCCTTCGCCTCTCTTAGCGTTTTTGTTTCTCTCAAGCCTCAGTACATTTCTCTTTTGTCTATATACGGCCTTTCTTTCCTTCTCCTCGTCCGCTTTTCGTTTTTCGCTATTGCGCGACATGCTTCTGGAGCTCCAATCGCAACCGTCATGACCAGTCATCCTCCACCATGTGAGACACCAACGTCGAGATGATCATGCATGGAACTAACAATTAAAAGGATTGAACCGTCTATTCGCGTCCGTCGGGCAATTCATGCCAATGATGCCACTCTCCTACGCCGAATCCTCAAATCCCATCCCACTTTTCTCCTCAATCCCGATTCTTCACCATCCGGCCAGTCCAATTCGAACATGCACTTAGCAGCTTCACTAGGCCACCATGAAGTCTGTGAAGTACTCCTACAGCTCGGCCACGAAGATCCATGCCCTGCACTCAACGAGACCCATCAAACCGCGCTGATGCTCGCTGCAGCTGGCGGACACACCGAAGTTGTCCAGATCCTTTGCGAACACGACAAAACATGCATTCTTCGTCGCGATATCCGAGGCCGTGATGCAGTGATGGAGGCTAGTCTTGGCGGACACGATACCATTCTACAAATCCTCCTTACTTACATCCCCGGAGGACCATACGACGCAGTCCGCCGTGCGGATGTCGAAGGAAATACGGCACTGCATTTTGCGAGCGGAAACGGAAACCTATTGGTGTTGCGAACGCTGCTGGCGGCGGGCGCGGACATACAAAAACGCAATATTTGGAACTGGACACCAGCTGCATACAGCGCTACTGTTCAAGCTGAAGTCTATCTAAAGGGTCTGGTGAACGAGGTTGGAAAGCGACAGCAACAGCAACAGAAGAGAGAGATTGAGTCGGCCAAGAAAGGGGGTGGACTTAGAGTCGTCGAGTCTACAAGCGACGAGGAATGATCAAGGCGCACAGAATTTATTGCTAAATCTCTGTCAAAATGCGGCTCCTTCGTGCTGGTGGATGGGCACTTGAGAGACACATGATCTGGTGCATCAGCAGAACGGCCTTTGCAGAGCCAATCATTTCTTTCGGCCCCTATCAACCGGTTTCACTATCTCTTGTCAATCTTATCGAATCACTTTACTAGGGAAAGCGATGCGGAGTTACTCTGAATTGAATCTATTTGCTACCATCTATCCTTCAGCTGCTCCCTTGGCCATTCACCACATGCTGTCGCCCGATCTTGGTGGTGTCGCAGGCTTATTCACAGCATGGCCTGTCAATCTTATGCATGATTACAACAGTTTCAGTTATCCTGGCGAACCAGACATTCACTGTCATTTTCAAGCTGACAACCACAACAAACCCAGTCAAGTGATTGGGTACCGGTAAAGGATCGAGGCTGTGTGTCATGTTCATGTGTGACGCACGACATGCAGACAAGGTGTACCGTCGTGAAGCCCTGTTCGCCCGTTTTGCGTATCACAGCTGATATGACATGGTTGGCGGCTCTGGAAGCGTTGTTTCTCGGACAATTTCATCCAAGTAAACCCCGCATCACCGATTACTCGAGAACAATACCAAGTTTGACGTAATGCATTGTGAATCATTTCCAGCTCATGAGTCTCGTGACTACACGAAGGTATATACTCACGAACAACCCACCGTCTCGTCAACCTTGAATATGTTTTCGAGCTGATTCATAGTCAAGGACATGTTGTTGATCATGTTTAAATATCTGTCAACCCATAGCTTAAAATACAGGTCCTTCTCGTCCTACGGACTTCTTCCTTTCAACCTATCGTTCATCAAAGTCTTCTCAGCTCGTTCTTCGGAGCCGTCCTTATGTCCAACTCAAGCCCGGTTCACTGCAGGACTATTGAGGACGTTCCCCTACCTTCACCTGCTGCAAAGTTGATCATCACTCAACGTCTCGAGGTGTCACAAGAGTCCCCCTATTGGGCCTGGATCATTGTCGGTGCATTTTACGACCATCAAGACAATATAATTTGGAGTACTGAGGTCTTTGCTGGCTTCTTGGACGTTGATTCAGACTCCGAGGACGAGAGCAGCGACAGCTCTTCAGTTGCAGCTAGTTACACGGAAGAGACAGATTCGCCAGGTAAGCAGCGATTCCCTGACGCTGGCGGCAGACATTCATGTACAGAATGGTCTATATAAACGCCTTTCGTCTTCTCGCTCGTAATTCTAACTTCCCCTAGACATCTTCTCTTCATATCAGCAAGACTCTTGGGAGCGCAACCACATTCTCAACTATCAAGTGCCTCAAGCTCAGCAAGTCTACCCACATTGGTATCAAACCTCACCTTCTATTGCACCACCAACTTGGGATCCTACTCGACAAGGACAAGTCCCAGGGTATTGGCAAGCTGCGTTCGATCCTCAAGTTCGACGCTGGGTACATACCTGGCAGCCTCTCTGTTGACACGCCCCCCCTCGTCCGTCTCGATCAGTCATCATGTCTGGTGGTTGGAACCCGATCAATGGCCGTGATGCCACAGGTACACGTCCTAACTTCTCTCCCGCTGGTGCTCCTGTACCAACGCAGGGTCAGCCCTATACTCCTTACATTGGTGGACCTGGCTATAACTTTGGTCTAGCTTCTCCTGCTCTTGGCTATATGTACCACGGCCTCACCGCGTATGGCCAACCTGCTTACGGTTTCCCTCCCCAGGGACCCATTGCTGGGTTCCATACCCAGCAGACGTATGCTCACCAGCCGAACGGTACCGGCAATATCCTCCCTCGCCAGGCTGGGGCGCACCCCAACATCAACACCAACATGCCTGCCGCCCAGCTGACTAACTCCTCTGGTGGTGTAGGATGTGAACCGGGATATAACTACTTCTTTCCTGCGAAACATACCAAGGTTCACGTTTTCAAGTCCGACACTCCACCGTGGCAGCTTCAGCCAAACACCCAGATTCCCTTCATCGCCTCTCACGTGCCCACTGCGACGAAGCTGGGCGATTTGCTCAAGGGATTCGGCTGCACTAACCCCTCAGCGAAGAAGAACGTGTGCTTCGAACTCTACAGTGGAGGCAATGGGAAATGGTACAAGGGCTATTCCTTCACGGGAGATGACAAGGATGAGATCAGCAAGACGATGGATGAAGTTGGCTGGGACTCATCTAGGACTGGGAATCCGAATGAGAAGCCGGTTGTCTGTCTGTGGTTCTGCAAGAGCTGATTGCAGTGGAAGTTGCGAAGATTCCCATGGATTGATGGATGTGGCTTTTGTTTTTATTGGACTCTAGGACCTATTGCTGCTGGTGGATCGCTGGTACAGTTGGCCTTATGACACAACGTTTAGGAAGCATGGAGTTTATGGTCCTCAGGGCGCATTTCTTTGTTTTAGCTACGATTCCTAGTTCGATTAAATATCGTTGATATTATTGCGGATTTCTGTCTCTGTGATGTTGGATGTCAACCGAGAACTACAAACATGATAAAATAAACTTAGAGAATTCGGTAATAGAAGGTCTAGGCTACGTAGGTAATAAAGGGAATGGAAAGGAAAACCACAGAGATTCCTAAATATCTAAACTAAAACTTTCCAAAAACACCATCAAAGCGGTATCCATGTTGCTCGTCAAATTGCTCATGATGCTACAAAGACATTGGACAAGTGAGTCAGCAGCCTCTTTCGTCATGACAGCTGAGTTACTCCTGAGCTTCACCAACAAACGGTGGCCTTGAGGGTAGAATATAGCACCCATGGAGGGACTAGAGGGTGGGAGTGGATTTGGGTTCTCAAAGTACTGAAGCTGAGATTCAGTCTCCCCAAACTTAAATGTGGGATTCTCGTCGATATTCTGAAACTGAATGACCGAGTCAAAGGCAGCACCCGGTGGCCAGTTGGTACAGTTCTCAATTATGTCGTTGAAGCCCAAAGAGTCTGCTTCCCCAATGGCAACAAACTGCTGTGTGAGTGAGTGTAGCAATTGTATAGGGCTTTGAAAGGCCGTTAGGTTGGCCCGAATAGGAACGACATTGAGAAGTGGCCCGACAATGCTTTCAACTCCTTGTAAACTCGAGTTGCGTCCCGACACGACGTAGCCGTAGGTAACATCGCGATGCCCAGTGAGTCGCGAGAGGAGCAACGCCCATGCAGCGTTAGCCAACGTTGCCGAGGTAGTCTTGCCGGAGAGGCGTGGCAATCCTATTTCTGCTGTGGCCAAGACAAGTTGCGCCGAATCTTGGGATCCAGGTGGTTGGTGAGACTTTGGAAGTCCGGGCATAGGTGAAGAATCTTTCAGAACCTCTCTCCAGTGAGTCATGGACTTGTAGCGTTGGTGGTGCGCGTAGGAGAGAAAGGTAGAGAAGTCTGGTATGCTGGGAAGAGACCTCCCGTTGTAACCGTCAATCAACGACTCGAAAATGACAGGTAAACAGACGCCATCATATTGCGCATGTGACATGCGAACTACTAGTCGATAGCCCTGGGTTTTGTGCTTGAGAAGAACGAACGTCGTAGGAGGCGTCTCTGGGTCAAAGCTCTTGATGTCTTTTAGACAAAACTCGTGGAATGACTGGTCGAGATCTGTTTGAGCATTCCGAATACTGAGGGGCTGTTGTAGCTGATTCAACACGACTTGCCAGTACTTTCCCCGAAGAGAAAGGAAGCACGTCCGAAGAATAGGGAATCTCTCCAAAGTTGTTAGAAGAGTTCTGTGCAGACGTTTGATGTCTAGAGCAGCGTCCAGATCGAGGTGGAAGTAGTTGCAGAATTGCCCAGTGTTGGTCCCATCAAGGACAGTCCTTTCTTGGAAATCTGTGATTGGTAGGATGTGTAAAACATTTGCCGAAGTGATATTGATGTTGCGGGAATCTAGCTCTTGCAGTAGTTTCGCCTTGGTAGCTGGATCAACTGACACATCCTCGTACTTGTCTTCCTCGGCATGACTTGTATCAATGACAGAATGATGAGCTAGTATTGCGAGAGTGTCGTGTCGAAAGATATCTGCCACAACCAGCTTGATACCGACCTTGCGAGCCTCGCCTGCCACTCTCATGGCGGCGATTGAGTCACCTCCAAGTTGGAAGAAGCTGTCATCAAGTCCTACGGTGCTTTGGTCAAGCTCAAGCACACGACTCCAGATCCTCTGCAAGAGCTGTTCAACCTCGGCTCTAGGTTGACGTTTCGTTGCTCGCGCCGCTGAAGATTGTTGAGTTTCCTTGACGAGGGCCTGAAGATCGATCTCGCCATTCTTATCGACGGGTAGACTATCAAGTACCGTCACTGCCTGGGGGACCATGTATGCAGGTAGCCGTCCATTCAACTTGTCTTGGAGTTGGTCTTGGACCTTCTGGCGCAGCCTCTGCCGTAGAGGTTGATTGCTGAGGGAGTGAAGCGGCCGGCCATCATGGTCAGATGGAAAACGGAACAATACCCGGCTGCTTTGGTTGGACGGCGCAAGCTTGTGGAAAACAGCGTCTAATGCTCCTGGTTGTGAGTATTGTCGAGCCCAACTGAGCTCCACCTGGTAGCCTGCAGACTGGGACAGTTCAGTCAAGTCCAAGGCAGACAGAGATGGAACAAGAGTAGTCTTTTGACGTATTTTAGTCATCCAATTCTCATCTTCTGTCTCATTCTGGAGCATGTCCAAGACCAGCCTCTCGAATATGGTCTTGGAATTGGGGATATTCGCCACGGCCACTGGAGACGAGCCAGGGGAGTCCTTGAGAAGACGCAAGAGAATACCCCGATCCAGTCCATGTGCCGTATAGTCTATCCACTCATCATCACAAATGTCGTTAATAATTGGCTCCTCCAGGACTCGATTGTTGACGTGCAGGACCGCCGCGTAACGGTAACAGCTGAGCTCGTTGACTGCCTTGACCTTCTTTGGCAAGATCTCCACGTGCCTTATTTGGCCGGGCAAGAGATCTGGTAACGAAGTGAAGAAGGCCGGGTCCATGAGCAACTCCTTTTCAGTCCGTGCTGCTTCTGCCATCTTCCGCTGAAAGTCCTTCTTGCTTACAGTATCATTAGAAATGCGCAGAGCTTTGCTGACCCGGAACTCTTCATGGAGAGGGTATGATCGAATATCGCCAAAGAAGATGGTTTTGGTGGTCGGCTGCATCAGCAAAGTTCTGATCAGGTCGAGGAAGTATTCTTGGCTGGGGAAGTATTGGGCCACTGAGTTGACGACTACAAGGTCGGGTGAAATAGACCCATGCAGTCGACCAACATCTTCAGCTGTGCCCTTGTGAATCTTGACCTTGTCCTTGAGAGCTGGAATGGCCTTGGCCGTCTTGGTGACAAAATCGATAGCCTTGTCTGCGGGATCGAGGCCGACGTAGCTTTGCAACTCCGTGGCCAAGTTGAACAGGATCATGCCCGAACCTGAACCGATTTCGAGGACATTTCCAGCTGAACCTCCATTGAGTATGGTCTCGATAGTGTCATCAAGCCATTCGTTCATCTCAGCCCGGTCTATGGGACTTCCATCATATGCAGAGGTCCAACCTAAGAAGTCTCTGCCTAATGTCTCTGTTTGAACCGTGTCGATATCCCTGTACATCTCTGTGTTGAAGACGCTCTCCCACAAGCCGACTTGCTCTGTATCCTCCTGGTTCCGCTGCCCTTCTTCAGGTTCGATGCCGTTCAGGGTGACGAAACCGACAAGCCTTGCCTCCACTCCATCGCCCTGATCGAGATTTCGCAGCACAACCGCAGCATCTTCAACGCTGCCATGCTCTCGGAGTACGTTTCTGATCGCGCTGAGATCAACACGATGACCTTGGATCGTGACTTGATCCTTTTTCCTCCCTGTGATTTCCACTTTGTTGTCCGTAGGACGAACACGAGCAAAGTCTCCTGTCCTATATGCTTTGACCACTCTGTCACCTATAGACAACTCCACAAAGCTGGCCATTTCATTCCAGCCGTTCGCATAACCTTGAGCAAGTCCATCACCCGCCACCACCAGCTCGCCTATCACGCCGACTGGAACCATGTGTAGTCGTTCGGGATCCACAACATAACTCTCAGAATCACCGTCACGCCCATCGCTCGTGACCAGTCTTTCGTAATACTCGCCAACGAGTTCTTGTTTCAGTTTTACCACTTCGCCGGGTTCCTGTAGGCCGCAATCAAGCACTTGGCAGAACAGCGAGAGCAAGTTGGCAACAGTCTCTGGCTCGTATAAGTCGGTAGAGAAAGCCACGAGTCCTCGTAGTCTCTGCTCTTCTTGAAACATGTGAAACTCAAGATCGTATCGTGTAGTCGCCGCAAAGTCTATCATCTCGGTCTCGACACCCTCGAACTTGAAATCACCCATGTCCACCTGAGAGTGTAGCGCAAATACCACCTGGACTAGAGGATGGCGGGAGAGGTCTCGTCCCCTGTGAAGCTTGGAAACAATTCTCTCAAACGGAACGTCCTGATTGTCCAAGGAGGACATGACCGTGTCTTGTACCTGCGAGATCAGTTCCTCGAATGTCTGGTTATCGACTTTGATGCGGACGCATTGTAGGTTGACAAAGAAACCTATCATGTCTTTCAACTCCCACCGATCACGGTTTGCATTGGCCGTGCCGATAGTTGCATCGTCTGCGCCTGTAAGGAGATGATGAGTAGCCCTGAAGGCTGAAAGGAGCACAACAAACGGTGTAACCTCACGTTCTTTACAGAAGCGCACGAGGCGCTCGTATAGCGGACCATCTATCATCATTTCCTGTACCCCAGCCTCGCCTGATAATGTCGCTGGCCGAGGCTTGTCACAAAGAAACACAGCTGGCTGGCTGGATTCCAGCTGGCCAATCCAGTAATCGAGCTGTTGTTGAAATCTATCCACCTGCTCTTGTTGCTTCTGCCAGACGGAGTAATCTCGATACTGAATCGGTAGCGGATCCAGTTGTGATAGCAAGTCGTCGCCTCGGATACCAGCAGAGTAGAGAGCTGTGAGTTCCCTGCGAATGACATCGTTGGACCAGCCATCAGAGATGATATGGTGTAGAACGATGGAAAGGACGTGATGATTCTGTCTCAGGCGATAGATCTTGAACCTGCAGCCCGGCTCAGTTTTCAGGTCAAATGGAGTCATACGATCTCGACTTAAGGCGTCTGTGAGAGCTTTTTCGTCTTTGGATGATATGTCGATGATCTCCAACTTCCTCGGCTGAACAGGGTGAGCTAGTTGTAGGTTCACGCCATCTTGGGGAAAGAACGTAGTCCTCAGTGTGTCATGACGGCTTTCTATTGTCTGGAGAGCAGTCTCAAGCACATCGAGACGTAACGGACCACGAATACGTATGGCACAAGGCATGTGATACCAAGTCAAGCCAGGATACAACTGATCCATGAACCACAAGCGCTCTTGGGCGAAGGACTGCTCAACCGGTCCACCGTGCTCAACTACTGGAATGTTGGTGACAGAATCGAGACGTATTGCCCGGCTTGCCAGATCTTGAAGTCTTGGGTGGCGGAAGATATCGGCCACTTCTAGTTCCAAGCCGACTTTGCGAGCCTCACCTACGACCTTCATGGCCATGATAGAGTCACCGCCGAGTCGGAGGAAGCTATCATCGATTCCAATATTGGCTGCATTGACGTTAAGCAGTTGGGACCAGATTTTCTGCAGGCTTTTCTCTATTTCCGTGCGAGGTTGTCTCTTCTGTCCCTCAGTCGCCGTCCGAAGTTCAGCAAGTCTCTGAGCCGAAAGACACGATATCTTGTCCCGCAGTTGCCTTCTATCTGTCTTGCCAGATGAATTGAGGGGAATACGAGGGATATAGAAATATACTGAGGGTATCATGTAGGATGGGAGTCGCAGTGCGAGTGCCGCTTCAATATCAGCACTCACCACTGCGAGCTCTATGCCAGGGGCTACCTTGCCAGAGCGGCTGGGCATGCATTCCTCCGGACCGGACAAGAAGACAGCCAGAATAGCCATTTCTTTTGAACCAGAGGGCTCAACGATCTCCGCCACGGCGTCGTTGACATGAGGGATGCATGCATGTATGTGGTGTTCCACTTCAGACAGCTCTACACGTTGGCCGCGTAGCTTGACCTGGATGTCTTTGCGAGCGATGTAGGTGAAAGAACCGTCCTCGTTCTGACGTACAAGGTCGCCCGTCTTGTACAGAAGAGCCGAAGATTCTCGGAGCAGCCATGGTGGACTCTTGATGAACACAGCCGAAGTTCTTTCTAGGTCACCCAAGTATCCGCCTCCAACGATGGGGCCCTCTACCACCATCTCTCCAACCGCACCGATGGGCAAAAGTCGGTTGTGGTTGTTAGGATCGACTACCCAGAGGATACAGCCAACAGGAAAGCCCATGTTGGTCACCTCGCCTCGTTCCATGAAGCCAACGTCGACGGCACAAGCGGGTGTGCTCTCGGCAGGACCATATGTGTTGATAACTCGAATCGAGTCTGGCCATTCATCGTCACCATCTTGTGGTGCCTCTCCACCTAACACGATAAACTTCAGGTCCGGGAGGCCTTGACGGTCGAGTGTGCGAGCCACAGACGGAGTAAGATGCGTCAACTCGGCCTTCATCAACCTCATGGACCCAGTCAGATTGTTTCTGCGGTCCCATTCCGAAGGGATGCACACGCATCCGCCTGTTGCTAGACACATAAAAGTTCCCATCAGACTGGCATCAAAAGTGTATGAGGCGAAGTCGTAAACTCGCCTTCCACGTTCATGGCCCATGAGAGCGGCTTGATGGTGTATAGCCGAAGAAAAAGCATCATGAGGTACCACAACTGCCTTGGGCGTTCCTGTGCTGCCTGATGTAGAGATGGTATATGCTGTTGAGCTTGCGTTGCCGTCGAGACCAAGTTTGAAGCCTTGGTCTGATTCGTCGAGCCTGGAAATGAGTTCTTCGTAAACGGAGATGGCCCTGATACCCGTTGGCAACGATACGCCGCTGTATTTGCGCGATGTCAAGACCACCTGAGCTGACACTTGCTTGAGAACAAGCTGGCGATGATACTCAGGGCCTTCAGGGTCCAAAGAGGTGAAAGCACCTCCGGCCTTGAGAACACCGATCATAGACACCAACGCCCATAGAGATTTCTCAAATAGGAGGGGTACTGTCACGCCGGTTTTGACGCCTTGGCCAACTAGATGAAGTGCCAAATTGGTCGATAAGCTATCTAGATCGCTGTAGGATAGTTCACCGTCCCAAGAGCATACGGCCGTTGCATCGGGGCGTTCTCTTGCCTGGTCTTCGAACAGATGGTGCACATACTTTCCCACTTTCTCTGGTACGGATTCATTAGACTTCTGAAGCTCTTTCAAGTCCGAGTCCCCGAGTAAGACGATCTCGTCAATGGACGCTGTTGGATTGGCCGCTATGGAATTGATGATATGGCCGAGCGTGTCTGCAATACGGTTTCCCATGGTGTGAGAGATGAAGTTGGCTTTGAAAGATAGAGAGATGCTCATATCCTTTCCGTTGTCCACTGCATCGATAGATATATCATACTGTGACGAGGTTAGCTATTTGGTCTTTTTCTAAAGCTTTCGTGACATATATGAATTCGTACCTCTCCCTGCTCTCGTCCCTCACGATATCGGATAACATGGCCGTTGTCTAGCTCGATGGAATCCTCTCGTCCTCTCTGGAAACTGATGACCGAGTTGAACAATCCAGACGGACCAATGCCGAGGGCCCTGTGGATGCCCATAAGAGGGTATGTTTGATGGGCGAGGCTCTCGATGTAATTCTTTTGAGTATCTTTCAAGACACCGACAGCCTCTTTACCCTGTCCGAGGACCACTTGGCAAGGGATCATGCCGATAAGAGGTCCAAAAATAGTATCGACTTGCTCGATTGGAGCATCTCGACCTGAAGTGAGAGCACCAAAGCATGGTGCCGAGGAGCCGATATAAATCTGCAAAACGAGTGCCCAGGCGACTTGGAGCATAGCAGCTGTGGTGACATCCCACTCAGCACATACGGCATGAATGGCGGCGACGTCAATACCGGAAACCTCAGTGGTAAAGCCCTCAGTCTGTGGTGCGTCACATCCAAGCCTGGGGAAGCTGCAAGGTTCTGCGCCGCGCAGCTGGTTCTTCCAGAATGATTCGTGCTGTTCTTGAGGCTGGCTATCAACATAGCGGATAAAATCGCTGTACGATGGACTATTTTCTGGCATCGGATTTCCCATATACGCGTGCATAAAGTTATGGATCAAGATACCTCTTGAGTACCCGTCAACAATAGCGTGGTTGATCTCGAGACGAAGACATGCGTGCTTTTCATCTATATGAAAGATGGAGAGGTGATGCTGGAGCTTCTTGGACAAATCTTCGTTACCGACAGCTGGGGCCATGCTGTGAACTTGATCCTTTCCAGGGGCGCCCTTGAAATGAGAGACTCTAGGAGACGGGTCTTTCAGGACAATATGAACTGTTCTGCTGCTTCCTGGGAGGTTACCTACGAGCATGGCTCTCAATAGCGAGTGTCTCTGAACCACAGCTCGCCACGCCAGCTCAATCCTTGCCAAGTCGATCTCATCATCGGTGTTGGCCGTGGCAACAATATCAATGTCGGTAGACGTCCAGTAGTGCGATGCGTCCTTGGCTTGGGAAATCAGTATGCCCTCTTGTAGCGGCGAGCAAGGATATATGTCTTCAATATCCCCTGGGTTGATACCCAACTGCGACACGTGACGGTCTTGGAACTCTTCAAGATGGTCATACGATTGGAATGCCGTGGGAAAGTCGGATAATGTCCACTTGGGTTTTGTTTCCTGCAACACCACCGCCATGTCACTCAGCCGTGCGTTGTACTGCTCCATCCAAAAGTCCACCTGGTGCTCCCTCTGCAGCCCTTGGGGGTATACGACTGACACTTGGAGATGACCTCTATCCATCTGTGCCGTGACTTCGAATACAGCTTTTCGTTGTTGGCCCGCTGCTGATGCCGGCTCGCAGTCATCCACGGTCCCCAGGCTCTGGAAGAATGAGTCGGCCCTTTCGAGCTGTTGATATGAGCCTGCATAGTTGAAGATTATCTCGGCTGGGAAATCCGATGCATTGATCTTGGCATTTTGCTCGTCCGCGAATCTGGCACTAAAGTAGGACCAACCATTCTTGTCCAGCTTCCTCAACCCATCTTTGGTCTGGCGTATCACGTTCAGAATGTTGGTGCTGGACCCTGCGTCTACCTGGACAGGGAACAGGGTAGTAAACCAGCCAACCGTACGGAAGGGATCGATGTTGTTGTCCCACAGCTCGCGGCCATGGCCTTCACTGTATATAACTGGAGTCGGCCTGTCTTGGAACACGGTGCTGAAAGCATGGATGAGGGCAGCTGTCATCAGTTCCACTGGCCGTGTCCCGAAAGCGTCGTTGCAGCGGCCGAGAATTGCCTCTGTAGACAAGGCGTCAAGGGCGAACGACTGTTCAGAAGTAGCCCCTTGTACGTTGGAAGCAGGCTCTATTCCCCAATAAGATATATGAGGTGATTGAATATCACTTGTCGTGGAGGCTGCGTTGCTAAGGTTCTCGGCCACATATCGAGCTTGGCGGATACACCAACTACGGAAGCTCGTTGTCGGCGGCGGTAGAGAGATATAGCCGGTTGTCAGAAGCTCTTCGAGTTCTTGAAGCAAAATACGCCACGAGACCAGATCGCAGACGAGGTGGTTGATGCAGATGAAGAGACTCTGGTACTCTGGACCATCGAAGAAAACGGCCGCCATAACTGGGCCATGTTGGACATCGAGTGCCCCTCGGCATTGTCGAATAGCTTCGGTCATGTGTTGTTGAGAACACTGCTCCCTTCCGAGTTGTTCGACATGAACTGAGCTGGACACATCCTTACTGACGTGCTGCTCCCACCCGCCATTGCTTGTCTGGTGGAATCTCGCGCGTAGCATGGCATGTCTAGAGACGAGTGTTTCCACAGCCTTGACCAATGTGCTACACTCAACCCTTGCACGCAGCTTGACGAGACAGTTCTGGTCGAAGCTGCGGTTTACATCAGTCTCGAGCTGCATGTGCAGATTCTGGATTGGGCTCAGTGCAAAAGGCTCGTTCTCGTTAGTGGAATCCTCGTCACCGTCTGCAAAGCTTAGGTCGTCGAGTGAAGCGGCTAAACGGGCAATCGTCTTTTTCCGAAAGATATCCGCTATCGAAATGCTACCCAGAGAGACTCGAGCAGCGGATGAGACCTGCATGGCTGTGATAGAGTCCCCTCCCAGTCTGAAGAAGCTCTCTTCCACGCCGATCTGGTTCTCGTCAAGATTCAAGACGCGAGCCCAGATGTGTCGGAGCTGCTGTTCAGCCTCCGTGGTCGGTGGCTTCTTGTTACTTCCCCGAGCAGATTGTGAGAGGGACACTGTCGAAGCCATCTGTCGCAACTTGTTGCGGTCAGTCTTGCCAGAGGCTAACAGTGGCAAACTGGCCAACTTGAAGTACACTGATGGCATCATGTACGACGGCAGTTGTTGCGAGAGACTCTGATCTATCTCATCAGACATCTCTACGATGTCCAATTCTGCAGCATCTAGGGCCAGATCATAGTTTATCTCTTGTTCGTTCTTTGGAGTCTCGTTGGAATTGTCCTTTTCATACACCAAAAATGCCGCCAACACGGTTATCAAGCCCTGAACTGCTGGCGTAATTATCTCAACAACGACTTGCTCAGCTCCTGGCAAACATTGTTGTACGTGGTGCTCAACCTCACCAAGTTCCACTCGGTTGCCTCGAATCTTGATCTGTGTATCTTTGCGCCCGACGAAGCTTAGACTACCGTCTTGGTTGTACTGAACAAGATCTCCTGTTTTGTATAGGCGGTTGTGTTCCTCTCCTTCTTGCAGCAGCCAAACGGGGTTCTTGATAAAAGCTGCTTCAGTTTTGGCTTCATCATTTAGATATCCTTGGGCCAGGGTTGGTCCTTCGAGTAGAAGCTCACCAACAGCACCGATAGGTGAGAGTTTATTGTGATCCGACGGATCAACAACCCAGGTTCTGCACCCGATGGCCTTGCCGATAGAGTTCAGCTTGGTGTCGCTATTATAGATACCGGCAACCGAACATACGGCTGCTTCGGTAGGCCCGTACCCATTGATAAGCCTCGGCAAGTCTTTCCACGTCTCATAATCACTTGAAGTGATGGGCTCTCCACAGAGCACCAGAGTCCTGATTGAGGGCACTTGTTGACGCGAAAGCAGTCTGGCTACCGTAGGCGTGAGAACAGCCATAGTAACTCTCATCTTCTGGATGGCAACCTCCAACCCTCCCGATCTCTGTTCTTCCAAAGGCACACACACACAGCCGCCGTGTATCAGACTTGCAAATATTTCTTGTATACTTGCGTCAAAGGCGTATGAGGCAAATTGAAGTACCCTAGAGCTGCTGTTGAAACCAAGCGCCTCCCCGTGGCAATGGAAACTCGTTGAGACAGCTTGGTGACTCAAAACGACACCCTTTGGTGTTCCTGTGCTTCCAGATGTGAAGATGATGTATGCTGTGGAAGTTGGGTTTACACTAGGTAGTGAAATCGAGTCTGAGCTGGACTTGGGTACAACGGCGAGAGTTTTCCGACTGACCACAAAGGTCTGGCAACCCGCAGGTAGAGAGGCATTACTACGAGATACCGAAGCCAGGACTAGGCGAGCCTTGGTCTCCTGCAAGATCAGATGCCGACGCTCGTCTGAAGTCTGGCTAGCATCCAGAGGAACAAAGGCACCGCCGGCCTTGAGAACGCTGAGCATAGCCACGACGGCCCAGATGGACTTGTCAAACATCAATGGAACAGCTGTTCCAGAACAAACACCAAGTCCGACCAGATGATGGGCCAGTTGTGTAGATAAGGCATCAAGCTCCTTGTAGGATAGCTCAGCATCATGACCCACCACGGCAAGTGAGTCTGGCTGAGATATGGCCTGCTGAGACACAAGATCGTGGATGCAAGCACGCACAGGATCTGGCATTGAGCTATTCCAGTTCCATATACACTCTCGTTGCTTGGTAGTGAGTGAGTCGACTGCACCAACTGTTTGGTCTTTGCTGGCATTGGCGAGTTGTTTAAAAAGGTCATCGAATAGTTGCAGCATATTTTCCATCCTCCATCGTTCAGTCACCCTTCCATCAAAAGACGCCCTCACCTTGATTCCACCCTCTTTACGAAGCAAACACTCCAAGGCAATGGCGTACGAGCCCACGCCTCGTTGAGCCGCCGATGTTTGCCAGGTGCCAAATATGTTCTCACTGTCATACAGCTCATCCTCCTCAGGCTGGACCACAAGAATTGTCTGAAAGGTACACGCAGCCTTCTCATTGTCCCCCAGACTTGCAATGTGCTGCAATCCCGTCTGCTCATACTCAATCATCTTGGTAGATTCCTGTTGTAGGGTATCGAGGAATGCTGAAACTGTCTGGTTGGGCTTCACACGGACCCGGATCGGCACCGTTGCAACGGTAGGGCCTATGATTTCTTCGATACCGGGCACCGTGGCATTTCGGCCGGATACAACAGTTCCAAAAACCACATCTGATGAGCCTGTATACATGTTGATGAGCAAGGCTAAAGCGCCTCGAATCAGCGTAGACATTGTTGTTATCCCTGTCTTGACCTTTGATTCCAAGGCCAGCTCGATAGTCTCGTCTGCTGTAGGTTCTATCACTTCTGCAGGCAATGCTGGGAACAAAGAAAACTCCCCATCAGCCAAATAGGACTGCCAGAACTCATCGGATGCCTTCTTGTTCTTTTGATTGGAGAGGTATCTGATAAAAGCACGAAACTCGGTCGGTTTTCGTATCACACCATTGAAAGTTCCGTTGAGTGCAGTTGAGATGCTGTGCTGGTAAGATCGCTGGATCTCCTCCGATAGAAGGTGAAGGGATAGACCGTCGTATAGGGCATGGTGGATAGTCCACACGAACCACCTATTTTCTCCATCTTCGACTATAGCGAACCGTGACAGCCTGTCGCCAAGTCCCATGGGAACTGCTTTGTCATGAGTCAAGTAGTCATCAAGGTTGTGTGCCTGAGTAAAGTCGATATCCTCGCGATATACCACTTGCGTCAGTCCCAACTCTCTGTGTTGGATGATACTGGTCCGCAAAATGGGACTTGACTTGACCACTTCCCGCCAAGCTCCGCGGAATGATGCAAGCTGCACATCAGGAGATAACTTCAGTACGGCTTGCATCACGTAATCGCCTTTTCTTTTTGAGTTTAGTGAAAGTAGACCTTCTTGCAGAGGGGTGCAAGGATATGCATCTTCTATCATTTGCGCATCCATGTTACAAAGAGATGCTGCTTCCTTGCAAAAGTCCATGGTCCTCTCATGACTATGCAGAAGTGAGAATGGCAACCCATCATCAGCCGCGTCTTGCTGGGCTGCTTTGTCTTGTCGTTGAATCACCTCAGCCTGCATAGCCAATACAGGATACTCAAAGACTTGGGAAACCGTCAAGGCCATACCACACTTGCGAGCGGTAGCAACAAGTTTCATGGCGGCGGTTGACTCTCCCCCTAAGCGGAAGAAATGGTCGTTGCGCCAGATGACATCCATGTCAAGTACCTGTGCCCACAGGTCACGTAGACGCATCTCAGTCTCTGTATGAGGAACCTGATTCTGTCCCGTTTCACGCCGCAGGTCAGTAAGCTGTTGTGCCGATATCACAGAAGCTAGTTCCCGCAGTTGTGTTCTGTCTGCCTTTCCAGATGGCGTGAGTGGAATCTGAGATATATGGAAGTACGCTGAAGGCATCATGTAAGTCGGCAATCGTTTCGACAACAATCTTTCAACACTTGCGTCGATCTGGATCAAAGATAGGCCAACCGAAACTCCCAGGGCGTTGTCTGAAATTCCTTTACTGAACTCAGTGCCAACATCTCCTTTGCTTGTGACAAATACCGATAGCAGAGCTGCCTCGCCGTTTGCAGGCTGGACCACCTCGGCGACCACATCATTGACAAATGGCATACAGCTGCGAACTTGATGTTCAACCTCACCAAGCTCTACCCGTTGCCCGTGAACCTTGATCTGGGTGTCGATGCGGCCGATGTAGATGAGACTGCCATCCTTGTTATAGCGAACCAAGTCGCCCGTCTTATACACCCGACCACGGCGACCACGGCGACCACGGCCGTCTCGCGCGCCTTGTGTCAGCCATGGAGGATCATAAACGAACCTGTCTGCTGTTTCTTTCTCATCATAGAGATAGCCTCTTGCTAGAATCGGACCTTCAAGTAACAACTCGCCAACTGCTCCGACTGGAACCAGCCGATCCGAGTTGCAAGCGTCAACTACCCATGTCGCCACACCAAAACCGCTTCCGATACCCAAAGTCGCGCCAGTACCACTTGCATTGGTGTTGATAGTGCTGATGGGAGTACATACAGCTGGGCTATACGTGTTGATAATAGAGAATCTGCCCCATAACCGCTCCAAGTCAGCCAGACGAACTGCTTCGCCGTGGAGGATGAGCGTCTGCAAGTCAGGCAGCAAGTCTGGGGGATCAAGCAAGGCAACGACCGATGGCGTGAGGTTGACTATGGTTGACTTGGTTCTTCTTAGCGCATCGGAGAGGCCAGTGAGACATTCCTCATCAGACAGAATGCAGAGGCAGCCGCCAGTAGAAAGCGTTATCAGGACGTTATGTACGGCCACGTCAAAGCTATAGTCCGCAAAGTCAAAGACTCGCGAGTGAGACGTAAATCCGAGTTCATTTACTTGATGGAAATGGGCTGTACAGAGGCTCTGATGGTCAATAACGATGCCTTTCGGTTCCCCCGTGCTACCTGACGTGAAGCACACGTATGCCGCCGAAGTGGGATCCGCTGGGGAGAGTATAGTGCCGCGTATCGGCCATATGTGTTCGAAGTCCTGTCCTACAATAATGACTTCTAGTTCATGGTCTGTGAGCCTCGTTGAGAACTGCGGCTTGCCTACGCAGATGACCTTTGCGCGGGAGCAGTTGACCATAGCGTTGATACGGTGATCAGGCTGTTTTGGATCAATGAGCACAAAGGCACCGCTGGCTTTGAGGACACCAAGTATAGCCACTGGTGCATACATGGACTTTTCAAACAAGAGCGGCACAACAACATCACGGCCGACTCCAAGAGATGAGAGGTGATGAGACAGCCTCGTCGAGAGGCCATCCAGCTCTGCGTATGTCAAGGTGCCGTCCCATGCCTCCACTGCTGGAGCATTAGGCTGAGAATGGACATGTTGGCTAAAGAGGTTGTGTATACACTCTTCAACGGTGTTTGGCAGTGAACCATTCCACTTCCAAATAGCCGCCTGATCCTCGACGGTCAGGGTATTGATGTCGCCTAAAGTCTGGCTGGGCTGTGCTTGTGACAACTGGGTCTGGATAACGTCAAGTTGTCGAAGCATCCTTTCCACTGTCCAACTATCCAAAACCGCTGTATCAAAGCTGGCCACGACGCTTACGCCGCCTCGATTCCTCATGATACACTCAAGTGTAAGACAGTATGTGGTAAGACCTTGATCCACGGCCGAAGTCTTCCATGTACCAAGTTTGTTTGAGCCGTTGAGGTCGTCCTCCTCTGGTTGTACGATGAGCAGTGTTTGGAACCCTAGGGCGAGCCGTCCACCTTCACCGGTCTTGGCTATCTTCTGCAATCCCATCTGCTCATACGCCATCATTTCAACGGCTTCCTGTTGGATCCTTCCGAGGTAGATCTCAACAGGCTCATCCAGTGCCACACGCACGCGGACAGGAACAGTCGCGATTGTAGGCCCAACGACGTCGTCGATTCCAACGACTGGGGCATTCCGGCCAAACACGACAGTACCAAAGAGGACATCAGTAGATCCGGAATACTGACTGATTAGATATCCAAGAGCGCTTCGGAGCAAAGTTGAAGTTGTCGTGTCTGCCACGTTTGTGGGAGTTAGATCAAAGTTGATGGTCTGATATACGGATGGCTTGTTGGTATTCGAAGCCACAGATTCGCCGGGGAACAGAGAAAATTCACCGCCGCCGAGATAGGACTGCCAGAAGCCACTCGCTTCCGCCTCGTTCATAGTATAGATATGCTTTACGAAGCGGTTCAGTGGAGTTGGGCCAACCATATCTTGACCTTCATAAACATTGCTGATGCGATCCATCAGAAGACGAAGAGACCATCCATCGTAAAGGGCATGGTGTACAGTCCAGATGATGGACGACTTACCCCCAACTTGATCTACAAAGGCAATCCGTGAGAGACGGTCCCCCAGACCCATTGGATCGAGCTTATCCTGCCTGAGATGTGTCTCAACATCTGATGCCTGTACCCATTCGACACTCTCCTTACACACGACTTGTACAAGACCCAGTCGCTGATGCTGTACGATGCGAGTTCGGAGAATAGACACAGATTGCACGACTTTCTCCCAAGCGCTAAGCAGACGATCCAGCTGGGTTTCATCAGACAGTTCAAACACTGCCTGCATGACATAGTCACCTTCTTTCTCCGACAGCGATAGCAGTCCTTCCTGCAGAGGTGTGCAAGGATATGCGTCTTCAACCTCTGCTTGGCTTATCCCACATAGAGCAGCTAGCTCCTCGACTAGTTGTCCCCTATCATCAAGAAGCGCAAAGGGTTGTATGGGCTCTATGTCTGTGGCTGGAGTGGACATATGAACCTTTGTCTGTGCAGCCAGGGTAGGATACTGGAAGACGTCGCTGACAGTCAAAGAGAGGCCGTGTCTGCGGGAGGCTGCCACGAGCTTCATGGCTGCTACTGAGTCGCCTCCAAGTCGGAAGAAGCTATCGTCTAGACTGATGGATTCAGGTTTTAGCTTGAGTACATCCGCCCATAGCTTCTGCAGTGTCCGTTCTGGCTGTGTCTGTGGCTGCTGTCTCTCACCATCCTTGATTGTCCGCAGCTTGGCGAGCTGTTGTGCTGACAGCCTAGACCCCGTGTCGCGAAGCTGCTTGCGATTGATCTTGCCCGAGCCAGTAAGTGGTATCTGATCTACATGGAAGTACACCGAAGGCATCATGTATGGGGGAAGTCGTTGAACCAATTTCTCCTCATCTGCCCGTTTCACTCTCAGCAACTTCATGCCCTCCACCACCTCAACACTAGACTCTCCCTTCGTATTCTCGTCAACCGTGAGAAATACGACGAGCATGGACTTGTCTTTGTTGCCTCCTGGCGTGATTACTTCGGCCACTACCTGGACAGCAGATAGTACCTTATAGACATGATGCTCGACCTCTCCAAGCTCGAGTCGCTGACCACGAAGTTTGGCTTGGGTGTCTTTTCGTCCAACAAAGCTCAATCCTCCATCTTCATTGTATCGGACCAAGTCACCCGTCTTGTATAGTCTCATACGACTGCGGTGCTGGTGTTCAGTTCCGCTTCTCTCCACCAGCCAAACAGGGTCGTAGATGAATACCTCATCCGTCTTGGCCAGATCATGGAGATATTCCTTGGCAATCGTGGGCCCCTCCAGCAGAAGCTCTCCAACTCCACCTGGTGGGCAAAGTCTTTGGTGATTGTTGGGGTCGACAACCCATGTAGCTACACCAACGCCTCTGCCAATGCCCACAGCCGACGCTGGGCTGTCTGCGGTAGTGTTTATAGTGCTAATAGGCGTGCATTCTGCTGGCCCGTACGTGTTGATGATTGAAAAGTGTTTCCCCCACAAACGCTCAAGGTCAATCTCATTTGCTGCTTCTCCGAGCAGGATGAGTTGACGTAGCGTGGGCACAGCCTCCGGCTCAAGAAAGCGAGCAACAGACTGGGTGAGATTGACAATGGTAGCTCCCATATCGCCCATGGTTTCGCTCAGACTTGTTCGGCGCTGTTCGTCTAAAGGCACACAGAGACAGCCCCCTGTCGACAGTGTCGTCATGACATTGTGAACGGCGACATCGAAGCTATAACCAGCAAAGTCGAATACGCGAGATTTCTCATTGAAGCCAAGTAAGCCCATCTGGTGCTCACGCGCGGTGCAAAAGCTACCATGGGTAATGACAATACCCTTAGGTTCCCCAGTACTACCAGATGTAAAGCAGACGTACAGAGGCAGATAAGGGTCAATGGTAGTAGCATGGTTGACAGGTATAGTGGTTGTACTGGCATCCCAGTCGTATTGTGTATCGTGACCTACTACTACGATATTGGTCGCGAGTTGTGTGAGTCTCGAGAACAGTTCCGGAGTGCCAGATGAGCAGATAATATCAGCACGGCAACGCTTGATAATCGACTGCAGCCGGAGTTCAGGCTGACTGACATCCAGAAGGGCAAACGCCGCACCAGACTTGACCACCCCCAGCACAGCTACAGCTGTCCACAGTGACTTCTCAAAGCAGAGAGGGATCACAACTCCCGGCCCAGCCCCAAGACTCTGAAGATGGTAGGCCAGTTGTGTAGATAGCTCGTCTACATCTCGGTATGATAGTGAGCCGTTCCAGGCGTGGATAGCCTCAGCTTCCGGTCTGGCTTGTACTTGTTCGTTGAAAAGTTCCGTAATGGTGGTCTGAGACATGGTGGGAACAGACGCGTTGATGTTCCATAGAGTTGCCAAGTCCTCTTCGGTCAATACCTTGATGCCACCTACCAACTGTGGCTCTGTACTTGAAAGTTGTCTGACAATAAGAGCGAGTTGCTGTAACATCCTCTCCATCTGCCAATTTCCAATCACTCTTGTGTCAAAGGCCGATCTGATCTTGACTCCATCAGCACTAGTAATACATTCGAACATGACAGCGTAGGTAGAAAAGCTCTCATCTTCAGGCGACGATTGCCAGTTCCCTAGGGCACTGTGTGACAGAGTTGTCTCTTCAGCTGAACGCATGACTAGCAACGTTTGAAACCCGCAAGCAGCGCTGCAACCGCTGTTTAGCCCAGAAATCCGCCTTAGACCGAATTGCTCGTATGGAATCATGTCCGTCAGGTCTCGCTGCAGTAACTCGAGGTATTCAGCCGCTGTCTGATCTGCCTGCACTTGACATCTCACTGGCACTGTAGCGATTGTACTGCCTATAATCTTCTCAATGCCTTGTATAGGAGCGTTCCGGCCAGATGACACGGCTCCGAAGACGACATCAGCGGAGCTCGTGTAACGGCTTAGAAGAATACCCAAAGCTCCGCGGATGAGAGTCGAAGTCGTGATACCAGTTCTCACTGTCGTTGGCAACGTTACATCCAAGCTTCCATCTGCAAGTGGTTCCCTGACCGAGGATGGCAGTTCTGGAAAGGGGGCAGATTCATAGCCTTCCAAGTATTTCGTCCAGTATGTCCCAGCTTCCACAGCCCTGCTATTTTGGATGAACTTGATGAATGTGTTGAACCCGGGTCGCTCGTGGCGGTATTTTAGTCGAGTATCGCCTTCAATGCTAGCCTGATACACATCCCATACATCCTTCATGAAGAGACCAAGGGACCACGCGTCATACAGGGCATGATGAACAGTCCAGACAAAATATGACCGTTTATCCGCATTCCCGCTGCTATCTTTTTCTTGTTCGATGAGTGCAAACCTACACAAGGAGTCGCCCATCTGCATGGGCGTGAGTTTGTCCATCTCAAGATAGGCCTCCAGATTATCCGACTCTTCAAACTCGATGACTTCATCGTACACGACTTGTACTATCCCAAGTCGACCATGGTGAACAATTCTGGTGCGAAAAACCGGAGTCGATGAATATACCTCAAGCACAGCGTCCCGGAAGGCTTTAAGCTGGATGTCCGGGGCTAACTCTAGCACTCCCTGTAGAACGTAGTCGCCTGTTCGCTTGACACTGAGTGATAGGAGTCCTTCCTGAAGGCTTGTGCAAGGATATACGTCTCGGATTCGTGGCTCGTCCAAGCTGTACATGGTAGAGAGTTCGTGACAGATTCCATCGGTTGTCATTGATGTAGTAGATTCACTGTCAACGAGTAGTGAGAATGGCCTTATATCCTCTGAATCGTTCCCGGACACGGGAATCTCCACTAGAAAGCTGGCCTGCGAAGCAAGAACCGGATGCCGAAAGATATTGGCCACCTCGAGCAAGAATCCCACTTTCCGGAGAGCCCCTACCAGTAGCATAGCTGCCACGGAGTCTCCCCCCAGCTTGAAGAAGCTATCGTCTGCACCAATACCGCTGACATCAATTTTGAGAACCTCAGCCCAGAGGTCTCGCAGCATTGCTTCGGCCTCTGTTCGAGGTGCACGCTTCTCACGGCCATTCTCTGCCACGGTTCGAACATCGGCTAAATGCTGCGCCGAAAGCTTTGATCCCATCTCTCGTAGAAGCTTGAGGTTTGTTTTGCCAGACGTTGTGAGAGGGATGGCAGAAATACGGAAATAGATGGAGGGTAGCATGTGGGTGGCTAAACGAAGCGAAAGCGCCGTCTCAGCATCATCTCCAATGCTCAACAGTCCAAGGCCGTCTGTGACTTCGGCTACTGAGTGTTTTATAGCGTCATCTTCGCGCATTGTCAGATAAACTGCCAGCGTGGGCCTTCCATCCGTTGGCTCGATAACTGCAGCCGCTACCTCGCTAGCATAGGACAGACACTCAGAGACGACGTGCTCAACCTCGCCAAGCTCGAGTCGCTGGCCTCGAATCTTGACTTGAGTGTCCTTCCGGCCAACGTAACTAAGGCTGCCGTCCTCATTCTGCCGCACTAGATCGCCCGTCTTGTATAGTCGCCCATGCCGGCCTGCAAAGTCACAACCACCTCTTATCAGCCAGTCTGGGTCATTGATAAAAACGTCTGCTGTTTTATCTGGCTCATCGAGATATCCGCGAGCGAGGATGGGACCCTCCAACAGGAGCTCGCCCACTACACCAAGGGGCACCAGGTCATTGTGATCTATGGGATTTGCCACCCACGAAACGCAACCTACGGCTGATCCAATGCTGTCTAGCTTAGTGGTCTCTTTATTGTAAGTTCCGGCAATGGAGCATACCGCCGCCTCGGTGGGCCCATAGCCATTGACCAATTTGCAACACCCAACCCAAGGGTCGTAGTCACTCGGCCGCACAGCTTCGCCAGCCAGCACAAGCAACTCTATGCCTGGTACCGTCTCTGGTGGAATCATACGCGCCACCGTTGGCGTCAATAGCGCCACGTTGATGTGCATCGAGTTGATTGCGCTGACCAAGTTTCCATACGTCTCCCGCGCCGACGGCACGCAGATACAGGCTCCGTGGATAAGCGTAGTCATGATCTCTGCAATACAAGCGTCGAAGGTATAGGGAGCGAACTGCAAGATCCTCGATTCAGTGCTCAGGCCAAAGGACCCGTGGCCAAGACAGCTCGTTGCTATTGAGCCATGCTCCATTAACACGCCCTTGGGCTCGCCTGTGCTGCCGGACGTGAAGATGACATAGGCTAGAGACCTTGGGTTGGCTCGAGAAGGGGTGAGGATTTCCTTGTTGCCCAGGGGTAGACCTGACATTGCTTCGTGGTCGACGACAAAGGGTGTAACGTCCGGTGCTAGAGAGATCTCCCGGCAAGAGTTTGAAGTCAAGACAATGCTGGCCTTTGTCTTTGTGAGAGCAAAACATCGACGGTCGGCTGCGTCCCCAGGATCGAGGGTTACAAAAGCACCGCCTGCCTTGAAAACTGATAACATGGCCACCACCATCCACATTGACTTCTCGAAACACAAGCCCACGACGATCTCTGGACCTACGCCAAACTGGCTGACGAGGTAACATGCCAACCGTGAGGCAAGATCTTCCAGTTCATAATATGTGAGCTGTCCGTCCCAGGCATCTACTGCTTGCACATCAGGCTGTAACTGAACTCTCTCGTCGACAAGCTCGTGCATGCACCGCTCAACTCCGTTGGGGACGGAGCGATTCCATCTCCAGATGTTCTCGTCCTGGGATATCAGAGAGTTACTCATTTCCTTAACTGTCTCCTGTTGTTGTGCGTTCACCAAGCGCTGAATAACGGCACCTAACTGCTGCAGCATCCTCTCCATGGTCCAATGATCAATAGTCCTGGTATCAAATCCGGCCCTAAGACGAATGCCGTCTCGGTGTGGCACACACTCCAAAGTTAGAGCGTATGTCACAGCATCTTGTTCTTCGGATAGTCTTCTCCAGGAGCCGAGGGGGTCATTTTCCCAAGGGTCGTCGTCGTTGGGTTGCACCACCAGGAGCGTCTGGAAACCGACACCAAGACGAGCTTCATCACTTACTTTAGCAATCCTCTGGAGCCCTGTCTGCTCGTACCGAATCATACTTGTTGTCTGTTGCTGCACTGCGTTGAGGAGATCAACTAGTGTCTGCTCCTTACATACCCTGACTCGCATCGGTACTGTTGCGATGGTTGGACCAACGATACGCTCAATACCAGCCACAGATGCCTTTCGGCCTCCTACAACCGACCCAAAGATGACATCGGAGGAGCTGGTATACTGCGACAGAAGTATGGATAGCGCTGTGCTCACAACTGTGGCTGTGGTAACGCCTGTTGTTGCTCGCCACGAGAGCTCGTAGTTGATGTCTAGTTCCGCGTCTGCTGCCGGCTCCAATACTGAACCAGGAAGTGCAGGGAATTGAGAGAATTCTCCATCTTCAAAATAGAATTTCCAGAACTGATCGGACTCGCTACTTGCAACATTGGTGATATGCTTGACAAAGGTATCAAACCCCAGCAGGCTGCTATGTTCGGCACTGTTGGTGTCGTGGGGAGTGAGCAGGTTCATATAGTGACTTCGGACCGCATCAAGTACGAGACGAATTGACCACGCATCATATAGAGAATGATGTGCAGTCCACACAAAGTAGCGCTTTTGATCAGTGTGTTTGCTGATAAGGGCGAACCGTGATAGTTTGTCACCAAGTCCCATCGCCGTCTTCCTATCTTTCTCAAGGAAACTCTCCAAGTTGTCGACTCTCATCCACTCAATTTCTCCCGTAGCAACAACTTGTAGAAGACCCAGTTGCTTGTGATGAACAATTCTAGAGCGAAGGACAGCTGATTCTTGATACACTCGACTCCAGGCCTCTTGAAAAGCCTCAGGCTGTATCTCATCTGAAAGTTCAAGCACAGCCTGCATCATGTAGTCGCCGGTCTTCTTAGCACTGAGTGCTATCAGGCCTTCTTGTAGGGGCGTGCAGGGGTATGCATTCTCTACATCTGATGCAGCCAGTCCAGCAAGAGCGGCAAGTTCCTCGCAGATGTCTCGCGACATGTATTCGGGATCAAGGAGACTGAATGGCCTTGGTGCTTCGTACACAGTATGGTCAAGTGTCTCCTCTTGTTGACGGTCATTGATCGTCTTGGCCTGGTCCTCAAGAGTCGCATTTTGGAAAATAGTTGTTACAGTTAGCAGAAAACCTACCTTGCGAGCCTCGCTAACCAGCTTCATTGCTGCGATCGAATCTCCTCCCAATCGGAAGAAACTATCATCGAGACCAATGTGACCCGATTCACGTCCAAGGACTTTGGCCCATAAACGTTGCAGAAGAGTTTCTGTCTCAGTGCCAGGCTTTCTCTTCTCTTCTTTGGTCGTTTGGAGCTCCGTAACTTGCTGCACTGAGAGCGCCGATACCATCTCCCGGAGTTGTTTCCTGTTGGTCTTGCCTGAAGCTGTAAGGGGTGTACTCGAGAGCCTGAAATACACTGAAGGGATCATGCATGCTGGCAGTCGCTGAGATAACTCCAGGTTGATATCTCCAATATTTTGCATCAACTCCATGATCGGCTGGCCCTGAACATTCTCATCTCCATTTGAGTGACTGTGGTGATCCACTATAAATGCCGCAAGAATCTTCTTCTCCTCGACATTTCCTGGTGCCACGACCTCGACTATGATATTACTAGAAGACGGCATGCATACATGTAAATAATGCTCGACCTCTGCCAGTTCAAATCGTTGGCCATTTAACTTGACTTGAGTATCTTTCCGGCCGATGTATATGAGATTTCCGTCCCCGTCATAGCGGACAAGATCGCCTGTCTTGTAAAGGCGACTCTGCCTCCCATCTCGACTTCTACAACCTCGCATCAACCAGGAAGGATCCATAATGAAAGAAGCAGCCGTCTTCTTTTCGTCATTTAAATAGCCCCAAGCTAGTGTTGGCCCTTCCAACAGAAGCTCGCCAGCCTCGCCAGGCTGCATAAGTTGATCCGAGTCTTGGGGATCTACAACCCAAGTTGCTACTCCATGGCCTTTTCCAAAGCTCAACGCGTCTTCAGGGCTCGTTGGGTTTGCGTTGATGGTGCTGATAGGAGTGCATTCGGTAGGTCCATATGCGTTGCGGACCTTAACAGAGCCCCAAAGCCGCTGCACGTCGGCCAGACGGACAGCTTCACCAGCAAGAATTACGGCTTCCATATCTCGTAGTATCTCGGGGTTTAAGAGACGGGCGACTGACGGTGTCAAGTCGGCAATAGTCACGCCCATTGACTTGATGGTTGCATCAAGATTTGACTTGCGGTCCTCTTCAGATGGTATACAAAGACAACCGCCAACAAACAAGGTCGCCATGATATTATGCACAGCTATGTCAAAGCTGTAGCTAGCAAAGTCGAACACCCGTGACTGGGCGTGGAACCCTAGCTTTTCGGCCTGATGATGGCAGGCCGTAAGGAAGCTGGCGTGTGTCACCACAACACCCTTCGGCTCTCCAGTGCTGCCAGAAGTGAAGCAGACGTACATAGGTGAAGTTGGAATTGAGTTTAAAGGTCTGGCTCCCTCGACAGGCCATTTGTGTTGAGAATCAGCTCCGACTCTTACAACACGAACACCTGGTAGGAGAATGTTATCGCTAGAGGAACAGATCAAAGTAGCGTGACACTGTTGAATCATTGAATGGAGTCGACTTTTAGGCTGGCTCATATCCATCAATGCAAAAGCACCACCGGCCTTGAGCACGCCTAGCATTGCCACGACAGTCCACTTGCTCTTCTCAAAGCACAAAGGTACAATCGTCTGGGAGGCGACTCCGAGACTGGTAAGGTAATGTGCCAGCCGCGAGGAAGCATTCTCCAAGTCCTCGTACGTAAAGTCGCCATCCCAAGCATGGATAGCTATCTTCTCTGGGTGAGTAGTTGCGTGGGTCGAGAAGATCCGATGAATAGTGTCTTGGATTTCATCAGGAATATTGCCGCTACAATCCCAAAGTTGTTCAAGTTCGGTATCCGTGAGTTGTTTTGGGCCATGAATACCATCATCCTCATCGCCTGTCGTCAGAAGGTTATCCATAGCTTGTGATTCTATGTCTTTTCCTGATAAATCGGTGTTTTTGATGTTTCTGTATTTATGTGATACACAGTGCTGTGTAAGTGTTAGTTCTGGTCATTCACAACAACATCGTAATCAGGTTCCCCTCTCCTCCAGACAAGACCATGCAGCATGATATCGCTCACATGCCAGTCCTATGGATCTATCGGCTGATTGAGGCGTCTGAACGGCATCTTCAGGCGGTCGCCTATGCAGCACTGAAAGACTATCTATGCTGTGTCACTGTGATAAGACATGGTGGCAAATCACATTCATAGCCTCAACCCTCGTCTCCCAAAACAGAAACGTGTTGCTCATATCATTGGTCCACTTACGTGACTGACTTCCACAGGTACGAATCATCACCCCAATTTAGCAAAGCTGCTGTTGAAGTTAAGATACTTGAACGAAGTGAGTGGAATCACAATGAGTGTACTAAGTCTTGCGCTAGTGAAACGCTCCCAGGCCATTGGATAATAAGGACCTACAAGGTCCTGCTTAAAAGCAACTGAATCTATCACATACCACACGTGCCGAAGTACCTCTTCTTCTGTTCAGCCAAGCAAACAGCTTGCATACGCCTATGGAAACAACGGCATAATACATGCATCAATAGTTTGTCGGATAAGGCAGCTGGATCCAGATCGACAGATTATCACAGCATGTATGGTATCGATAGTTTCCCACCACGAACCACCCCCTAGAAGCTAGGTACCTAGACGAGGTTGTAGAGTTGATGGTATTTACTACAGCTTGGAAGATATCAATAATCCTAATTTCTCTTCCTACTTACTTGGCTTATAAGCATTCCAGATATGGCCTAAGTTGAGGCAAAGTTGGACTATTTGCCAGAGTTGATAGGGTAAAAGCTGTAACAATTAAGGCCAGGAAGACTTATAAGATGCACGTTGCCGAACCTATCAATGCTCTCTTCCACACTATCCAATCTAGGACAAGACCTGCGACTAGTGGTGACGGATCGGGTCGCTTCCCGTTGTGGCGTCAGCTGAGCATCCTAAACGGAACGTTAGTCAAAAGCTACAGCCACTAGTTTCAAGACATTGCTACTCTGGAAGTCTGTAGAAGGCTGAAATCGTCCATCTGCAGCAGACTATCGATCTTTTTGGATTCTGGACTTTGATCACGTATTTATCAGGGTCTTTGTGTCATTCGTGTAAATCGCTATCAAAACGATATGACAGCTGGGCCATGCTTTTACACAGTTTCTGTGGCCTTTCAAATCGACCACAATGCCCGCTCTGGCTTGCATTGTGATGGTGCTGATTGCGGCAAGCTGAAAGATAATGCATGCCAACGGTTGTCAGGGAGCCAATTAACTATCTGAGGTAGTAAAACTCCGTCCAGGAGTCTCGGCCTGATACCCCCCCCCACCAAGTACAAGATCAGAATTGCCATGTATATAAGGGATCCATATGATCTTCGTTGGAAGCCATCCCAATCAACATTTAATTATCGTTCCCATTCCCTTCCTAACTCAAAGTTTCCTGTTTACTGAAGCTTCTAAAATATTTCTTTCCAAGATTGATCTTCTAGATTGGAGGAACTTGTATCATACACTCTACTATCCACAACTATCCGGCGAGATGAGTTCCGCACTACTTACAGTATGGCGGTCGGTTATGACCAAACTCAAGACAATCAGCCTGGACCCTCTCTTTGCATTGCCAAATACAGTCCCTCATACAGATAAGGTCGTGTACCTACTGCCAGCATGGCATCGAGTTGATTCCAATTGTCAAGACGCCCTCGGCACCAATGGAAGACACTGGTGGGAACGTCAAGGCTACGCTCTAGCAATTCTTCTCCATGAATCCTCCTATTCGTACTCAGACCAAGTCAAAGTCCTGGACTTCTTTGCAAGATCAATTGCACCATGGTTGGGTCCTGTCGATGAGCGGGGTGTGGAGCGATGGAAGTCCTTCATGACAGATGATCACAATCCCCTCGAGTTCAGCTGGGACTGGAGCACAGCGCGTAAACCACCGACGATTCGCCTGTCGTTCGAGCCAGTTGGAGAGCATGCAGGGACGTCTCAGGATCCGTATAACCAGTTTGGGTCGAGCGATTTCCTCAAAACTCTGCTGAGTAACTCCCCTGGGCGTAACATGGAATGGTTCCAGCACTTCGATACCTTCTTCAACAATGGTGTCGAAGTTCCCACCGGCATGGGCCATGCATCCAAGATATTCTGGGCATTCAACCTGGACGCCAATGATCTTGCAGGCAAGATCTACTTTACACCACGCTACAAAGCAGTCGCTGAAGGTAAAACCAATTTCCAGATAATCTCGGAAGCGATTGAAGCTGCTCCCACCAGCTCGTCTGAGAACCTATCTGCTCTATACATGTTCCAGGACTATGTTCGCGAGCAGAAAAAGTCACCACTGGAGGTGGAGGCATTGGCGATCGACCTAGTCAATCCCTCACAGTCCAGGCTCAAGATTTACTTTCGATCTCGTCAGACTAGCTTCCAATCTGTCCGCGACATTATGACGCTCGACGGTCGACTGATCAACCAAAAAACTGGGAAACATGCCGAGAAGGGGCTTGATAACTTGCGTCGTCTGTGGGACAGTATCTTTGACCAGCAAGGGGTTCCGGATGAGACACCTCTCCCTATGTCCGGTCACCAAACAGCTGGTATTCTGTACTACGTCGATTTCCACCTTGGGAGCCAGATGCCCAAGGTCAAGATATACTTGCCTGTCAGGCACTACGCGCAAAGCGACTGGAAGATCATGGAAGCAGTAAGTTCTTACATGTCTTCTACACTGGAAGACCTCCACGGTGCGGCATACCTTGACGAGAATCATGCGCCATTAGCGTTCTGTGAGGCCATGTCAGATATCTTGTAAGTTACCCCGTATTAGCCTGTGCACTTAGACTTGTAAGGAACACACTGAACTGACTTTGAGAAGCGGCGAAGAGACCCTCCGTTCCGGCGTCGGAAAACAAACCTATGTATCCTGTTCCTTCCAGCTTGGTGGCATATTGCGTGTTACCTCCTACATTAACCCGAGAATAAGCAATGCATTTAATGTATAAGGCTGGATTCTGTATGTCTTGGAAGTGGTAAGTCTTTGTCTTTCATGAGTAGAGTGACCTTTGAGTGCTCCATTGATGAACATTGATTGGCCCGGGGAAGGACGCGGGCAGGTCTATGTTCTCTGTCCTACGGCTGTATCCGCCTCGACTTCTGCTTCGACTCGACGAAATGACGAGCATGCTTCTAGGGTAGTTGCAGCGTTTAAACCGATTATTGATCATGGTATTCACAGGCCATGGTCGCGAGGACCGGTGCGAAACGGGGGGATACCCTTGATTGACACCGACGAGCATAGAGATGTAAGGTAAGTTCGCGGTTTATACAATGTTTTCAAGCAACACCTAGCTTATAGAAAGCTTTTAACACATAGACTCCGCTCTGTCAAGCGACCAAGGATAAGACGCCCTCTAGGTTAGTCGTATCGACTCTGATGGAAGTTTTGGGCTCCAATTGCGAGGGCAGCAGTCGCAGGTAAAAGGTAGACTATACCCAAGCAAAATGAAAAGCTTGATGATATCGCCTCTGAGCTATGATCTTATGTCAAAGTTTCGCAGTTTATTGAGATTGTAGGGAGATAGATTTAATACTCAAGGGTCAGCTGGTGTTTTTTGTTGGATGTCTTGGCTGCAGGAACATAGTCGTCTAGGGTAGTCAGTTCCATATACCAGATATCGCAACAGGCCTCGTAAAACAGCACACTTTTAGGAGAGACATAAGAGCATCACTTTATCAGATCCTATAAGGAGAGAGCTTAATTATTTGGAGAGCAGCTAAAGAGGAGAAATAATACAAGTTGTCTTGGACGCATACCAAGTTAGAAAGCCATAATGACTCTTGGTTTGTTCTTCAGTTCCGCCTTCAACACATAGACATTTCAACATCCGCTATATATAGGACCAAAAAGCGAACAAAACTGCAAAAAATAACATACAACACTGGGGATTCGCTGGTCGTCACCGACCCAACTACTAATCCAGCGCTTCGCAGCTTGACTATGGGAGAGCGGACGGGATCCCGTATTTATCTGCGAGCTATGGTCGTATGTGACATCTTTGGAGGGATTTGAGTAAATAAAGGGATGAATTCGTGGCTTCAGGGCCGTTGGTTTCGTGTTCGTTGTTGGTTGCTAACTTGGCTGTAGTAATGTGGTTGTTCAGACTGGGCTTGCTGGGGCACACCAGAGACTGGAACCTAAGCTATGGCTCTGCGTACCAGAAGAATAAATCGTATTGAAAGCAATGGCTGTAGCATTGAATCGATAAAGGAAAGTTGTAGGATGGTGGATTTTGGGATCACGACCTGAGCTGGTATACAGAACGCTTCTCGGTTCTATAAACACGGAGTTAGGGAGTAGACTTGACCTGCATTTATACCGCTTATATAGCTCCCAGTTAGTAGAAGATTTTATCATTTTACATATCGAGCCAGATTTTCTGTGAAGATACCACGGAATACCAACCGAGGTTATAAAAGTACTCTTGAATATAAGCACTCATCGACCTCTCTAAAGCTCTAGTGAAATCTGCAAGATTTTAATTACTTGAGACTGACCTTGAAGTCCAAGTGTAGTATTAACAAAGTATCTATGATGTGATATCATCTCTTTGTGGCTCATAGATGATATAGGTCACATCTTGAATCTGGAACAATGAAACTTGTCAGAATCTGGTTGATAGAAGCATTTACGTGATTTCCTATGCCTATTTGTTGATCTCCCTCCGTTTCCTAAAATGGGTAGCATTGATATCCTCGGAGAACGATAATGTGATGATATCCCTTCCTTCAGGCGCAATAAATAATGCTGACCCCCATACTGCTGAGGTCCACACTTTATGGTCTATAGTATGAAGGCTAGAGGTGGAGCGACACTCTGGAGGTAACCACATCACCCTCTCCCCCCTATAAGTTACCCATGTCTGGTTTCGGGCAAGGCCGAATCCTTCAAAACAAAGTGACACAGTCTCGCCTCGTGGTGTCGAAAGGTCCCATGATGGAACATCGAGGTGGAGAACTCCACAATCTGTTTGGACTGTGAAGTCACTCCCGGGATTTCGAAGCAGTTGGTAAACCGGCCCTCCTAGGTCGACTGAGCGTATGAACCGAATCGATTCCACATCTGTGACGTCCCAGACATCAAGTCCGATACCAGCACTAGTAATCAAATACTCCGATGCCTCGGAGAGAATGGTCTCAATTGAGGATATCCCGTCGTGTTGCCCTTGTATAGTCTTGTGATGTCGGCCGCTCACATCCGACAGCATAATGTTCCCATCATGAAAGCCAGTCACTAAGTGAAAACCATCTCTGAGAAACTTGATCGAGCGTGCAGACCAATTTTCAAGATTAACATCGTCATATCTGAGTGTTGAGGCGCGTTTGTACTCTACTAAATCCCATATCTGAAGCTCGTATGCCGTACCTAAAGCAAGTAGATCACCCGTTGCTGAGAAGGCTGAAACTGCCCTTTGTGGCCTTGCTACCCTGGATGTGTGAAAAACGACAAAGTCGAAGATCTGGCTCTCGGAATGATGCCAGATTTTCATCCTGTCTGAACGGCAAATGACGGCAAGCTTCAGTCCATCCAAGGAGAAGACAGGCTTGGATCTAACATCAACAACCGGAAGGAGATCTGAGCGTTCAGCAAGGGCATAGTTTAAATAAACTTGAATGCTTTGACCGTTGTTTTCATATATCGTAAGCGAGCCATCCTTGCCGGCAGCGCAGAATAGTTTGCCATCAGGTGAGCACGCAACATGGTGGTTCGTCCTTTTAATTGAATCATAAAAGTTGGAATGGGTATTGGCAGTTAGGAGGTCCCATATCTTTACACTATAATCCGTAGATGCCGATGCAAGTCGGCGGTTGTCGGGGGAGAAGGATAAGTCCAAAATGTTATCCGTATGGCCATTGAGTGTTGCAAGATGAGTCCCGGACCCTGTGTCCCAGATCCTTATGTTGAAATACTTGGTACAACTTGATGCCAACAGCTGCCCATCCCTAGAAAAGGAGACGCATCCCTTGTCTTGACCGCAGTCAATGGTAACGCAAGATGCATCAGCAGCCACAGACCAGACCTTGATAATACCATTTTGGTAGTAATCGAGTGCAACCTTCTTGCCATCTTCTGATAAAAGAGAACTGCGCAGTTTAAATGTTTCATCTTTTTCAGGCCCAAAGGCGAGGAGGCAAATGCCACTTTGGACCTCCCATAATCGAATGTAATTGCCGTTAGGGCCTGAACAAAGCAATACTGAACCGTCAGAAGAAATTCTCATCATTCCTCTATGTTCATCTGCTTTGAACGTGCGTAGTTCCTTTCCGTCCATATTTCTGAGATAAATAATATTCTTTGACCTTGACAAAAACGTGGTATCGGTGAGGAACGTTATGTCTTTTTGGGGCTCATTGAAATGTATGAATTTTGGCCAAAACGCTTGACTTGAATCGTCTCCTTTTGTCAAGTCCCAGACTTTGAGAAATGATCTTCCCAAACCTGTGGCGACGAGAAACTGCCCCGTCTTCGACAGTGAGATCTCGAGGGATCCGTAGTCTTCGACTTGTTTGCCGAATTCAAATTTTCTCAAAACACCAGTCGTGGAGTCCCAGACGTAGATCAAATAAAGACTAGTATTTCGCATAAACCAAGCAATCTTTTGTCCATTTGGTGTAGCAACTATGGAGTCGATGGCAGCCTTTCGGACGCGGAGATGACGGATACGGGAACCAGTGTTCATGTCCCAGCAAGCAGCTCCGCTGGGGAAATCCGAAATAGAAGTAAGTCTGTCATTGCCGTCCCAGATTACTTGCTGAGTAAATTGTCCTGGATGTTCCAAAATCATGTCATAATCGTTCCATGACTTGTCGATGCCAGATACGTTAGTGATCCACGCAGGTGCGTTCTGACTTTTCTTGATTAAACTAGAACACGGAGCAAAGACGTGGGCTGATGTGTAAACCTGTAGAGGCGCTTCTTCGACGGCTGGTCGGAACTTGAGTATGAGACGACGAGCATCATTTATCCAAGCTTTCAGGCTGTCGTGGCCCTAGCTTCTGTCAGTCGTCTTGCTACCGATCAGGTCATCTTTTTAATTCTTACCGATGCCCAGCCCCTGAGCATGTTCAACTGCTTGATGCACTCCGGAACCTCCCCGAGCCAACCAAGAAGTTCCATCCAATGTAAGGAGTGGTCAATCAGAAACTTACAAACCACCTCTTGCACACTTTCTGTGCCTCTGCAGTCTGAGTCAACTAGGTGATGGACCCAATAAACACACGAGTATGCCAAGTGACTTGCAGGATCTGGTCCAGGGCGCTTAAGCTCGCTCTTCGTCCGCCCAGGATGACCGACTTCAAAAATGTCTTGTCTCAAGCCAGGTCTTCGATAATCAGACACACTGCTCCCATACATAATGGAGATCAACCGAGTAAATATATCATAATGAGCTTCGCTGAGGCTTTTTGGCACGACAGCAAATCCTAAATCGAAGGCAAACGTCCCGATGAAGTCCTTGGCGGATTGATGGATGAAGCGGACGATGTTGTCGGTAATGGTAACAAACAGACAAGACTGATGAACAATGTTCTTGAATTTCTCGAGATCCTTAATCTGTCGATACTCCTGATCCTCAATAAGATATTGAAGCTCGTGAATAGTCAGAGGACGGTAGGCAAAATAGATGAGTCTGAGCATGTCTCTCGAAAGAGCTTCATTCCTTCCCGTCTGGATTTGGTTCACCATCCTCTCGTAGATGCCATCGAGGCCATGCGGCATTGTCTCAATCGTCTTCATGATGAAGCTCGCCTCATCAGGGACCTCGGAATTGGCAAGTTCATTAGAGACCTCGAGCCACACCAGAGATACCCACAAGAAGGTCCCATCTGCCTTGGAAATGAGCTTGGCTTCGACCTCAGCTCTCTTTGAGTGGCCAAGGCCCCTGTTCTGCCAGAGCTGGTTGACTTGCGTGTGCACATAGCTTTCCACGGCATTCTTCACCTGCTCTTGCTCCTTCTCAAGTTCCAGGCGTAGAAATTGAGGCATTGACCCTAGCTGCAGTCTGATAGCAGATAAACTGTTTCGACTTGATATCACGTATTTTGCTGTGTTTTCACCGGCAGCCTCGGCAATCAATCCAAGGACAGTCGATTTCCCGCCACTCAAGGTGCACTCATCAAAGGCATCAATTAGGATAATCGTATCGCTGGCCAAAGGATCCCTCAACACTGACTTGAGTGTCTTAGAAAGAGCCTCGATGCCATCAGGGCCTTCAATTCCTAGGCCTTCCTTATTAGCTTCGACATGCTTCATAAGTGCCGGGATCTTATTAGTGATGTTGTAAATCAGACCCCGCAAGATTGCAGCCTCGTTGTTGAGATTGGCATCGTCTTGTTTGCAAAAGAAATAGGAAACACAGTGGCTATTTTGAAACCAGTCCACAATGGCGCATAGTAGCATTGTCTTCCCTTTTCCTGGGTCGCCACTAACCCACAGAATGCGGTGATCAGGGTTATTTCTCCAAGATTTGAACTGCGATGTGTGGAAGAACCAGGAGCAACAGTCGGGAAGCATGCCCCCTTTCTCTTTCAGGATTCTGCTTTTGGTGTCCTCTGGAATGCTTTTCCCAATGAGTTTGCGGCACTCGTCGTGACTGACGTTTTCTAGTTGATCCTGGCCAGCTTTTCTCGACGCTTCCAGTGATTTTAGTATGGAATCCAGCCGATCCAGTTGACCTTGGTTGGTGTATTGACGAAGATCATCCTCGAGTTCCTTTTGTGCAGCCTTGATAGAATTGACCAGGCTTTCCCAGTCATCGAATTTGAGAAAGTCGCGTAATGTTCCGACTACCCGATTTTGATGATACAGGCAAACTGACTTCATCAAGAATAGTAGTAGGGTTTCGTAAAGACTCGTGAACTTTTCGAAGACTCCATTTCTCAAATTTTGATTTGGGTTGTGCGGATTGCTCTCGCTGAGAGCACTTTGACACAAATCCCAATACCAGTCCATTCTCGAAACAACGTATTCAATGCCGTCACGCTGAGCGGCGGATTCGGTGACAGGGTTGGCTATTAACTTGGTAAATATCAGCAAGTATCCTTTATTTGTTCTGGGAAAACTTACCTCCAGGCTGAGGGTGACACAAGTCCATGCCAAGGTAGCCTCCGAAGATGGCTTGACAGCCGCAGTGATTACGTTCTTGAAAGCATTCAATACCTGAATTCCTTCATTGACTCTCCCTTTGACTTTGGCTTCCTTCTCAGTACGGTCGAGTGCAACCTGAACGGCTGTTCTCATCACACCCATCTCAGCTGGCTTCCTGTCTTCCTGGGTTGCGACGTGCTCGCCGTGCTCATCTGTGAGCTTTCTCACAATCTCTTCGTATCTGGTAACCCATTTCGTATTCGTTTCCGTTTCCTTGATCTTTGTGTACGCTTTTGACCAGAGTGACACTTGGGAGAGTTCTGGAGAGGTTGCCGAGGAGGTGACTAGTGAGACTTCAGACAATAGTTCAGATTTTGGGATGTTCACCTCAGTACCCTGACTGATTGGCGTATCGACAGTGCTCTGCGTGGCCTGGGCATTGCTGATATTCTGGGCACTCTGTTCACTTTCTGTATCCTCCTCGATCCGCTCTTGTGGCAAATTGGGAAGAGCGGGCCTCTTCTTCTTTCGAAAATGGAACTTCTTTAAGAAACCCATGGCCGGTTTAGCGATGTGTCAAGTAACCACCTTAATATGAAGTTAGGGCGTGATGAATAAAGGGAAAGAACTCAGTAGCGTAGGGAAATAAAGAAGGCTGTGGCTATGTTTGGCCTGGAGTTCAGCTTTCTGACATGCATGTTGGTGATACGTAATTATACCCGGTCACCTTATGCAAAGGAAGTCACAGCCATTGGTCACGGTCCAGGGTTGCTGAGACATTATGAGCAGCCAGCAGGAAATAGGCGCTTATCGAGTATAAAAACGCCAATGGGACAGCGACAACAAAGTTGAAGCCAAGCCGAATTTATATGATCTGAGGGTATACTTGTCGCGACTGTGTGTGGGTAACTCAAGGTCCCCCGCAAGGTGACATAAGACTTGAGACTGGCCTCTACTGAAATCTAGTAATCTGCTACCTGAGTACCTACTAGGTAGATGAAAATAATACAAAGGCATACCGGGAAGACTTACAGGCTAATATTTTTCAGGAAGCACCTCAAATTATATAAAACTTGAGGAGAAGTATATGGAGTTTGTATATCATATAAATATGATATACAAAGTATGGATACTAGTTAGTCTCTGACCTACCTGCCTGCCACCTCTCTAATTGTTAAGTTTTCTAATATCCCCTAGCTCGGGTTCTGTTAATATACCTCAAGCACTGCCATATATGTATCCTGAATGAAATACCATTACATACAGCCCACGCAATGCGATACAGATTGGAACGCTAAGCTGTAAAAGTTTAGGAATTTTATAGATAAATATATCGATGTTGAATTTAGTTTCGGTCAGAGATCTTCTAGATATTGATCCAGCATGTGTCATTCCTCACTCTTTTTCTTCCCCTTCCAATGCGTCCTAGCAATCTTCAACAACCCCCAGGCCAAAAGTCTATAAACAACCACACAAGCCGCCAAACACGCCACGTTAACAACAGGATCAACATCAAAGTGATACAACTCCAGCACCTCCTGCCCCGTCTCAATCGGACATCGTCCACTCTCAAGCCTCTGCTCCTGATTACACGTAAACTCGATCCCACGCAGTGAATACGGCGCCACAGCACGGGTGCCGTATCGGATCGGCGAGAGGTAGTTGAAGGCTTTGAAGAGCTGCGGCATGTCGATGGAGAGAATACCCGCCATTGTGTTGGCGAGCGCGAGGAAGACGCCCATTATGTTGACGGCGAATCCAGTGTGCCCGAAGAGCGTGTTGAACATGATGCCAAGCGATTCTCCGCAGGATACGATGCCGAAGCAGGAGAAGACGGAGACGAAGTACAGTGTTGCTGTTCGAGGGAGATCAACAGCAATAACACCGAGAATACCGAAGATCATGCAGCTTATAATCTCAAAGGGGACTTCAAGGATAGTGTACGAAGCGAGAAATGCGTGAACACTGTACACCCCATCATCATCCTCTCTGTAAAACACATCCCGCTCATTCGGATAGATGGCTGTATTCTGTAACATCCCCACAAAGTAAAACGCTCCGATTTCTTGAACGAAGCCCATACGGTTCTGGACCGAGTAGTAGTCGTTGTCGAAGGGTGCGAAGAACAGGGCGAGAACTAAAGCGAGACCAATGACTTGCATGAGACGAGCGACGATGAGTTCTGGTTGGCGGTAGGTGTTTATGATGGCGCGGTGGAGGAGAAGGGGAAGGGCTGTTGTGATGGGAGCGCGTTTGCGGATGAGGGCTCCTAGTTCGGCGGGGGAAGAAAGGTTGGCTTTGCTGAAGGATCGTCGTTGGGTTGGTGAGGGAGGAAGTGTCGTGCCCTCTCGAGGAGTATCGACTTGCTCGGGTGTATCTTTGTGGGTTTCATCCTCTTCTTGAATTCCAGCTAGTTTCTCGTTCTTGGTCGAAGAGCTCTCCCCCTTCCAATGATCGACCAGATTCTGAACTCGTTTTCTAGACTCCAACTCTCTTCCTTCTTGCTGAAGATCAATCGTGATCATATCAAGCGCAAAATCCGCTGGGTTGGTATGTTCTGGACACTCATAGCCATGACGCGCGAGATATCCAAGCATATCCTTTCCAGGACCCGAGTAGACCTGTGAGCCACCACGTGCGAGAAGCAACACATTTCCAAATTCTCTAAACAACTCGGATCGAGCCTGATGGATCGTAAGAATCAGAGTTCGGCCTTCATTAGCAAGACCCTGGAGCACTTCCATGATAGAATTGGCGGTAAAAGCGTCTAGTCCTGATGTCGGTTCGTCGAGGAGAAGAATTCGAGGATCAGTCAGTACCTGTACTGCAATAGACACACGACGTTTCTCTCCTCCAGAAATACCCTTGACAAGTTCGCCGCCGATGAGATTATCAGCACAATCCTTCAAACCCATCTTGAGGAGTACATCTTCTGCGCGACGGTTCTTTTCTTCTTTGCTCATGAACGATGGGAGACGGAGTCCAGCTGCGAAGCGAAGGGTCTCGCGGACTGTAAGAGACGGCAACAATGCATCGTCATCCTGACAGACGTATGAGCATACTGACCGAATGACTGAATCTGAAGGAACAGCTCCATTGAAGGTGAGTTTTCCAGCTGGTCGATATTTTGTTCCCATAGAATTGCGCAGTCGAAGGGCCATAGAGTTGAGGAGTGATGTCTTTCCACTTCCTGAAGGACCCATGATGACATTCAATACACCAGCGTTGAACGTCGCAGTAACTGGGTTCAGAATCGTTTTCGTAGGCAGTTTCTTTCCAAGCTGGGTTCTCTTGTCCAAAGCCAGTGAGAATTGGTTGAGTTCCAAGTCAATTGCACGAACATCAGCGACGGAACGCGCAGTCATCTTCTCCTTTCCAGCCGAAAGATCGGTATCCGAAACATGAGCGCGAGCGATCGTCATTTCTACTTTGAGAATATGTAGCCCGATAACTGATAGCACGACGAAAAACACAACGAAGGCAAGGCATACGAGGATAGGTTTTGCAACCCAATCTTTCGGAAACCCAAGAGATGCCATAACATATGAGCCTGTGTACTGTTTACATCTCGGGTCAGATTCTCCACCGGAGAGAGGGCAGTCGTAGAAGTTTCCTTCGAACTCGTTTCCACAATATGCACTGAAAATGTAGAACTGCTAATGTCAGTACCAATCACATCAAATAGGCGGGGGACCTTACCGTGTAAGTCAGCCACTTGAGCCATCGAACATAGACCGGAAGACTGTTGACATTGATGAACATGCCACAAGCCATACTCTGCAGAGTAAAAACCAGATTTGCAATCACACTCGCCCCAGCAAAGTGTCTAACCGTAGCAACACATGTCATGGCACAAGTAACGGCGATGTACTGGTTTAATAAAGTGATGGCAAAAAAGGTAAAGAAGCGTTCCACGTCGCGATCAAAACCAGCCATGAAGTAGAAGATGACAGAGAACAAAAAGGGCGCTGCGACGTCTTCAGTGACCATACGGGCGATTCGTCGTGAGAGAACAAATGGAAGAGCATCGACGCATCCTTCCGAGTTTTCGCGGTCAAATGTTGGAATATCGAATGTCATGCGGTAAACTTCGAAGATGAGGATGAGATAGCCCTGCAGACCAGCAGCTGTGTATAGACCACCCTGTCGAGATCGAATACCGGCTTGGTCGCGACCAAGGTCGAAGAACAAGTATCCGCAGACAAGACCCATGAATATGGCCTCAGTGAGAGTAGCAGCCATACCGAGTGGGTCCCGATAAGTCACTTTGAGAGTGCGGTCGGTAAGAACGGTGAGTTGTCGTACAAAACCTGCATGTTCTTCTGCCCTTTTATCCTTCTTTTTCTTTCCGTCGCCACTATCAACAGTGTTATCAAGGGCTGGGTATCGCTTCAATGTCTCTTGGTTCCAAGCACTCTTCAATCGCTCAACCTTGGAAGTCGTTTCCTGTTCTAACTCGGGCGTTCGATTATCAACAGCTGCAATATCGATGATGAACTCAGCAGGGTTAACGAAAGGCGGCAATTGAAAGCCCAATTCTCCAAACCAGGGAACAGCATCCTTGATCGCCCCTGAGAACACAGGGCTACCTTTTGTTAGAACAATAAGATTGTCGAAAAGGTCCCAGATCTCAGAGCGCGGCTGATGAATGGTCGTGATAATCGTGCGTCCCTTCTGTGCAAGTGTCTTGAGTGTTCGTACAAGCTGATAAGCACTCGTCGCATCAAGACCGGTAGTCGGTTCGTCGAGGAAGAGGACCGATGGGTTTGCTAGTAGTTGCACACCTATGCTAGTACGTCGCTTCTCGCCACCTGAACACCCATGGTGCTGAGAGTTTCCGATGCGTGTGTCAGCACATTCCTTCAGGCCAAGTTCAAGAATGACTTCCTCGACGACTCTATGGCGTTCTTGGGCAGTGGTTGATGGCGGGAGTCGCAAGTCGGCTGAGTATCTAAGTGTTTCTCTAACGGTGAGAGTCGGGAGCAGAATATCTTGCTGCATAACATAGGCATGTCGAACATTATGTACTCCAACTTTACCATTGAAAGTGGCGATTCCTTGTTGACTTAGTCGCGAACTCAAGACTCTTTCTGCGACAGTGTTAAGCAACGTTGTCTTTCCCGAGCCACTGCCTCCAATGATAGCCGTCAATGTTCCTGGCTGAAGATCGGCGTTTACTGAGTTAAGTAACGGCTTCATCATTGGCGCGGTGCTGAACTTTGACGAGAACAAATCTCCATAGGTCGAAGGCGCTAGCCATGATGGCGCCGTGTCAACAGACACCGCCAAGTTGTGAAGTTGAACATGAACAGCCTGTACATCGTCGAGGGAAAGATGACCTCCAGATATCGACAGTCGCGGAACATCGCTGTGTTGAGTACGGGGATCAATCGAGATATCCGGTGAGCTCGTTCTGTCCATCTTCTCAATGTCAATCTGTTGTGGCATGGCTGCGGTTCTTTGTGGGTGTAAGTAAGCACGGCCGACAGCGAATGTATGTTATCTGTTGGCCCAAGCCCGGGACATTATGGCTTTTGAGGTTGTTGCTTATTATCCAGATATCAGGCTGTGCGTGGAATTATCTATGACGCCGGGAATAGATATAGCCAGTGAGAAAGAACAAGAAGCGAAATCTGACAGACCTTCAACGAAGCGAAGGAGCCAAGTACATTAAAAGTCGGCCGCTCATAAGATGGGTCCAGAAAAGGAAATTCATCTCTATGTATCCGTAGTAGGAGCCCACGGCTAATACCCGATAGTGGACTCTGATTCGCCCCCATGGCATCGAAGTGAGGTGAGGTTTTCAATATGGTGGAGATGCAAGTGGGAAGCGAGGTTGCGGGGGCATGGGCCATGGGCCATGGGCATGGCTGGCACTGGCAGCTGCAGGTAGCCTGTAGGCATGGGGATCGATGGGTCTAGGCCAAGCGAGTAAGTCAAGAATTGATCCAGAAAGAGAAGTGTTCGGGGCGTGATTAGTGGAAATGGTGTTGGTGGAGGAACCTAGAGGGTGCCCGGCTGCTGACGTGGAGAGGTTGACATTTCGGAGCTGGGCCATTCCGGGCAAGGGTCGTAGACAAAGAGGGAGGTGAAGAACAGAAGAATAGCCAATCTCTAACTAAGTCTGTTGCAACAAAGTAAGCTCACTGTTTTACTCTAAATGGAGTAATAATGAGTGCAATGGATCAGCAGTACTACTACATTATACTACTATATACTCTATAAACACAACCTGACTCCAATACCTCCTTTTCTTTTTATCGCATCTCCAGGGTCTTTACGGTAAGTGATGTTCACTTACACCGTCACCTCGCTTATCAAGCCCAAACCTTGGAATGCTCGCTAACATGCCCCAAAGAAAACTTGTCTTGCACTTGGCGTCCACATCGGTTGCGAAACGATGCAACCGTCTTTCGCTTAGGCCGAGGCAGTTGAGATTTGGAGCTTAAGCGAGCTCTGTATGTAGTAACCGTCTTTACGAGGCAGGGTTTATTTCGTATTGCATGATCATGCGGGAAACTTTATCCGATCATTCTCCGTTCTTTACTTTGAACAGACTCAATCAATATTATCAACTTTAAGAAAAGGAATTGGCCAAGTTCATAGAGAATGGTTTCACAGTCTTGTCTGCTAATGCCTCACACCAAGTATCAAGATGCATTACCTACTCAGCTACTGCACATTCCCCTCAACCCCCACAATTTCTCCAAATCATCTCTCGTCGTGCTACACATTCTTTCTCCCAAGACATGGACATCTCACATCACATGCACATCAGAGACATCCAATGACGCCACCATCTCATCAACCTCATCTCATTACTCGCGCTGTATCTATAGAGCATAATACAAGACAAATTTCTATCCTCCCACCCAAAACGCCGTAATATGTTGCTTAATCTAATCATCAATCATTTCACATCATCACTCAAGCAGTTCGCTTCTCAGTGATGGACTCGCCCAGAGGCTTGCTGACCACAAATCCAGAGTTAGGCGCCCCAAGCTCAAATACTTTGCTACCGCGCAGCCAAGTCTCCTTGACGCGACCGGTGAATTGATGGCCTTCCCATGGAGAGCATCTGTTCTTCCATCGCATGTCGCCCTGTGAAAACGTCCACTCGTCCGCATCGTCGAACACGCAAATGTCAGCGTCCATGCCGACTCTGATGGCGCCCTTGCGATGAGATAGACCGACTTGTGCGGCTGTGGCTTGACAGCAGAGACGCACGATGTCGGTGATGCTGGGTGTCTGGGAGAACTCGCCGCGCTTCTTGGCTGCTGTGTGGAGAATGGGGAGACCGAGACCAACAGATGAGATACCACCCCAGGCAGCGAAGAAATCACCGCGCGCCTTTTCCTCAACTGGATCTTGGACCTCAGACCGGGTCATGACGATACCCGAGTCGTTGTGTGGAATGTTAGGTCGCGCGGTGTCGAGATGCTGAGGGAGGAGCTTGAGTTGGGGTGTGCAAGGTGAGTGATCCGATACAACAGTTCTGATGCATGAATCCTCGGCTACGAGCTCGTCCCAAAGACCATCACGGTTCTTTCCCTCTCGAATAGGTGGGCAGCACTTGTGTCGAGTATCACCCTTCTCAATTTCCTCGGCAGTCAGACCAAGGTAGTGGAAGCAGGTCTCAGCTGTGATGTTGATGCCTGACTTGCGAGCAGCCTTGAGGAGAGGAATACACTGCGTAGCTGAAAGGTGAACGATGTGAAGGTGCAGCGATGGTGCAAGGTGTGCTTGGCTGAGAATCTCCTCAATGGCATATGTTTCGAAAGCAGGGGGTCGAGACTCAAGGAATGTTTTGTATGCGGTGAGTTCGCCCGTAGGAGCGAGGGGGGCGTCTGAAGCCTGGACTGTATCACCGACGGATTGGGTGATAGGAGGGATCATCTCGGCATGGAACATGAGAGTGGTTGGGCTGTCCTTGAGGGTTTCCATGGCCAGGGCGATATCCTTTGAAGAGACAGCAGGAAACTCGTCAACCTGATGGATGTCAGCTTACTATTTGTATTAAAACGCAGGATCAACTTACACCAGACTCGATCAAGAATCCCTTAAATCCTCGAACACCAGCTTCAACGAGGGGCTTCAGCTCATCAGCGTTACCGGGGATGACACCACCATAGAAACCAACATCAACCCAGCATTGACCCCGACTCGCTCGAAGCTTCTCCTCGAAACCATTGAGAGTCGTGGTAGGAGGGATAGCATTAAGCGGCATGTCAACCACAGTGGTAACACCACCACTCGCAGCAGCACGAGTTCCAGTCCAGAAGCCCTCCCACTCAGTACGGCCAGGCTCGTTCAAGTGAACATGAGCGTCGACAAGACCAGGCAGGAGAAGCTTGGGTGTGTGGTCGACATAGTCTGTGCCGGCAGGGAAACTGGATGAGGGGAGGACTTCGGGGATGACTGAGATGATCTTTCCGGTGACGGGGCTGACGACAATAGAAGCGGGAGTTATGACGAGGGAATCATCCGGAAGAGTAACAACAACTCGAGAAGATACGAGGACAGAGAGAGGACCCTCAGGGTATTGTATAGTCTTTGAAGTTGTCATGATGGGCAATAACAGCTGAACAGGGCAAGAATAAAGAGAAGGAAAAGAAAGAAAGAAAGAAACAAGACCAAGAGATCAAACAAAAGCCACAGCTTCCAAAATCCGGGGAACCCTTGTTCTATCCTCTTTCGTTTACTGTCCCGAGGCTTTTCTTATCCCTTATCTCTACTGTCTAGAGGGGCAGCTGGGATTGGTGGGGTTGCGGGCCAGAGATAAGAAGCCGTAGATCGATGGTCAGACGGAGAGCAGCGACTGATAAGAGAAGAAGCTCGATCGATCAAGTGTTCGGAGAATTTCTTATCAGAGACAGAAAAACGATTGGTTTATTTTTTTTAGTGAGCGTTGAAGAGAGAGAGAGGGAAGAAACGCCACCCCGGAATTTGGGAATGGCCTCTTCTTATCACCAGTCCTCGGCTCGGTATTTCGCGGGGGCAAACATAACAGCCGTATCGATTATTCGATCAAAACACCAGTCTTCCAATCACTCTGTTCCTGATCTCTTACTCGGGTTGTCTCCACTTACAACAAAGCGAAGCCTAGCTAGCTTATCGAAGAAGAAAAAATCTGGAATTCAGGGTCCATCGGACACAGCCGGTGTCCGCCTGACCAATCAGAGGCTGAAACGACTTCGCCGATGGCGGTGGTGGGTGATTGAATCGAGTAACTATCGAGTAATGCTATTGCTGTGGTTGGCGTGAACATACCTTGCAACGACGCCGTTTGGACATACATTTGTGTGGAAATGAAACGCTCGGATGAATACGTTACTTTATGGCTTGCATCTGAGGCTATTCGGGGCCGACGAAAGCGGTATCCGAGACGCCTCGTGAGGAGGATCTATTGCTAGGGCCGTCAGCAGACATATTCTAGATCTAGTAGGTGTTTTGTGGTTCTCGTGTTGATGGCGGATGACTGCGAGACACGTTTCTATCGAGTAATGCAATGCGTCGTCGTGGTGTTTTGAACCTAGTAGCCCCCGCGGAGGTGCAATTCCCTCTCATCACCCTTTCAGCTAGCTCTGTTTGAGGATTACTCGATCAAAACACCAACATAAGCATCATGCAAGTTTCCATACCGAGGTTAAGCGTCATCTATTGCTTGCCAACTCATCACGCCCTCCTACAACAACCCCAAACAGTCAGTCATATGCAGCGTAAAACATATCAGTACAGTAATAGTAAAAAAGCAGTACAGGTATAATCATACATGCATCACTTCCTGCCGTCTAGACCTCTTGGTTTTTGCTAAGACACGAAACAAAGCAAGCCTAAAAGCACAATCATACAGTACACCGCCTCCATCTTGCCAACTCCAACTGACCTGTGCATCATCTCCAATGTCTTTCCTTTCATTGCCATCTTGCTTTTCTCCTTGATCGTGAAATGTGATGTGATGTGATGTGATATTTGTACACGGCGGATGAACTTTTCTGATCATCCCGCCTTTTCCTCCATGTATTTTTTTTACTTCTGTCGCTTGAGCGACTTGTGCGCCATCTCAATCAATCCATCCTTGGCCTCGCTCTCGGGGAAATCCGCAATCGAGGCGATGGCTTTATCCACGTAGTCCTGCGCAAGAGCCCTCGTCTGCTCAATACCGTCGCTCTGAAGCACCAACTCACGTGCCTGTCGCGAGTTAGCATGGATCGTCTCCAACAGCCCCAAAACAATGTGATTCGTCAGGACAGAGAATAACGCAGCCAACTTACCCTTTGTACGTCACCCTCCTGCGCAAACTTGCGGCCAACGAGAGCTCCCAGTTCTGGCATCTGCTTCCAGGCAAATAGTAGTGGTGCCGTCGCAAGTCCCAACTCCAAATCTGCCCCCGCAGGCTTGCCCAGATCTGTTCCGCTCTGCGTATAATCCAAAAGGTCGTCCACCAGCTGGAAGGCCAGTCCCAGGTTTCGTCCGTACGAGTATGCTGCATCGACTGTCACTGCATCGGTGTTGCCCAGCAGAGCCGCAGCCCGGCAAGACTTGGAGATGAGAGATGCGGTCTTGAGGTAGGTCTTTTGAAGGTAGTAGGTGACTGTCTCCTCAGACCACTTAGGATTGCGCTCGTCCCTCTCTGTGTTCTTAAGTTGCATGAACTCGCCCTCGACGAGGTTAGCGATAACAGTAGCCAGCAGCTCGATAACCTCGGGGTTTCGAAGACGAGCCAGCGCAACAGATGCCCTGCCAAGCAAGAAATCACCTGCCAGGACAGCCATCTTGTTGCCGAACTCCAAATTTGCCGAAGGCGAGCCTCGTCGAGAGACAGAGTGATCGATAACGTCGTCGTGAAGCAGCGAGGCCGTGTGAATCAGCTCCGTAATTTCGGCAAGCCGTCGCTGGCTGGCAAGAATATCGGAGTTGGCGTCGGGAATTTCTTGTTCGCGGGATGAGAGAGGCTGAGCTGAAGGGTTTACATCGGCGAGGATCTGAGCTGGTGATATCGAAGTGTCGACGCCACGGGGAGTAACTGTAGGGGACGTAGGAGGAGTCTTGGGGCAGAGATATGTAGCTCTGCTCATGAGGAGGACGATCAGAGGCCGGACATGCTTGCCCTCAGCCTGGGTATAATATTTGGCAGCACGATCGAGCGACGGATGTCCAGAGCCAAGAAGCTTACGGATGTTTCCGGTGAGAAACTTCATCTCTTTGGCAACAGTCCTCAGAGGATCGACATGCATCGCATCCTTGGAAGCCTTCTTAACGACATTGCTCACGACGTTGGAAGCAACCTGGACAGCAGCACCCCACGCTGAGTCTCTTCGCTGGCTAGTATGCAACGAGGCGCTGTGTATCCTCGACGGACCTTGGCGGATGGTCAATTGCCTACACAGAGCGCACGCAGGAGCGGCAGCCATGTTTGTCCTCGTCCACATCGCCTGTCTGTTCATGGTGCCTCGCACCACCGAGGCCCCCGGACGGAGCATCGTTCAGGCGATTATATGGAACGAGGAAAAGTGGAGGGCGGTGAAGAAGACGAGTGTTATAACGACATTCGCCAATTATATAGGTAGAGGTCGTCAATCGGGCGGTAGTCGAGATCGTAATGGCGAGGGATATTTGTCGAGATGGATTTTTGGCCTTTGGTGGTCGATTGATCCGATTCTCTAAACTTTTCCAGCTCTAGCTGTGTTCTGCTAAGCCGGGGGGGTTTGCGGGTCCGTCCGGCGAGCACCTGATGGCAGCCCGTAGTCTATGATGCTCTGATTGGTCACGTAAGCTATGGGGCCGTTGAGCTTGGGTGTCAGCGGATGAATGTTGCGTACCGAATCTGAGGAACTGGCCTGGAAATAGATGCCTGTTGACAAGCTTTGGCCTTGAATGCAACTGTTTCAATTAAACATCAAGGACAGTTCACTACAGATTATGGACGATTAATCGCGACACTAACCATCGAAACCACCTTCTACCATACTGAAATCACAAAACATTATGGTGTTACTCACAATGACGCCCTCCATCGTGGAGGCGTTGTCTGCTATCGAACCTCTAGAAACACCACAAATCGAAGAGCATCACGAAGCAGAACAAGAACCATCACAATCTACTAAAGAACCTTCCTTGGATGAACCTCGAATCGGCAACCCTATATCACACGGCCAAATAGTCGACCTGTGGAGGCGAATGAAAGCTCAAGGCAACACAAACTACACTCTCGAACAACTCCTTCGCGGCGCATCCGTCTACATCCCCCCTCCACCTCCCAAACCTGAACCTGTAAGCCACCCTCAGAAGCTTCTCTTCCCAGGCTAACAATCGCCAGTCCCCCGAATACAAGGCCCTCATGGCCCGTCTCCGCCGCGAAGAAGAAGCCCGCACCTACGAACGAATGATAAACCCTCCCCCTCAACGCGAAACCTTCAAAGACCATTTCCCCCACAGCGCCGCCTCCTTCGCCGCAGCGAACCGTCCAACATCAGCAGCAGACCTCGGCGACGACGACATGGCAATGGAAGAAGTGCACAAGCAAGTGACGCTGATCATCAACTTTCTCGTCAGCATTGCCGGCGTCGCGGGGACGTTGTGGGTTACGGCGCGGTGGTGGAGTCTGCCTTCGCGGTTGTTCTTGACGATGGGCGGGAGTATACTCGTTGCTATTGCGGAGGTGGTGGTTTATAATGCGTATATGTGGAAGATGGAGGAGGGGAGGAAGAAGCATGGGAAGGTGAAGGAGGTGAGGGAGGTTGTTGAGAGTTGGGTTCTGGGGAAGGATGAAGATAAGAAGACGGTTTTGATCAAAGAGAAGGACAAACTAGAAGGGGATGGGGTTAGAAAACGAAAGATGGAGCCAAAGGTTGAGACGTGAGGTATCACGACCAGTACTAAATAACATCACAATGAATATACAAGAGCATGATCGTCACCTTCAACGTCCGCCCCGACATTTGTTTTTGATTGAATTCGTTAAAATTCAATATCAATTAACCAATTAGAAATGGTTCCTCGTGATCATGATCACCAATTAATCATAGGTACCTACTTAATACAGACGAGGCATGATGGTGATATCATGGTTCAGGGCATGTGACTCCGCGCCAGACGCGTCTAAACGCGTCTTCCCCAGCCAGTGGGGCATAGCATTAATTGTTTTCTCTATCCGTACTCGACAGGCTTCATTTCGAGATCAACACTGCATGTTCAACTACTTTCATTCGCTCCTTCTTTCTCTTCCTCTTGTTTGCCTAATTAATATATATATTTTTTTTCCTGTTTCGCGCGATACCAACTTACACAATCGCTCCCTCGAGTTCACATATATTACCTTACGCGACAACACCAGCTCAGTTTCTTCTAGTTAAACATGATAGCTGATTGAATCGCAAAATCCCCCCCAAAATGTACATTTCCCAACATTGCTCTATTTTTTTGCGCATACTGACTGTAGTAGGTCTGAAACTCCCGCGCCGTCGGTGTCACGATCACGCGCCAAACCATTGCGAACATACGGCAAACGAAGCATTCGAGATGACTCCCTGAAAGAACCAAATACAAAGAAGCGACGTATATCAGCTGAAGCAAAATCTTCCGAGCCATCGTCATCCAAAAATACAGATAAAGCAGCACAATCTCTTCCCGGTCATGTCGCAGAAGCGTCCAAAAACACGCCCGAGCCGACAGCAACAGACAAACCCACCACCAATCTTATCAAGAAAGGCTCCATCTTGAGCTTTTTCAAGCCGTTACCCCCATCATCTACGGTCGCATCCAGTCCCAAAAGCGACGAAGCACAACCCGAAGCGACACCTCCATCTTCACCACCTCAACCACCAAGGGTAGAAGCACGAAGAAAACCACGATTACTCCGCTTCCGCGGCACGTCGCTGCCCTTGCTAGACGATGAGACCACTGGGGATGACACCCAAGGCGATGATATGGAGGCAGAAGAGGGCACCAAGTCTACGAGACCAGCTCTGAGGGAGAGGGAATCGAGTACAAGTAATACAAAATCAGGGAAGAGGGGGAAGCCAAAAACGCCGACTGTACAAACAACACTGAACATTTCGTCTCAAGCGGCGTTCTCAGAGTGTAAGGTGTGTAATACGGTGTGGAATCCGCTGTATCCGGATGATGTGAAGTTCCATACGAAGCAGCATGCGGCGGTTTTGAGAGCGAAAAGGAAGGAGAAGGAGAATGAATTATAGAATTTGATACCCATTTATGATTTACGAAATAATATAAATGTTGAAAGCGTGCGTCTGTCTATACAACTAGAGTCAGAAGATCGGGCCATAACGCTTTGGCTGATGTGGATATTCTTGTTGTTGGTTTTAGCAATTGATCCCTGTTGCGGGTAGGGCTGAACTATTGCAACCGTGTAGTACTGTAGATTATGGTTATCTTGTACGGAATACAAGCTTCACAAATTCCGTCTGAACGGGAATAGCATTTAACTTAATAGAAGACCCTGGCTGTAACCCACTTCTTGGCTACCTTCTGAGGGGCTGTGCTGATGGTGAAACTCGTATATATGCGTCAGATCAGCCCAACAGCGCGTCATCTTACTTATTCTTCAACAAATCTCACCCACTTACAGAGTCCTCAAGCTTTGATACAGACATAAGATAAGATAATGCCAAGGAAAGCAGGCAACGGCTGCATCACCTGTCGGTAAGCCTTAGTGTATCCCCAATCTGCACTGCACTGCATATTAATCTGACTAGCATTCGTCGTGTGAAATGTGACTTGGCAAAACCCGCCTGTCAACGCTGTCAGACTTCCAAACGCCAATGCGACGGGTATCTCCCCGAGGACTCAACCGTAACGCGTCGTCAACTGGCCCAAGCAGCTCGTCAGATATCAACCATCGGACCAATCTCTCAGGCCCTCTCCCAATTTCCACGAGATAGGAGCCGCTCAGCGACACCGCCAAACTTATCACTTTTTGACGTGTTTCGCACATTGACGGGACCATCGACAGCTTCGTTCATTCCTTCGCAGTTCTGGACGAGGGAGTTACTTCAGCTGGCGCATTGTGAACCTGCAGTATGGCATGCCACACTTGCGCTTGGGGCGCTGCATCAACGGCATGAGTTGGCATGGCAGGGACGTGGGCATCGTACAAACGACACGCTTTCATCGCAGGCATGGGATCACTATGGACATGCGATAACTTATGCTCGAGATGTGAAGGATCCGACACGGTTGCTCGCGCTGAGTCTTGCGCTTGTGTCGATTACCAACATGATGGGACGCTGGTCGGACAGTTCAGTTCACATCCTGGCTGGTCATCGTCTCCTGAAGCAGGCAGGATACGGAGAAGGGACATCAAGCGCGGCCGAGATGCTAACACGTCTGGATTTACTCGCCATGACATTCTCCGACTCAACTTCCCCGTATCCTTTTAAAGAGGTTCCCCGAATGGTGTGGATAGATGAAACCATGCGGAAGACGGCCGAAATAACTAGCTACGCACAAGCGGGGACAGCATTGTTTGGACTCATGCGAAGACTCATGATGTTGAGCGAGACAACGGCTGTTGGGGAGGAAGAAGAGGGTGCTGCGAGAGATGCCGAGATGTTACAGCTCACGCTACAGGATTTTCTCGCCTGGGAGTACAAAATGGGTCAATTTGAAAAGAAACATCCGAATCCTCATGATGAAAAGGGAGCGGTGGGTATCAGACTCTATCACACACTCATACGCGTGTACATGATGACTGGGGGTTTTGGACCCGAGACACGATGGGATGAATATCTTGGATTCTACGAACGCATCCTCACTCTCGCCGAGACATTATGGTCCAGCATACCAAGTTCACACGTCCACTCACCTCTCTCCCTCGAAACAGGCCTCATCGTGCCAACATTCATGGTCATCCAGCGCTGTCGCCATCCATGGCTTCGCCGTCGAGCAATTAGCTTTCTCTACAAGATCAAACGACAAGAAGGGCCATGGTTCAGCGGGGGCGCAGCAGTAGTCGGTCAACGCATCATGGAAACCGAGGGCCAGAAATACTTCGACAGTGATCTTGCGAGCGAAGACTCTCCGTCGCCTATTCAGATGGAGGATGTTCCGTGGGAAGCGTGGGCGGAGACTGACAGTTTACCATCGAGGTTGAGCTGGGCTGGTATAGAAAAGGTTCCTGAGCTGAAGAGAGTGCGCGAGACGTTGGTTGTTGTTAATGCGGAGGAGCAGAGTATTGACTTGTCGCTGATAATGAGCTCTGGCGATGATATAGGGAGTTTTGGAGAAGTGCGATCAGAGACGGTAACGTATGGGTATACGACATGATATGAGCAGCGAAGCCATGCAGGAGTATTTTCGTATTCGAGTCATCACCAATCGCGTTCGTATTCGCACCCAACTCAACTGAATAGACTACCAACGGGAGTTACGGACCCCGAGATGCCCGAGTTTCCAAAATCTACAAGCGAAGGTCCACCGAGCTTATGGTTTTTTTTTTCAAGATTGTTTGCAGACGTCCAATGGAATTGCTTGTCTTGTAATGATTCCTCGCGGGGAGCGTTATGGTACGATGGCGGATGTCATTTTTCCGATATTGCCAAGGATCTCGGTTAGATCCTCTGGTGTAAGCTGCATAATACGTACTAGGGATTGGTAATATGTGACTATGCGTTTTGGTCTGTGAATGGGAAAGAATAAGGCTGAGTTGATCAATTGCTCGGTTGGTGTTTCTGTTGTTGTTGAAGTACTTAAGAGACGTTGATGCTGGGCTTTTGTCTGTCAATCAGCCTCATCTTTACACCATTACTTTCGCAGAAACAAACACAACAGTCATGGACACTCTCGTCAAGACCGTCAACGCAACTGCGGAAATCCCCCTCAATCCGTACTGGCCATTGAATGCTGCCCTTCCTCATTATGCACCCAATACATTGTCCTCTCGAGCCCTCGTAGCCTGCTTTGTTGTTGGAGCCAGCGCTATCTTGGGAGTGACCATGTCACTCATCCAGCAATCGCGTCGAAGACTATCCAAGTTTGAGACCTTTGTTGCATTGTGGTTTGCGCTCTGCGGATTCATCCACTTCTTCTTCGAGGGTATGTTCTGCTTTCTAACTTGGAGAATGATGCTAACTAGCAAGGCTACTATGTCGTCTCATTCGAGGACATCTCCAACAGACAATTCCTCTTCGCACAGCTGTGGAAGGAATACTCACTCTCCGACTCCCGCTATCTCACACAAGATTCCTTCCTGGTCCCCATGGAGGCCATCACCGCCTTTCTCTGGGGCCCCATGTCATTCTTTTGTGCATGGAGCATTGTAAAGGAACATCCTCTTCGACACCCTGCTCAGCTCATCATCAGCGTTGGCCAGATCTACGGCGACATTCTCTACTTTGGTACTTGCTACTTCAACGAGATGGTTCATAAGATTGTGTACTGTCGCCCTGAGCAGTTCTACTTCTACATGTACTATATCTTCTGCAACGCTATCTGGATTGTTATTCCTTCTTTGTGTGTGGTACAAAGTGTAGTGGCGACGAAGAGGGCTTTTGCTAAGGTTCAGGCTGCTGAGAAGATGAAGAAGGGTCTGTGAGCGTGAGTGACGGGGAGAGCTGTGTGGTTGTGGATAGACTAGTGTATGTAGACACGGGGTTGGAGCGTTTAGAGAAGCGATTGTAGTTCCGTACCTTGAACGAGGAACTAAAAGTTATCACTTTGTATTTTAGAAGCATTACAGGTGGGACAGATCCAATAGACTGCTTTCGGGTCCTCTGGCGAGGAACTGTCAATTGTTTGCTGTCACTTGTAACTTCATGGATACTTGCCATGTTAAATAAGAAAGAATTTGATTGGAACTCTGCCAATTCCTAACAAATTTTAAATTATCATCAAGGCCTTGGCAGTGTTGAAACCAGAACCATCAATTGCGAAAGGACCTTGGAACAGTTGCCTTGCCCTCGAGGGCCGAGTATTGTACAAACCAACAGCGTGAACCACTCAGAACCTGTTGGCTAAAAGAGCGAAATAGCGAATATCAGGCTCTAACATAAGTAGAAGCATCAATGGTACTGAGGATCACATACTTGAAAGCACGGTACCAACGCTCAACTTCTCTTCAATGCTGAGCAATTGCACTTGAGCCGCAGACCACATATTGCAGCAGAATAGAGCATCCTCGATTTTTGAGCCTTGGGAATGTTTAAGTAGATCATATAAATCGAATTTCACTTTCAATGTTGGGTCTTTGGAATGAAGTATCGCGCTATTGTATCCCTAGTCTGGGGTCTCCCTTTTTTCGTCTCTTTTGGCGTTGAGACATGCCAATATTTAGTGGAGTATCTCCAGACCTAATTGATGCATTTCTATCACTGAATACCACACATTGGTAGAAAAGAGTCCGGTTAAGGTAATCTCATGTGAGACAAGGTTTCACATCAGCCTTGCGAAGGGTTGTGTTCCCATCAACCCAATCTCCTGATACACTTGTTCTTTTTGTCCTCCCTTGCCTCGTGCCCCTATTTCCGCTCGCGATTTTCCAATGTCTTGACTTCATGTTCTTCTCTCTTTTCCTGTCGCGAGATCGTTTTGTATTGAGTTCTTGAGGCTATTGACAGATCTTCACGATGAGTGTCTCGTCGGCATTTCTCATGTCGCGCTTCTTCAGGATTCTGCCAATCATCATTATTGTCACAATATGCTTATATTTCCTGAGCCAACTCTCCGCCTTCTCCGACGCAGTTGTTCCCGATCCTGAACAATGGAAGAATCATGATATAGTTAAAGAGTATGATGATTATCCCCCAAAATCCAACACAACTCCCGTACCAACTCCTCGAGGGACCTCGGCTGCTCATATCGACGACCTCGAAGATAAGGTCGAGACAGATGATTTTGTTGATGAAGATTCGGTCGTCCCCTCTTTCAACGACGAGGACTGGAATGAAGCAGATCTTGAGAGGTTGGATCCTGAGAGGATATCCAGTGAGGACGACGGCATCGATGATGATGAAGAGGATGACGAAGAGAAAGATTGGTCCAGGTTCGCTTACATTCAATATGTCACCAATGAGGACTACCTGTGCAACTCGGTTATGATCTTTGAGGCATTGCATCGGTTGGGTAGCAAAGCGGACAGGCTGTTGATGTATCCAAGCGAGATGCTTAAACCAGACGCCGAATACTCAAGATCCCACAGTGGAAAGCTCCTGATTAGAGCACGAGATGAGTACAAGGTCACTCTCCAGCCCATCGAGATTCAACACCGCGATGGACAAGACGGTAAACCTCACCCGTTCAGCTTACACCTTCATCGCTAACTCGTCTAGATACCTGGGCCGATTCTTTCACAAAGCTCCTCGCCTTCAACCAGACTCAATACGACCGTGTTCTCTCCCTTGACTCAGATAGCATGATCCTCCAACACATGGACGAACTCTTCAGACTCCCACCCTGCCCCGTCGCCATGCCACGCGCCTACTGGCTCTACAACGACAACCCACCCAAGAAGATCCTCTCCTCCCAGCTCATGCTAATCCAACCCGACGACATTGAATTCGAGCGCATTGTTCAAAAGATGAACAGCATCGGACCGAATGACTACGACATGGAGATAGTTAACAGCTTATATCTCGACAGCGCACTGATTCTACCGCATCGAAAGTACGATATGCTCACTGCAGAGTTTAGGAATAAAGATCACACGGCGTATCTCGGTAGTGAGCGTGAAGTGTGGGATCCTACTTCTGCGCTTAGTGAAGCCAAGTTTGTTCACTTTTCGGATTGGCCTGTTCCTAAACCTTGGATTCATGATCCTGAGGTGAGGTTGCAGAATCAACCTGCTTGTGCTGGAAATGAGACGACCTGTGCTGAGCGAGAGATCTGGAATGGGTTCTATACGGACTTTACGGATAATAAAGAGGTAAGTTACGATACTCCTGGTTTGAGATTCTTCTAACTGTGTTATAGAGAGTGTGTGAGTCGGTGGGTAAGAGTCAGAAATGGATACACTGGAGGAGAATGGAGAGGTGGCATATGTGAGAATTCATGATTGCTGGACACTTTAATATTAATGAAGATGAATGTATGGTTGAATGACATACAATGAGTGATACCAGTTTCAACGACGTTACAGTCTTTCTGACCTCTGGTCTTGACTCTAGGGTGCCCATATGGATTTAAGCTGCATATAGGTTCCAGGGCTTCGATTAGCTGTGCTTCATCGTCAATGCCAAAGATCAAACCTATGAAATGTCAGTCCTCGGCTCTGACTAAACCACACCTCGTGAGGTCGAGACTATTGAGTTCTTCTCCTTCAGTCGACTTACATCCATTTTAGTCCAGCGGCATGGAACTAGTGGCCCGGTTGAAGGCAATAGTGTCAGTCACTAGTCTTATCACGGTTCTGTGTCAACTGTTGAGTGAGGGGATAAGAACGTGGTAGAATGGCCCAAAGTCAAATATTATTTTTCTTGCCAGATTGAGGAGAATCTATGTTAAAACATCCTTGTCTTGTTTTTTCCCGATTATTAAAGTCCTTGCTCGTTCAGTTTTCTATTCTAAAAGAACAAATACGCTCGCAGTCTTTCAGCAATACCGTGACTCCAATTAATCACCAACAATCCAGTATCATAACTTTTGACCTCGTACCTGGTTTCCTAGTCCACAATCACCATGCCACCGTCGGACACTGAGGCCGCACGCTTTGTTGCTGCCATCCTCAACATTAAAAGGTTCTATCAGACCTTTGAAGCCCAGCTTATCCCTCACAAGGCACCTCCTAGTGTTGAGGCAGTCAACAACTGGATGCGCGCTGAGGGCTACAGGACTGATTTGAACTCGGTCATTTCGGTGTTAACTACCATGCGTGACAACGATGTCGGGTTTTGGGTGACGGAGTACAACACCCAATTTGTTGCTGACGGCTGCCCTGGTCCTCTGATCACCATTGGTAAAAATAACACTGTGGCAGTTGACAGTACTGTAATCAACGGTGCTACTATCAACAGTGGCATTTTGTCTTGGACAGATCAGTCAAACTTGTCCAATGCCCAGCTCGAGCTGTCCTGTCTGACTGGCATCTCTCCATGCTTGGACCCTTTATCCCCCAGTTTCTCCACGTCACCTGCACTCTACAATGCCCAGAGTGCTAACCCTGGGGTTCCAAATGCCTACATTGGAGCCCAGTTCCAGGGCTTCTATTGGGCTCAAGGCCAAAGCAAGCCACCCTCGGCCAACATCTGGGGACGTCGTGGGAAATTCCCTCCTTCTTCGGCTCCTCAGGGTAACCTCCAGGCATCTACCCTTGCGCAATGGGCCGACTCATACCAGGTCTGGACGCCCTCAGAAAACGGTGATGGGACGTATCAGGAATCTGTAAACACCCTGACCATTGATCCAACCGGCAATGTCAGTGTGAATGACACGGCTATCATCTCGCCCACGTTCGTCAATGAAGTCCTCCAGTGGAGTTCTGACTCGGGAAACTTGTCTTCTGGACAGTTGTACATGAGAGACAACACTTCCAACTCCTCCACGGGATCCATAGGTATAAATCAGTTTTGGAGATACTTCTGGGGGGACGGAGTTTCCAAGCCCAGTACTGCTAATTGGCTCGGCTTCAGCAAATCTGGAAACGGCGGTACTTCTTCTGGAGACAGAAATTCCAGTCAAGCTTTTCAGGATCTAAACGAATGGGCAACCATCTTGGCTCTTGTCTCGCAATCCATAAATACGTACGTGCTGATGCAGATGGGCCAGATGATTGTGGAAAATGGCTTCAAGCTTCTGGGGGTTCACTGGGATGATTTGAAGAAAGTCTTTGCCCAAGTCGGCGATTGGGTTAATGATCTCAAAGAAAACGCCTCTGGAGCTGGAAAGATCAGAGATTGAGACGATTCAAATGCGTAGAAATCAATACTAGGCATCCTAGGAACAGCCCTTTCGAGAACAGGGACCTCGGAAACGAGGATGCTAGTCCTGAAAGGAGCAGTATTAGCCCCAGCGAAAAAGCCTCGCCAAATCAACTTGGGGACAACCTATGGGCTATCGAAAAAGAGCTATTCAGAACTCAAACTAGAAGGGAAGAACATTTGTTCCAATGTACAAGCTTGTAGGTATTTCATAACGGTTCACAATAACTTATCTCCCCGAAACCAATGTAGTTCGAATACTCCTCATCACCACCGCTATCTAGGAGTTTCCCCCCAGCAACCTAGCGGATATCGTCATCGAATTCGAGTTTGAAGTCAGCGGTCTTGTTGTAAATGCAGTTGACTTGGGCACGATATCCTAACTCTTGGCACTGCCATCCAAGCACCTCACGACCCTCTTGGAAATCAACATTTCCTAGTCCCGGAGAGGTGCCAACCCCGTAGGAGCGTCCGACGTAGCTATACCCAGATCTATCCAATTTTTTTATGGGTACGCGGAGAGTTGTGAATGGGGGATACAGAAGCTGGAAGAAATTGTGAGTTTAAAGTCAATGAGGATAGAGCCAATAAGAGCTATGCTTTTGTGTAGAAACTCCCGTCAATCGGACAAACCATACAATACTTTCTCAGCTATTTAGCAAATATATATATATCTTCTTTTTTTTTCTCCAAGTTCCACGCCCATATATCTGGTTCAAATACTGGTTCGGGATGTGATCTGAATGCCGAACCTGGAGTCCACATGACAACCTTAACCGACCTGTCACGAGTCTCATGTCTTGTTTTCTCTTGTGATATTGCCGATATTACCTTCAAGACATCTCTAAATAGGAAACGTAGAAGAAATACTCATTCCATCTTGCATTTTTCCAAATTATATTCTGTTCGTTTCTTTATGTCGCCTTTCACTCATCAGTTGAACCCTTCATATTGCTGACTTTAACTGTGGCTGGATTGGCTCACATTCCCACGTGTGTTTCATCCGAATTACAGGGTACGCACGCCAACTTGCAGGGGATGCTCTCACTAAAAGGTCCCTAATTCGCTGACACACCGACGTCATTCTTCAACGTGTTGTTCCAAACAAACCTCAACTCGGCTTACACGAAACGATAAACAAAATAAAGTCTCGCCCATCGGGGCTCAGAGCACGAGTAAATCATGCTGCGAAGGTTTTTCAACCGCTCATATCCAGCAGCCATGTCCGCCCGTGGCCATGAGGGGTACCAGCCTCTTCCGCGCAATGATACCAGCGACGAGACGGAAAACACCATGGATGGTGGTAAAGATGCGACATCGGAGAATTATCACCGCGATGCTGCTGCGATGCTTCTCATCAAGATGGGCCGCTCTCCTGATGAGCATATTTCCATTTCGCCAGCTGACGACGCCCGAATTCTACGTCGCATCGACCTTGCGCTGCTTCCTTTGATGCTCTCAGTGTATTTCCTCCAGGCGTTGGACAAAGCAACATTATCATACGCTTCTATATTCGGACTCATCGAAGACACAAATCTCGAAGGCGATCAGTATTCATGGCTAGGCAGCATCGTGTACCTCGCCCAGCTGATCATGCAGCCACCGCTAGCCCTGGCTCTAGTCAAGTTACCCATCGGCAAACTCACGAGCGCCATGGTTTTGGCGTGGGGGGTGACATTGGCTCTCATGACTTGGGCGAGCGATTTTCGAACGTTGATGGTTGCGCGGTTCTTTTTGGGTGCTTTTGAAGCTAGCATTGGGCCGAGTTTTATTGCGATTACGCAGATGTGGTGGAGGAGAAGGTATGGTTGGCGTCTGGCAGTATGAGCTGTTTCTAATGTTTTGTGTTAAAGAGAGCAGACGTTGAGGATTGGATCATGGTATTGTATGAATGGGTTGACGTGGGTGGTGCGTATGCTCTTCTCTCTTTGAGGTCAGAGACTAATATTCCTTAGCTTGGTAGTCTTGTTACTTACGGACTGGCAAGTATCGACTCTGAGATGAAGCCTTATCAGGTATGTCAGAACTGTTCTTCAGACAATGTTCGACTAACACCAGCAGATCATCTTCCTCTTCTTCGGTGCCATCACTGTTGGAGTCTCCTTTGTCATGTTCTTCTGGATGCCAGACTCACCCACCGAGGCCAAGTTCCTCAGCGATGAAGACAAAATCATTGCAATTGAACGTCTTCGCAACAACCAAATGGGCGTCATGTCTCGCGAATGGAGGACATCCCATGTCGTTGAAGCTTTGAAAGACCTCAAGACTTGGTGTTGGGTTGCCATGATCTTTTGTATCTCGGTTCCCTCCAACGGTATCTCAACGTTTGGCCCTTTGATCATCAAGTCTTTCGTATCGGATCCCTTTGAAACCATGCTGTTCAACGTACCAGTCGGAGTGTCGCATATCATCGCCGTCTCGGGAAGCGCTTACATATCGATGAGATGGAAACTCAAAGGGCCGGTTATTGTGATGCTGTGTATCCCTCCCATCATTGGGTGTGCGATACTCTTGCACTTTGCGCACAATCTAGACAACAAGGGAGTTCTGCTGGCAGGATATTTCTGCTTGTGTACATATACTGGGATCAGTGAGTATCCTCGCACGTCTTGTCACATACTCGATCTAACAGATGTCAGCACCATTGATCTACTCATGGTCAGCACAAAACACAGCCGGCGACACGAAACGCAAGTCCACATCAGCTCTCATCTTCATCAGTTCCTCAGCCGGTAACATTGTCGGTCCTTTACTGTACTCTCCCGACGAAGCACCATCATACACCCGCGGTCTTCGCGCAAATCTCGCGCTATACATCATCGTCATCGCTCTCGTTGTACTCACATCTCTACATCTTACCCGTCTGAATAAGCTTCACAGTCGGCGCAGAGTCGCGCTTGGAAAGAAAGCGGTACTTGTTGACCGAAGTCTCGAAACAGCGGAAGAAGCAGAGAGGATAGAACACATGGAGAATACATTGCGTGGAGGGACACTACGCGAAGCGACAGAAGATGAGGATGATGGAGTATCTCAATCTGGAGACGTGGAAGGGGACAGGGCGGAGCAGAAAGAGGAGGATAAAGGATTTGGGGATATCACGGATTTGGAGAATGAGGATTTTGTGTTTGTGTTCTGATTCTATGGGGCGGGAATAATGAATGACTTGACGAGAATTTCACATAGAGGTACAAAGTTTCAGTATCGCAATTAGAGCGTTATTTTATTTCATGATATGTCCAAGTATTGGATGAAGCATTCCTATACTATTCTTAGATTTATTTCATCTGCCAAGCTGCCAATCTTTGGCTGCTGTGCTGTTCATGCAGCTGTTCCAGCTGTCCCAGGTACGCAGCAGCAAGTAGCATTGCCACGTTTGCGCACCGCCACGCTTGGCCGCTCAGACCCAGATCAAGCCGCAGATGACGACGCAAAACATGGATTGTAAGTTGGATATCGCAGCTGAAACTGGTCGGCCAGTTGGTCGCTGAGTAAGAGGCTTGGATGCCTCCACGTTTCTTATATCTGACGGGTTGTTTGCTAGTGTCGGCCTTTGATATCTTCATAACCTTTGCTATTCACTCTTGTTTAATTCCTGAATCTGAAGTGATTCCCCACTATCAGCCCCTCTAAGTGCCCCTCCATCATCACGGATATTCCACAAAGACAACCAAGATTACGACTTGGGAACTGTACCTGGTCGAGTCTTCTGCTTATAAGCTCCCTTTTTACTGCAATAATCGCAGTATTTCTATCAAATACATCTACACATATTACTACAGTCAAGATGGGTGGTGGTCCTGAGGGTTTCCGCACCGTCGCTTACTTTGTCAACTGGTGAGGAACTACCCTGTATCCTGAGCTATGAGCTCATCAGCTAACCAACAAAACCAGGGCCATTTATGGTCGAAAGCATCGCCCTCAAGATCTCCCCGTAGAGAACCTCACACACGTTCTCTACTCATTCGCCAATGTCCGTAGCGACTCTGGAGAAGTGTAAGTTGTATCGCATCCCACTCACAACACAGCTCAGCTAACATCCTCAGCCATCTCACCGACGGATGGGCTGACACCGACATTCACTGGGACGGCGACTCCTGGAACGATGTCGGCACCAATTTATACGGCTGCATGAAGCAGCTCAACCTTCTCAAGAGACGCAACCGAAACCTCAAGGTTCTTCTCAGTGTCGGAGGATGGACCTACAGCAGCAACTTCAAGGCTCCCGCCAGCACACCCCAAGGACGCGATACCTTTGCCAAGAGCTGCGTCGACCTTCTCAAGAATCTCGGCTTCGACGGCATCGACATTGATTGGGAGTACCCCCAAGATGCCAATGAGGCTAAAAACTACGTTGAGCTTCTTGCCGCGGTTCGACGTGAGATGGATGTTTATGCACAGACTTTGAGCACGCCTCACCACTTTGAGTTGACTGTCGCCTGTCCGGCTGGTGCGCAAAACTTCCAGAAGCTCGATATCCGCGGGATGGATCAATACCTTGACTTTTGGAACCTTATGGCCTACGACTACGCTGGTTCTTGGGATCAGGTTGCTGGTCACCAAGCGAACCTGTACCCATCTACTGACAACCCTGGATCAACCCCATTCTCTACATCCGCCGCCATCGATTTCTATGTCCGCAGCGGTGTCTCCCCCGGAAAGATGGTTCTCGGCATGCCACTTTACGGCCGAGCCTTCCAGAACACCGATGGGCCTGGCCGTCCCTACCAAGGCGTTGGTGAGGGTACCTGGGAGGCGGGAGTCCACGACTACAAGAAACTTCCCCTGGAGGGCGCGCAAGAGTTCGGCGATAGGGGATGCTGTGCAAGCTACTGCTACAACCCCCAGACGCGCACCATGGTCACTTACGACACGCCCCGAGTTGCCTGGGATAAGGCCGAGTATGTCAAGAAGTGGAAGCTTGGAGGTGCCATGTGGTGGGAGAGCAGTGCGGATAAAGAGGGAGAGCAGAGTTTGATCACGACGGTTGTGAATGGATTTGGAGGACGGGGAGCGCTCATGAGACAGGATAACTGCATTGAGTATCCTGCGACCAAGTATGATAACCTGCGAAATGGGTTCCCAAACAACTGAGGCAAAGTGGATTTGGTGGGTCAGGGAGTAAGATGAGAAGTTGATAGTCTGAGCCAACGCTACCTACTACCCAGAAGGGACACATAAGAACATGATTAGAATGAATACATTACGGCCTTGAGAATGAATGAATTAAAAGAAATGTCCTGAATCTATCTACCAATACTCTGTATCATGTTGTCCTTCACCATCTTAGCTAAAAATGCCATAGCTCACGTGACCCTACACTAGCCACACCAGCCTCAACTGGACCGTGCGCAAGCTGCCAGAAAATTTCCACCTCGAAAAAAAGTGCGAAAATCTTAAGCCTCGAGCCATCACCAAACCCATTCGACGCGGAATCATTCCCAATTGCGGCACCGGCAGGGAACGACAAGATGTCGCATATCGACTACGCTCTATACGAATCCCCCGTGGGCTATGCCCTCTTCAAGGTGGTGCATCAGCAGGATGCGGTGGGGTTGAAGTTGAAGGAGACTCAGGCTGCCGTCAACGACCTCGCCAAGTTCGGCAAGATGGTCAAGCTGGCCAATTTCAGTCCTTTCAGGTATTTTTTGACTCGGATGCGTAACGCCAATGGACGCGCGATAGCTGACACTGCAAAGGGGTCACGTCGAGGCTCTTGAGAACATCAACCTCGTCACTGAGGGTATCGTCTCGGACTACCTCAAGTCTGTCCTCGAATTGAACCTCCCCCAGACAAGCGGCAAGAAGTCCAAGGTCGTCCTTGGTGTTTCCGAGAAGAACCTTGCTGGCGCCATCAAGGGCATCTTCCCCGGCCTCGAGTGCGAGACTGCCGATACCTCTGACATCGTCGGCGACGTTATTCGCGGTATCCGACTTCACGCCGACAAGCTTCTCGGCGGCCTCAAGTACGGCGATGTTGAGAAGGCCGGTCTGGGTATGGGTCACGCCTACTCCCGTGCCAAGGTCAAGTTCAGCGTCACCCGCAACGACAACCACATCCTCCAGGCTAGCGCGACCATTGACTTCCAGGACAAGGGCGTCAACCAGTTCTACATGCGCGTTCGCGAGTGGTACGGCTGGCACTTCCCCGAGCTTGTCAAGATTGTCTCCGACAACTACACCTACTGCAAGCTTGTTCTGGCCATCGGTGACAAGAAGAGCTTGAACGATGACAAGCTCCACGACATTGCTGCCCTCGTTGAGGAGGATGGTGAGAAGGCCCAGGCTATCATTGACGCCGCCAAGGTTTCCATGGGTCTCGACATCTCTGCTGCCGATCTCGAGATTGTCCACGGCTTCGCTGAGGCCGTTGTCAAGCAGGCCGACAACCGCAAGTCCACCTCCGCCTACCTCGAGAAGAAGATGTCCGACATCGCCCCCAACCTGCAGACTCTCATTGGCACTCCCGTTGCCGCCCGCCTGATCTCTCACGCTGGTTCTCTGACCAACCTCTCCAAGTACCCTGCCTCCACTCTCCAGATTCTCGGTGCTGAGAAGGCTCTCTTCCGTGCTCTCAAGACCAAGAGCAACACCCCCAAGTACGGTCTCATCTACCACAGCAGCTTCATTGGCAAGGCTGGCCCCAAGAACAAGGGTCGCATCTCTCGATACCTCGCCAACAAGTGCAGTATGGCCAGTCGTATCGACAACTTCTCCGAGGAGCCCTCAACCCGTTTCGGTGAGGCTCTCAAGCAGCAGGTCGAGGACCGATTAGAGTTCTACGCCACTGGCAAGAAGCCCGCCAAGAACGCCGATGTCATGGTACGTGGAGTTTGATTTGCAAGCACTGATCAATGCTAACTATTTCTACAGAAGGGTGTTATGGACATCATTGACGACGGTGACGATGCTGGCTCTGACGAGGAGATGGCTGACGCTCCTGAGCCCGAGACCAAGAAGTCCAAGAAGGATAAGAAGGAGAAGAAGGAAAAGAAAGAAAAGAAGGAGAAGAAGGAGAAGCGCAAGAGAGATGAGGAGGAGGAGGCTGCTCCCGTGAAGGATGACGGCGAGAAGAAAAAGAAGAAGAAGAGAAAGTCCAAGGCTGCGGATGACGAGTAGAGCTCTTCCGATTGTTTGAGAGGGTCTGGCCGTGTCATTGTGCTTCAGGCATGAGGCTACTCCAGAACTGAACGTTTCAGGAACGAGGATAACGGGAGATGCATCTTCAGTCATGATAGACGTTGCGCAAGGGTAGTCGGACTCTGGTAATTGGCCATGATCTCCCGCCAAGCAGGCATCTCCTCACACCGAGCGAGGAGTCATGCAAGGCACATGAGTCGCTCCAACCAGAGCTGCACACTGCAGAAGCCCCGACATGGACGGAGCAGGAGAATGGCGTGTGGGAGATTGGCATCCCCAGGGCCCTTGCGCAACTGTTTGAGGAGTTTTTGTAGGATCTGATCTGGCTTATGGCTTTTGGGCGTTTGAGGGCATTTGGCTTGATTGTAAAAACCTGTTTTTCACTACGAGGGAAAACTCATACCCTTTGTTTACAAAAACACGCAATTCACTGAAGACTGGGCGAACTGTGACTGTGGCTGTTGACCATGGGGATTAGGTGTGGTGAAGACAACGGTCCATTTCAGAATGACTATCATTATTGACCATTCAGCATGTATTGCCGTACGTAGTAGTAGTAGTCTGTCCAAGAATGTACTGCCTTGCTCTCCAGTCCTCCATGTCTGATCGCGTGGTGTTGACGATGTGCCCCACCAGGGCAAACAAGGCTCTGGCGAGAAGAAAAATTCACCAGTGGACACCGGAAATTCATGCGAGGCTGCGAAATTCAACGGATAAGGATTGATATAATGAGTGATGAGAAAAGCCTTGGCAATTTACAGCGATAAAATGTCTCAATAAAAAGGTTTGAAGGGTGCGCAGATGGAAGTTGTTGAAGCGCACAATTTGGCCAACTCAGTCAATAATCACAGTGGGTAGAAACACAAGGCCAAAAATACACGTCAGGTCACAGTTCAGAGAAACAGTTGTGGTATCAAGTTTGTCGTCTCAATCAAGCATGCATTATCTCAGAAACCGGATGTGCTTTATGCTAGTTACAGCCCTTCAACGCCCTTTTTTGGCAACCAATCCGTTCCGTCATCAATCCCAATCAAGTCCCTTGGTCATGCATTTATTGCTTGTCGAAGACGTAGGTGAGGTGGCAGCGACCGCAGTACTGGCGGTCCTGCATGGCAGCCATGAAGACACCAGCGCCGCACTGAAAGAGGAGTCAGTTGATGTTTGAGTGGAAGACAAAAGGATCATGCTTACAGTGTCGCTGGGGCACTCGCGTCGGAGTCGCTCGATCTTGCCGTCAGAGTCGACCTTGTAGTACTTGAGAACAGCCAGCTTGGTCTTCTTGCGCTTGTGCTTGATCTTCTTGGGGGTGGTGTAGACCTTCTTCTTGCGCTTCTTGGCCATACCACCACGGAGGCGGAGGACCAGGTGGAGGGTGGACTCCTTCTGGATGTTGTAGTCGCTCAGGGTGCGACCATCCTCGAGCTGCTTACCAGCGAAGATAAGTCGCTGCTGGTCCGGGGGGATACCCTCCTTGTCCTGGATCTTGGACTTGACGTTGTCGATGGTGTCGGAAGACTCCACCTCGAGGGTGATAGTCTTCCCCGTCAGGGTCTTGACGAAAATCTGCATCTTGCCTAACTGAGACGGTTAGAATCCAGGTTCGAAGAGAGAAATCATCAGATGCGGCTGCTGATTGTGTCTCGTGTGCGGTGCGGTGCGGCGTCTCGAGTTTTCGAAGATGAACGGAGGCTCAAAGTCGAAGCGTCGAGTGCGCGCGCAGAGAGCAACCGGGAGAATTGGTTCAGAAAGAAAGACAATTCTCAAGTGAGAGGCAACGAGGTCCTCACAGACGAGACGGGTATTTGCAGCATCTTTCAGACGTACCTCGACAATAAGACTATTGCCTTCCTAAGCAATCTTCAGATGGTGCGAACGGGTTGTTGAGGATCGACTTTTGGTGGAGGGTGGCGCCCGCTTGAGAAATCAGAGCCATGAGAAAGTGGGGTCACATGATCTAGGGTTTTCGCTGATGCGGCCCTTGCCCCTCGCTCTAGTCACTTGTGCGGTGGAGCCCAGACCTCAGCGCTTCTGCAAGAGAACCTAGAGTTGGAGCCCTATCTCAAGCCCACCAAACTTTGGGAAAAGTGGACTCTGATCGTCAACGCCCTTTGACAAACGCACATTTCAAGTGAGTCTCTTCTCTTCTTCTTTCTTTCCTTCTTCACTTGCGTGGACCTGAGAATTAACACCAGCAGCAACCGTCAAAATGGTCAAGAAGAGAAAGAACAAGTACGACCCCCCCTCCTCCCGCCCGCCTACAATCGCATCGCTCGCACACTGTCGCCGACGAGACGAACAGCCCACGTCGCGATGATGCTCGACGATGATTGAAAGGCTCTGGTGCCTTTGAACTCGAGTGCTAACAAGCTTCTAGCGGCCGAAACAAGAAGGGCCGCGGCCACGTCAAGCCCATCCGATGCAGCAACTGCTCGCGATGCACCCCCAAGGACAAGGCCATCAAGAGATTTACCATCCGCAACATGGTTGAGTCTGCTGCTATTCGTATGTTCTGACCTGGCACACGCTCCGGATGAACACAAGCTCACAATCCTCACAGGTGACATCTCGGATGCCTCCGTCTTCGCGGAGTACACCGTCCCCAAGATGTACCTGAAGCTGCAGTACTGCGTCTCTTGCGCCATTCACGGCAAGATTGTCCGGTACGTTGTCCTCCCCAGGAGTGTGACGACTGCGCCCTAGCTGCGTATGTGCTTCAGATGAGCCTTGGAAGAAAACCCCCATTTGAAACACTGCGCACCAACAGCCAGTTGTTGACACTCCAGTACGTCCCACCCCACGAACCCACAGCTGACATGAATATTCACAGTGTCCGATCCGTCGTTGGCCGACGCAACCGTGCTCCTCCCCCTCGCGTCCGCTACAACAAGGACGGCAAGAAGATTGTCCCTACTGCCCCTAAGGCTTAGATGGATTGAGAACTTGTCTGGGATGGCGTCCGGTTTTGATAGCAGCATTCACACAAAAATGGATGGGATGAATACCTTTGGGATTATGAGTCTAAGAAATTCCAAAATTCAATCGGACGACGTTTGATGAACACACGTCATTGACAAATATGCTCTTGTTCCCTTGCACTTTGCCTGTGGTGTGATTGATTTTGTCTGGTAATGATGAATGCGACGATGGTGCTAACTGTGTTGTCGCTCTAAAGCCGTCTCGTTGGTGATGTTTGTTCCCACTATTGCCAGGTGTATCGTCGGTACTTTATTAAGGCTCACTGAAGAAAAATGACATTATATATTGTAGAATGTGTCAAAATCGGTCCCTGACTTCTGTAGGCATAGTTGTTCGTGATTTCAAGCTTGAGTGCGAGGCAGTTAGTTTCGGGTTCTAGTATGGAGTGCATCCAGGTAACTTTAACAACCCAATGACCCGATCATTGCCTGTCAAAACATGTAAATATCAAGATCTAAGAATTGGAATCTTTTAGCAAAGATATATCTCGATGAAAAGATTCATGGAGTAAAGAATGTTTTTGTTCATGCTTGCATGTCAAATATTTTACCCGCCACCTACCCTAAATCTTGTCGCGCTCATACACTTGGGCTAACACAACAACCAACAACTGTCACATAACACCTAACTGATGGTCACTCGAATGCCCTTCGTGCTCGTGTTTCAATGTGATCTAGCTTTAGGTACTTTTTAACAGATATTAGCCTAACAAGCCTACTCAATCTATCAGTGTGCCTATCATTACACGACCCGCTGGTTGGTACCTTGACTTACCTTATTCTCCGACTTCGGTTGCCTGGAATTTCACCAACTATTGTCAATATGACTACTCAAGTCACTCCCACCCAGAGCGGGCTAGATCGTCTTCCACTTGAAATCATTATTTTGATCATTAGAAATGCAGTGGGTGAGGCTGTCGAAAATCGTGGGAGATATTTCTATAAGTTGGTTCTGTTCCCGCCCCTAAGATGGTATTCCGCGTGCTTGCAAACCACCCAACTAACTCGGTCCCGCAGACACTCGTATCGTCTACTAAAGAATCTGAGGCTCACACATGAACGATTCGCCAACCTTAGCTGCATAAACAAAATCTTGTTTACCTCAATTCAGCTGGAGCCGACGCGCGCGTGCCTGACGAGCATCCAGCGCGGAGATTTCTCGCGTGTGGCCAACTACGTACATAGCATCGTCTTCATCACGCCACCAAGCTGGGCGCTCTTGTTTGACACCTTCAAAGAGCTCGTTACCGTTGATGCCCTACGCACCCTTGCCGAGCCATTTGCGGACAAGTATCAACCATACTTTCCAACCTCTCACTTTGATTCGTCTCTGCAAGACACATTTGTGAATCAACACCTCGGAGGCAAGTGGCCCTTTACAGAGACGCAGCTTGCTGATGGGTATGCGGCCTACATGCGCGATGCCAAGGCCACGCATGCATTGCTGGAGGAAACAGGCGAACCCAAGACTGCCTGGGTAGAGATTCTGAGGCAGCTAGGGAGTCGCCTGGGCAAGATCAAGTTCATAACGCGCGATTGCGAGGACCTGCGCTCAATGGAATACTTTGACACACCCAAGACAGAAGCACCATGCCAAATAAGCTCTCACCATCATTTCAATCTCGAGAATGATTATGGCTGCAGGTATGCGACTGCTATCGCAGGCGATCGACTCTTTGCTACAGTCATGTCTTGTATAGCATTGTCAGGTGTCTCTATACGCCAAATCAGCATCGCACAGACTATGGCAGGGAACCTGAATTGTTCCAAGATCACCGGTTGGGAAAAGTTGGACTTGACTAGCTTGGATAAGCTCAAGTTCAACCCTTATATTGTCTCTGACGATTATCGCCGGGTTCATGAAAGCGTATTCAACGCTCTACCCTGCCAAAGCAAGAAGCAGATTGAGCGAAAGGTTTCCAGCATCCTTGACGCTCTTATCCAGAAGTGCCATACTTCTCTACAGCATGTTCAACTCGCTGGGTGGGGTCCCATCACCTGGCCTCGTCAGCCTGCCATCGACATGCCGGCACTCCGGCACTTCCGCTACTCTTTTGGAAACCTCCAACCCCTATTATTCCGCGATTGGATGGCACGCATGCCGCACCTAAGACATTTGAATCTTTCTTTACGTCTTTCCGAGGAGTTCGGGTACACAGATTGGGTGTACGTCTTTGATGCAATTCGAGATCATCCAAATGTGGCTGGCTCGGACTCAAAAGGACTGTTCGTTAGGTTCGATCAAATCATAACATGTGACTGGACAGAAATGTCATGGGGTGGTGTGGTATGCAGAGATTCCAATATCGCGACAGAAAGGAGAACGGATGATCCGAGCATGGATGGGATTGAGGATTCAGCCCTGGCATTGGAAAAGCATTTCTACGGTGACGTGCCTTTTCGAAAGAACTATGCCTTGAGGTATTGGTTAGACGATTGGGATCCGGATATGGGACACGATGCGTCGGAGTCGGAGTCGGGGTCAGACGATGATGAAGACTACGACTCTGAGGATGATGATGACGAGGATGAAGACGGAGACAAAGTGGAAGAGGCCGACGACAATAAACAATAGAAATGATCTTGTATATAGATAGATACTTCTAGATCCCTCGGTCGACGAAGCCGAGGTTCTGTCTGACTGGCTCTGCTCGAGTCTAAGCATATCAGATAAAGACTACCTAATTTCACTTAAACCTTCATATAACTTTAGGTACTCTTTAATAGAGGCTAGCGTATTGTGCTGGTTAATCTCTGGCCCACCTGAGCCCATATAAAGGGATACAAAGCGATGTTGCATATCACAAGGCGGTAAATTTACCACCTGGGACTGGGGTTTCTCATCCTGGGCCACGTTGAGGGGCTTTAGACATAATGTACTTACACTCCCACGTAGTCCGTGTCTATAAGGTTTATAAGACGATATGTGTCCAGTAAATCAGCAAAGTAAGTTCATACATCTTGATAAAGCCACATATTTCTGAATATCATGTGATCAGCAATATAAGAAGAGCCGAGCCGCACAAGCCGAAACCGAAACCTTTCCTCATCAGTTGTGGTTTTAAACCGGAAAAGCGATGGTTAAGAGAGTGCTCATTCATATAACATCGTCTTGCTGTCAAAGCAAGATGAACGTGGGCATACAGGGGGAAATATGTGACTAGGACGATGATGAAAACTGATCTCTTCTCATTGGGATCAGATAAGCTGAGTTCTTGAAGTTGTCTAGAAATTTATCCTGCTCTTTGGCGACACATGCGAGAAAGTAGTTCAAGCGAACTATCGAATCTCACAATTACACAACTTCCCATTAATACCCACCTACCTTAGATACACCAAACCAGTCCCATTCTCAGAACAAGCAAACGCATCAACACAAACCCCCGTGCCACAGCAACTTCCAGTCAAACACAAATACCCATCACCACAATCACCATCGGCCTCACAGCTCCCCGCGTAGTTATCACACTCAGTCCACTCAAAAGCTATACCCACGCCCCCAGCACTCTTACCGCAGACACATCCCGTGCCTGGGATGATGGCTTCTCGGGGATATGCACATGTGGCGCCTTCACCTTCTGCGACCCCGCTGTTGGGGCAGCACGCGATACGTGAAGAGTCTTGCACGGTGATGTTGTAGGGTCGTGTTGATTCAGGTGCCCAGTTGAGAGTTGTTATGGCGGGGATGTGAGTTGCGCCAGCGATGAGAGTTAGATTCAGAGGGATCTCGTCTTCGTGAAGAGATTGGCAGATATCGTTCTCGAAACTTCGGTGAGTATTGTACACGTCAATGTATTCCTCCAAGGCGCCCTTGGAACTCTCTTCGCCTTTAGTGAAGATTGCTCCCAGCGCTTTCCAGAGCTGAGTGTACGCAATGACAGCCGCGTCGGCCTCCTGCTTTGCTCTGTCTGTTGACAAACCTTGGTTGGCAAGATCCTTTCGAAGCTCCGAAGGGTCGACGATATCCTGTCCCGATTGTTCAAGAGTGGTAACAACAGTTGACAAATCCGGACACGAACCCCCGAATGGATCTGTGCTGATAAAGTCGATGATCTTGTTCCTGATAGCCCACTGACATCTCAAAGAACCAGACTCAGACCCAGGAAACGTACACTCAAAATCCCAGCGCCCCGTCTTTCTATCGACAGCTACATCCGCGCAGACTGTATCGCCGACGAGAAGCTGAGGATATTGCCTGAGCGACCTATCAATAGGATTACCGCATTGATCGTGCAGGTACAGAGTTTGACTGAAGTCTAGATCCTCGGCGCGCTTCTGCCGTTTGAGAGCGGCGCATTGTACACCAGCCAGGTCGGCTATCTGCTCGTACATATCGTCGATGGTGATGGATATGTCGTGCGTGCAGTTACTTCCAGAGAAGTGAATTCCCTCAGCATCAAGCGTCACTATATAACCATCCGGATCAACAACCGAGAGACGTCCTCGATGTGAAATGTCAACAAAGTATATCCCCCCCTCCTCATCACGGACAGTGAGGTACAGAGGATTAACGCCATCTTTCTCAAACTCAACAGACTCGATGTATGGTATGGGAATAGAGACATTGTCTTCTCGAAGTCTAGCGTTGTACAGCAGAGCTCTGCGAGTCGATGCACCCTCTGGATCCACGGGGAGAAAATAGCACGTCTCTTGTGAGAGGGCTGCAGTGCGTGTAACATGAGTGAAGTTGGCAGCAGGGAACTCAGGTACGCCAGTTGTCGTAGCGTTGTTACCTGAGCCGTTGGAGGCGCCGCCAGGTGTTGGAGTCGCAGCCACAGGACTCGAGAAGGATGTAACAGATCTGGTGCCCCCTGGCGTAGAGCTCGTGGTGTCACCACCGCGAACAACGCTTTCGCTGGCAGTGACTTCCCATGAGTCTGTCGGAACGGGAAGAGGCGGGATTTCCGAGGCTGGTACGCTGATAGTGGGAACAGATACAATGCCAGGGATGGACGTGGTGATATTCCAACCGGTACCTCCGCTTTGGGTACCGCTGGTAAGAATCTCCGAGTCTGTCGGCAGTGTGACAACTGGCCCGGAATTGGATGAGCTAACAGTTGTGACAGAGCCTGAGCCCTCTGGTCCACCAGTCGTTGTACTCCAAATAGGTATCACACTACCGCTTTGAGTCAAGTCCGACGTTACTTCAGAAACTGTCGGCAAAGATACACTCTGGAAGGGGAAAGGCAACGAGGCCACACTTTGCGACACGCTTATCGTCGGAACGGAGACGCCGCCTCCAGACTGAGAAGTGGTACTATTCCAGCCAGAAACTGCACTGCTGTTCTGAATGAAGCTTGTTTTATCCCCAGGTCCAGTTGTGAGTGGTTCACTTGGCAGTGGTAGAGTTGGAAACGGTATCAAGGTTCCAGTTCGAGTTATGCTGAGAGATGGTATGGAAAAATTACCCCCTGGGCGAGATGTGCTGTTCCAACTTGGGAATTCATTGCCGCTTGTCGCTGAGTCTGTCGTAAGAGAATGGTTTGGGAAAGGCTGAGTTGGAAAGGGGATAAATGTTTGGGATGATATGTTGATGGTCGGTACAGACAAATTGCCGCCGTGGGGTGAGACAGTACTGTTCCAGCTGGGGACCATACTGATGCTCGATGCTGCATCTGCTGAGGATGATTGACTTGGCGGTTGAAACGTTGGAAACGGTACAAACGAATCGCTGGATGTACTGAGGGTTGGTACTGAAAAATTACCAGCAGAGGGCAGAGAAGTGCTGTTCCAACTTGGAGCCAACCTACTATCTGAGGTCATGTCTGCTGAAGACACTTGAGCCGAAGCAGATGACGATACCAGAGTGTCACTGAAAGCACTTGTCGTCGGTGCTGACGAGTTTCCGCCCCAAGGGAGAGAAGTGTTCCAACTAGAAGTGAAGCTGCTATCCGAGGCTGTATTCGAGAACGTTTGGGTTGATGGCGATAAGGTTGGAAGCGAGACAAATGTGCCACTAGGGATACTGGCTGTCGGAACCGAACCATTGCCCCTTGATGGAGAAGTGATGTTCCGAATTGGACCTACGCTTCCACTTGGCAAGCTTCCCGTGTCTGTGGATTCTGAGGCAGTTGGAAACGGCACTAAGGATCCGCTAGATACAGTGATAGTTGGTACTGAACCATTGCCCCTTGATGCAGAGGTGATATTCCAACTCGGAACTACACTTCCACTCGTAGGGATCTCTTCAGAGAATGAGTCCAGCGAAGACGCAAAAGTCCCCGTCTGCGAAATGCTGCTCGAGATGGTTATACTCGAGTTCCACCCTGTCAACGACGACCCAGTCGGACGTGTGCCACCCGGGGAAGGACTCGACGTCGAGTTCCCAGGAATAGACCACGGTAGCGAATCGTCGGTGGTGCCAGATCTCGTCATCCCGTGTGAATGGGTATCCGATAGTTGAGAGGTCACACCCGTGTTGGACTGGAGAGTTTGGGACTGGTTACCAGAATGAGAGAGAGATGAGGTAGGTATATCAGATGTTTGGTTTAGGCCAGTGGATGGTGCTGAGAAAGGACCTTGGGTATCTGCTGGAGACTCGGTGGTGGTGCTGTTCCATGGACCTGTTGATCTCGCAGGACTCTCGCTGATTGTCCCTGTAGTAGGGTTTATGCTGCTGTCATACGAACTCGTCCTTGGAACATCGCCTGTCTCTCCACCAGATGTCAAAGCTGATCGAGTCTGATTCCAAGATCCAGCTATCGTCGACCCTGGTTCTGGAGTTGTTGTCTCGGCATATGTCCCCGAGCCAGCCTGTCCCACTGACGCCGACGTCTCAATAGTACTCGAATCCGAGTAATCACCATCCCGTGTCGTCCCAGCCTCATTGACCGACGTAGTCATACCATACTTAGTCGTCAAAATACACTCGCACTACACCACATAAGCAATCATCCAAACTCCACAGAACAACCACTCACATATGAAGCTATCCGCGTCTGATTATACCTTACATACACAGTAGGCGTACTATATCCCGCACCGCAGTGATTCCCCTCCAGCACACTCAAGCAGAACTTGCCGTCTTGGACGAGAGACGAGTAGAGCGCATCGTGCGGACACGCGGTTGACTCGTTCCAGCTGGCGGGGAAGGCGGTAGCCAAGTGAACGACGAGGAGGAGTAGCATCCACATGATGCTGATAAACGAACGTGATGAGGAGAAGAATGAAGCTCGGCAAGATTGTATGCGTTACTTATAGGATATACATCAGCTATCCCCAAGCTCCAACGAGGCCGCCCATCCCCTAAAGCCTGACTCCAAACCCACGACGTAGAATCTGCCGAGACACAGCATTGTGACATCCAAGACACACATACAGAGCCGAGAGAACCGGCACTTGTGCGTGGCACAGGGTCTACGTCTGCCAAATCGAAGCGGGTATCTGCATGGCTCGCTTGGGGCTCCCTAATGTCCCAGTTCAGGTCTAGACGCGCTTGGTGACACGGGAGTTGGTTCCTGGATCGTGGGACGCGAGTGTGATACGAGTGGCGGGAGGGGAGGACAGGGTTCAGGTTGAGTCTTGTTGTGGCGAGTGTTGACGATGAAGCTTAGAGGGATAACTCAGTACATTGTTGTCAATGTTGGCTAGACATCAGCCATCGGTACTGGATACGCCAACTTCTGCGAACGTGAGTTAAAGAGAAACGAAAGAAACAGTGAATAAAACACCAAACATTGGATATAATCATAAATCTAACCTCCCATATCATTAAGGTATCCGCAACCAAAACCATATCCATTCATCATCATCGTCATATGCAACAAGACTCAGTTTTCTCATCCATCTCTATCACCGAAACGGCAATATCGTCGTATTGCTCCCACCCTGAGTACGCTGCGATTGCTGCTGCTGACTCTGCGGTCTCACGATAAAGTCCTTGTTCTCAATCGTCACACTCTTGGTCATATGATTGACCTTGTACACTCCCACCAACCGCGCCGCCAGCTCAAACATGTTGTTGCGCAGCGAGATGACGATGAACTGGGCGTTCTTGGTGCGCTCCTTGATGTAGTTTGCGACGATCGAGACCTGCGTACGTGTGCGTGTCAGTGAGAGTTCATAATACGAAGGGTAAGTCGTGATGCGGAATGCCCACACAAGAGTGAACACTGGTGGTCGAATCGCAGCCGAGTGTCTCAGGGTCAGGGTGGTACTTACGTTTCTGAAATCCAACGCGGCATCGATCTCGTCCATGACATACAGGGGAGTTGGCTTGTAGTGATGCAGGGCGAAGACAAGAGCCAGACTGCTGAGTGTCTTCTCACCACCTGAAAGGTTGCTGATGTTCTTCCAGCTCTTCTTTGGTGGCATGACACTGAACAGGATGCCTTCACTGAAGGGGTCCAGACTGTCAACAAGCTCCAGCTCGGCGTTTCCTCCCATGGTGATCATCTGGTACATCTCCTTGAGTCGGAGGGAGATGGCACTGAAGCCTTCCATGAAACCCTCCAAGCGTAGGCGGCGCAGGTCATCGCATCGCTTCTTGGCAGCATCTCGCGACTCAATAGCAGTCTGGAGATCTGAAGCCCGAGCTGCGTGCTCTTCGACTCGCCTTCGGTACTCAGAGAGGACACCAAGGTCGACGTTGACACTCTGTGTCTTTTCCTCAAGAGCTGCAATTTCACCCTTGAGAGTTCTCTCATTCATGTCGGCAAGCTCATCAGGTGTGTATCTTGGTAGCTCATTAGGCTGTCCATTGACAGGCTCGTCCTCGTCCTCGTCCTCGTCCTCATCCATTTCATCTTCATCTTCATCTTCGCCCTCCTCGTCTTCCTCCCCGTCTTCCTGCCCCTCCTCATCTTCTTGAGGGGCGTCCGTCATGTCCACGTCATCCTGAGGGGCATCGTCCATGTCGACATCACCATTCTCATCGTGTTGAGGCTTGGGTTGCGACTTCGATTTCTTGGACTTCTTCTTGGACTTAATGTGAGCTGAACCGCCAACAAGGTCCTCAATATTCTGTAGAACAATCTTTGAGAGTTTGTTGTTCCAGTGTTGAAGTCGTTGCTGGTTCTCAGTAAGGGCCTTCTGATTCTCTTCAAGCTTGTTGCGCATCTCAATCTCAACCGCTCTCGTCTCGTTGAGCTCAGCCATCTTCTCGTCAAGCTCGCTCTTGAGCGCCTTAAGCTCCTTCTTCTTAGCGGCCAATCCTTCTTCAGCCTCCTCAACTTGTGCCTGAAGTTCCTCGGCTCTCTCGCCTTGGTTGTTGATGTCGTTCTCAAGCTTTTCGATATCTCGAGAGGTAGTCTCGAGCTCCTTGGAGGATTTGGCATGGTCCTTCTCCAGCTTGGTCTTCTGCTTCTCTGCCTTGACCTTGCGAACCTCGGCGTTGGAGATTTCCTCGTTGTTGGAAGAGATCTCTGCCTTGATGGCATCAACCTTGGTCCTTTGCGCACGAAGCTTCTCACCACCAACTTCCATGATCTTGTCTTGCAGAGCTTTGATCTCACTCTCCACACTTGATGTCTCGCTATGGAGCTTTTCGATATCCCTGTTGAGCTTGGAAATCTCCTTTTGCAAGGCTGCGATGCGGCTGTTGTCAGTTGCCGACGGCTGATGCTCCTTGCTGACCTCCTTGATGCGTCGCTGCATATCACTGATGTTCCTCTCGGCGCTCTCGATTTCTAGGCCAAGCTTCTGCATCTTGGTGTCTAGTTGAGGAATCTTCTCGTTCAGCTCCCTTAGACGGGTCTCGCACTCTCGCTGGTATTCTTGGAATTCTTGGAACTTGGTCTCCCAGCCATCGCGGTCACTCTCAAACTTGGTGACCTGCTCCTTGCTGACGTCTGAAACGAGCTTGGAAGACATGAGGCCTCTCTTGACAGTTGTGCCACCACCAGACATGGTACCGGACTTGTCGATTAGTTCACCGTCGAGAGTGACGACTCGCCATCGCTTGGCGCCATATGCAATCCTGTTCGCCTGAGCGAGGTCTGCGGCGACAAGAGTATCTTGCATAGCATGGTAAAAGGCCGGTCGGAATTTGTCTTCCTTAGCAGCAACAAGGTCGAACAATCGAGGGGCGTTCTCAGGGGTCTGGATTGGCGACATATCTCGGCTCCTCAGCTTGTCCAAGCAGATAAAGTTACCTCGTCCGACGTTGTTCTTTCGGAGATACTCGATACACTGCTGACCGGCTTCGACAGTCTCAGTGACAAAATTGTCGAGGGCACCACAGGCTGTCGAGATGGCCACGTCGTACTTCTGATCAATCGTACCAAGGTTGCCCAGACGTCCATGGAAGCCATCAATTCGGCCAGACTCCTTCATGCGCATGAGAGCAGAGAGCACGTTACCCCGAGCCTGCGTGTTAGACAAACTCGAGCGAGCCTCGTCGGCCTTTTGACGCGCGTTGGAGATCTTTGAGCGGATCTTAGGCTCTTGCTCAGAGAGAACCTTGAGTTCTGACTTCATGTTATCTGCCTCCTTGAGAAGCTCGACCTTCTCGGCCTGGCAAGACTTGAGCTCGGCTCGTTTGGCAGTCTTGCCCTCCTCAATAGAGGCGATCTTGGTCTCAAGCTCCTGTAGGGCCACAGCGCCAGCGTTGGCCTTTTCTTGGAGGATGTTGAGCTCACTCTCAGCCACAGCAACGGCGGACTGCTTCTGGTTGATCTTCTCGTTCCATGGCTCAAGAGACTTCTGTAGTGCAGCAATCTGATCAGAAAAGGCTTGCGTCTTGCCCTTGAGGCTGTCTCTGATCTGAGCCAGTTCAGCCTCAGCAGTTTGAATCTGTTCCTCGAGCTCCGCGATCTCCTGAGATCGGTTCTCAATCTCTTCGCCACACTGCTCAATGGTTTCATCTGCTTCCGCGGATGTGGTTTCGGCATTGGCAATGGCCTTCTCAAGCTTCTTACGCTTGAAGTCCAAGAACTTGCGCTTCTCATCGAACTTCACACGCTCCTGCTCAAATTTGGCCATCTCCTTGACCAGAGCTTGCGTTGCCTTTTCTTGTACCTCGAACTCCTTGGCGCCCTTGGCATGATCCTTCTCAAGGCCCTTGATGATCTGCTCGCTGCCGTGGTGCTTCTCGAGTTCGGCGTCCAATTGCGCTTGCATCTGGCTGATGGCTTCCTCTGTGACTGCAACATTCTCATTGCATTTGTGAATGAAGAGCTGGTAGAGTGCAGATTGCTTCATCGCCAGCTCGTTTTCATCGCGGATGTAAGCGATGGCCTTATCCTTCTTGTCTTCAAGGCTGTTCTTTTCCTTCTCAACATGCTGGACTCGACCACTCTTTTCCATGCACACATCGTTCAGAGTCTCCACCTCAGTGGCGGATTCCTCGATGGGGGTCTTGTACTTGGAGGTTCCGATGATGTCCTCAAGGTATTCGAGCAACCCATCTTCGTGTTCGTTGCCAGCTTTGGCCTTCATCTGAGCGATCGACTCGACTTCACCCTGAAGAATCAGGAATCGCTTGTGATCAAGATCGACGCCGCGATCACGAAGGAGATTGGTGACTGTCGTAAAGTTGGATTCCTTGCCATTGATGTAGTATTTGCTCGAGTTGTTTTTGAAGGCCTTTCGTGAAATGATAAGCTCTGAGTTAGGAATAACCTCGTGGCCACCACCGGGCTAGAGAAGTTAGTCTGGGAACACATCTGGATATGAGGGCCTTACCTGATCCATGACCTCCTGGAAGTAGACAGCAACCTCGCAATGATCCAAGTTCGGGTGCTGAGCTGAGTTGTGAATCAGAGCAGAAATCTTGCCCTGTCGCATCTTGCTAGCTCGGAAACCGAAGACGAACAGCAGCGAGTCAATAACGTTTGACTTTCCAGAACCGTTGGGTCCCACCACGGATGAGAAAGACGCATGGAAAGGACCAACTTCCTGGCGGCCAGCGTAACTCTTGAAGTTGTTGAGAATGAGATGTGTCAAGACAATTCGAGACTTTGGCGTCGTATCTTCGACAACTGGGATAGTCACTGTCCGCGACTTTAGCACAATGTCCATTGGCTTCTCCATGATGGTGTCCATAGGTTTGATCGGCTTGATGGTCGCCTGGGTGTTGTCGACAACTGACGTATTCATGCTAGCATCGGTAATATCAGCCAATGCAGAAGCTTCCGCTTGAGAAGCTTGTGAAGGGCTTGGCTTTGGTAGTGCAGACGCAGGCGTTGAAGGCGTAGGCTTCAGTGTTGCAGATGTTGGCGTTGAAGGCATAGAGTCGGCGACTGAGGAGAGGGATGATCTCGCCGTGCTCTTGCGCTTGCGAGGCGTGGGTGTAGGTTTGGCAGGAGAGCTCGCTTCTGGCTTGATTGTTGAGTCGGCCTCGAGAATCTCGCTGGGCTCAACTGAGGCGGATGCAGCGGGAGCCCTTCGTGGACGACCTCTAGCCTTTGGGGCAGCAGCGGCAGCGGGAGCTGGAGTTGTCGATTTGCGAGCACGAGTCTGTCGTGGTTTCGGTTTGGGTTCTGGTTCGGGCTCGAAGTCCTCCTCTTCATCAGGGTTTCTGGTGCGGTTGGAAACATCGTCTTCGTCGTCAGAATCGATAATGGCGGTGCGCCTTGTTGCGCGCCGGGGCCTAACAGGGGATGACATTGTGAAGGGTAATTCTTGTCACAGACAAGAGAAAAATGCGAAGGAGCGTATAAAAACAGCGAATAATATGAACAAGCGACAGCTCGGTCGGGGTATGGACGTAGATACCTGGTTGACCGAGTTGTTATTTGAGTGAAGCTGTACAAATTAGATTGGTTGCGCCCCGCGTTTGTTTAGAAATGTCCAAATCGGTCGTGTAAACAATACGTACCAGCCCAGCACAGGCCGCGGGGACCTGCACGTGATCTCGCGACGGGGCTTTTTTGGCTTGGCTCGTTTCGCGATAGCTATCGAAGCTGAAGAAGCCGTCAAAACATTGCATTCGCTGCTGGATTCCTCATTCTGTTGTCGCTAACAATCGCCCAACATGTTCGAATACGCCAATATTCATGACGTCTTCACCGAAGGGTTGACGAATCCCTACGACCGTGACACCCAGCGAGAAATTGAGAACTCGCGCAAGACTTTCGACAATGCCCTCTTCATTGATCGTGTTTTGAGGGCCGTTGGAATCACCAAAGGTTGGTCTTCTGTCGTGTATTAATCGCCACTTGCTAACTTTCTGGTTACAGCAAAGATTTATCCTCCCAAGACCGACAATGCCTTGAAGCAGTTGCACCAGCAGATTTGCGAAGCCACCATGTCTACGCACCACAAGTTCTCCATCTTCTACTACATCCTCCTCGACTTCGATAGAACAGCAGGTCGCGAAAGCGTCTCTGACGCATTTGTGGATGCCTCTGGCATGCCCAAGAAGTACCAGATCTTCATGAAGGGCTTGTGGTATCTGGACCATCAGGAATTCTCGGTTGGTTTTGCGCTTGCTGCTACTAATACCGAAACTAACAGAATTCTACAGCGTGCGCTCGAGTATATCTCCCACCCATCTCTCATTCCCGATTTTGCGGACGACATCATTACCGTGCTCGTCCGTTCTGCTGAGGACCACGATTACAGTCTTGCGCTGTCATACTTTTACGCAGTCCAGCCGATTCTCAAGACCTCTACCGCCCTCCAGCTTCTCTTCGATGCGATGGCGAACACAAATGTCTCAGAAGCTCTCTTCTATTCCAGAACACACCCTCCCCACACTCGCGAGCTGCTCTTCCGCCAACTGATCGCCGTCGTCTTGAACAGCTCGAACGAAGAGCTTTCAGAGCGAGCCGGCCAAATGGCCTTCTTGCCATTCGACAAGTCTGAAGAGGCATGGTTCGAGGAGTATCTCCTCCACGGCAATGGAAAAAATCACAAGAAGGCCAAGGACACGCTTGTCATGCGAAAGATTGCCTGCGACCAGTTCTCCGAGGTGTCGAAGATTCGACATGGTGGACACTGGTCTGCAATCCTCGACGGGATCAAGGGCGGAATCAGCGGGCATTCCGAATAAAAAGCTTTGATCTGGGAGATGAAGCTGTGAATGGTTGTGCATAGCGTAGGCGTTGATTGGTCTTTTAGTCATCCCCGAATGGGAAGAATGGTTGAGACTTTGGAATTAAAGTTTATATATGGCTTTTTCTTTGTGTCATTGGCTCTTACTGATTCAGATCGTGAAGGATGTATATGTATCTAACGGCGAATGCCCCTCGTCCAATCATCCTCCAACCCTTGAAGAGTACCTGAACCATTAAGCCTCGGAGGAAAAGCTTGTTCAATGTTTACAAATATCCCACTCGCATGCGTCAAGCTGAAGTCGAGGTGGAAATTGAGGCGACCCTGGAAATTAAGCGGATTTACGTATCGTCCAATGAGAAGAGTCTGTATCCGTAGATCCTCCACATGAAAAGTTTCGGCTGTGGAATGAGGTAGATAAGCACAGTGGAATTGGACATTGACTTGATCTTCAGGGCCAAAGAAACATCGGGAAGCCCATGTATTTCTCCAATAATAGAAAGGTAAAGTCTCAAGACTTATCCAACTCTGAGAGTAGAAGGTATAGTTCAGATAATATAAGTCTTAGAAGATATGCTATGAGTTTATGATATGTTATTATAACGGTAGGCAGATATCCATTTCGCGGGCTTCTTTAACTTAACCCTACTGTAATTAGCTGATGGATCAAATTGCCCATGTCGAGACTCGAGATTCGAGAATATGCTTTTGTTAGCTTGAATATCCTAGACTGTCAAGAAGCTAAGGATGCTACATAAACGGGAGGGCTATATCCGTCGTCATCCCGCTGGTTGGCCGAGACATTTTAAGTTTGCAGGTTTTGCAACGGTCCGATTTTTATTACCGTAGCTTATTTTCGCAAGCTCTTCTCAATGGTTACAAACTCGTCATCCAAGTACGGAAACTTGGCAGCTTCGGGATTTGGACTAGAGCATTTCGCGGGACTCGCGGCCTTGGATCTAGTATTGCATGGATATCCTCAAAGGTCCGAACAGCTTCTTGGCCCTATCTAAAGGTGACAGATCCATCTTGAGATAAACTCAACAAGGGCTCAGACCCCAATCGCGAGACATGCATATCCATGCCTGCCACATGTAGTGCCCGAGATGAATGAGTCTGTTCCAAATGCATGATGGGGTTGGAAATACAGGCACCTAAAAGCGTGATGAACTAGCTCACACCACCTTTTCCAACGCGGTTCAACTTGCCATTGGGTCGTTGGACTTGTATACAGCTACGCCTAAATAGGTAGGTTGTTTGATGCTTCGCGAATCCCCTGGAAGCCAGCTGAGAAGCGAGGCAACGGGCGATCAATGCGTGACGTGCAGCGCCAGAAGTGGCAGTTGGTTGTCAGACGAGGCGCTCGACAGGGACAGGCCCAACAGTAACAATTCCCGCACTCACTCCCACTCTCACTGTGAGAAGCGAGTGAAGGATTTTGCCACCACGATCGTCATATCAATTCTCCTAATCAAGAGCATCGTCTTATTTAGCACCTGACCATGGCTAATCATGTTCTCCGTCTTTTCAATCAGTGGATCTCAAAAATGGGCCTTGCCAAATCCCCGGACCCAGCAAATATTGTATCATCATCACGAGCCTTAGGTTGGAGTCATGGTCCCTGACCTCCCCATGGGGGGGCGCCAGGGTTGAAAATACTACGTAGTAGCGCGGTTTTTTCTTCCTTGACCACCCTTACAAGTTCGCTTCAAGCATAACCGTTGGTCCTCGTTGACGATGGCCCGGTTTTCGGGCGGTGGCTGGTCTGGGGAAAAGAAGAAAATGCTTAACCAGCCTGGTGGTCCGGTTTGCCCCATCGTCTTTTTAATACTTCTCCATTTCTCTCTTGCGTTTTTGGGCTCTGGTTTCCGCATCTCATTGTAGTCTTGCGGGGGACCCCATCTGACACTTAGAAAAACTTCCGACCATGCATCATGAGGGATGATACCCCCAATATCATTGCTTCGGCCGCCATAACTCTTCCTCTTGCGACCTTGGCACTTATCGCTCGACTTGTTGCGAGGAGGATAACGAAAGCTGGATATGGACCTGACGATTTCTTGGCCGTTGTGGGCTGGGTATGTCTTCCCTTTGATGTGTGTGGGTATGAATAACATCTAACGTTGGTATAGGTGGGCTCACTGGCCTTGATGATCAATGGCATGATATGGATCAAGGATGGACTTGGAAAGCCTATGGAAGTTGGACTTACAGACGACTTTACCTTTCGCGATAAGAACCGACTGGCCTGGATTCATATGTGGACGACAAGCTTCACTTACACCTTTGCCATCGCCTTCTCAAAATTCGCCATCCTCGCGTTTTACTGGCGTCTGTTCCAGTTCTCCGATATCCGAATACCCATCCAAGTCCTCTCATGCATTACAGTTGCATGGTTTCTGCTGCGACTCTTTATGGTGACATTGCAATGCCTACCCATTACAGCATTGTGGGATGGAACGCAAGAAGAGAGGAACGCCAAATGCCACATCCGCGAATCAACGTTTTTCTTCTCGACGGTCTTGACGCATGTTTTGATCGACTGCGCCATTCTTATTCTTCCTGCCATTGAAGTTGGAAAGCTTCACCTTCCAAAGGGTCAGAAGTTTGCCGTGATTGCGTTGTTTACGTTCGGCGCCATGACCTGTCTCGCTTCAATCTTTGTGCTCATTGAATCCTTCAAGTTCGAGTCGGATTCCAAAGAGATGACGATACAGATGGGACTTCACTATGCTTGGTCTATCGCCGAGTGCAATTTCGCCGTGATTGCTGGTATGTCTTGATCGAGTTCTGACATCGTTGATCGTACTGACTCCAGGACAGCTTGTCTTCCTATGCTTCGACCAGTCGCACGCAAGATCCTACCTGGATCATTCCTCAGCTCCGGGGGTCAATCAACCCAAATCAGCGCACCATTTGGTGCCCCTTTCAGCAACGGCATCCGACTCACAGGCGTGTCCAAGTCGAGAGGACGCGAAAACGATGGAGGAAGCTCGACGCATGACCTGACCACAAACCCGCCAGACATATACGACGTGGCCGAATGGTCGCATGGCACGCAGACCACGATATCAAACCCTTTCCGGAAATACACATCTGCCAAAGACTATGAAGGCAGTGAGACGGGGATCCGTGTGAATGAAGAAACAGCTGTTTCGGTGCAACGCCGTGATGATAGCGTATGAAACAGGGCGGCGACCCTGGGCGTTTTGGATACCATGTCAGCGAGGCTGGTGCTTTACCTTAGATACCACTGGAGAATACCAATCCAAATCCTAATTTTGTTAAGTAGAGAGATGTTAGTTCCCTTGTATGACCGTCGATGATATTGTGCCTCAGTGCTGCGTGGTTCAAACTGGGTTGTGTACCAACACCACGGTACCGGCCCGCCAGCCTGATCTGATCCTTAGCAGCAGTCCAGTTAAAGCTTGTTAACAACGGAAGTATCCAGACCCATTGATTGCACGAAAACGTGAGACGTCGGGAGTTAAATATCACCAGGGAGAAATCTCCATGCCTGAGGCATAAAGTGTTGTGAAGCATCCCAGCTCGCTATGCCGAACATTGCCGCAGCTACTGCTCACCTTGAGCAAGCTAATTCACCTTGCTCCGTTCTTTGCGGAGCCGATTATCCAAAATGAGGATTTATAAGCATCGCGAATCTGTCTTGATCTTGATCTATCAGCGATGGAATCGTTAAGCCGAAGAAATTTCGGTGTTTCATCTGGAATTGGGTTGCGCTAAATAGTTAAGTTAAGTGACGGACGCAATAGCTATCGGTCATGCAAATCATGAGTTTGACCGTCGGTCTTCAATATCCGGCGCAACAGAGTTCCAGTTCGGGTGTTCTCGTTCCAGCGCTATGTGGGCTGGAACTTTACGGAGAATGGACACTCACCTGGCTAAGCTCTGGCAATTCAAGGTGAGCGAAGTAAAGTTCCTGAGGTCAAAGGAATATCAGCTGAAGTGACGTATTGCGAAAACGCCATTATTTGCTTCAATCAGGTACAACTTAAGCCAACATCACAACCTCAGAATTGTAAAACTCTTCAGTTTCTATAACAAATACTTCAGCTATTATACCCTGCAAATATTAATACATCCCCGTTTGTCCGTATAACACAGCTCTCATGGTACTGCAAGTCCGTGCGATGCCCTCAGCAGCTCGGCCCGCTTAATTCAGAACTTGTTTTCTTTCCCCACGATCCCGTTGTTCCCCATTCTTCTTTTCCACCTCATCCGTTACTAAGTCAATTCCTCCCTCACCTCAACCCTCACGATGGCTTCCTTCATGCGCATCAAGGCCGCCACAGGCCTGTCCGGCCTATCACGCGTCGCCATCTCTCGAGCCCAGCCCATCGCCGCCCTCTCCCACAGCGCAATCCTCTGCCAGCGTGGAGCCATTGACCCCCAACGTCGACTGTTCAGCAACTCAAGCGTCTTCAATGGCTCGTACATCGTCTCTGTGCCGCCGATGGCCGAGTCCATCACCGAGGGAACGTTGGCTAGCTTGCCAAAGAAGATCGGCGAGCAGGTTGAGCAGGATGAGGAGATTGCTAGTATCGAGACGGACAAGATTGATGTTCTTGTCAACGCGAGTGAGCCTGGTGCTATCGCTGAGTACTTCGCCGAGGAGGGCGATACCGTCGTTATTGGACAGGATCTTGCGCGTATCGTGACTGGCGAGGACGCTGGTTCTGTTAAGAAGCCTGAAGGCGAGGAGCAAAAACCCAAGGAGGAGCCCAAGGAGGACTCAAAACCTGCCGAGCAACCCGCCAAGGCTGAGGAGAAGCAGTCTGCTCCCGCTGCTGAAGCTCCCAAGCCCTCCAAACCTGCCGAATCGAAGCCTGCGCCCAAGGAGTCAAAGCCCACGCCTCCCGTTCAAGGCTCGTCCAGCGGTCCTAACCGAGGCGAGCGAGTCGTGAGTATCCCAGGGATGCCTATACATACTATCGTAACTTATCAATAATCTAGGAGAAAATGACCCGCATGCGAAAGACCATTGCCGCCCGTCTCAAGCAATCCCAAAACACCTGCGCCTCCCTGACCACCATCCAAGAAGTCGACATGAGCAACCTGATCGCCTGGCGCGCCAAGTACAAGGAAGAAGTCGCCGAAGAGCACGGCGTTCGTCTTGGTTACATGGGTGCTTTCACAAAGGCCACCACCCTCGCCGCCCAGAAGGTTCCCCAGATCAACGCTACTATCGACACAGAGAAGGAGATCATCACATATCGCGATTACGTCGATGTCAGCATCGCTGTTTCTGCTCCCAAGGGTCTTGTTACCCCTGTGTTGAGAAACACACATCAGTTGAGCATTGTTGAGCTGGAGAGGGAGGTTGCTGCTGCTGCGAAGAAGGTGAGTTTGCTTGGATCATGAAAGCGGGATAGATGCTAACTGTTGCAGGCTCGTGATGGCAAGCTTACTATGGAGGACATGGAGGGCGGTAGCTTCTCCATCAGCAATCCTGGTATCTTTGGTTCCATGTTCGGAACTCCTGTTATCAACTACCCCCAGGCCGCTGTCTTCAACATGAACGGCATCCGCCAAGAAGTCGTTGCTATCAACGGCGAAGCTGTGATCCGACCTGTAAGTCCCGGTCGTCTTTAATCCAGCGCTCAAGACTAACAATTTACAGATGATGTACATCAGCTTGACCTACGATCACCGCCTCATTGACGGCAGAGAGGCCGTTACCTTCCTGAACACCGTCAAGAAGCACATTGAGGATCCTTCGCGCATGCTCCTTGTCTAAAAGTTGTCGTTCATTTGTATTCTAGCGCAATTGGGTTTAGACGGGAAGAATTGTATTGTTCAATATTGTAGAGCTGCGTGGCTGGCGCTTGTGTAGAGATGGACTAATACAGGCGTTTGACTACATCCTATATAAACTTTGGTCATGATCTGCTCAATTTGATTGAGATCTGCTTTATCTCGTTATAGGCCTTCGTAGTTGAGTGTTAAAAACCCCGACTTGATTAAACCTGGGATGTTGACGGTTGATCATGCCTCAATCGTCGTATGGGCTATCTACTTTGCAGTGATCTCACTCTTCATACAAGCCGTCCCATCTTTCTCAACAAGAACATCCCATTTCTTTTCGCTTTCCGCTTCCTGGGTATCTGAAGTCCGAATACTGTATGTTTGGCCAGCATACAAAGGCGACAGAGCCCTATATGTGATACCCCTTGGACTTTGGCCATTACCATGGATGTCTCGCCAGTAGTCCAGGAGGTTAATAAGGTTAAGAGGACCATGGACTACTTCTGCAGGATGGCCTTCGACGTTCCGAGTCCAGTCTTGGTTGTAGTGTATCATGTGGCCGTTGAACGTCAGAGCTGAAAATCGGAATAGACCAACCGGTGACCATCGTAGTTCTCTAATGGGATGGCCTGGTCTGTTAGTGGAGGTTTGAGTCATCTTCAGTCGTACATACCTTCACTCCTGATGTTCAGGTCTTTGATCGATGATGGACCACGGACTACAGCCTCAAGAGGCTTTGGCGCCTCTTTCACTGCACTTGGGTCAATCTCAGGTCTAAAAACCCAAGATCGACGATCCGTCAACGCCAAACCCTTCGGACCCCAAAACTCCTTCTCAACTTCTACCAATACCATCTCTCCAGCTGATCGACTCTTCTTAGGTGTCGCACTTAGAAGCTTCGTCCTTTCTTCAACCTGATCACCCACGCGGAGTGGTACTTCACTTGCCCAAGTCATCTTACCTCCGGCCCACATCCTCCTCGTAAAGGGTGCCGAGGCATTGAATGTCGTATCACTTCCATCAGCACCAAGTTCTGTCTCGGTGCCGTTGGGAGTGAAGTATACGAGGTGATGGCCTGGTGGTACAGGTGTTCCTTCAACGGGCGGTTGCTCAGACACGTCTTGGCCGTCGAGACTTGGTCTATTAAGTGTGAGAGCTAGTTTTTGTAATTGATTCGCATCAATGAATTGACGACGAATGATGGAATTTTTGGAGAATGTTTCTAGTAAGTGAGATGCTGCGTCTGAGGCAGTGGCCTTGAGATTGTGGAGGCGCGACATGATTGGGATGGATGTGTAAGTGATATGCGGGGAGAAGTTTGGGGGAGGGGAAGATGTATATAGATGTATTTGGTGATCGGCCAATTGTCCAGGTTGCCGATATTTGGTCGGCAGTCCAAGAGATTATATTTTAGTAGTAAAAAGGTCTTTTCAACGGTCTTTTCATACTAAAAAGGTCTTGGCTTCATGGTCAATTATTGCAATGCTTGAATTATGCGCCTAGGCAACTCCAACAGTGAGAGAACACATCCATAAACAGCTCGATGGCTATTCACAGTTCGATGAGAACTAACTCTATATGAATTATTCAATATAATCGTGCTACGGTGGGATCACTCATATATTAACCCCCAATCATCGTCACAAAGTAGTTATAACAGACGACTACTCATCCTTCAATTGCTGGAGTTGATGCGATGCTCCAAATCTCGGCCCCACTTTCGGCAGGCGGTCAACCTCCGGGTACAAGGGACTCCATCTCCGACCAATCACATGGCACCCATTATTATTCCGCACAGTTTCCCCAGGAACTTTTTGTGACCCATCTCCGAGGCCGGCTTCGCAGAATAACATGAAGCTATCCCCAAGCTAAAACTCGCACTCTGTTCATCCACCTGACATTGTCGTTTCCCCGGTCCAGAATTGACTTTCTGGTATGGTACTTGGTCTTGGTTCTGAATCTTGTCTTTCATAATGGTCGCCTTTGTATGTTCATCTCTCCATTGAGTCCAGTCTACCGATGACTACCATGGGCTTGGGAATTATGCCCCGCCACTCCGCTTCAACTTTCCAGAACCTGTACTGACTGTTTAATATGTAGAGGAGAGCTGTTGCTCTTAACGCCGTCGCTGCCGCGCGGCTACAATCCCGAGCTCTGACATCCCGCTCTCGATCCCTCGCCGTCGCCGCATCCCAATACCGCGCCTACACATCTTCAAGTTCACGACGACAATACGCTTTCCACTCTCAACTCGAGAATGCTCCCGCTCCTTCAGCCTTACAGTACCAGCGAGCACCAGTAGTAGAGAACCCCCAGACTCTCGTCGAGAAAATCGCCCAGAAGTACGCAGTTGGCCTCGCTCCTGGCAAGAAGATAAAGGCTGGAGATTATATCACTCTTGCGCCGCAGCATTGCATGTCTCACGACAACACATGGCCTATTGCAAAGAAGTTTATGGAGATTGGTGCTTCAAAGGTTCATAATAACCGTCAAGTTGGTGAGTTTTGGAGCAACCAACCTTGTTCATGTCTTGTCGCAATGAAGCAGACACTAATCTTCCCAAGTTTTTACCCTCGACCACGATGTACAGAACAAGTCAGAGAGCAACCTCAAGAAATACAGTCTCATTCATGAGTTTGCTGAGAAGCATGGCGTCACAAACTATCCTGCTGGCAGAGGCATTGGACACCAAATCATGGTTGAGGAAGGTAAGGACACTCACTAGTTGGGACACGGGGTAGTCGAGCAGGATGCTGATAGACATATAGGATATGCTTGGCCAGAGACAGTTTGTGTCGCAAGTGACTCCCACTCTAACCATTATGGTTCGGTTGGAGCGCTTGGAACTGCTGTCGTTCGTACAGATGCCGCTTCTATCTGGGCTACCGGACAAACCTGGTGGCAGGTCCCTCCTATCGCAAAGGTCACTTTCACCGGTATTCTGCCCCCAGGTTGTACCGGAAAGGACGTAATCATTGCTCTCTGTGGTCTCTTCCGAGATGACCAAGTGTTGAACCATGCTATCGAGTTTGCTGGTGGTGAGAGCCTCCCTATCGACGACCGTATGACAATTAGCAACATGACAACAGAATGGGGTGCACTAGCTGGTGTATTCCCTGTGGATGATATGCTTATCTCATGGTATCGTGGTAAGGCTACCACAAATGCCATGTTCGGCGGTTCCTCCAAAGACCGTATCAACCACAAGCGAATCGACGAGCTAGAGCAGAACAGAATGTCTGCTGACCCCGGTGCCACATATGCCAAGGAACTTTATCTCAATCTGTCTACTCTCTCGCCGATTGTCGCTGGCCCCAACTCGGTCAAGATTGCTACTCCTCTCAAGAACCTTGAGGCTGAGAACATCCCTGTGGACAAGGCTTACCTCGTCTCCTGCACCAACTCTCGCGCCTCTGACATTGCTGCTGCTGCTCGTGTCTTCCGTGAGGCGGCTAAGGAGGGTAAGACTGCCAAGATCGCACCCGGCGTAAAGTTCTACATCGCTGCTGCTTCTATCATTGAGCAGCAAATCGCTGAAGAGGCTGGTGACTGGAAAGTTCTGGTAGATGCTGGTGCAACAGTTCTACCATCGGGCTGTGGGCCTTGTATTGGCCTCGGTACAGGCCTTCTCGAGCCTGGAGAGGTTGGTATCAGTGCCAGTAACCGTAACTTCAAGGTGAGCAGCTCTATCCAATTGCACGTATCAAGCTAACAGACCAGGGCCGCATGGGTTCCACGGATGCCAAGGCTTACCTCTCCAGTCCTGAAATCGTAGCTGCTAGTGCTCTCCAAGGCAAGATCGCTGGTCCTGGCTGGTACCAGAAGCCTGAAGGTGTTGAGAAGGTCATCATTGGTGAGGGAAGCGGTGACTATGTCGCTGACAAGGCTTTGTCTATTGAGGATGCCCTTGACAAGATCATCAACGAAGCTGATGCCTTGATTGCTGCTGCTGAAAAGGCTGAGGGCGCTGCTGAAGAGAGCAGTTCTGCTCCTGCGGCCGAGGAGGAGTCCTTGACTGAGATTCTCCCTGGCTTCCCTGAAAAGGTTGAGGGTGAGATTGTGTTCTGCGATAGCGACAACATTAACACCGATGGCATCTACCCTGGTAAGCCAAACTAAAATCATCTCTCAAGGCTAAACTGACACCTCTGCAGGCAAGTACACTTACCAAGATAACGTGTCAACCGAGAAGATGGCCGAAGTCTGCATGGAGAACTACGACACAGAGTTCGGCAAGGTCGCCAAGGCCGGCGACATCCTCGTCACAGGCTTCAACTTCGGCTGCGGTTCATCAAGAGAACAAGCCGCAACTGCCATTCTAGCCAAGAAGATCCCTCTCGTCGTCTCCGGCAGCTTCGGAAACATTTTCAGCCGCAACAGCATCAACAACGCCCTCATGGGTGTTGAAGTACCCCGTCTTGTTGAGCGCCTCCGAGAGACATACAAGAACGACACCGAGAAGCCCTTGACACGCCGCACTGGCTGGAAGCTTGTGTGGGACGTTCGTCGCTCCAAGGTCGTGGTTACTGAGAAGGATGGTTCTTCGTGGGAGCAGAAGGTTGGCGAGTTGCCTGCTAACGTGCAAGAGATCATTGCTCGTGGCGGTCTTGAAAAGTGGGTTAAGTCGCAAATTGAGGCTTAGATGTGTTTGTTGGGTATTTGATGTAATATAGTTATTTAGATGTTGAAAATAGCAAAAGTCCATTTGAACCTACCATGTTCAGACAGTATATAAAGTCCTCTATCAGTAACTCCTGGGCAACTCAAGCACCTTCTCACTGATGTAGTTAAGTATCATCTCCCTACTAACAGGAGCAATCCTCGGAACAAGACATTCACGAAACCACCTCTCAACATCATACTCCATCGCATATCCCATCCCTCCATGCGTCAACACCGCTCTCTCACAAGCTGTAAACGCCGCTTCGGCAGCCATGTACTTTGCGCTATTCGCCGCAATGCCAACCTCATCCTGTCTCACTGAACCATCCGTCGTGCTTTGGTCATACAGCCTTGCAGCGTGGTATGTTGCTAGCTTGGCGCCTTCGAGCTTCATATATGCATCGGCCAGAGGATGAGCTATCGCTTGGTTCATTCCGATCTGCCGTTTAAACACAACGCGTGTACGAGCGTATTCACTTGCTTTGGAGAGCGCTGCGTATCCAAGACCGAGGGCTTCACCAGCTAACAGACAACGCTCAGCGTTCATACCGTGAAGAATCATCTTGAAGCCTTTATCCTTGTCGCCGACGAGAGATGATGGGGGAATGTGATAGTTGTCGAAGAAGACTTCATTCGCATCAACTGCTCGACCTCCCATCTTCTTGATCCTTCTCATTTCGAGTCCTGGCTGGCTGCGATCGAGGTCAATGCAGAACAGGGAAAGACCCTCACTTGGCTTCTTGACTTGATCTATTGGTGTTGTTCGCGCGAGGAGGATCATCTTGGAGGCAACTTGGGCGCAGGTTATCCAGATCTTCTGACCGGTTACACTGAAAGACCCATCTGAGTTTTGCTTTGCGGTTGTCTCTAGCCGGAGGGTATCAAGACCTGCGTTGGGTTCTGTAACGCCGAAGCACACACGAAACTCCCCAGATACGATCTTGGGAATGGTCGTTTCCAGTTGATCTTTGGTCCCGAACTTGGTGAGAGGTTGTGTCGCGTAGACATTGGCATGTATACTCTGGGCGCCAGCCATACCAGCCCCAGACTCAGTAATAGTCTGCATCATCATGGTAGCTTCAGAAATTCCCAGACCAGAACCTCCCATCGATTCAGGAAGTGCAATGCCAAGCCAACCGGCCTTTGCAAGAGCAGAGTGGAACTCCTTCGGGTCTTTCTCGTCTTGGTCATGTTCTTGCCAGTATGTGTTGGGGAACTCGGAACAGACTTGGCTCACAGCTTCGCGAACCATGAGTTGGTTATCCGTGAAACCAGCCATGCTCATAAGCTTTCTTTTATGCGTGGCTGTGAAGGCTGATGTTGGTCTGGCATGGGAGACAGGTCGAGCGAGGCGCTTGGAGCAGTGTGTAACTAATCGTGACATGGCAGCGATCAGGTCGATGATGTTGTTGAATTAAGTACTGGTGATGATATTTTCTGAGTAATTGATCGACTTGTTATCTCAATTGATAAATTGATTTGATGACACTGAAGGATGTCGATGTGTAGCTGTTGATGTATGATGATGAGATGTGGAGAGCGCAAGTGATGTTCCCCAATATGTGCAGTTTATTTTGTCGATCTAGCTCGGCCACTTGAATGCACTCGCCGCTCTGCTCAACTGCAAGCTAACCCAGCATTGATCACTCACCAAACATTGAATTCAACATCACAATCTCATTGCAAAACACACCATTCTTCTAAGCACCAACTAAATAACTCGACTATCATGGAATTGAGACGACTATACCACGAAGACCAGATAAGTCAGTTGAATAAGTACATGAAACTAGCCAGAAGATAGCTATATGAGGTTGTTTGGTTACATGATATTCTGAACTCCCACTCCCATCCCAATCTATAGCTTCGACTTGGGCTTGGTGACGACCCCAACGCACTTGATCTCAATGTTGGCGTTCATTGGAAGACTCTTGACGGCAACACAACTACAGAGAGTTAGCATTCATTCACACTCATCAATCTGTCTCTGTGACCAATCAACTCACGTTCTGGCAGGCTTAAGATCACCCCAGTATTCAGCATACACCTCATTCATCTTGGCGTAGTACTTCATATCAGACAGGTAGATGTTGACCTCGATCACGTCGTTGAGACTTGACCCAGCCTCATCGAGGATGGCGCCGAGGTTGGTGATGATTTGACGCTGGAAAAGTAAGCAACAGAAATCCAAATGATTGACTTGTCCTACTGTGTGAGCCTCGATATCTCCATCAATTATCTTTCCGGTCTTGGGGTCCATGGCAACTCCGCCCGAGGTGAAGACGAAGCCATTGGCGATGATGGCCTGGTTCATCAGGTTCGTGGGCACGGCCGGGGCCTTCTTGGTGGAAACAGGTGTTCGTGTCATGTTTGTATGTGTAAGAAATGAGCTGATTGTTTTCTTGGTTGAGAAAGTTGGACGTTTGTTGTTGATAAGCGAAATGTCGAGGTGAGGCCGATCGCGGGGTGCAGATTTGTAATCCGAAGGCCTTTGATATATATCCGATTGACTAGGTAGCATATCGGCTCAGAAAATTCGCCATAACCTAAAGACTACAGTAATAATAAATTTCCAACTAACTTGATCTAGTTTGTTGAAAAACAAGTAGTACTAAACGATGTGTGAAAATAAGTGATTTTTGAGAAAAGAGGTACGTTACTACGGATAAGTATGTATTCCATGTCTGAAGCTGCGAAGAACAGCGGGAGATTACCTGTGGAAGTAAATACTACTTAACTATACGTGGAACCAACAAATCAAGGACCTATAGCTAGTAGCGAATCTTCTCAGCCACTAAGAAAAGGCGATTGCGAGCCAATGTCTTGACCAACTACCTATTCACTCAAAATATTCCAACTCAGTAAAAATCACTAACATTTATTACCCTAGTATTGGGATTCGTTACTAACACAGCTTCAGGGAAGGCTAGTATACGGTCAGTATATATTGAAGGCCCATACTAACAGGAAGCAGTCACCGTTATTCAACTAAATAAGTAACCATTCTTATCAAAGAAAGAGATGTCCCCATGATACACACATACAGTCGGCTAAGGATCTTACGTACACTGACCCCGGAGTATGTAACAAGGGTTCATTTAGTCTTATATGTACAGGATCAGGCTGAGCGTATGGACTACTGATTCGCTTGTAAGCACCGAACATGCAGGCTGACGTGGCTCACGGTTGTTGTCGATCACTGGCTCATATTGCGGGAAATATCTCATACACATATCTTTTTCTTCCCTGTCCAAGTGCCCAAAGTAGCTGTTCTTGAGTTATCCAAGAATTGAGAGGAACTGCTCATGTACGACAACCAAGAGCATTGATTCGAGCATTTCAACTTAGCGGCTTAATTGCAAATCTGCTTGCAAGTAACTGCTTCAAGATGCGGCAAAGCCCGAGTGACAAGCACGGGGCTCAACTAGTCTACCAGCCAGTCAACCCTCGTGACTCAACTGAGAAATGGAAACAGAATTTCTCCAGTAGTATCCCATGGTCTGGATTCTTCGGGATCATTATCGCTATCCTGTCAGCTATTGGAAGTATTATCGCTTTGTACTCGGCCAACGGAAAGGAGGTGGACTCATGGCCCAGCAAAGATAGGCCAATTCAGTTGACAGTGATGCTAGCCATCCTCACCGCCATCGGTAACGTTGGACTTGGTATTGCCTTTACTGATGGTGCAACAATCGCTTGGTGGGTCAAAATGTCGCAAGGCGTAACGCTGGGCGAGAGCCATCGCTATTGGGAACATAGTTCTAGCGCCTGGCAGTCGGTCCTTGGGCTTGCGCATCGACGCATCAACAAAGTCACCTTTGTCTCCATCTTGATGGCGCTGCACTTCGCCAATGGACCTCTGATCCAGCGAGCAACCCACAGTCCTCCAGGTCTCACCACGGAGAAGGCAACCTTTCACGCTGCATTCTCACCGGATCAGTTTAATCAATCAACTGGGTACTACTTGACCCGCGCACCAGTTATAAATATGTTGGCAGATAACTTCACACGCGTCGTGCTGGCCTACACCAACCGTGATCCCATGAGACTGGATCTCAAGGGTTGTGATGGTAGTTGTTCTGGCGTTCTTGTCGGGGCAGGATTCGATGTTGGGTGTGTGGATCAAAACCAAAACTTCACAGTGGATGATGTACAAGGTGGTGATATGTGGACAGTTGGTGGTGTAGAACTGAACTTTGATGGCACAGTGGCCCCGGAAGTTTTGAAAGTTGTCTCAACCTACAAGAGCAAGCCTGGACCCAAGGGAAACCTTACTATTACTACTTGTCTTCTCAAGAGTGCGGTGGTACGGTATCCCATCAGATACGCCAATGGTACGGTAACACTTGGAGGATTTAGCTCCGTCGCCGACGGAACCGAGAACCGAACTGAGAAATTACTGCATCCAGAGCGAGAGCATGCAGGTTTGGGCAGATGGCCGTCTCTTCTCGGGGGATTCCACTATGCCCTGTCGAATTTATTCACCAGCAATATAACTCTATACTACACAGGCGTTATGGCCGTGCAGGGGAATGGTCCGATGGGCTCCCTATACAGGGACTCAAGTGATGACGCGCTTGGGACACTCAACACGACCTGGTCTGATCCTACACCATCTATCCTCGAGGCATTCCACGAGATGGCTTTTCGCACAGCTCTTGATTTCTCCAACTCTTCCTTTGAGCAAACTATTTAGGGAATACAGTAGCAGATAACAACCAAATACGCCATTAACTAATAATACCTCACAGCTTCACTAGTGATAACTTTTGCTAATGCCGTGGCTATTATGTTTCTATATCCAGGCTTCTGGCGTCTGGGACGGCCTGTGATAATGAGCCCTCTCGAGGCTGCTAATGCATTCCATGTGCCAGCGATGAGCGATGCGTATGGACTCAAGGATGCTGATGAGCTTGCGAAACGATTCGAGAGTCAGGTAGTTAGATATGATATTAGACGGGCAGAGTGGAAATTGGTATAATATCTGAAGTTACTGCGACAGAGGGAGTATTACAAAGATGAAGCAAATTTCTAATTTCGAAATCTGTAAAAGACAAATCTCTTATAGTTTTATTGTCTAATATTATTTTATCACCCGGCTTCCTTCATCCATCTTGCTACTTTTACCTACACTACATTATTCATTTACTATAAGTAACTCGGAAATGTCAAAATCTCGCCATAGAGCTTCAAAATTATGCAAGTAGCCTTTGGAAAAATTGTTCTTTTCAGTTAAGCTTGACGAGCTCTAGCTGAGCTTCAGTCCCCATGAATCAGCTCTGTCACTGTGGTATCGATGGCTGTAGGGTAGGTAGGATCAGAGCGGACAACACAGCCAATCATCAGCTGCAGTGCTTACCGCTAATGTCAGCTCCGTCGGAGTGCTCAGCCCCAAAAAACAAATTTATAAGAGAAGATAAGCCGCCCATAAGCAGCATCATGAACGACGAAGAGCATACTGCGGACCAATAACACAGTGCTGTTCATATATCGATGCGTCCTGCGGTTTCTTGACACATCCGGTGAAGCAATCGATATCACGTATCGGTGGCTGGCAAGGGATCATGCAATGCCGCCCAGACCAGCCAAGCAATCACCGCTTGAGCAGTGGGTAATCAGCGCCACCCAAGGCCAACTGCACGCTGTGTCCGGGGCAGCTGGGGGTTTCGCATCTGGTGTTGTCACCTGTCCGCTGGATGTGATCAAAATACGGCTGCAGGCTCAGGGTGGCCTCGTGCCGGTCCGTCTTGGTCCGCTTCGTCTTAACCCGCTCAGATCCCGTATGCATAATGGGTTGCACAGAGGTCTGGTTCATACAGCACGTATGATATGGAGAGAAGAGGGTGTCCGTGGCATGTATCGAGGGATGGGCCCGCTGTTGATGGGATATCTTCCTACATGGGGCATCTATTTTACCGTTTATCAACAGTCTAAGCTTGGACTGCCTCAATTACATCGTGAGTTCTTGGTTTGAATCTGAAACAAGCGAACAAGTACCTAACTGATATGAAATAACAGCACAATTAGAATCAAGACCTTACCTGGTGAATACTTTATCATCCATTGCAGCTGGATCTGCATCAACATTGGTGACAACTCCGATCTGGGCCGTCAAGGTTCGCCTAATGTCTCAAGCCCGCCGACCCTACAGGCGGCGGTCTTTTCGCAGAACTCGAATCCATAGACCTCATTGGCATTATCACTCGACACTAGACGCCGCATACAAGATGTACACGACCGAAGGCCTAGGGGCTTTCTATTCGGGTCTCGGGGCCGGTATGCTAGGTCTTACACATGTCGCAATTCAATTTCCGACATATGAGTATCTTAAGAAAAGGTTCACTGGCAGCGAATTGGGCACTGCCGTAGGTCAAGAGGGCGAATGGATGGGCATCTTATTTGCCTCAATCTTATCAAAGATAGTTGCCGGTAGTTTGACATACCCTCATGAAGTCATCAGGACAAGGCTTCATACCCAAAGACATCCTATTCCAGGAGCTGAGTTTCTCCAAGGCTTGGGAGGTTTTGGTAGCCCTTGGGGTTCCAAGTCGGGCAACCTTCTATTGCAGCCAAAATACCGAGGGGTCTGGGATGCATTCAGAGTGATCAAGCGCGAAGAGGGCTGGAGGGCCTTCTATAAAGGGATGGGGGTTAATGTGGCGCGAAGTGTGCCCGCAGCGATGGTCACTATGATGAGTTACGAGTACGTTATGAGGTCTTTGTTAAGGATCAGAGGAGATACTTCAGAAGAACATGCAAATACCCATGTAATATAGTTATACATATTGTACAAAACGAGTCGTAATTCTACCGGAAAACCAAATCTTGCCTCATCTAAATAAGCGTAAACACTTCTTGGCCAACACCCTTATCATCGCTGTTCTGATCTTGGTACCATGCTTCTCCGTGACTAATACCCGCAACGTAGGCCACTCCAAGGAAATGTGCTTTTCCAGGCTGTTTGATCGAGGGCCGAAGGACTACTGGGAAGCAACAGCCAGCCAGCAGAACTACCTGGTCTCCAAGTTGGAGGTCAAAGTTCGACACGCCCACTTGACCCGATGCAGTGAGAAACATGATACTGCCGCCTAAAAAGGGATCAAAACGGAATACCCCATCAATGAACTCTTGCAACCCCGATTCAACGCTATGATATGCCCAAGTGACCTCCCCCTTTTGTACAGATCTCCCTGTGTGTCGTATCCAGCCAAAGAACCAATACTTTAGTTCATCTGGATCTCTGGCATCTAGTGGACCTGGAGTTGACAGTCTTGTGATCTGTGAGATACTGCGGCCTCTGAGTAACAGCTCTCGTGGTTGAGACCGCTTCAATAAGTCAAGATCGACCTTGCTGCTGCCGGTCGCTTTGGCATGGAGTTGACTGACTGCCCATCGTCGCATGGGAAACTTGGCAGGTGTTTGAACGTCCATTACCCACGAAGGCAGCGAACTCGGGCGTTTGAGAGGTGGGAGGCTCTCCAGATATTTGAGCGATGATGAAAGCTTGATGGTATATCGTGCAAAGTCTTCATAAATCCTCGACGGGGAGATGGAGTAGTTAATCGGCAATGGAGTAATTCCAGGCTCAAGTTTATAAATCAGTGGTAAAAAGGCGAAGACCTTATCACGAGCATCTCTTGACCGATGAGTACGTGCGCATTCTATGAAGCCGGAATAGATATCGAATGGCGCCGAAGTGATGGTCCTGCCACGTCGAGCAGCTGCGGCATTTTTAAACGCTATCCAGATAGCAATGCGTAGAGACGCTGGTAAAGATTTCTCTTGGAAAGATTGGATTCTTCGGATGCTCCATATCCAGTATGATGAAAAGGCTGTCCATGAGCAGTAGTCATACCCGGATACTAGGATAGACTGTTTTGCCAGAAGATGTTCTTGAATAGTCCACATGCGCGAGAACCATTCATTACGGCTTATGACGCTCATAACCATTGCATCGTGTCGGCTGCTAGGAACTATCTCTTATGTCAGCTCAACGCCGTACCTCATGAGGTGTGATGCATCTCACCAAACCGATGCCAGATCCAGTTAGTGACGGAATATAGAAGATTCCACTTTCGAACCTGATCCCCTATCTTGGGTCCAAAAGACCGCAATGCGTATAGAGGTGATGAGATAAAAGGATGCATATAACTCGCCCGCTTAAAAACACCCGAGATGTCTTTATTCCCAGGCCCAAGCCATACAAGGACACGAGAAGCAGACTCATAGATGTCCCCCATCATAGGAACTTGCCGGCTCTTCTCCGAGTTGGAGCTTTGGTTGATACATAGTGCATCAATCCAGAGAATTCTAGACCGTTTCTTCAAGCGGAGATATCGCAATGCCGACTCGCAGTTTCTAGTAACATAGAGAATTTTGCCATCGCAGATTACGCGACGATCCCCAGTGATGGAGCCCCAGACGTAGGATAAAGCCTCGTAGTGTGTATGCCTTAGACTAGTGAGTGATACGCGCTTTAATGAAAGGCGAAGGGGGTCGTTGAAGTGATCGGCTGGTTCAAGGATAGCGACACGAATGTCTCGTGAGCTCAATAGGGGTCGATAAGAGTATAGAAAAGCACTGCGGTTTTTTTTAGTACCGTATTCAGGCAATCCTTTGGCCAAGGGCCTATGGTGATGGAATGGTGCAGTGAAACAACGTTGATTGAGTGACCTGGCCTGAAGCACTCGTCTTATGGACGATTGGAAGTGCTTCATGCCTCTCTTCTCTGCCGCCTCACCAAGTCTCACTACTTTGGTGAAACGACTGGCGCCTCTAAATAACAGCGACTGGCTTGCTTAGTTTCAGGCACAAAGCCTGTATCCTCGGTTTGTCAGCAATGTCATCCGTGGTTAGAGTCGTTCCTTAGCATGTGTCGGGTTGGTGTTCTGGGTGGTCCTCATTGCTGATACGAGCGGTCCCTTGGTATAAACATATTTTCAGTCAATTGGACAAATTTAAATAGCCCCAGCTATTACAGAGAGGTATGTTCTATGATGACGGAGATTTGGCCAGACTGCAGGAATTCATATCTCGGGGAACTGTTTTTCCGGTCCCGGGAATAATCCCTCAGCTTTCGGAATATAAACGGCCGGACTACTATCGAACAGAATTACCCTTGACAGCTAAATATTGGAAAGCTATAAAATGTTGAGTGACATGAAAGAGGATAGTAGTGACTATTTATTATGGCAGGGCTAGAAGCATATTAAATTAAACTCTCAGTCAATGTAAACTTGCCTACCCTGCAGCTTAAGCAAAAGTAACGGCTAGAGGAAAATATTAGTATTTATGGTACTCTCTTTTATTTGCATAAGATTAATAGCATGCACCATATTTCTCAGAGCAGGCATCTGCATGACTAATACATACTTCAGGCTGCAAGTAGGGATAGTAAATGCTATGCCAATCCTGACTGCACCTGTTAGACTTGCTATTATACGGAGCCTCCGGCCTCGACTCGCGTCACATTTCTTTCCCAGGAGGATAGTTTTGGTTGAAACTATCTCTGGCGTCTCGAGTTAGGCCTACTTCACTGAAATCTATTCATTCTACAAATTCTGATGGGTTAATCGAATGGGGCACCACGGGGATCTTCAAACAACAGGCCACTTCGAGTCAAGGAGTAAGGTGACTGACAAAATACTTTGGTGGTACTTAACAGTATTACCTGGGTTCTATTGCTTGGGAATCATGTATCTCTTACAAGTCATAGCATATGCCCTCTGGTTCTTGCGACTCTGAATCTACGCACACCATCATATATGCTGCTTAACCAAAGAATCTTTCCACAGGCGCCACAGCTATTCTAGATGGTCAAAAACAGGGTTTCCCATGTCTTTTGCAACTCATGAGGTTGCATAATAGGAGTCACCATGCATGGCAACGGCTCATCAACACCCCATCCTGGCCTGTGACGAACTCTACAAACAGAGGTGGGCATACCATATTCGGGTGTCTGTCCACGTAACTCATTGCTTATCATCTAACTTCGGCGACTTAGTGATAAGAGCAAACAAAATCCTGTAAACCTGCAGCCAAGCCTTCGGTGTGGTCAGGAGGCGTGTCGAGACCACCAATGTGACGAGACATACAGCCAACAGCGTCTCGTCTGCGGCAATCCTGGCCTAATACCGCTTAGCTTGATGCTCGACTTGCTTTCGACCTTCCCCTATGGGATACCTACTTTAGTTGTTGGGTTGCTATGCGTTATGGTGGCTTCCACCAAATGTGTTACCATCAGCACATTTGACTGGGTTCTGCAATGCCCAGTTCGGGCACTAACTCGTCAGATGAGGGAAATAATTTCCCTTAGCCTTCATTAAGGCATAATCCCTTATCACACAGTTCGCCTTGTCTTGTGCGAACCATTGTTGCTCTTTTGCGCGCCGTTCAACGTTTCTCTCACAACACCTTCACATCCTTTCCTGAAACAGAACAATGGTACAAAGACCATCAAACTATCAGTGCCGGTGCGATTCTTGTTCGAACAGCAAATATCGTACTCGCTCGGTAACAAAGTCCTGTACAAACCACATACCGGTTCAGGATCAACATCCCGAAGTACAAACTCCATCACACACAGCCACCGGCAGGAAGCAGCACCTAGTTTCAAGGCTCATGCAATCTATCATCCGCTATTGGACTTTGATTATGTTTGACAAGAAAGTGCTCTTAAGTCAGAGTCAGCCGGAAGATATGCCTTCCAGTCCTGCCACTACTCTTAGTAACGATAACACGAGCGATGGAGGATCTATTGCCAGTTTGTCTAAAGGTGATAGATCCTCTGATATCGAGGAAGCATCAGCGGGTGGTTCAGTAAAAGAAGGAGGGTCAACGACTAAAGGGGATCTCGACTTGTATGATGATGCAAATGTAACGAGGTTCACTTTGACGAGCCTGTTGTTAGGCGAGGAACTCAAGAGGCTCCAGGTCTGGAGAACATCTTTTTCCAACAGCGAATTAGATCGACTACCCACAATCGAACACGAAGTTGCGCAGGGTGTCCTTAAATGCTTAACTAGCGTGGCCAGTATACTTATCGAAGGATCCAGTTAGTTGCCCCTTCTTTCTTCCCATTAACTGGGTATTTGCTAATGTATACAAGGGGAATGGAGAACTAGATTGGAGCCGGATGGTCTTGAGGCTGAAGGGTTGGTTCTAGAGGATATTCTGAAAGAGATTGAGATAAAGACAACAGAATCTAGGGTTGAAAACGAGGCAATGACGGATGGTAGTGGTTTCTCGGAGTCGGATGGATCTTGCCAGACTGTTGAGAATCAGAGCCTAATCAAGGATCTCAAATATGAGATCGATAGACTCCAACTGCTTTCTCACTCGTTACGCCTTGGGATAAGTACAGGCGTCATCTTTGAAAACACCAGTTAAATATCTGATAGCCATGTACAAGTTCTGAGCGAATAGAATATTTATTCCAAGAAAAAGAAACTCAGTTCCCAGCTTATATCGGCATATTCAAGGTTTCACCCATTTTGTCAACAATCTTCGGATCCTCTGTCGTCATCTCCTTCAGCCCGCTTAACCATTTCCCTCAAGGGACTAATGACCGACTGGTAAAAGGTTCGCTGGAACATATCATAGTCGCTTCCTTCGTCGTCGCTGCTTTCGCCATAGGCTATGCAGTAGCGAACTGCCTCTTGGTATTGAACACTTGTCTCAGTACCCAGGCGGCTCAGTTCTACATCCAACTGTTGCTTGAGAATGGGCCTCTTGATCTCCTTCCAAAGGCCAAGCTCTAGAAGTACATATCCAAGGTAATACATGAACTTTGTTGGCCTTCTAGACTCGCTGTCAAACATCTCGGCTCGTAGAAACGGCATCTTCTCAGATTCAATGGGATAGAATTTTATATCTTGTATACCCCATCCATCTCCAAGCCATTCTTTCCAGCCGTATCGGAGAGTGGCTTCGGCAAGCTTCAAGGCTAGCATGAAGCGGTTATCTCGAAGGGCTCGACTGCGTTGGAAGAGAGCGAAATGCCGGCTATACTTCTTTTTCTTCTTGGGTTGTAGTCTTCGCTGTTCACCCTCTCGTATAATCCTGGAGAGGGTGAGAGGCTTAAAGCTTGGCTTTGGTCTCTTCTTCTCATCTAGGTAGAAGATTTGATGGCCGCTGTCTTGGTCAATAGCTATGCACATAGCTAGACGGTCGCTTCCTTGGGCAAGGCTTCCAGGGCACACCTGAACTCGGCAATACTCAGTACTGTTTTGTGATATCTCCATTCGCTGATTTGACGATGACGCAGTGCCAGATGAGTATCCGGAATCACGACGCCAACGCTGCCGCAGTCCATCCATCACCGTCAACAAAGGCGAAGACGGCTCTGAATAAACAGCATTACTCTCATCTCCTGGAAGAACCAGTTTGGAGTGAGCCTCAAACCAGATGTAGTCTCCCTTGTTAAAGTTTGACTCAATAGCCACATGATGACCAGTAACAGCCACTTCATTTGGACTAATGCAAACTGGCCCCTGTTCCTGTACTGGCACAAGTCCAACGAGAGCTGTATGCCCATGTGCTTGCTCTTGACCACTTACAGGGCAAGCTTCGCACAGATGGCGATAGAGTGTTTTAGTTGCTGAACTTGAAATGTAGAGTTGGGTGTAGCTTTTTGCTGACTGCGACGCTGGCCCGCAATTTGAGAGCCGGTAGACTAGGCCCTCAATTGCGGAAATATCTAATCCAATCTGCCCAAAGAACTTGTTAAGGTCCTTGAAGATCTTGGAACTTCTGGTTCTGCGCTCACTCGACCGGCCCTATCACCGTTCAGTCAAGGTAAGATACGCAGCTGGATTTGGGTCTTACCTGGCTTCGAGTGGGAACTCGTGGTAGTGACCCGATAGCATCCTGTAGTTTCCCATGAATGTTGGCCAGTCTTTCCTTTAGATTCTTGATGCTCTCATCAAGGTTACATATAGTCCTGGACACTTTGGTCTCTGAAGAGCTGGTCGAAGTTGCAGACCAACTCTCTACAAGCGTCATGTGAAATTTGATTCTCATTTTCTGATCAGTGGCCTTGTCACGAAGTTGCTTCACGCAAGTCGCCCTGAAGTGAGAGGTTTGGCTGAGTAAAGTTTCGTATTTTTCCATTATACCGACATTCACATGGTTGAAATAATGGTAATCGGCCTCTGCGATGACAGGCACCCGTTCCGGTAGGGCCTCGGATTCATACTCATCATCATGGTCCTCCTCGAGAGCTGGAATCGGTCCAAAGTAGAAGTCATCTTTGACGATAGATAGTGCTGAAGTCGTTTCTTGAGGGAGGCTAAGCTTTAGGGTATTGATGATAGCGTTTCGGATGTCCAGGTGGTCTCCAATAGCGCCATTAATTTGGATTGAATTGTGGTTCGCCTGATTCCCAGAAGCGCTATGAGAAGTGGCTTGGGAGTCCATTTAAGTCAATTCAAATTAGTTTCTCTATGAAGGGGCGCTGCAAAAACGTAGGGAAAGTTCAAAATGCGAGTAGTAGTTCCATGAAATTATGGAACGAGGCAGACGGGAAGATAAGCCCGAGTCCCGCAAGAGTTGAGGCTCACTCTGATAACCGTACCAAAACTGGAAAGGCTAAGCCCCTCCTAATGTCTTCAAGAGTATGCATAACTGAGTTCGTGAAGCAATATTATAATGCATGCCATCAAATAGTAATTGATGTGGTTGGCTGCCCGATGTGACGGAAAGACATTGCATTGCATTTACACGTAGCTTTGAAAAACAGACCACGGGCTTTTCTCACACCATGATAAAATAACCCCTCTTTTACCCAAAACATCACAGCCTACCGCTGAGTGGGTGTTCTCATTGAGCCATCACTTACCAATCACACAGAACTGAAATGAACAGCTGATTAGAAGCTGCATTTGCTTGTGTGCGGCTGAGGGAGAAGAACCAACACGTATGCAATCAGCATACAAGCCTTGCTGAAAGACGCAAATTCGCTCTGCGATGTTTTTAACCGAACCGGTGCGTGGATTTGTAATTTGAAGTGACCATGGGCCCTGATCCATCGTTCTTCATCTTACCTTATCTGCCTTGCTGTATGCCTCACCCACGTACTAACAAAGTCACATTATCAAACTACTTACTCCATGGTTAGTTTCGTATCCAAAATACACTTTTGCTGTCGTGATGAAATGACTTACACAATTGTATTTCCAGATTGACCCCATCGGAGCAGCTGCGGCGGCCACTGCCACCATTGATCAATCTCTCAAATTTATTCGAAGAGTCTCTACGGCCATAGAGATTCATAAGAATGGCAACAAAGATCTCGAGTTCATCTTCAATGACCTCTGCAGTATTATCCAAGTCATAGAACTTGTTCAGGCCCTCGACGAGATCAGAACAAAAGGAGTTCTCAAGGCTTTGGCAAATATGCACAAGCACGCTGAAAAGCTAGATGATCACGTCCAGCAGGCCAAGAAGAAGTCTAGCACCGGGTCCTCCTTGCGTCGTGTAGCTCATCACTTCATGACTGGTCCTGAAGACTTGGAACATACCAATAGGATGGTCACGGAGCTAACAACTCTCAAGGCTACGCTTATACTCCAGATCCAGGTTGCTCATGTCGGTCTCGTTGTTCAGAATGAACAAGAGAAAAGGAAGAATCCTGGCTGTACTCACATGCTGGACAGTTTAGTTCTTCATGAAGTCAATCAAGTTGTTGAGCAAAGACTTGGTAAGGGACAAGGGTTGAAGATAGCTGAGGTCCTTCGAGGCAAGAATCCAGATGGTATGTAGTCCGTCTCTTTGTTCGTCGACCATCGTTAACCTGGATTTTACTCAGATAACGGCATGATCCACCTTACCCAGGAGGAATATGAATGCCTCATACTTTATAACTCTGGCGACAATAATTCCAACCAAGAGCTCAGTACGTCTTGTACTTATGGAACGCCTTTCAGAAGACTAATACGACCCAAGGCACGTTTCACGTCGCCAATAACCATACTTATGATCAAGCATTGCAAATCAACGGATTTATAAGCGACGACTGGATGGAGCTTACTCAGAACCTAATCATCGAGAACAACCAGGCTCGTAACCAGTCTATTCAGGTGAATGTGCCTACTCAGAGACAGGATTTCGCTGCGCTTTTGGCAGTCCGGAACAAAACTCTTGAAATGATGCCCAGCTCTGGTTGGGCACCAGTCCCTCCGATGCCGAAGCAAGCTGTTGCAAACCTGGAATAGCCCTGTGTCTTCTGTTATGTCTGGTCAGCTGTGAAAGGGAGGCATTGCGCTTCAGCTATCCACGAGGCGACTGTGTGCATAACTCTACCGAACTTAACGTCACTTGAGCAAGCAGCAAAGAACTAAATTGGCTGAAACGAGTGTATGATTTAAGTAATAAAAGGTAATACAGTGAAGTAATACTAAAGCTGTATGTCCTTAATGAATATATAGAGCATATCTCCCTTGAACAAGTTCACGCCCTAATATCCGTATTGCCGAAAGTGAGTAACAATATAACTTGTCTTCTTTTTAAAGAAGTACTGAGCCCCAGGGTAGCCAGAGATCTTCTCCATCTGTCCAGTCAGCCTGACCACTGTGTGTTGATCAGGGGCACTCGAGGGCGCCGAACTCGTTCCTGGTCGCCTCCCACCACGCCGACTCGACGTGACCGCTGTTGCAACCCGAGCCCGTATTAAAGTTGATGACCATGTCCCCGTTGCCATCCTCGCCGCAATTGGTAACAGAGACCACGCAGGCCCCATTGAAGTTACTGTTGTTCATGTTGGCCCAGAAGCCGCTGCACTTGCCAGGGATGTCAATCACACCGGAGCCGATAACGAGCCACTTCTTGATGATGAGCTGATTTTCAAAGAACTCCCAGCTACAGTGGTTGGCCATGGTGCTAGAGGCGAAGCCGAGGATAGCGGCTGCGGTGGATGTGAAAATGGTGGTCTTCATTGTAGCGGTGGTGTTGTGAAGAGAAATAAGTTTAGAGATATGAGGAAGATGGATGAGGCGTGTTCTGTAGAATGTTGATTGAGAGAGTTGTGGTGAGTTGTTCTGTTTGTTTGTATGGGAGTCGTCTAGCGTCTTATATACTCTTGCGATAACTATTCGGGACAATCCCCTTTTCATCTTCTGCCTGAGAATAAACCAATTGCTAGCACATGGAGCTACCGAATATGCCACGGAGCCTGTATAGACCATTTTGATAATGTTCTTCGTCGCGAGCAGTTGATCAGATCCTTCGATTCCTTCTGCTCCGCTTGGATACACCATATGCAGATCATTTCACTATATAGTATATACCCGCCGCTGCTTTGTGCAAAAATCCGGTTGCCGAAAACTTCATAGCCTCAAGTTCCACTATTATCAAGGCATAAATCCATATTCAGGCTTGGCATAAAGGCTGTGTACTACAATTGCAGGGGGGGCTTTTCTTGGCTTTGGACGGCTTACTATATTCGGGAGTAAAACGACATGCATCGGGCTCCTTCACTATGCAATTGACATGATGCCAAGTCTTATAGTTCCGGTACTGGATTCTCCCTAAGTTTAACTGTGGGGAGTGATACGGCATATCATGACCGCCTTATCACCGAGGTCGCTACATCCTTGCTCGTGGTATCAGAGTTAAAAACATTAGCGAGAAGTAACTCTGATAGCCAAAGGCTCCGCCAGCCATAGGATTAAAGCTAGAACCGATCGGCAAGGCAACATCAGTGTATCGACAGGCACGTGGGTAAATGGGACAAATTTACGACTATGCCAAGAAAGCAACCTTTCTGTTTACATTGTATGGCGTGATTGGGTCGTCCTAGCAAATACCTCAGGAGAAAACGAAGCAGTGACCAAGTACCTAGATTTGTAGGCCTCTGCACCTAGCGTCTTTGCTCCTAAACAGTTGTAGATTTGATACAATGAGAAGGGTGTCTTTTCTCTTTTAGTAATGTAAGCGATTCCTGCTGGCTCAATATATTGACTAGACCAAGATACTCGGTGAGTTATTTACTAATCTAACTAGTCGTCGTCAAGCAAAGTCATGCCAACCAGAGCCAAAAGGAGTAAACCAGCAGCTGCTTCTTCGGCTTATTTTGCAGCCCCAAGACCATGCTCTGCCCAAATGCATTCAACATCCTTTTTTTGTGAAAAGCGCCGTTGAAAGGTCATGGGAGCTTGCGCATGGTTACGTCAAGGCAGATGGGTAACTATACCCTTGCAAATCATGGCTGGCCAAGCCATTCACTTGTGACACCCTCGTTGGCTCTTTGTTTTGGGATTGTCCTCCTGTTTACATCCCTACTTTTACTTCTCGTGAAATTCAGGTATATCGTTTCAGACATTGACCTCTATGGCTGCTGTCACGGTAGTTCTAGCACCCTTGATCTCAATACGTTCGATGGGGGTGACGGAGAACAGTGTTTTGCTCGCAATTGGTGCAATAGTGGTTCTAGAAGCTCTTAGCGAACATTCAATAATTTCTCTGGGGAAGACTTGCGCAGGCCAAGGCAAGAATAGTCACCAAGATAAGTTACGCGCACCTTATGAGGTCTTTATTAAGAATTAGAGGGGATGCATCGGAAAAACACATAAATACCGAGATGCTCGGAGCTCAACCCCAAACACACCAAAATCCTTTTCCATTTCTAGAGCTGATGTTCCCTCTATAACCTCAGTTCCTTTATACAATTAAACTTTGATGATTTCTTGGTAAATGTATAAACGAATGGGCAGCATAGGTGTCATTGCCACAACAGCTTATTCCACTTTTCAATTATGCAGCCACACTATGTATATCGGGACCATGAAGTGATTGGAGCCAGGTGGCTTTAGGGTGTGAAGATGCCTATCCAACTAACAAATCAGGCTGCAATAACAGCCACAATCTGCACACAGCCCCCTACAACGCACAAGACATTACGCTAGTTAAAGTACCATATAGTCTAATAACTAACCCCGCGGCGGTGCTTGTCCTATTTTCTTTTACCTTACCCTCAAAATTGTCAACAACGTCAAAAACCACAAATGGACACATGGTCGCACAACCCATCCCTTTGTCAGGGATGTCAACAGTGGAATGATATCAACTTCTCAACGCCTTTTTGGGATACGATGGAGGGTGGTCTCGTGATTAATCCTAACGAGTTCGCCACGAGCCAGTTTTGTATCATGTGTTCTGTGGTCATATCATCCGTTCAGTCGCGACTTAGCGCATTGAGCATTTCGTCTGCGTCAATTGTCTCGATTAAGAACGAGGGGCCAATATTCATTTTCAATACCTGCGATACGAGAAAGGAAAAAAGCAAGATGCGATATCCATATGCTCGAACGATTTCCGTCTTGCATCAGTCAAAAATTTATACTTCAATTCTGTTGCACTTAGGTGTCGAGTTGCTCGAAGCCAGAGACGATGATTTTGGTCTATCATTCAACATTGAACCCAAGGTTCTTCTGACTTATTCCAACGGAGCAAAAGCAAAATTAACCAGCACCCAGCCATGGAAGATACCATTCCTCAGTGTCAAGAATTTGAAATGGTGTTCATCAATATTGGGGTCACGGGTGCTGACCTCTCAACGTAATCTACATTCTTTCAATACTTTCCAAAACCCACATCCTTACCACCTCAATGCTGTGCAAGCGTGGGATTATCGATTCTTTGATACAAGTTTGATTCGAATGTGGTTATCTTACTGCGAGAAAGCTCACGGAATGGAATGCCGAAAGAACCTTCGAATCAGGAGAGGCAGGTTCCTAATCCCTGATAACCAGTAACCGTCCTGTAGTCTTCCTGCTAATAATTACTGCAGATGTATTACCCCCAAATTTCAGGTTCATCAATACAAAATCAATGAACATAGAACGTCCATCATCTCGTCTCACCTTTGTAGCATTAAGCTACCTATGGCCAGCCGAGAAGGACAACGAGCGAGTCCAGCTCGTAAAAAGCAACGTGGAACAGTTAAAAGTCCCTGGAAGCCTTAAGCTATTGAAACTACCACCGATCATCAATGATGCGATCTTACTTTGCCAAAAGCTTGGTGAAACTCATCTTTGGATCGACCGTTTGTGTATTGTTCAAGATGACCCTGACTCGAAGCATAGCCAGGTGAGCAACATGCACAAGATCTACCGATCAGCCAGCTTCACAATAGTTGCCGCCCTCAACGATCGCAACTCTCAGGGCCTCCCTGGGTTCAGTCATCTGCCAAGGCGTTCATCTTTTCACAGGCCAGAGCGCCGTGTCAATCTTGAGACAGGCTATGTTGAACATAACATGAGTGTCGTTAATAACTCTGCTTGGAACACTAGAGGTTGGACGTTCCAAGAGCGAGTCTTGTCAACACGACTCCTCTACATTACTGAGTACGAGCTTTACTACCAATGCTGTAAGGGACACGCATACGAGGACTCTGCCTTTCATTCCTTGTATGCGAGAATACCTGGGGTGCCCTCGCATCCTAAAACCAAAGCTATATCGAGCAAAGGTTCTCATACTCCCGAATTCATTGGATTCGAGACTATTCCGGAATCAGATATCCTTGTTAAACCCGCATTTGGCACTTATGCGCGGTACGTTGGCAATTATACCAGTCGAATACTCTCATTTGACTCTGACATCTTGAATGCATTCGCTGGTGTCGAAGGAAGCCTTGCTGAGCGCTACGCCTGTCCCTTCATCTATGGACTACCTGAAAAGTATCTCCCCTTAGCTCTGATGTGGAATCCAGTGAATGGTATCATCATTAGAAAAGAAGGACCCAAAATTCCCAGTTGGAGTTGGGCATGCCTCAATGCCAGCTCGGACTACACCTGGCTGACGCTTGGGCATACCTTTTGGGAAAGAATTGTCGAACCTTATTGTTTAAGGATCATTATTTTGGTTGACTTCCATTATCAAGATCCACAACACGGGCTACGGAAACTAGATGTAATGGAATGGTGGGTAGATGGCGAGGTATCCGTCGAAGAGTTCCGTGGCCAAGATAGAATTCCACAATTACGGCCTAGGAGGTATTTCCCGACACACAAAAGGTCTGTTATGACATGGAAAGCATGCCCGCACAACCCATGGCAAAGGCTAGCACGATCGGCTCTAAACTCTGAAGCTTGCGAGGTGGCATCTAGCCTACCAGGATGTCTCATCTTTAACACGACGGTTGCAACAGTAAAACTTCGCGACGGGGAAATCTATTCTGATGATACGCTCATTGGACTCATCAACACGCCCTTCTCAAAGACAGCAGGCAAAATGGAGGGGATGGAAGGAGAAAGGAATTGGGGCGGGGATATCATCGTTATCTCAGGTGCCCTTGCTTCTCTCAGTAAAAGACAGTCTTTGGAATTGCGCGGTGAAGATTTCGACGTGTGGGAACTACGCGTTATGTTGGTTGAACAGGTTTCTCATCAGCCTTATGTGGCACGTCGCATCGCAGTTGGCCAAGTAGATGCGCATCTATGGAAGCTCTGCGCACCGAGATGGGAGACTGTGATTCTATGTTAAATCCTTCACTGCTATACTTCCTTCTTGCTTTGATTGGGTTTAATAGATATCACTGCTTGTGGCTGACAAAATTGCTCAAGATGTTGCCTTCTTTGTTCTGAATTTGACACCCGGTGGCAGTGGCCTTACGTCAGCCTGCGTGCAAACACCTTTAACTAAGTGCAGCGGCAGTAGTATCTTTCCTTCGCCTCTTCCCCCTCACACTTTTGCAGGCATATCGAAGATCGCCCCGAGAACAATTTCGCCATAAATCCAGGCGCATAAAGCCTACAACTCCAACATGACTTCCGACAAAGTAAAGGTTGTTGGTGGAAGAAACAACTTCTGGCTCTGGTCCGAGGAGAAGGGTTTTGACCTGACCCATCCGTCGACTCCCAATGCTCCGCCGATTTATCCCAGGATCACATTGAAAACCCGTACGGAGAAAGTAGCGATTGACCCGACGAAGACTGCCCTTGTAGTCATCGACATGCAGAACTACTTTCTGTCACCTCTTCTGGGTCGGCCCCCAAAGAGTATTGGGCTTGGAATCGTGGATACACTCGTCAAAAAGGTCATTCCTGTCTGCCGCAAAGCGGGTATTCCCATGGTGTGGCTTGGTTGGGGCGTGGACGATAGCGATCTGGACGACATGCCACCCAGCATAGCAAGGGGATATGACTTTCCTCTTGACGACAACTTTGTCAAGCCAACCTTTCTAGGAAGCATCGGTGCAGAAATTGGACACGTCAAAAGCGACAACGGAGACTATATCGATGCTGGCCGAGTCATGATGCGCGATCAGTGGAATACCGAATTCTATCCCACTCTTAAAGACGCCGCAGAAACACAGGACCTACACATCAACAAGAATCGTTTATCCGGATTTTGGGGAGGCACTGGAATCGAAGAGGCGCTTCGAAGCCGTGGCATTAGAACACTCTTGTTCGCTGGGGAGAACACGGACCAATGCGTTGCGGGCACCATCCGAGACGCCTACACCAAAGGGTGGGACTGCCTCATGCTTAGCGATGCTTGCGCAACTACAAGTCCGGACTTTGCCAAGAAGTGTACCGAGTATAACTGCGAAGGGGGCTGGGGGTTCGTCTTGAGTTGTCAGGATTTGGAGGATGGGGTCGGTGCAATGGACTATGGCGTCTAATATCTCAGTCAATCAAATTGGGGATATCAAAAAGGGTTCGGGGCCATCTGTAGCCGATGATCCGATGATACCTAACTCGAAAGAATCTTGGCGTGTAACAAGGATATCCAATTGATTGCTATTCTGCATATCTTTCTTTCTTTCTTCTTATAAGTTGCTTCCTAAATACAGCCCTGCCTAATAAGGAACTTATATTCTACAAATCAAGACTCGGTTTTACTTCTTGAGAAGTTTGATTTTGTTTCTAACTATCAATATTATCCCTTTTCCCATCCACAATTAGTTCAGGTTAAACGTTGATCCAACATCAAAATAACACGCAATGGTTGCAGGATCACCCACACATCAAACTCTAGGTCAGCATTGTTCCACTCAAAGCAGATTCTCTTGTATCGGCGTCATATTCGCAGATTTCACTTCGCTTAGTTCTGAAGTCCGTATACAATGAATTCCATATTATCCTTTCCGCACAGTCCTCGACTCCATCGCCTGTCTTTGTGCAGTTAGGCTGCGCCTCCAGGCGAATTTCTTCAGGCGTAGGGATCCACGGCTTTGGTACCGGCCAATCAGAAAAGTGAATCAGCTTAGCCTGATTGTACGCAGCAGCAGGGTCCCAAATTTCGACATCTGAGCCAAGATACGCAGCGTGGCTTTCATGGCGGAATTCACCAGTGAGGAGTGCGTAATGGCGATGAGGAATGATCAAGGCATTATCGCCATAGAGCTTGTTAATAATCTCCATGTCAAACTCGCCATTCTTAGCTGACTGGATTTTGTCCATGACACGAGCCATTTCAGTTTGGGATGGCTCGACGAGCATGATATGAGATGAGACGACTCTTTCTGGGGAAAGCCAATATGCTCGGGGCAGGGCTACTGGTGCCGGGGGTAGAAGAAATAGCTCATCCATGGGCTGTAAAAGGATCGAATCCGAGTCAATTGACAGCACACGATCGTACTGGGTCTGATTGAAGGCCAGAAGTTTAGTGTAGGATTCAGCCCATGTGGCTATCGGAGCTGTCAGTCAAATTGCGCTATCATTGAATTTGGGCTACTCACGCTCTACTTCCCAATTGGACTGAACCGCAATAGGAACAATTTTGACGTTGTACTCATCGCGTGCCTTGTTGAGCAGATAAGTATCACTCGCATTCACCATGTCCGGCGCAAGCATGGCAGAAGGGACCATCATGAGGCGATCAGCTCGACTAGGATATCGCTGCAAAGCCTCGAAGAACATCAACGAGTTGCAGAGATACTCGCTATTTGTAACATATTGAATATATGCGAAGCGGGACCAGTCGACGTTGTCGGCAGTGTGAAACGGCCATTGTATTTGGGTTCTTTGATTTTGGAAGAAACAGAATATGGTAATGATTGTGAGAGCAGCGATCAGTGCTGAGTTCTGGCGCTTAGATGCCATACTGGCCAAGTATTGAAGAGAGATAAACGAGAGTGCTTGGTAGAATTGAGTAAAAGAGTGTGATGTTGGAGACACAAAAAGGGGGCATCGCGAAAAGAAATTATGTTTATAATTTGAGGCGCAACTTAGTAGGTACTAGTCTAGGTGCCTACTATAGATAGGTACAATAAAATACATATCAAAACACGCACGTGGGTGGAACGAACCGGTTCATCATGAAGCGGTTAGATAGAGAGGCGCTAAGATATCGCGGCTGCTTCATATCCGCCCCACCCCATCTCAACATCCAACCAATCGAGAAACAAGGCTAGCCGCTGGCTGGCTGGAGAGGAAATGCCAGGCTCCTCTCTTTTGGGAGTGTTTCAGGTCATGCTGGGATCAAGCGCGCTTTTAACATTGTTTCACGGCATGTGAGTTTGCGACGGAACGTACATGACCGTTATTGCTTATGCATTAGTGAACTCTCTCTCTGATTTATTTGGTTCCTAAATGCAGTCATTCAATTCTGCAAGTTAAAAGGCAAAGCTAAGCTCTCAGCCACAAGTTTCAGCTTGCATTTCAGACATTCAATTCTCACTCAGGCTACATGTTGTTGATACTTCATCAAGGATGTTAATACCGTACGTCTACAACGGGTCTCCACATGTCTGAGCCATTTTTTTTAGAGTTCAAGTTGCATTCAAAAATACAGTCCGATCATTTTTATGCATGTTGGTTGATCTCTACCATGCCAAAGTGGGTCAGCGCCAACTCGCAGTTCGCGATAGGTCGTTTAATATTATCACCAACGAGGCACAGTCATGATGTTGGTTGAGCCTTGCAAAAACTAATTTTGGCATTCTGCTCTTACAACCCATTCTCTGTTGGTTTCACTTCTCTATCACTTTCTTTGATCTTACATGTACTCGCCAGTGTTGGTCCTACTCATCAAGTGTTGGTTCTTACTACTCTGTCTTTATTGGTTTTCATTTGCTCTTGCTTACAGCCAACGACCCAATCTCTCGCCATCATCCCACCAAAGGCGGGTCATCGGCCATGGCCTTCATCCTTCTCACATTTGTTCTCATCCTCATATCCGTCACTTCCGCCTCCCCAGCCCCGGTAGAAGTCAAATGGTCAGAGGACACATACGGGCCCGACGGCCCCTGGCACGCCGTCAAAGTGCAGATTGGGTCCAACAACACATCCATTTCTCTCTATCCTGGTGGCACTTGGGAGACGTGGTTGATCAGTGATGACTATTACGACTGCACCCCAGGAGACGAGTGCTACGCTTCGAAAGCTGGCATTTACAATACGCGCACGGGTAGTGGAAGCGAGATGAAACCTCCTGCGGAGTTGGATGATTTTATACAAGGCCTCAGCGTTCAGGGTGAGGCAGGTGTTCGTTACAGAGACGACATGAGGATCGATAACATCAACATCACCGATGCCAGTATTGCCCTCATAGACAGCCAGCAGATCCAATACCCTGGTGGAAAAACTGTGCCTTTTTTTGCAGGCTGTCTAAGCATGGGTGGTCCAAAATCCGTCCATCAGTCATTCAAACAACCTGGTGGAAAGCCTGCTATCAACGTTAGTATGCCTCCTGGTTCTTTGTGGGAAAACAAATACACACCTTCCAACTCCTACAGCATGCACATTGGATCTGTAAATCCTTTTATGCCTGGATCCCTTTGGTTCGGTGGTTATGATAAGAACCGCGTCGTTGGTGATGTTCTTATCATGAATGGAAGCCCCAGAAACGAGGGAATCACCCTTTGGGATATCACGATCGAAGGTGTTGGAGACGGCTCGCCCTTTTCTTCCAAGTCAAAGAATGATCTTCTGTCCAAGGGAAACTCATCGATCAGCAATGGCCTCAAAGTAACAGTCGATGGCTGCTCTCCATATCTTACTCTTCCGAAATCCACTTGCGACAACATTGCCGAACACCTTCCGGTCGACTTCAACAAAGACCTTGGCCTTTATCTTTGGGATACCAAGTCAGAAACATATGAGAAACTCATCAACTCCCCAACAGCCTTGGCGTTCTCCTTCATCGCCGCCTCAAATGAAGAGCCAATCACAATCCGCGTGCCGCTCATGCACCTCAATCTCACTCTTTCTGAGCCAATTGTCGACAGTCCAATCCCCTATTTTCCATGTCATGTGGGCGGCAATGGTCGATACGTCCTCGGCCGAGCATTTCTTCAGGATGCCTTCATCGGAGCCAATTGGCATCCTAGCGAGAACCGCTGGTGGTTAGCTCAAGCGCCAGGTCCCAAGATTCAAGCCACTTCAGACGTCAAGCCGTTTCAAATCAACCAAGTAGCACCGAAGAGTAGTTGGAATGATTGGCAGGCTTCTTGGAAAGGAGTGTGGAATGACGAACCAGCAGCAACGGATTTGACATCGAAAGGCGACAGTGGGTCGAAACCAAAGATGTCGACGGGCTCACAGTTCGGCATGGGCCTTGGTTTCGGCGCTGCTTTTGGCATCATTTGTCTCGGTCTGGGCATTTTCTTCCTTTGGCGTCGATGGAGAAACCAACCGAGGCCCCCAGAGCCAGCTCAAAAAGCGTCAATGGAGGATATTTACAGGACTTCTTTTACGAAGTGGCCCCCGAGCGATCTACCCCCTCAAGAAATGCATGTGCCCGCGCATAAACTCCCACCGTATGAGATGCCCAATGACGAGAGGCGGTTATACGAGCTGTATGGTGAATCACAGCAGAAGCGGCCACTGATTCCTCAGCGATGTGAGCTACCTTGAGTATGAGAATAAATGAACGAGCGAGGCAGAAATATTCTTTGCTGTTATTCACGAATAAATATTGTCTTTGATTGCACGGTATTCAGAGACGAATGTTTTCCGACTCATCCTGCAAAAGCAAATGTATAGCCCAAAATGGCGATTTGAGGAACTTATTAAAACCTTGAGGACATATGATTTTGAGTAAATCATACTGCTCTCAAGAAGAATTATGCGCAACGTTACATTATACCATTCAAAGTTTGAGCGATACAGATGCCAACCATATCACCTTGATTTGCCTCTATGCATGAAAGTTTGGATTATCACTTGTAATTATAACTGTATTTTACTCTAGTCTATAACACAATCCTGATTTCTGAGGTTATGTGCATTCCTGTCTTACTCAGAAAAGTGTGATAAATCCTAAATGGCTAGCCTTCTTCAACGACGAAACCATCCAAAGGGACATAGACATTAGGCTGGCATTTCCCACAGCGACAACCCCCCATCCGTCCCTCAATCTTTGCAACAACACCAGATCCTTCAAATGCCGCGTGGAACTCTTCTTCTGGCGCCTTGAAAGGTTTTGGTATCCTTTGCATATGTTGATTGTTCCAGCCGCCATCCCAACCCCCAACCCCCCCGGAGCCCCAGCCAAGTAGAGTAATATCAGTCTTTACTGTTTGAAGCCCCGGAAATGCCCCGTCCCGTGCCTTTTGACCAAGATATAAAATGTCGTCCCAACATATCCACCGCATATCATCGCCCTTGAGTAAAAGAGTCAAGTCGCGGATCGTTGGCGTAAGTAGGTCCGTCAGGCAGGTCTTTTGATGGCTCGACTCCTTTCTGTGGAGGGTACCTTCGGAAACGTGTCGACAGAAACACAAGGGGTCAAGGGTCAGAGATGTAATATTGGTGAATCGACCGAGCTGCTCTCGTGTGATAATGGTAGACGGAAAAGGTGGTGGATTTTGGAGATCCACGTACGTTTGTGCTAGGTGATAAGGTCCCGTGGAGCTGAGCTTAAAATGGATATGAAGGTGTTGCAACTTCTTCAAGTTTAGACAACTTAGTAGCTTTTTGGGTAAAACGTGGTGGACTTGAGGCATCTCCTCAGTGTTTGAGCCTGGTCCCTTGTCAACGACATACTTGAACCTTGTCAGATCTTTCGCCGTACGAAGTATTCTAAATAGCGTGTGCCTGTCGTTACACCCTTCATGGAAATACCATCCATGAATCTGCAAATCCTTGAGATTTTGGAGAGCAATATTACATTTCGGATCATTGAATGCAAGTCCGTAAGATGGGAACTCAGCTCGTCCACCGTTTTTCAGCACCAAGGTCTCGAGCCGGGGGATTTGTTGTAGTAGGAGGGGCAATCCAGGCCCGGCCGCACTGAACGCCACACAGTCCCCCGCCTCGAGTTCGAGATACTTGAGGTTTGCGAAACCTGCCTCAGATCCACGTCGTGCCAGGATCTTGCCGAGAAAGCCGAGGTCTATTCCTTGTTCGTAGAATTTGATGATCAAACCCTGTAAATTAAATAAAAAACCCAGCAGGGTATTGATTAGGGTATTGTAAGGATTCTCCAGGTCAAGGCGATATGAGATCGAAGTACCAGCCAACGTGCTGGCCGTTTTGTAAAGTGCCGAGCGGCACCCGTCCGTCATAACGATACGGTATGGTAAATGCAGAACCTTGACGTCTTGTGCCAGGTCCCGATCGCGATCCAAAATCTGCAACATGTAGCGTAGTGTCATATTATAGCCGACTTGGTGAAATAGTATAGGCATGGCGACCGTGCGACAGCGTTTGCTGGTTTGAGTGAGTGCTAGCAAGTTTCTGCAACTAAACCTAAGCTCAAATTGATACTGAATCTCACGATCTTTGATGGACTCTGGACTGTGACAATGAAAGCAAAAGCGTGAAAACACATAGTTGAAAAGTTCAATGGGGAGATGGTCGATAAGGTTGAATTTGGGGTTTGGGGAGTTTTCCATGGGGGCGGCTGATGATGAGATGAATTTGCAAAGAGGCTGATGGATGGTTTATATCTTCATCTTTACATCCGTGCCGTGCCACGCAGGGTTTCCAGGAATAGGCATCGCCAACTAACGGCGTCTGACCCATTCGGCGGCATCCAGCGCACGGATAGTCTCAAATAGTGGGTTTCCAGGAAAGCTTCTTCCAATTACCAGGGAATAAATAAACTATGTTCCTTGAATTTATCTGACCTGAATTGGCTGGTGGGTTAAATAACTATTTCAATGTCACTGGCTAGCTTTGGATGAAATATGTTAATAAGAAAATGACATTTTGACTACCTATAATACATTGGGGTCCCACCTCTTTAACTGAATGCAGTCCAATTTAGATGGGGTTGTGATGCAAAAGTGGAAACAGTGATCTACTATCTAGATCCGCCGGTAGTAGTTAATACATACATATGTGATCGACTTGGTCCCTGAATTGATCAATGGATCCTGGATCAATCGCCAGATCGATCTGCTCCACTCCGCCACAACCGGGATTTAAAGCGGGAGATCAGCAACTAATTTAGCTTTGTCTTCATTTTAGTGGGCTTGTACCTAGCCAGGGGTCGGAGACATCGTTCTTAGCTTCGATGGCCGTCCGTACCAGACCCCATCTTGGCCGCCGTACACCCTTCAATGCAGGACCTCCGTAGAAAACGCTGTGCGAGTGATCTTTGCCCGCACTGTATTTCTATGCTTATGTAATTTTTCAGTCAAGATCAACATCATGAACCCATTTGAATTGTTTGGTCTCAATTTACCACACTTTGGGATCTTGGATTGAACTAGCACTGCCGTGCCTTCTTCTTCTACCTTCCTACTAAGTAATGGCATCAAAAAGGAGCGCTGGGAAGCACCACTTGCCAACTGTTTTTCAAATGAATTGAATATGGCTAGCTGCCAACACCGTCATGCCACCAAACCGAACATTTCGGTTCAAATTGCCATAATTGCCATAAGACCATAATAACGACATGGCAAGATAGGAGCTTGCGCCAAGACAACTGCTTTGGGATCTTTTGCTAACAGATAAGAGCTTATGGTTACAGTTACATCTGCTATGTTACACTCAAGTAACATCCCCCGCACTTGTTGCGGAGTCCAACACCGCATTCTCACCATGATCGACAAAGAGGGGAACACAACAAACATAATAGTTTTATAATGAGCGCAAGCCACTCCAACTTGAAACATTTGTCTCAAATCACAAGGACGCCATGTTGATAAAAAGATATTTAGCGACAGGTGTTCTGCTAGCCAGGCCCTACTTAGCATGGGCCCAGGATCTCATCCCTCCCATTCTCGAGACAAGTGCTTCCTTTGTCGAAGAAACCTGGTCAATTCACTCAAGTCCTAAAATCATATACATTGATGACAGGTTTGCCTCTTTGGCCGACAGAGATGGCTTGACTCTCATTCCGCCAACTGCTCACGAATTCGCAACCACTTTTCAAGACGATCTGACGCGGGTCACGGGCTTCAACTGGACACTGAAGCGAGTCGACAAGCTTCCCACCAATGCGAGTGGTATCTCTATCGGCGCATTCACTGGAGAAACATCTGACCTGACCTATGAGAATGGAAAACCTACATCTGAAGGCTACGAGATAAATATCAACACTCATCGCGTTTCCATCGGTGGATCTGGTGCCCGTGGTATGTGGTGGGGAACCAGAACCTTGCTTCAGCTTCTTCTAGCTGGTAATGGCACCATCACCACTACTATTGGGCGGGATGCTCCGGCTTATGCGACGAGAGGGTACATGCTTGACGCAGGACGGAAGTGGTATTCAAAAGACTTCCTCAAAGAACTATGCAGCTATGCATCTTTTTTCAAGATGAATGAATTCCACTATCATCTCAGCGACAACTATCCGCTCAATCGAGGGAAGAATGAGACTTGGCAAGATGTCTACTCGCATTTCTCGCTGCTGCCTGAGGATAAGTCGCTCCGGGGCATTCTTCACGGCCGAGAAAACGAGACTCTCTCCAGAGACGATTTTGCCGATCTTCAAAGTCACTGCGCATCTCGGGGTATCACCGTCATACCAGAGATTGAAGCCCCCGGCCATTCTCTGTATCTCACCAAATGGAAGCCAGAGCTCGCCTTACCCAAGAAAGATCTTCTGAATTTGACCCAACCGGATACTCTGCCGACAGTACAGAGCATTTGGAAAGAATTCCTCCCATGGTTCAAGACAAAGGAAGTTCATATCGGCGCTGATGAGTACGACCCTGAGCTAGCCGACGATTATATCACTGTCGTGAACAAGATGAGTCGCTTCATCAACTCTACAGCCAGCAAGCGAAGCCGTATTTGGGGAACCCATGAGCCGTCTAAGAGAAACCAAATCATCGACAAGAATGTCGTCATCCAGCATTGGCAGTATGGCCAGTCAGATCCGCTCCAGCTCGCCAAGGATGGCTACGATGTGATCAATTCAGAGGACTGGTGGGCATACACAAGTTTGAAGAATGATCATATGCCAATTCTTCCAGCAAGATATCCGCAATTTTTCAACGAGAATCGTGTTATCAATTTTGCCGACAAAAACAACTGGCAGTGGACTCCTGCTGACTTTAACCCTGTCAATACTAGTCTGCAACTCAAAAGCGACGAGTCTCGACTTAGAGGCGCGACACTTGCAGCGTGGAATGATAATGGCCCCGATGCTTCTACCCAACTTGAGGCGTACTACTCTATGCGTCGTGGCATTGCCTTGGTGGGAGCACGAGCGTGGAGTGGAAGTCGAGGACCGAAACTGATGGACGAGACGACCGATACTAGTATTGATTTCTACTCGCCTCGAGCTCCAGATCAGAATCTGGATAGGGTATTGTCACCCGATAAGGAAAATGGTACATTACTATCATGGAATCGTTCAAGAAGGGATGCGAAACAAGTAAATCTCGGCCACGGTAGCAAGGGGATGAATTACACCCTCACTCTATCAGTCACTGGACCCTTCGCACTATCCGGCCCTGACAACACCCTGTCTCTCGAAAAGGATGGAAATCTTATTTTCATCGCAGATGGATGGGAATATCCTCTTCGGAGAGTCAGCAGCGAAGACGCCCTAGACCTAGACCCCGGCCATCCAGGTCGCATCTGGATAAACGCCAGCTCATCCACACACAAGCCCGTGAAAGTACCGACGCCTACGAACATTACTTTAGTTACGGATATTCTCCATGGCACAGTCGTGTTCATCGATGGGGATGTAGTTGGGAGGTTCGAGGTTTTTGTCTACGGAGGGAGAAACACGCAGTTTAGCTGGAGCCAGATGGCATTTGTCGCACCGCTGGAGAAGATGGAGGGAGGTGTGGATCAATTCACATTGACTGGTTCTGCCCGCTTCTCTGAGGTTGACAAAGACAAGTCTCCCGTTCCTCAAGGCAACTTTGGTGCTCGCTGCGCTGTTTCGCCTATGTTGATTCTTGTAGGGCTGATCGGGGGAAGTTTGTTGGTTAACTGGTTTTGAGGTTTTGAGGTTTTGCATGTTATTTGATCTCCCACCTAGACCCGATGGGTGTTACAAATCTAGGTTTAGATGTTATTTAAGAAAAGACCCGAATTTACCTCGAAGTGTTTAGTTATCCTTGCCTGTACTGTACCAATATGCTCTTGGTTTCACGGTGACTTGACGGTTTGTTTGATTGTTCTTTGACCAGCGCCGACGAAGTACAGAAAATATTTCATAAACAATGAGATGAGAACAATGACCTTTAGCTAAAACTCCTTCTCAGAGTTTCCTTTTTAATCCTTTGTTGTGAACTCAGCATGAACATTGACTCATTCAAGCATAATATCTTTGAACATATTCATTTGAGAATAGCCCAACGGTGCACGCCCCGAGTGAACTTTCATATATAACTTCACATCTCCCAGTTCCAAGATAAAGATTCAATATCTGGATTCATTATCAACAACACATCTTGGGCCTTTCTACAACAACATTCAACAAACTCAAGATGTCTTCCATTCGATCCAGCATGGACGTTTTCAACCCAGAAACCCACCGCACTAACACCCCCCCTTCTTCAAATTCTGCTAACAAAACGCCAGAAAACACCGACACTGTGGAAGATTCATTCTGGCCCAGAATCCGCAAGTACATCATCGGCAGAGGGTACCCCAAAGAGCCATCAATGAAATGTGTCTGTCTCGTATGCCGAGAGGAGCTCCTCGTCGCCTGCTTTTCTCCCCCCTATAGCAAAGGCAAACCAGCTCTTCTCGCTCCGTGCGGACACGTCATGTGCTCTGACTGCTGGCCCAAGAAGAACCATGCCCACGCCCCAAGACGCAAGTGCCCCCTCTGCAAAGCTCCTCTGGAATGCCAGTGTTGCGGCCGCAGCTGTACCAAGGAGAAGATCCCTAGCTCTGGTGATGCAGTTGGTATTGCGTGCGTTTCGCTGACCATGGCAGAATCTGACAAGTACTATGTTCCTATCTGTTTGTATTGCGATGCGTTCGAGCTTCACTCCGAGAATTATGACGGTTGGTGGTTTGAGGACTCTGCATCTCATAATGAAATGCAGTGAGCTGACATGTATGCTTTGGACGCGAAAGACACAAAGTTGTAGCGACATGGTTGATCGCGGGATAGATTGGAGGGGAGTTTTGTGGTTGGCAATACAGCTGGACTGTGTCAAAGATTGCTTCCTTGAGATCTTTAGTTCGGTATTTTTGAAAGAGATTTGACAATTGATTTAAAAAGTTCAATCCCCGGTGACAAAGATTATAATAACAATTCTTGCACAAGAATCCACTGTACCTTTTTCAAGTACATCATGATATCCTCAAGCTTCTCAAACCCATCATTAAAACTGTAAACAAGTCTCAGCTTGGTCTGAAAAGTATAGGTGAAAAATATTGACATTCCCAGAACAACATCAACGCCAAACTTGAAATCCTTAACCTCGATTTTAGCGCCATACTCTCGGTTGATATGGTTTTCCACAATGCCTAAACTGCGTGCAGGCGCACTCGCAAACTCAGGGCTCGATACAAACTCTTGCATTCCACGATTGACATATCCATCAACCTCTAAAGTCTCAGGATCGTCTCCGAAACCAGTCTTGTGACTCTCGTAGAACTTTCCAAATGATTCCACAAGTTCCCAGTACGAAGCGGGGAGTCCTACCCTATACGGACGAGTAATGTAGTACGAAGAGGCAGCGTATTGACTCGAGTTGTAAGGCTCGGGGAGATATGGCCGAACATTGAACTGGTTGGTTGTCGTGTAACGAGATTGATCAGATGTAGGATCCGCATACTTCATAATTGTTCGAACGTATGCGGCGTGAACTGCAGAAGTGACGGTGATGTTCTGGTCCTGACATGATTCAAACAGCAGTGCTGACATGTCTGGTGGGAACACGAGTTCTGCATTTCGGGGGTTTCCCGATGGAGCTGAACAGAGTTTTGATACAGGCCCTATGGCAGGCTGACCCTCAACATAAATCCCCAAAAGTTCTTGGGCTTTTTGCTTAACAGAGGTTGAGTCTGCCGAGAAACCGAGAGTTTCTTCCAACACGGGTGCAAGTCTCTCGGCTTCGCTGCCGAAATTGATTTCTTTCTTGGGATTTGCAAGGGCACTGAGGAAGCTGTGGCAGAGCAACTCCATACCCGTTCCGTCAGCAGTGTAGTGTTGACCTCGGAAGACTAATTCTGACGAGGCGGGGATGTAGTAAAGCGTAGTTTGTTTGATAGGTTTAATATCCTTCCGCATTTCTTCAGCACTGGAAGCATTTGAAACAATGAAGGTCTCGTTCAACCAGTCCTCAAGGGACTTTTCGTCTGGGACGGTGTAGACTCTGGTCATGCCTTCAATCGCGGTGGCGATCTGAGGTTGTTCGTAGCGAAGTTGCTTCCAAGCCTGTCGGAGCTCAGATATAACGTCGGCAGAGTCAATTTCAACCTTGAGAGTAGCTGAAATAGTGTAGTGTTCTCTGCCGTCGCATAAACCTGCAGACATGTTTGCTATGAGAACAAAATAGGATTCAAGCCCATCTAGTGGACGTTCCCAGCGATTGGTAGATACTTGTGTCCAGACCATTGCTGCAAACCAAAGAGAGAAATGAATGGTGGTATGTTACAAGACACAAGAGGAAGATCTCCGTTCATACTCTGCTTCGCTTTATCTAGTTAATCGAATAACTTAAAAACGTACCTCCATTCCGTCGTGTGCCAGAACACCCGCTAGCTGAACTAACTATCCCCAAAGAGTCGCAGCCGGCCACTGGTGGGCCGCTTTTTGCTAAACTACGCGATATTAGTGATGCTGAGTAACGTCATGGTATTGGGCATTCTTCTGGTTAATCTTATCTTTTTTTTATGGTATTGGGCATATAGCGTGATAAACTAATTAATTCTACGACGTTATTGTATGCCTGAGGTAATTGGGGAGGGAATGCTGAACTTCTGCTATGGGCACTGATTGTCTGCGATATATATCTACAGCCGGCTTACCTAAGGATCTTACATGTTCCGTTCTCGGTGCTGCCATCAACTGCAGGGCACGTACCAGATGGTAGTCTAAATATCCGATGAGATATTTGTGACGTAGTCACGACGGCCATAAATCAAAACCCCTCAAATCTCAACGTGGCCATTGTTGCCTCCGACATGAACAATAAATATCAAATCTTTAGCGTAATCCTCTTCGCTCCACGAAAATGCCGCCGCCTCCCAGGAGACCATTGCCGAACTTATTACCGAGAACGTCAGCAACTGATCAAGGCCGCGAAGAACTCAGCGCATCTGTGTTAAACCTGCCACCCAGACGTCAACCAGTGAGCCAGGCATGTGAAGGTATCAGAGTCTACCTTATGACATGCTCCGTTTGTGTAAGCTAACAGGCTGCCAGGCTGTCGAAAACGAAAAGTCAAGGTCACTAACCCCACTGATTCCATTTCTTTTGAAAGTCGCTGACAGAAGTTGACCATAGTGTGATGCTGGTCGGCCTCGATGCGGGCGGTGTGTGGAGAAATCGTTAGACTGCCAATACGCTCTTTCGCAGATCGAACAGGAAGCTCAAGCTTCAAATTATCGGGATCTTGTCGACTTGCTTCGCAACAGTAGCCAAGAGGAATCAATGCAGATTCTGGAACGAATCAGAAATACGAACGATGTCGAGGGAACCGTCAGATTGATCTCCGAAGCACGACTATTACTACCAGCAGCTAACTCGGCAGCACTGACTTCGGTCAGAAATGAACCAAATACTGCCCCGACCCTCGAGCCTTTGCCGCCTAGAAAAAGACGCCTACAGTCACCGTTTGGACTCCGTTTCGCCTACAAGATATAGCATCCATAAAGCTGACTATCATGGCAGGCATGACAATTCCGATTTCATGTTCGAGAAACAATTCATGACCCATGCACGAGACAAGTATGTGGACAGGGATATCTTCGTCGACATCCCTGGCGAAAGCCTGCCCCTCTCAAAGTGGACCCAAGTGTCTGACGACGACCAACTTATGAACCATTTACTCAGGATGTTTTGGACTTGGGATAACATAGCCGAAAAAAGTCTCTATCGGCCTATCTTTGAGGAAGATCTTATTGGCATGAATCCAACCTTGGCTGACAATGGTTGTGGATCCTTTTGCTCGCGATTCCTGGTCAATGCATTGCTTTCTCTTAGCTGCGTAAGTCAACTGTAAGCCAGGCTCTCTTGGTGATTCTGACCGACCTTCTAGCTGTACACCATGAACGCAAAAACCTTTAAAGACACAGAAGATCCTACGACTAGGGGACGGTGCTGGGCCGATGAGGCTGATGCTCTGCTATCGACCATCGGGCACGACACATTTTCTTTCCCCTTACTCCAAGGGCTGCTGGCCATGTTCTGTTATGAAGGAAACCTTGGCCTAGGCACCAAGTCTCTGACTTATCTCTTCCGTGCCATAGACGTCTACAAAGGACTCAACAACGTCATCACTACTCAGAAACGGTTTGGTGTTGATGAAGAGCGCACTAAACGGGAAAGATTAGCAAGTTCCTGGTGCATCTGGGGATTTTATTGTTTCGAATGGTGCGTATGGTCTGGCAGACGTCACCATCTTGCTAATAACCCCCTCAGGCGAGCAACCCAAGCGCTCGGTTTCTGCAAGCAATCCCGTAAACCCATATTTCCCAGAGTATGGCGTGAGACTGACTTTCCTCTTTCGCTACCAAGCTCTAGCGGTTACTGGTGGTACCCATATCCAATGACCCTCAATGTACAAAAGTCGCTGAAAGTAGAGATCAGAGAGGTCGATGTCCTTCTATCAGAGATAGTCGAGGAAGTTTTAGATTTCCTCTACCTTGATGAGAACGGAACTCCACCTTGGCAGAATCCACAGCGTGCATTGGAACTTTACAGAGCGATCATAGACTGGAAACAGAACTGTCCAGGTCCTCTCCGACTTGAGGAAACTGTTCTGCCGGCGGCAATCCTGATACAGTAAGTGAGTCGCCAAGGAGGGTATCTGGAACAGGTAGCTAAAAAACGGACCCGACAGTACCTCGGCAGAAATTATGCTTATAGCCATCTTGCGACCTTTTACCGGCATGGACAGGGCGCAGTTTGGCGGTAAATTCGACCCTAGGGAACGATGCTACGCTCATGCCAACAACCTTGCGTCTGTGGTCTGGACGTTTCGTAGCTTTGCCGTCATTCGCTTTGAGTATTGGCTTCTTCACGCATTGGGGACGTCGGCGTATATCGTCATTGGCGGTACCGAGGATGCACCGGTTCAGATGGATACCCTGACTCGTTCTTGTCAGTGTCTATATGAAATGCGGAGTACCTTGCCCATGGCGACAGACGTCTTATGCGGAATTCGGAGTGCGCTCAGTCGGTCTAAAGAACCGATTCCGGATTTCATCGATAGGCTCTTTGGTGGGCTTAGTCACAGAAAAGATGGGCTGATGCATCATTCTGTGGCGTCCTTACTTCCAAACTCGATAGATACTGCCCGGAGTAGTACCAGCCACGATATCCAACTTCGAGAACTTCTCAACAAGTTGGATGACATAGGGATTGATTGAAAATTGGTTGTATTGGAAATCGAGGCCGAATCAACTCTGTAGGCAATTCCAGCTGTCTCTTCGTGCCCTAGCTTCCCGAGCTGAAATGGGTCAGCCTCGTAATGGCTGAGCGCCATCCAATAGTTGCAGCCACTTGTCCAAGTCAATGTCTAGATTCCGATGCTATTGGATGAGAGGCATCAGCTCGGTATCCCTTGCATGGGGGTTGAAAGACCAAGGCTGAATCGCGATACAATACGGCACAAAACAGCCGAGAACAATAAAAGGCGTTGATTCCTTTCAGTAGCGATTATTTTTTGTGCTATTAACACTACCGCGACTAGCGAAAATGGGCCAAACTCCCGTCATGGCCGAGTCTATTGTTCAGACAGAACCAAGACCATCTACTCCTATGCGAGAGATTGTTTCAATTCCTCCGCCCGCCGTAACCTTACAAGACCGCCAGGACTCAAAACCAGCAACGGTCTGTATATGGCAACTCTTCAACAGATCTGGAAAATACTGGCTTAAAGGCGCCAAGTGCGTCAGAACTCGTATTTTTCACGGGCAAATGAATGCTAGAAAGACGCCTATTTGTTCCCTCAAACTTCATTTCTGCTGTTGCTTCTTTTGTTCCTGGGGTGGTCCAGAGAAGGATCCCTGCTGTGGAATTGAGATCTGCGGAATTTGTGGAGAAAGATCCGAGGATGAAGATGTCCAGACACATCCGCCGGGTGATTATGCCGAAGATATCCAAAGATGGCAGGCGACGCGAACGCATCAGAATGGTCCATCGCTCGACTTACCAGATGAACCCGAAAATGTACCTGCAGAAATGCAGACGTATATCGTTGTTGGCCTACTCGATTCTGAGAGTGGCGGTGTCAGAGAACAACTCGAAAGAGTCACAGACCGCGATGGATTATTCAAGACAATTCGAAAAGCCACCAAGGACCTTCGGCCATTCTACGTCCGCTTCTTTTCCCTCAAGACAATTGGGGGTTTTGGCCTGTATAGGTGCGAACCATCAGGAGATTACCACGTGCCTATTGACTTGGATGATCAATCTTCAGCAACCTTTCATGAACTCTTCAGCGCATATTCTTCGCATGATGTAGACTGGGAGTCTCGCTGGAAGAGCTGGGTACACGAATACCTGAACGGAGCAAGTACCGATCCGCAGGTAGGTAGATATACACTGCGGCTTATTCTAAGATGGTCGATACTCAAACTGGTGGCATACACAACGATTCCAGTGGCGCTGAGTCTCGTTATTGGTCTGTGGTTTATGCTCGGGACACCTCAGGATCAGAATGATTCGTATACCGCAATTGTTCAGACGGCTTGGTCGATTTCCTCATATATAATTACTGTTGCTGGAGGTAAGTATCACTACAATCCTACGAGGGACGAGATGCTGACTGATGGCTTAGTGATTGTGGCATTGCTTGGTGCGGTAACAGTGCTGGGGGATAAGCCATGAGCAGGCGGTTGGTTTCTTCAATGTTGGTGATTTTATAAGCTGAATGGAGCACTTGGATGCAACCAATCCCACGGGCGTAGACAAGAGACTGGCAATTGCAAAACAGAATCTTGAGCAGATTTGGAACAATGTAGATCTGAAGTTAGAGACTTTCCCCGTTCTTGTCACTGCAGAGCGAAGCGGCTCAAGTGAATTCAAACATTTAAAGAACCATCAGATCTGACGGTACCTTCGGGAGCCTCCGCCATTCGAATGGAAAACATTTACTAGATTCAGAATTCAAAAAGTGCTCTGTCCTCCTCACTGACACGTATTGAATCATGAACCTGGGCAAAGATGTCGAACGGCGGCTTGATTGAGAAGACTACTTTAGGGGAGTTTTCAATGAGAGGAACAACACGTTCTTGGTGAAACTCGCTCACGGACTCTCATACTAATAAGCCCTGATTCAGTAAAACAGCTGATTGGCGATCGAAGAACTGGCTAGCAAACTGAATCTAGATCTGATGCTACGTAATCGAGGGATCAATCGCCGGGGAAGAGATTAAGCCAAATTTGGTAAGATTCTTGGGGTTTGTATGGGGCCTATTGGCTTGGCAGTTGGTTGGTTAGGTTACGTTCATTCGGGTTGGACAGCAATACCAACAAGGCTCATCATATTCCTTTCTTTGATATCTGGCCTTGGACACATCCGTCGTTCATTTTTGAGCTCGAAGTTTGTGTCGAAATGGGGCTGCAGTAGCGAATGCAACCCGTCTAATAGAGCTTCATCTCAGACTGAATCGTCCATGTATGTACGTGCAACGCGCAGACCTTTTATAATCGAAGCACGGTTCATCTGAACGGCCAGATGCGCTACCACTGGGACTATTAACGACACAGGAATCAAGTTGCAATACCCTGCGTGGAGTATTAACGAGCTGGCTCGATCCACCAAGTTATCATTTCTTCCTGATGGCATAAGAAAAACGCAACTAGATCGACAACCCGCCTCCCCCGGTCGGCAAACAAGGGTCACTCACGGATGGTGAAGCATTAGATCTCACCGTATGTATCAAGTCAAGTCTAGACCCTGTCCGCATTGACGCCTCAATGAACTTTTCGGAACCATTTAGGCCAAAAAAGATAGCTAGGTATGTACTGTACTGTATCAGTGTATGTATGAAACCTGGCGCAAATCTATTTAGAGTTTGGCCACGAGTCAAGATTTGGAAAAATCGCGTGATAATAACTTTTTTGAAAAAAAGCGACACTGTTGCATTATGACGACTATTTCTTGATGAACTGCTGTCGATTGGAACAGCTTGACGATTTGATCCAGATCGACGGGCCAACTCAGATTTGGCCCAGGTGACCAGTCAACATTCTGGTTCATGGATGGACAAATCGATCGAAAATGGACCCTCCCTGCACGATCTGGTCTCTAAACAGTCAGACCCAGAGATTATCGAGGTGACTGACTCGTCTAGCTCGCCAACCCCAGCCCGGCATAGATCGGCAGTTGATCTATGATCGCTGATCATTGATGGTTGAAAGCCTAATCTTGGGCATTTCGTCTTCTTCAACGGCGACACAAGCTGAATTCTGCGTCCAAGTCCATACGGTAATCACAGACGGCGGCTCATTCTTTGTTGGAGTCATTTCGTGAAACAAATCTACCCCAAGTCTGTGTCAGCCTCTTTCAGTACAGTACCATGCAGATATCAGCAGTGCTCAGTCGCAGATCCTTCGGAGAATTCGCCACGGTGAAATCGGTAGACCCGCCTTGAACCAGTCGGTGGGGTTGGGTTCTTTACTCAAGACCGCCCTACCCGTTGGCTCGAGCCAACGAGTATAGTGCAGTACAGTACTGTGCTTATTAGCCACGAACCGTTGTTTTAGTCTTGATAGCGCACGCAACTACTTTGCTCGGTCGTAGCCTTTCCCTCGGTGGGATAAAGACATGGAAATCCCTCGACTGGGCTGAAACCGAGATTCCATCAATCGACTTTCGTTTTGACTATCTCATTTGCCCAATTGCCAGTCAAAGGCTATCATTTTCAACATGCCTATGGGTGAATACAGGCCAGCAGTATGCTTTCAAGACTCGATAATCTTCAATCAACTAATCATCATAGTTCCTTGTTGAAGTGTGGACTCTGTACGCCTTCGGCACGCTGGTTATCTTCACGCGCTTTGCGACTCGGATCAAGACCGTGGGATTCAGGGGATTTCAGGGCGATGACTTCTTTTCCATCTTTGTCCAGATATTCTATACCGTAGATGCGTTTACGGTACATCTGATATGTAACATGGCCGACATTCTTCCCATCACCGGGCCAGAAGCTAATTCCTGGACAGACTTTTACGGCACCAACATCGAAGCTGGTGGTGTAATGAAAACTCGGCGTTCGTCACCATTTCTCCATCGAAATCGAACACAAACTAACACAATCGACAGCTCTGAAGCACTGGGAGATTGACGAGTACGAGAAGGGCTCAAAGCTCCAGCTCACGGCTTGGTATGCTTACACAGCCCTCATTTGGTGCCTCAAGGGTACCATGCTGTTCTTCTTCTCTCGAATGACTATCGGAACGTGGCACAACATGTTTGTCAAGACTGTCTCAGTCTTGTGCGCGATTTCGTATTGCGCTGTCTTCCTTACTGTAGGTGTTGTGTTTATGACTTGGCGGGCTTGACTGATTCAACTACCTAGATTACATTTGGATGTTTTCCATTTCCGAAGAACTGGCAGGTTGTGCCTAATCCTGGATGTTCGTACCGCCGACTTGACTGATATCCAAACACAAACTAACATACTATTCTAGTGGTGTGCTCTTTCAAAATGCAGAATTTCATAGTCACCACAGTTCTAAACGTCATGTAGGTCACCGAGCCCCAAAACCTGGCCACGTTTTCTAACTGCAACAGAACCGACGCCCTTATCCTCTGCATTCCCATGCCTCTCCTCTGGAAACTGCAAATTCCCCTCCGAAAGTACGTCTAACAATTCTTCATACCTACACAGCCAGTCTAACAATCCTAGAAAACTTGTGATCGGTATTCTCCTCTCCTCCGGCCTCTTCGTCATCTCGGCCGCCATAACTCGCGCCGTCCTCACCCTCTCCTCCAACCCCTCCGCACTAACCATCAACTCGTGGGGCGTTCGCGAAACCATCGTCGGGGTCATCGCCGTCAATGTTCCCATCCTCCGTCCGCTCTTCTCAAAATCATTCTGGAATGGTCAACCCCCTAGTAAAATCTTCTCGTCCTATCGAACAACAACCGGTCGTAGCACAAAGGGTACGCGTCGCGGTGGAATCACAACACAGGATATCGAAGGGTCGTACGAGCTTGCGCCCAGCATCCACGAGGGGCCGAAGGAAAATGATGACAGGGGGAGCCAGGAGTTGATTGTTCCGAAGCCTCAACGAATGGCCGATATTGTTGTGTCCAGGTCATACGAGATCAGACATGAGTTACACAACTACGATGGGCGCTCGTGGTATGGAGATCGACGTGGGGCAACAAAAGCTTCCGTACATGCCGAATCTTCTGTATAATACTTCTCAATTCTGAGGATACTAATTACGTACTGGCTTAGACTTGGTGAGTAGAAGGGGTTAATAGATCAACAAATATGGAACAAAACTAGAACACCAAGGTAGATTCTTCAAGGAGTATTCTTATTCTATCAATGAATCTTCTTCCAGTGTGAGAAAAGACTTATATTCTAGGTTTTTATTGGCTTTTTTTGCCATAGCAACTTCTGCGATATTGTGGTATAATATCTCAATTGTGAGCTAGATGTGTTATTTGCAGTTGAGACATGTGGCTGAGAGCATGTCTTTCCCTGTTAACTTGGTAACCTTCTTACTACATTTCTCTAGTTCGTATTCTTCAGCTGCTTTCGATATGTATCCAAGTCAACAATAGACCAAACCCAATGAACCTTGCCCTCATCAAGCCAATACATGACATGCTCATGAAACTTGACACTCTTCCCATTAGGTTCTGCATCAGCCCAGGTCTTCACCGGAACTCCTGTAAACTCCAGCCTAGCAGCGACCCTCCCCGCGTCCTTGTCAACGATGAGATCTTGTATGTCAAAATACAAGCCCTGGATTGCGCTTTGACTCTCTTGGATCAATGATATGTACTCTGCAATAGTCTTCTTCGCCGTGTTATGGGTGACTGAAGGCTTGCAAAAGGTCTGAAAGTTGGTCTCCATGGTCTTGTCGTTGATGCTTTTGATGTAGTCGCGGTACAGTGTCCCAAGTTCGTGAGACGTAGGGTTCAGCTTTTCTAGACTTTCAGGTGTCGCCGTCGCCGAAGCTTGCTTGGCTCGTCGAGAATCATCATCTCGCAGTGTCTTGAGAGTTGCTAACCGGCCATCAACAAACCACGCAAGGATAATCTCTTGGTATTCGCAACGGTCATCGGAGATTGTTTCAGTCTTGATGATCCTGGCAGCAATGGCCTGTTCATCGACGTCTACCACGCAACTATCAAGTTTTGATGAGATACCCGCGCTGGAACGCAAATTGGCGATCAAGTTATTGCGTTCCTGAGAAGTCGTGTCGATGACAAGACTTGGCTGGACCAGGGATTCTAGAGCTGCCCATTTCCCCTCATTTTGAGCATCAAGAATGGCTTGAAAAGCAGCAACAAGTTCAGAGCGTGATTGAAAACTAAACATTGTGAAAGAGAAAAAGACCAAGCGTCTCGCAGCTCTTTTAGGGCAGTGTAATAAACAGGTTATTTGGTGTCTCAGATAAAGCAGGGTGACATTTTATACCGTTCGCTCTATGACAATGACGCCCTTCACAAATCCTTCGGCATTAGTAATCATACCGACTTCACGGCATAGGTTCAATTCTTACAAATAGGTAGTGAGAGCTGACCAACAAAGATTCCAAGATCCTTCCAAACTCACTATATCTCAAATTCCCAGTCTTAATACTATAATGCTCACGGTATTCTTCTTGGGTAGGAATTCACGCTGATGGGAGGTTATGACACTTCGTGGGACTGCTTAACTGGAAAGGGTTTGAGAGCAGGAATGTTATCTCTGTGCGTTCTGACATAAAATTCCGAATCCATCGCAGCCCTGTACTTTCTAACAAAGGACAAACTCCTCCGCAGCTTGTCCATCGGAATCTAGATATGCGGATACGAACTCTCCCCACATTCCTCCTTGAACATATGCATCACCAATAAATTTGTATCCAGCAGATGTGGGACGTAGCACGAAAAATCGCTCTCCCCCAAATAAAGCAGCAACGATATCGCCTTGTCTTGAATAATAAGGTCCTATCCCCATTTTCCCACATAGTGTATGAAAGTAGCATCTGTTCTGTGTATTGTCTTGCATGCCTTTCAAAAACTTTGAGGATAGAGCGTAGTCTACCTTTCGAACCTCTAGCGGTAGATCAGGCTTGTAGTCTTCTGGGAGCCCTTTCTTTCCAAACAAGGTTTCGAACTCTTGTTTAAAGTGCTCTGGGGCGGGTGTGATTGGGTTGCTCATGTCAGACACGTCATGATCCATCACTAACGTCCTCCAGAAGCTTTCACGAGCATCTGCAGATAGATCCTGACTTGAACTCACCAGTTGACTAAGGAAGTTTTCAAAGTCGACGCAAGTATCAGGCTGTTCGTCGCCCAAGTGTAAGGGTAGGGCTTTTCCCGAATCTGTACACGGGCCAGCCACAAAGTCCAAAACCCCAACAGTGATTCCCTTGAGAGCCATATGATAGGTCCCTTCTATGAAAGAGAAATCTATAGGTACCTTTGTGGCGGCTCTGAATGAGGATGGAAGACCATTTGTCCAAATTGGTCCCTCGGTCAATCGTGGCCCAAGGTTCATGATCCACGAGGCGCCTTGATCATAGTGGCCGAAGCGATTGTACGAAATGCAATTGAGACTCTTCGAGTGCAATATAAGGGCCTTATATAAATCAGCATAGACTGACTTGATTGGTTTCTCATAATCGGGGATTATAAGAGCCCTCTCCTCTACTGCCGCAAGGCCAAGCAGACCGTACACCATGTCGTGAGGAACCGAGGCTTGGAAGGATGGAGCTAAAAATAGCAAGTATTCCAGGCCAAACTCGACATAGTAAGTTAGGAACATAATAATCGCCGAGGGAGTAGCAAGTCTGAGCGTCCGTAACGGCTCTTGTTCAATGTCACCATCCATAAACTTGGTTCCATGCTCGAATCTCAAGAGGGCTAGAAGTTTGCTGAACCGCTCAAATTCCATCTTTGGCATGGATTTAGAGCCACACACAATGATACCCCTATCGCCAACATCGGACGACTCTGTACCATGACTGCAGGATGCTAACTCCTGAAGAACCCAGACTCGTCTCCAATACGGTCGGTTAAGAAAAGACCACATAGAGGACCAGTCGATTTGGCCGACGTCTATACCTATGCTTTGCAGGTCTTCTGGGCCCATCTTGACCATTTCCTCTTCTTCTGTACCCTGAAGCTTGTCGGCAAAGTCTCGTATCGCCTCCATTGCGGCATTGCCATCGTGTCCGGCAGGCCCCAGCCAAGCCACAACCTTAGATGCAGAGGCGTAAATATCCATCATTTTGGGGATCTGTTTGGACTTCTCGGCCAAGTCTGCCTGATTGATACACAGGGCGTCGATCCACATAGTTCTCGGTCGATCTTGCTGGCGAAGACTACGCAGCGCACACTCGAGATTGGCCGTGACATTCCATGGAAACCCATCAAGGGCTATTATTCGTTTGTCGTTTGAATCGCCCCAGGTATATGAAAGAGCTTCGTAAGTTGGTTTCTCGTCCAGGATGGCATGTTGAAGTTGGCATTCCAGGGGATCATCGCCAGAGCCGGGTTGGATTGTCAGAAGACGAATCTCAGAAACCTCATCGGAGATGGGCGCATAAGAGAAGGAAGTCATATTTTTCCTCTCTTAGGTACGCCCCACGGCTGTATCAATCACTCGAGTTCAAGCCAAGATGGTAGAGATTCTAAGCAGACCAAAAACATAAGCTGACTTCCATGTTGTCAGTCAAGGTGAGAGCGGGGTAAGGAAAACCCACGTACGACCAGATAACATGACCGCCTAATATGATGCGCGATGACACGTCCGCTTAGCTGAGTCGACACTCACATTATGGTCAGCCCTCCTTTCGAATTTTCTGACGTGAACATACCGCACAAACCCATGAAATCCGATAGCGCCTGTGGGTACAGACTAGCCTATCTCCAGCTGCCTAAGTGGTCAGTCTGCAAATAAAGTTGTTAAATAGCTTTATCGGTCAAATGAGTGAAATGGATCAAGCTAGCGTGTCCCCGGCGCTACCGAATTTCATGAGTTTGTACGGAGTACGGGTAGTTTCTGATATATGTATGTCGACCAGGCGTGAGAGATTATCATGGCTAAACCCCCACTCACTCCAGCGTTCCAATTCTCGCATTCATCCAATCCTTAATTTTATAAAGATCAAAATGTAACTACTTATGCCAAGTAAAGAACCTCATCAAGTCAAGAATCCTGATTTATTGATAGATTCTAGATTATTATAATCTCCTCCTTAGCCGACTCCAACATGTGCAATGTCTTACCGTCCATCTTGCTTTTACGCTGTATTGACCTGGCATAACCAATTCTTTGATAACAATTATTCTCCACACGGCCAAGGACTAAGAATATCGCATCGCGTAGCATAGATGCCCCCAGAAAGAGCATCTCCACGTGAAACTCTCCAACTGTGCTCTCAAGTGGATCTCGGCATCTCTTGAGTGTTCTGTATCCATCAGAGTGTAAGTTCTCGCTGACTGGGCAGTCAAAAACTACCAATAACTTGAACTCTGGCTCTGTCATTTGTAAGATCATTGTTGGGCGGTGATCTTTGCGTAGAAGAATCGAACCACGTATAACAGGACCATACAGCGACACAAAGCCCCCAGAAACCGCTCCAAATCCATTCCCTTCCAATACTGGCGAAACTCCGGCGTCTCGGACCTGACAAATCTCATCAGTAATGGTTGACATATGCGCCATCCCCTCAGAGTTAAAGTTAAGAGATGCCCAGGAGAAGCTTGGTGGAATATAACTGTCAGTCATACGTGCTCCTCTAGAGCGGCAAAACCAAGCGAGCTGGCGTACAAATATACTACGCCACATTCCGGCAATATATGGTATTTGCCCTTCAGGTGCCTCGAACCTTGTTGCCATCCTCTTTGCTAAGCTGGAGATTGCGACCAACTTATCAGTTTCTTGAGTAAAGTGTCTGCGAGAGAGCTCCTCGATGAAGTCTTTCCATGCATTTTCCCCTTCCTTTGAGTGATTGTCTATCTTTTGCCGCAAGTCAGGGAAGACTTTCTGTCCACACATGCATGTCGATTGAGCGCGGCAGCTCCATTGTATATCGTCCCTTGTGAACTTCAGATATCGGCAAGACAGAACCTCCTCCTGGAGTGTCCATCCACGGCCATCGATCGGATCTACTTTCAGCCCATAGCCTTGCTGTCTCTGGTTATGGAATCCAGATCTGCACCTATTGTTAATAGTGATTTGAAAAGGAGACTTTGGGGGTGTGGTCAAAGGAGTATAGTCAAACTCCTGACCCAGAAAGCCACTATGACAAGAAGTTGACGACGCAGCAATTATCGTCAGCTTTGCATTCGAGTAAACACTTTCCATTTTCGTGGCCTCATTCGCCCAATCAGATTTGGAACCTTGGATGATACATAGCGAGTCAATCCATATATAATGTATATCGAGGATCTTACAGACCAGTATGGCCTGTTGGATGGTAAGAGGTAGCTCGATCACACATACCCCTGAGTGAAGATCATGAATATTCCTAACCGTCGCTTTAAAAGGTGGTGAACGTTCCAGCTGTGATTGGGTGCCCCAGGAGTAGCTCAAGGCAGTGTATTGGCCCGGCATAGTACCTGTCCCAAAGGCAATGAGTCTCACAGAATCGCCGTCTATTTGCAACACTCGGGCAAGCCACTGTGGCTCGCTAAATTTCAATGCTGACCCACATGCCAGTCCATGGCCGCGAAGGCAATTCACCAGCTGATTCTGGATAAACGATATACTACCCGATGAAAGAGAGTTACCTGGTGAAGTGGCACCAGGTTTCTGAGCTTCAGGATCTATAAAGCGAAGGAAAGTGAGCAAAAGTTCAACTTGTGAGGGTGTTCTTTGGGCTGACATACTGATATTAAGGAATATGGTATCACGACTAAATGGGTCGTTTATAGGTGACTTTATGCTGAGATGTCCTCCATTTAAAGTTGTGAAGTAAATTTTCTGCAAGCTATTTTGTTATCAACACTTAAGACAAGTATATAGATGGGTGATTTCTTACTTGTCGGGATTACCTTCTTGATGCTGCCTCTGCCTGTCCCAGTCTACCACGTTGCATAACACTCGACAAAAGCCACATCCCTCTCCTTCAGCCTTTCGAGTCTTTGCATAGTCCAAGGTCAAGACTGTGAACATTGTTGGTCCCTCGACGAGACATTCTCGGCATTGTTGGCAGAGATTCCACTTTCTCCATGTTCTCGTATCACGGAACAAAAATCCCTCCTGAGATGACTTCCTGCCAGGAATCAAAGATAGGGAGGGGCCCATTTCTGTATTTGTAGAGATGAATTCATTTGGAGCCGACTTTGTGAATATCAGGGTCGGAAAATGAAGAACTAACAGATCAAACAAAGTTTGATGATATACGGCGAAGCAGAGAACCATGCAGAGATTGCCACGTCAACTCGTAAGCAATAACGAGGCTCAAGCTACCGAAAATATAACCAATGGGAGGTTTTCTACCAAACCCAGCACTTCCATAGGCTCAAAGTGCGTGCATTGGGCAGGGGTTGCGAGGCACGGTTGTGACACTACCCTAGAGCTATCTGTCCAAATGGAATGATCATGTTATTAACAAATCTTAGACTTTGTATCGGGTTTCTTACTCGTCAAGACTGTGAAAAATACCGTATGCACTTTTTTTTAGAATCATCACAACGAAAGTTTGATGAATCTCAACTGGTGAGTATGACGGTAAGTGATCTGGGCAAATGACCGTAATAAATCGTCTTAACTGGCCGAACTGAGTTTAAAGGAGAAGATTGCAACGAATAACCAGCTCACGCAGGCGATCCGCAACGATTCTTTCGAGAGTTTTGCCAATGCAAAACAACAAAGCTATGGGCCGCCAGCTTCCAGGAACACGGAGCCATTTATCACTTTTAAGGATTATAACAGTAATTAATTGCTTGAAGGGCTGTGGATGATACTCAAGCTTTAAGCAAGCATTAAAACAGTGCTCGAGATGGGTAGGAGGACTACCGTCAAGCATGCGAATAGCTCCATTGGCGATTCCATCTGGCCACGAAGGCATGGACTGGTGAAGGTCATGCAGTCATCACGAAGACTTACACCATGAGAAAAGGTCCGATTTCACATCAAGTCAACAGGCACATTTTCCCGGCTCGGACGCTCGCCTGCAGCGTGTGTGCCTTTTTGTTGTACTTCGTCTTGAGGTCGCCTGTCCAATGCTTGTGATGCAGGTTGAAGTCTCCAGCAGAATATCATCTCGATTATACACGTTATGGATGTTGATAACTCCGGCGTTGTATCTGTTGATGCTCAGAGTCGCGGCGCGCCCACGGCTGCAGTTTATGTGGTAGTGCACCTGCCAATAGCTAGCCGGAATTGTGTCAATGACAAGAAAGCACACCCTTTAGAGCTGGACCTCCTTTTCCCCTTCTTATTAGGATTTTCGGGACGATGGTCTTCAGTAAGCTCCACAACCGCCTTACAAGATAACTTGTATGCTCGGGATTAGATCCATGGAAACTTTGCAGGGTGATGTTGTGAGGCGATAATGTGTGGTGGTTGGGGTTGTCGGCTGAAATGCCTAGGTTCCTGGCGGAGAACAAGTGCACAATTACGGCATAATGAACTAGACGCAACAATTTGCGGGTTGAGCAGAGGAGTCAGGGTAAGCCTTATGTGTCAAGAATTTCATGAGGATGAAAGATATGAAAGGTCCAAGTATGGATTGTCAAGTCGTGGTTGTAAGTAGTGGCGATCCCAGCGAATCAGTGAATGGCAGACAGGAGATACTTTTTCCAGTTCGCCTCCTTTTACGAGCCGTTACATCGACCATAGCTTCAGGTATGATGAGAGCGACCTTGAAACCGAAAGTGATGACAGGCACCCTGACCTTATCGATTTTGGCAAGGTTCAGCTCCCTCAATAACACCCAAAGCTACCTACACAATAAGCATAAAATAGACACCAGCTCAGCAGTTAGACTTCCTACAGGTATCTACTTTAATACTATCTCTTAGCGTGATACAAAGGTAAAACGATATAAACTTCTTAAGAGTTCTTTTATATTTTTTATATTACACAGGCCAGTGACCTGCGGCGCCACATCACGGCGTTTGGGTTCTATTACTTTATATGGAAAGTTTGCAACTACATAGCCGAAAAGCTTATACCTCAGACTATGACACAAACTCTTCTCTAGAAAGCTATAAGTACATGTCATCTCGTCCTCTCTCTACCATCAAAACATAAACCTCAAAATCCGGAGCTGGCTCACCCCATCGCATCCTCCTCAATCCACACAAACCGCGATCCTTCATACTCAACCTACTGCACATCTAATCAAAGATGCCAAGCAACAAAACCTCCTGGGATCGTCTACCTCCCGAGATTCGAAACGAGATCGTTGGTCTCCTACCATCCCTCGGAGGGAGATGTAGCGTACTCGCGACCGTTGCCAAGAACTGGCGGTCAATTATCGAGCCGCTCAACTTTGCCGAGATCAGCCTGACGGTACCGCGCCTCGCTGACCCATACTCCCGCGCTCTTTTGTTCCAAAAAAGAAGTCTGGTTCGCTATATCTGGTTTCGCGTGGAACTGGAGCAGTACGATTGCAGCCATTGTACCAGCAATGACCGGGACCATTGGGGCCTGAAAAATGGCGGCGACCAATTCATTATGGACGCTATTGAAAGCTTGTTCACGTCACTCAGCACATGGGAGCCTCGCGGCAACCTGGTCCTTGATATTAGTGTCTACTCTCCCAGTGACAACCAGCACTGGTTCAAGTACCTCAGCTTCTGTCCAGACAGCAACTACGGCAAGTTGTCGTGTCTAAGTAGGCATGAACAAGTAAAAGCACCGATACATGACCCGGCTCATGGCTGGGTTGCCGGGCAGCGAGTCTTTGATCCTGGAATGTCAGCCACCGAACATACATTCGACGAGATCATGTGCGAGGGGCCTTTCGACGATGGGGAATCCGAGAATCAGTGGTGGCGAGGTCTCCCCATCGTTCCCGCTGTTGGCGTCGTGCTCCTTCGTCAGCAGACTCGCCGACGATGGAAGCCCGTTGCTCTTGCAAACATTCTCACGAGGTTCCCTAATATGACGGAGCTTTGTTACGAACCCTGGAGGGAGTGGACCAAGATTGACCTGCACACCGATAAATGTAAGTGCTTGCTTAACCCTAGATAATTTAGTCGACACGGCCGCTGACCAATGAGAATACAGGCTACCAGATACTGATAGAATCTTTTTCCCAGACGAAATTGTGCAAGCTGACATTATTCGAGAACTTCAACGAGTCATACCCGGAAAGGTATTTCGAAAGTCCCGCTATCAGGGTGCCGAACCCATCCCTGAGCCGGAAACTTGCCCGTGCCAGCCTGCATCTCACGACACTATCCTGCTCTTTCATGACCGAGGCCGAACCCTTCTTCGCAGCACGTCAAGATTCATGGACGTGGCAAAAGCTCACTTCTCTGGTGCTGACCTCGAGGGTCCTCAGTGACGGTGCGAACACCTCGGTAATCAACAACATGCTTCGAGACGCCGCTGCGGCAGCGCTCAAGATGCCGAGACTTGACACGATGGAGTTGTGGAACGGAAGACGAGGGGTGGCGATGCTCTTTCGCTACCAGAGGGCTAGAGATGGGCAGACGGCCATCATCACGGTACGAGGGACGTCGGTATTTCCTCTAGAAATTGCAACCAGGGATGCTTGGGATTTGGTTGCCTACCAGCATTGCCATGGCAAAGTTGTCGTACAAACCTCTTTGATAGATCCAGGTGCGATTCAATGCCACGGTGATGCGATCTGTCAGCTGGAACTTTCGACTGAGGTTGCTAGGCCTGTCTCGCTACGGCAAATCATCGAAGAACACAGGTAACGGACGTGAGAGGATAACTATCATCATCATTTTTATTACTATGTAGAAGAAGTATCGGAATGATCGAGTCTTGGTTTCAGCCGAGTCCAGTTGTCTCGGCCTACTTATCCAGGACACCACGGAAAGGTGCTCGATCGCCGTCCTGGGCCACTCGGCGCCTCCACTCAACTTACTCAAGAGACCTTCACAGGCAAGGCAAGAAATGTGAAGTGCTGTGAAGGCGAAGAGACAAAGTAAAACAATTGAAAGAGGAAATTTGTACATACCAGTCTAATCGTGGAAGTCGCCGAAGCCTCGGCGGACGGCCACGACGGCTGCTTCGGCCGCGGCCTTGGCCCGAAGAAAATAGAGCCAGGTGTCGTAGCCCAGACGGCCAGCGAGCACACCGGCGGCAGCGGTGATGGTGCAGTAGCGGGCTCGTTCGAGTTCTCTCTCGGCGTCTTGGAGGGCGAGGCGGCGGGACGCTCTTGGCCTACCAAGTAATGTCAGCATCTGCATGAAAAGAACCGCGTGAGGGAGATGGGAAAGGTTTCTTACATCTTGGTGATGTTGGTGGTAAGTAAAAGAAAAGAAGAGAAGTAAATCGACGGGGGACGAGTATTTGTAGTCTTCCTGCGCCAACTGCATCAACAGCAAGAGCATCGCAGGCATAGCTCTTTAGGCAGTGACATCTCTGTATCTTTTCTCAGTCCAGCATGCAAGAACAGGGTCAGTCCTGGGTCTGGTAGGCTGCTCGACAGACAGTCACCACTTCCTTAGTATCTCTTGTGGACGGAAAGGTGGCAGGACCTCTTACTCAAGACGAGAAAGACAAGAACCAGCCTGTTGTGACCCGCATGCTTCGAATGAGAGAAAGTCCAGATCAGTAATGTGGTACAGTAGTAGACTGGCCGCCGTCTCGAGAGTCAGTAATGCAGTTTTCAATATTGGCTTCAGTTCGTGGCATCTCACGATATCACAGCTCTACAGTTCGTTCTGAACCCAGTCCACGCTGCGTGGAGTGCGGCCCCCAAAAAGTATGTATCCCTCTTGAGTATCAATATCAAAGGGGCTTACGATCGTGTGAAGCGTGTGAAGCTACTTGAGACCCTTGTGGACTCTGGGATACCTGAGTGGACTTTGGGCTTTGTTGCTTCATTTCTCAGCACTCGCAGCAACGTTCTGAAACTTCCGGGCATTATTTCTAAGCCCATTTGGATCAACATCGGAATTCCTCAAGGCAGTCCTTTGTCGCCAATTCTTTTTCTCTTCTACACTGCACCGATGATGAAGATGATCTCGGAAGGTTCCTAGAGCTCTGGCGTTGAGGACGAGTTAAGGTTTGTGCAATTCTATACTTTTGCCTACGTCGACGACACCTATATCATGGCCGTTTCTTCGTCCTACAAAAAGAACTGCAAAGCCTTAAAGTCTGCTCATGACGAGATTCTTGGATGGGCGAAGCCAGTTGGCACTACCTTTTCGACTGGAAAGTATCACCTAATGCACTTCAAGGCACCTTGGAGCCGTGATGCCGACTGCCGACTCACAGTCGATATTGATGGGTTCGATACCACGCATGAGCCTGTCGACTCATTGAGAATTCTTGGAGCCATTGTCGACCGTCGCCTTCGATGGACAGACCAAGTCCGCAAGGTAAGTTGGCGCATTATTTGTGAAGGTATCGTACATGATGCCTAAAGTGTATTAAGGATATACTTTTTTTCATTGTGTCACCTTGATCGATCTTAGATCGTGATCTTCGATCAGATAAGATTAATTAGAAGAATAAAAATGCAATGTACCGCAACCTGGAAAGTTTCTTGTGCCTCGTGAAAGTTTAACTGCTGCTGCCTGGTCTCGCTGGCCGAGTGATGCGTTGGTATGGAGGTTACGGAGGTATTTAAACCCCACGCCCCGCGCCAAATCCCTCGTCATCATCTTCCTCTCTCCATCCCACTCCAGCTCATTAAAGTGCCGCACTGAAGCCGCGTTAAGCTCTGGGGACCATCATCCAAGTGCCTCAACAACAGTTCAGCCCCATAGACACTGGCAAGGCTCGATCGTCATACAGCCATCAGTCTATCTTCCCATTCCCCAGGCAATACTATGCCTCCACGCGCATTTCTCAGTCTACCACATGAGGTGCGACACCACATCTACGAAGCGTACTTCACCTTGGATAATGGCTACGCCTTTCAGCCCGGGCCCGGCAAACTTGCTGCCGCCGACGGTCAAGCTCTCGACCTCGCCCTCATGTATACATGCCACTTCATCGCTTCCGAAACCAGCGACCTCCCACTAAAGTACAACTCCGTTTCGTTCTCAACCGTATACCACCCTGAGTGGCGTCGATGGGCTGGCCGCTTCGATTACTTACTTCGGGCCCAACTCCGCATGCAAAGCCATGTTCTCATTGGACTCAAAGAATCAGGCCATATCACTCCCAATATATATGCTCAGATCGGTGAAAAATATCCTTGGTTCGTGTTGGGGCTCAAATTTGCCACGATAATGGACCATCGAATCGGCGATGTCGACACCAAGGGGTACTTGGACACGATTATGTTCGACGAAGAGTGGGATCTTTTTCACACCACCTGCTGCTATGATTTTACGTTTGAATGGCTGAAGGCTTCTCGCTATGAGATCTCCCAAGCTGTCAAATTCACTTTGAGACTAGTGGCACAGGAACTAGGAACTTGTTCAAACCCCGACGCAATTCAATATATGAGAGGATGGCGAGGGGATCGTGACGGGCTTATCGACTTCCTTGATCAGTGCTACGAACCTTGGGAGATACCATCATGGTCGGAACTCGAATCAATGGGGAAGAGATTTCAAGATGGCTATCTCTGGTCTCGACTTCAGTACTGGGAATTCGACCAGTGGGGACCTGGCAACGTTGCCTATCGCACCAAACACCACTTTTCAGCTGCAGCCGTTGCCATTCGTTTTTTGAACCATCTTTCGGTCAGCAAGCGTCTGTCCATGAGAAAGATCTTGTTGTGTGAGGATCGAATTGCTGTGGGCTATCAGGAGTGTCATTCCCATGGGCTTATTCCTTTCTGCAAGGAAAATTCACGTTTACGGATTGAACACCGTGCCAGCTTACTCACCAATATTTTTCAGGCGGCAAACCAAGATGTCTCCCCTTACCTATTTATGTATAAAGCTATGAGTTCCCATCATGAAGGGCCAAACATCTCGGCTGGTTGTATCTTCAAGAAGTTCAGCTACTGGTCAATCGAAGGCCTAGCTGTGGTTGATGGAGGCATGCCTGTTGACGCTTATTCACTGGTTTTTGATGGCGAACCTGCCATCGATTTGTGTTCGGACATCTTCCAGTATGTTATTCAACGAGACGCTGCATTTTACATGGCATTGGAAAGATCTTTCCCCCACCTGCTGAAGCTTCATGAGCCTACGTTTTTCTCAATGACCGGCAGAAGAGCTGTGGAAGCGCTGATGCATCTCGTGAACCAGTCGTCTATTCTCCGCTGCAATTTCCATCCAGGACACCTGTGGAATGTTGATAAGTTCGCCAAAGCCATTGTCGACACAAATGAGGACATGAAAAAATTGTATGACGTGTTACTAGCCCGCGACAAATCTGGATTTGAACCACCACCTTATCTGCCAAGCTGGTGTGACCTCATGATGGAGAATTTCGAGCGTCGCGAGATATTGACGCGCCGTGAGCGTCGCGAGGCCGGGATAGATCAGCATGGACCGCCTTGGAATCCACGCATGAGATCTCAAGGCGAAGGATCAAGGTCTAGCAGGATCAGATCTTGGGGCAGTCGAACGGCGAGAGGTAGGAAGAGGTTTGGACGTAGACAGAACGGGAATCGCATGTCTGGGTCACGTAATCAGTCAAGGTAGGGCGTAGAAATTCCGAGATTCTCAAGATGATGTTAGAGGCGAAAGGTAGGTCAGTACCTAGAGGTAGGCGGAAGAAATACTTCAAGAGGAAAAGGAAGAGGGAGTCAAGGACCCTTCAGGCGGCAACCTTAGTAAATTGAGAGGATCAAGGTAAGTACCTAGGTACAGGTAGGTATAGAGGTAAGCTTGCAATTATGAATTATGCCATTTATCGGAATCTATGAAGAAATACCAAAATTGGTACTTGAAAATAGAAGGAGAAAAATCGTTTAATCCATCTGATGCCTGAAGTCTTAATTGATCAATCACACTAGACATGAGGTGAAGTGAGTGCCACTGTTCGTGTTACAGCGCTCTACAGGTGGCGGGCCTTCAAGATCAGTGGTGCATCCCACTGTAATGGTTCATGTCTAGGTACACTCATAAGGGCCTGCCCGGTGGCATCAACAACCTGGAGGGTACTATGATTCCATTGTCACTATCAAGCACGGGAAATGTCGCCTCACAGTGCATCTCTTCACTAAATAAATAACAACATCCATATTCTATCGTATAAACTGTTGCGCAACTCGATGTCTATCAGGTATAATCTAGTCTTTCCATATCCTCCCTCAAAAAGTCCACAAGCGTAGCCAGCCAGCACGCGCTGACCAATCCAAAGCCCAGAATTGTAAAATTTACCCCATCAGCCTGGGCTTGATCCTCACTCAGCAAATACTGGACGTTTACCAGTAATACTGCTCCGTCCCTACCAACCGTCAAGCCAGCACCAACACTTGACTCACCGACAATGAAGAAGTCAATAGCATGCGGCGCATGTCGCTCCTCCAAGCGCAAAGTACCTACTCTTGCCCCGCCTCTCTGTCCCTCTCTCCCCTACGCTGACACGCCTCTCAGTGCATCCACTCAGGCGGTCCGCCCTGCACGCGCTGTCGCGACCGCGGCGACGAGTGCGTCTTTCCACCCAAGGGCACATCCTTCATCTTCCGCCGGAGCCGTCTCGAGCGCCATCGGGATGACATCGGAGCCGGGGTCGGCGGCCGGGCTGACTCGGAGCTCCTCCGGCCCGGGAACCTGGCCACCACGGACCCATTTGGCTTCTTGACGGATGAGGTCAAGAATAGCTACCTGCGCTGCTCGTACAAGTGGTCTTTTCACCATATTCCCAATCTGCTAATTGCTATTCGTGAGAGGAGTTTGGATCCTTTGCTTGTTTGGGCTATGTTGGCTATCACTGTGAGGTGCGGCATATGAATCCCTCGCTTATCATCTCACTCACATGTCGCAGATTCTCACAAGCTGCACCGCCGGGGTATGCAACACAGGTTGAAGCAAGTAATACCTTTGCTGCTCATGCGCGGTCACTGGTTCTATCTCTCGTGGACCAGCCCACAGTTCACCGCGCTCAAGTTCTCCTCATGCTGACGGGTCATTCCTGGGGTGCCGGCGAGGGTAGAAGAGCATGGGTTTATCTCGGGATGGCAGTCCGTATGGCTCAAGTCCTTGGTCTCTTTGAAGAACCGCCACCAGCGACAACCCGAGAAGACTTCATCGAAGCTGAAGAGAGACGTCGCACAGCGTGGACATGCTTCCTTATGGATAGTCTGCTCAGTGGAGGAAAGGGTCGCGATAGGATGCTTTCAGCTGATAAGATGCGGATACAACTCCCTTGTGAGTCGGACAGCTTCAACTTTGGCCAGGTTGTTCTCTGTGAGAGACTCGATGGCTCGTTACCCGAAGGATCAGCGATGGGTATCCCCCAGGGTAGTCTCGGTATCGTGGCCAACAGCATGCGCGTCGCTGATGTCTGGGGCGCCGTGGCCAAATGGGCGTGTACACGGCATGACAACAATCTTCCGCCATGGCAACCTCAGTCAGAGTTCCAGATGCTGCTCTCCCGGCTTGGGTTATGGAAGAACTCACTACCTGAACGACTACGATACGAACTCTTCCTCCTACGAGCACACAGCGTGTCCAACCAGGGTCAGGCGTATTGCTATATGCACTGCATCTACTTTATGAGCGTTATCTTCCTCTACCGGTCGTATCTCCCTGAGGTCGAGATGCAGAAGGCCAGAGTGGGCGATAAGGACTGGGACCAATGGTCGACATGGTCTAGCAAAGAGCTTGAGAAAGTAGCTGAGCAAGTTTGCGACATGCTGCAAGAGATTCGCGCATTTGGTCTATACTTCCTGCGCGGTCTTGTTCCCTGGATTGGCTTCACCATTTATACCGCCGTTGGAACGATGCTCTACTTCTACCACTTTCCCAACCCCGGCGACACGCCTCATCAAGTCGAGAAGCGGCGAGAACACATCGTCGAAGGTCTTTTGTTTCTCAAAGATATGCGACAAGCTTGGCCGATGGCTGACACATGGGTGAGTTACACTTCCCCTCATTGACTCAGAGTGAGTATTGACTGGATCACAGCGCGAGAAGATCAAGGCAATGCAGATATTCTACAGCAACATCAAAACCGACGGTGATCTCGCAGTAACACCAAGTGAAAGACGAGAAATGCGTAACGCAATCATCGACTACGGCGCTCTCCAACCCGATCCTGTTCGACAGCCTGACGCTGAGAGCACTGATGAACAAGTACTGCATCTCTCATCACTGCCTCATAGACCTACTGACAATATGCAGAGCGCAACAGACGGCGAAAACGACCAAGCCTCATCAAGTGTTGACTTCTCCTTCATCGCCCCCGCAGACATTGACCTCTTTGACACAGACTTTGCTTTCGGCAGCAGCATGTACGCGACATTTGCCGACGCAACGCAGGGTTTCTGGGAGAGTTTTCCTGGAAGTATGGACATCACTGGCGATATGGGTGGTGAACATTGAGTGTTTTTACGCCAAGCCGGGAAATCATGTAGGGCGATCGACATTGAGACCCAGTGTAACATGATGAGAGTGAATGGTGGTGAGCTGGTGAGCTGAGTTCCCCGCCATGAGCATTCAGGCTAAATGCGACGTTAACCATCATGACAGGCAAGCAACTATATAATGTCACCCGCTCAGTTACAATAATACCCAATTCTCCCCTCAATTTCATCGCATCTCAAAATGCCGCAGGTTACAAATCCCATCCTTCCGGGCTTCAATCCCGACCCGTCCATCTGCCGCGTCGGAGATGACTACTACATCGCGACATCCACCTTTGAGTGGTTCCCTGGTGTTCAAATCCACCACTCCAAAGACCTCGCCAACTGGACTCTCATCGTGCGTCCCGTAAACCGCAAGAGCCAACTCGACATGCGGGGTGAGCCTGATAGCTGTGGTGTCTGGGCGCCCTGCTTGACCCACGACGGGGAGAAGTTCTGGCTCGTGTACACAGACGTCAAGCGCAAGGATGGCTCGTTCAAGGATGCGCATAATTATATCATCACTGCGCCCGCTATCGAAGGACCCTGGAGTGATCCTGTGTACGCTAATTCCTCCGGTTTTGATCCTTCGCTGTTTCATGATGATGATGGACGCAAGTGGTTCAACAACATGACCTGGGATCATCGTGCTCGCCCACACCTCTTCTCTGGTATCTTCCTTCAGGAGTTTGATCCTAAACAGGGCAAACTCGTCGGACCCAAGAAGAACATTTTCCAGGGAACGGATCTGGCTTATGTTGAAGGATCGCATCTGTACAAGCGCAATGGATGGTACTACCTTTCGACTGCCGAGGGCGGTACAGGTTATTCACACGCCATGACACTTGCGCGATCACGCAACATCTGGGGTCCGTATGAAGTACATCCCCAGAAATACGTCGTCACGTCAAAGGATGCACCCAACGCTGCGCTGCAGAGAGCAGGCCATGCCGATATCGTGGATACACCCGATGGCAAGACGTACATCGTCCATTTGACCGGACGTCCCGTTACGCAGAAACGTCGCTCAGTTCTCGGCAGAGAAACAGCTATCCAGGAAGCTTACTGGGGCGATGACGACTGGCTGTACATTAAGAACGGCCCTGTGCCAAGTCTACACGTTGATCTCCCCGCTGCACGAGACGAGGCGGCATACTGGGAAGAGAAGCGATATACCTTCAACGACAAGCTCCACATCGACTTTCAATGGCTTCGAACACCCGAGCCGGAGCGCATCTTCAACATCAAAGACGGTCAACTCAATCTTATCGGCCGTGAATCCGTCGGCTCATGGTTTGAACAAGCCCTTGTCGCCCGTCGCCAGACACACTTCTCATACGATGCCGAAACCACCATCTCCTACTCCCCCGAAGACGAGCGTCAATTCGCGGGTCTAACAGCATACTACTGCCGTTTCAACTTCTTCTACCTCACCGTATCAGCGCACTCGGATGGTCAACGCGAGCTCCAAATCCTCACCTCGGAAGCATCCTTCCCAAGCAGTCAACTCGAGCGGCCATTCGCTGAACCTGTGCAGATTCCGAATGAGGGTAAAGTGAGACTTGCTGTGAGTGTTCGTGCGGGAAGTACCCTGCAGTTCTACTACGCTCTTGAAGGACAAGAGTTGACCAAGATTGGGCCCGTGTATGATGCTTCCATCCTGTCGGATGAGTGTGGAGGACATCCCAGGGATGGTAGTTTCACAGGTGCATTTGTGGGAATGGCGGCCTCGGATGTTAACGGACTTGCGAAGGAGGCGCAGTTTGACTACTTTGTGTATCGACCTGTACATGATGCGTTGGATCGGTATGAGATTTAGTGTCTGTTGGTATCTACCTAAAATTACATGCAGAATGTTCAAATACCAAAGGCCGTCTTGGCACGATTGAAGTACTCCTGTCTGGGCGCCAAGTCTGTTCCAACACACTCCTCAATGTAGGCCTTGAAACCAGCATCGGCATCCTGCTTAAAGGCCTGCCTCACATCAGGCTTACACTGGGTCGCCAAAAACCAAGGTCCACTTCCAAAATTGTACTTGTCAACCGTGACCTGATCCAGCAGATCATTCAGCTCGTTGTCCGACATACCCTGGGTGCTCTCAATACCCTGAAAGCCCTTGGCAACTGCTGGAATACTCTTGGCATACATGAGGTTGTAGTTGGGCATCTGCATGTTTGCCGTGCCCTGGCCGGGTCTGCCGGGGAAGTGGTTCCGCTTGTACTGAAAGTCACCGCTCTCGAAGGCCATGAGGGCGAGAACAGCGGCGATTTCTTTGGTGTCGTAGATCTTGTAGGTCTGGAAGGCCGAGATCATGAAGGGGGCGGCTTGGGTTGCGGTGCGGCATTCTTTGTTGCCGGAGGGGCAGATCTTTGACTTGGGGGCGATGGCTTCGATGATGGGGACCGCGGAGAGGGAGGCGGCTGTGAGGGATGAGAGGGAGAGGATGAGTGAGAGAGTAGTGAACTTCATTTTGTTGATGAGTTTGGTGAGTTGTGGTGATGGTGAGTGAATGATGATAATGAATGTTGCTGTTGCAAAGGCGAAAAGAACGTCTTTATAAAATCCACCAGGGACTTTTTAACCGCCAAATAATGAATGTGGTTACACAGAAATCACAAGAATAGAAAGGAGTGAATATCACCAGTGAGGCTGAAAGTGCAGAACAAGATGAAGAGTGAAGATGCCAAGAACAAAAGAAAAAAGACGGGCGACTCATGGGCTACAAATACATTTTTCGTCTGGACATTGAGTGTTCAAAAGAGGGAGCCAATTACATTCCATGTCGAGGCGCAGATGAACAACTGGTGAAACGGGATCAACGTGAAACGAACTATACCGGGTTTAGTGGGTGGGTTGATTGGGCACGGAGCCAATTGATCTGATCTGCAGGGGGGACTGTACGGAAGAGCGGCATTGTTTTAGGGGGTTTAGGGGGTGGGCGGCTGAGAGGGCGATAGTGACATGCTGCGAGAGGGCTGGGGTGACAGGTGTCGTGTAAGTCGCATGATGGTGAATGTCGCAGCCAGCCACGTTCAGGAATTAAACAAAGAGACTTGATTAATTAGTTGCAAACTGCCTTGGCTCAGGGTCCCATGACACAACTACTCATCCCAAGTAACCTTCATACTCGTAGGGAACGGCCAGATACTACCCCAATCCTCCGTCATATAAACAAAGAACCCTCCCGGTCTCGGCACCTTCTTCAGCTCTCCCTGCGGTCCAGGAACTCTCCTCAATCCCTTCTTCCTAAACAGCGCTCGGAACAGCTCCGTGAGCGCAACCTGGCTGATGTCCCGTCCCAGACACGCGTGCGGACCGACGCCGTAGTGGATGTAGGTGTCCAGCGGGCGACGTGGGTCGACGAGCTCGGGGTTGGGGAAGATGGTGGGGTCTTTTGCGGCTGAGACGAAGGATACAAAGACTCGATCGCCTGGGTTGACGGGCACGGATCGGCCGTCGTCTTCTTGGATTGTGTCGGAGACGGTGGCTTCGCGGTAGAGACCGAATGTTCCGGCCATGCGGATACCTTCCATTGCGTAGCCGAGAAGCAGGGCATCTGTCTCGTCGCCTGTTTCGAGAGAGGCGATGCGATGGAGTTCAGGACGGTATTTCTCACCGGCTGGAGAGAGATACCAATCCAGAGTTTGAGCAAACTATACCCACCTCATTAGTACTCACTCTCAACATCATCTGGGGTTGTACAGGGTATGTAACTTACCACCTGGGCCTGGTTGGGCACCATAGCACCAGCCGTAGGGAGAATCTGGCTCCACACAATATCCTCGGTGCTCAATCCCGCCTTCTTGAGCCCCTTCGCCATGTTCTCTCCATAACTCGCAAGCGGATCATCATTCTTGGGAGGTTTGCTAGTAAACAACCCCTTGACACCAACGCTGTTGGCCAACTTGACATTCATCTCGATAATGCCGCCGAGTTTCTGCGCTACTTCTCTCGCACCCTGTCTCAGCGGGAACGACTTGGCTGGATCGATGTCGAAAAAGATACACACAAAGATAACAGCCAGAATCATGTACAACTCCTGCTCAGAGAACACCCCCTTTGGATTCTCCGTCGTCTTGAGCGGGAGGTTAAACATGCGCGCCACAAAGTGCGTGTGCGCTACGTTTCCCACGTCGCGCACAACATCAACCTGCTTCTTCCCCGCGAGGGTATACGTCTTCTCCGCGAGCAGCTTCTCCGCCGTCCGCGCGTAGAACAACTTGACCGCGTTGCGCCAGGTGTCGTTGTACAGCAGCTTTCCCATGCACTTGCGCTGCTGCGCGTGCAGCGCCGTGTCACCCGAGAGCATGAAGCGGCCGCCTGCTTCGCCCATGAGGTGCTTGAGGCCCTCTTCCCAGCAGACGCGGTACTTGACCTGGTCCTCTAGGATGTACTTTGCTGCCTTGTAGCCCACGATGTTGATGCGTGTGGCGGTTGGGCTGGGACGGCTGAAGTCGAAGCGGTCTGCGCGCTTGAGGTCCGTGAGGATCTTTTTGTTCTCGGGGGGGATGACCATTGGATAGTGTGCGTAGACGGAGTTTCCTTTGAAGTGCTGTGGGAAAGCACGCAGGAAGAGTTTGTAGAAGACGCAGCCGTGGTTGATCTTGAGGTCGTAGTCAACCTCCTTGTATCCCCAGTTGGTCAGGTGTCGTGGGTTGTAATCAGTGGTGTAGTATCTATCACCACGAACAAGCGCCACGGCGTCTGAGAGGACGACTCGGGAGATGGTATACGTCGGAGCGATTCCAACACCCGGAACCATAGGGGTCTTTGCCTCTTCAGCGACAATACCAGGATACAGCTCGACGTAGTCTGGATGCTGGTACAGGTTTCGCAGTGCATCAGCGACAGAAGGATCAGAGTTGATATCCTCAAACGTCTCATACGCCTTGAGACCGAAATGCTTTCTGAACTCGTTGAGTCCAGCCAAGTTCCACTTTCGACCGCGCATGATACCCAGCATCTCAATAGGTTTCATGATACGGGGGACGTTACGACCTCCAAACGCACCACCAGGCTGCTCAATCGCCGTAGCAAGTGCTTCAACGAGCTCATCATCGTTGAACTTTCCATCAGGGCCTCTCTTGAAGCCCCCAAAGGTTCGCTCAGATGGCTCATCAGCGACACTTGCTTCAAACGCCTTGAGAGCCTTCATCATGGTCTGAAGGTTCATAGGGCCGTAGTTCTCACCAAGAAGCTCAGTGTAGAAATCCTGAACCCACTTGTCGTCCATCTCAGAGAGACACGAGTGCCAGCGGTAGCACAGGTTGAACTCTGCAGAAACGACGTTTCCTGTGCCACTCTCGGACAAATCCTTTGTACCGACCGACACGCCCATTTCCTGTCTTGGATCAAGCGTCCACGTGGTATCAACACGGTTGAGATTGATGATGTTCCTCACGTAGTCGATAAGCGTGATGTTGATATACAACCCGCTCGTGACCAACCTCGCCGTCTCGAAGAGCTCAGTGTCGCGCTTCTTCCACGCCGCAGCCGCAGCCTCAGGGTCAAGATGCGCAGGCGGTTTAGAGAAGCGGCCGCCCTCGTTGATGTCCGCGAGGTTAGTTGCGACATGGTTGTGAAAGCGGTTGAACATGATGAGCAGGATGGGAACACCAGGTGGATTGCCGATGAGACGCTTATCAGCGAAGCAATCGGGTTTGAGCATGCCGTCCTTGAATGTTCTGATCGAGTCTCTGTCTTTCTCTGTTGAGCCGTAGAGAGGGGCGAGGTCGAGATACGAGGAGGAGTCGTTCTGGTTGGGGTCTTGGAGGTTTGTCCAGAAGAGGTCTATACTGTTAGACGGTGTCCTTATAAGAGGTGAGGAAGGGTCTTACCGTGGATGATGATGGTGGCCCAGTACCAAAGGATACTCGACACGTTATTCGGATTCTTCCTGAACGCATCTCTCGCAAAGACACTCTCAAAAATAGCCTCAGGGTCAGGCTGCGCACCAAGACTCATACCCTTAGGCCTCACAGTCCTAGAGTACGGAGTTCTCGCAGCACCCAATTGCGGAAGATACGGGTTCTACTTGGTCAGTATAGCCCATCCCAAGATAGAGCAGTGGTACTTACATTGTTAGATCCATCGGGTTGTCGGAAGCGGAACTTATCGCCCATGTACAGCATAGGCGGATGATCAATTGAGTTCCACAGCTGAGAGATGAAGCTATTCGTGAGACCCTCCTGGACCTTGGAGTGATCACTTAGATTAGCGACGAGCTGGATTGTTCTCTCCATGATCATCGTCTTATCATCTTGCTGCGTTTCACCCTTTGCTTTAGCCTTGATAATCTCAAGCAAAGTCTTGAGATCTACTCCAGTCAGCACTCCTCTTCTCCACCACCAACACCAATAGAGCGTTAACTCACCTTTTCCACGAAGACGACGAATATCCTGCCTCAAACCAGGTCTATTCTCAACAACCCGATACGACCCATCGCCCATCTCAGTAGGAAGAGGTCGCTTAGACGCAACGCGGAGTTGCTTGAAGCTCTTGACGATACCATCTTTCTTATCGTTCTTGGGAGCAGGTGCAGCTTGTGATTGAGCCTGAGGAGCCGGAGAAGACTTCTTCTTCTCGTAGCCGTTTGTGGCGCCGTTGTTGTGTTCCGACATGTTTGCAGACAGTCAGTAGACTCCAGAGGCCGAACGAGAAAGCGGAGGTGGTGGACGTACGCCCTTTATCACTTCTCAACACCAGAGCTAGAGAGACACGGGTGCATTCCACTCAACTGGAAGCTGCATGTCCTGGTTGGACAGTGGAACAAGCACCGCGGAGCCGGGGGGGGGGGGAGTAGCTGTGACTGTCTAGCCTCTCAGGCACATCGCCCTTGATGATCCTGGATGTACATTATCAGAATCTGCATGGTTGGAGCTTCTGTCCAGGACAGGCGGTGCATGATTGGGTGTTTCTCTGGCGCCACTTGGAACAGAGTATTTGTAAAGATTGGGAATACTGACGATCTGTGGGTTGTCCATCTGCATGTCTAAGATCTATCTTGTATCTGGGACATGCAATTGCTCACACTCTCCTCACACGAGCAGGATCTTTTCTCTTCTCTCTCCTGATGCCTTCGTGATGCCGTGGCTTCAATATCCCACCACCACCACAACAACACTAACCCTAAGTCTATAACCCAACTCACGCTCAACTCATGGTACAATTCGACAGCGGTCCGACCCGGGCAGAGCTGAACCTCCTAGCAGATCGACCGTCCGGCACTTGATCAGGCCTAAGCTTTTTAGTGCTGCAGTAGCTACAGCAATCCACAGTTTACGTCGCTCAACTGAGACACTGCGGGCTGGGTAATCAACTTGGTCATGATTTGTCGGCCTGTGTTGAGCTGAAAAGCCTCTTTTGGAAAAGACTGCGTCTGTGCTGCTGTGGTGGGAGAGACAATGACGTGGTGCGACTTGTTTGGAGGGAGATGAATGTCTTGTCTTGGTGGTCTCCTTGCTTTACGATGAGCTTAATACAATATCACAATACCAGAACCAGAACCAACCATTGAGATGTTGACCGAAGCTCCAGACAAATAAAATCTCTTCATCCCTCCCTCCGTAAATCCCTTCGTATATCCCCTCGCCTATCCATCACCCAGTCAGCTCAACCCAAGCTAAGAGCCAAGAGCTGCCACCAAAAGCTCAGCTCGCCGATCTCTACCTTGCATGTCCATCATCAGCCCTTTTGGGCTCACTATCGATCCTAGGGTCCCAAATCTCCACTGCCGAGCTCCCAATCTCAATCCCTTCCCCACAGCGGGATGGAGATGGACCCCGGTCATGTCCACTTCGAGCAGGGTGCAGACCGACTTGGGAGTACCGCACATGTACCTCTTGTACTTTATTGATCCTTCACATGTACGGATACCTACTGGTTGCAACACATTCCTCCTCAACGGGCTTGTGAAGCCATGTCAATAGCTTGTGATATCATGTTGATAGCTTGTGATACACTGTACTCTGGTCTCTGGCCATAACTCCATCGCTATGCATGCATCCCTGGCTCTACAGTATCATTCCTGCTTCCATCTATTTGGTCCGTAGATCGTGTACATAAAAGTCCAGCTTATCGCTCTCATACACATGACCCTTGGGCTGTCCCGCCCCGCGATAAATATTGTCAATCGAGTGCTGATGAAACGTATCCTGATGTCTGCAATTCAGGATATGATCCAATCCCGGAGGATGCGTCAATCGAAAGATGCCATATCTAATTGCGTTAGTTCAGTTTGTCCTCCACCAATTGAGCATGAAACTTACGAAGGTTGGAACTTGGGTGCGCACACAATGGCAACGCTCTCAGGCATCATGACCTGATATCCAGCATGCGTGTGTAAATCTCTCGAACTCATAAAACACGTCTGCGTCGGATGCGTGTGAATCCACCCCAGGAGCAGCAAATCCTCTTTCATACAGTAATCAAACATGACCTCCTCATTCTCCGTCTCACACGTATCACTCGTGCACTTCTGGTCCGGAATCAAGAGACATCGCACGAACAGGGCATTGTTGATGGGTGTTCCGCACAGCATGCCACACATCTCCAGCCCACGCCGTGTGTTATCAGCAGCAATATCCAGGAATTTCTGCCGCAGGTTTTTCGGAATGAAGAGAGATCGTATCGGATCTCCATTCTCGAGGTATGCGCCTGGTTTAAAGGTGAGACGCTCTTTCTTGGGGAGTGTTGGTGGGCCAGCGTCTCCCGGTGGACTGAGCGCCTCTTTTCGAGGAACTTGGGGTCTATCGTTGGGCTGAGATGGTGAGGGTATAAGAGGTGCGTATCCTGGTAGAGGCACCTTTTGTGGAAGGACTGGTGGTAGAGTCTGCGATAATGATGGCTGGAGAGGTTCTTTGGGTGGAGCAACAGGTTCCTTTGGCGTTCTGCTTGGCTGTATCGATGGCGTCGGTGTTTGGCTCTCGTAGTCTACGGCTCGAGGTCTAGAGATGGACGGGTAACTGTAAGTATGCGACGTCGGTCGGAAATCATCGTGGTCGGTACGTCTTTCTTGCGCCGAGTCGAGGGCCTGCCTCGTCGCCTCCATCTGCCTTCGTAGATCATCATCATCTCCAATCCTCGCACCATCCCATTGATCCCACCTCCCACCTCTTCTCCTCGACATGATATCCTCATCCGTAATCCCCGCTTGTCTCGTAGCTCTCCTCGCAGTATCCCTCCGCGTCAACTCCTTCTGCGCCAGATCAACCGCCAAGTCTTGATTCTCGTAGGCATCAAGAATCTTGGCATTACCCGTCAAACTTGGATCGCGCGCCGCAAACTGCTCATATCGTGACGAAGGCTCGGGCGTCTCAGTGTTCGCCGGCGACAGCGCCATCTGTTCCCACTCCTTGACGGCATTCTCAATCTCGGGCTTGAGCTGTTCAAGGTCCTGGATGACACGCTTGATGCGTTTCGACAACGCTTGGTACGTCTTCTTGTTCTCGGGATCTTTAATCTGAGGATGTGTCGGGATGTACTTGAGGACGAGCGCTGAGTGTCGATATAGCATCATATACGCTCGACCGAAATCGCCATCGGAGACTGCAAACGAGGCCTACATACAATATTAGTTAAATGCGCAAAGATAAAACTCTGCCATGACGTACCTCCTGATACAACGTCTCGGCCGCACGTGTCCAGTGCTTGACAGGAATGTTTGTGTTAAAGTTGAAGTTCTCAGCCTGAGCCACCAGCTCCTTGACGGTCTGAGGCCGAGTAGGCCGCATGGCAATCCGCGAGTCCATGATGAAAGGTGTAAGTTGAAGAAAAAGATGACTGTCGTGAGTCGTCAGAGAGATTATATCCAGCTCATGGTCGTCGAGTCAAGTCAAAGCGCCGTGCCGCGTGGCTAGTGGTCAACACCTCTTACTTTCAGAGCTGCCTGGTGATGGAATATGAAATCAATCAATGCACGGGATGGGTCCTGTGACGACGCGCCTGTATCAGTTTAATCGGTACCTTGATTGCCCCTCCATGCCCAATGGCGGGGAATGACTTTATCCGCTATCATGACGAAAAAGGGGATATGCATATAAGCCAGAACGATAAAACACCGCCTCATCCTTCACTGTGGTGTGGCTTGATCGGCCAACAGCCACAAGTCTCGAATCATGGAGTAATGGCGTGTTTTATTCATGTGAATCGTACAATTATATCTCCCATCTGCAATGCGATCCCCACGCTGTCTCACCGAGTCGGCTCTTCCTTGGAAATTTCCTTCCCGAGTTGAGCACGTCTCCTGAGTTCCGATTTCTCCCGGCGTCTATAACTCCTCGGAAGAATTCGCCTTGAAAATATCCCCAGCAGTCCAGGTTCGGGGAATCCGGATCTCACTCCATGTTGCCATAACAGGAAATAGGACAGACGATGCGATTGAGCTTCAAGATTCCAAGGGGAACGGGGCTGGGCGAGATCTGATCATGAATTACTACGTACACGAATGTGATGTGTATCTGCCAAGCGACAAAACCCCCAAAGTTCTGGCATCATATCTTGTTTCCCCATGATGAATATGAGTGATCATGATCAAAATGGCCACCACCATGCTATGTCGGTCAAACCCCACGGTGAGAAATCTGGCCCCATCGGCCATCGGCCCATCTATCCACGCCCATGACACCGCAGGTAAGGGGGCATTGACCACGGTGTGGCCATGAGGGCCTTGTTATGAGGCTGCCCAGCCAGGATATATGCCGTATCAACGAGTTGGGCATCTCCTGAGTAGATTTTTTTTGCTTTGGGGGGCATTGGGATAAAAGGAGGCCTGTCCCCAGGTCCTGAGCAGTTATATAATTTAGTATCATATTTAAAAAAAAGTTCAATTCCAACGTTTATCATACCTCATCATATCTCACTCACTTATATCATTCCCCAAAATGGATGCTATCAAGAACAACTCTGCCATTTCCGCCGTCGAAGTCAATCCCTTCGATATCGACGCCACCCGCAGATGTACACCTCCCCCAAACACCTCTCACAAAGCTCAACTAACACAACATCCACACAGCCGCTGTCAACGCCGCCACCAGCATCTTCACAATTGATCAAGGGCACGTCACCATCCCCAACGATCTCTGCCCCCTCGACGCCCTCTCCAGCATCCTGCGCAACATCTCATCGGTCTTTGAACTCGACGTCTGCGCTGATCTAGACCTCACCTGCCGCACCAGCCTGCACCGCATTCTTCAATCCATCTTCGACACCAACACCCAATCTGTTCTGGAGCAGGAGGAGTCTGAGATCTTTGCGCACCTGAGCTCTAAGCAAAAAGCTCGCATTCTCGCCCAGGCGATTGCCGCCTTCACAGTCATCTTCCAGCGCCTTGCTCAAACTGGCGAGAAGGTCAATTATGGTGTTCTCAACCGCGAGGCCCAGCTCTTCGCTGAGAGTGATCAGCGCGAGTTGATCCAGAGTCTCATCGAAGGCGACGATGTTTTTGAGAACTGCCAGAACAAGAGCCACATCTCCGAAGCTATTCTCACTGCCATTGACGCAGACGAAGACGCTGCGACACCTCAGCCCGTGGCCGCAGACGACAAGCAAGATTTCATCTTCTCCCCCGGCGCTGCCCAGGAACACAAGAACATGGGAGTTCCCTGGGGCTTCAGCATCATGGCCATCAACTAGACCACATCACGAACTCACGACTGGCGTTTTGTTTTCAATGGACTCGACAGTCCAACTGGCATAGTTTAGCGCGGCGCTCATAAAGTGCCAGGTATTTGCATTTGCATTATCATCATCCATATTGTAGAATATAACTCAACTCATGGTCTATTTTTCTTCATCTTGTCGTCTTCGTTACTGTGCTCCCTTGCCTTTGCCTTGAGCAGCGGTCTGGATCTGAATGATCTCTGTCTGTTTCTTCTGAAGCTTTTCTTGCGTTTCCTTGATTGTGCCTTCTAGCCGCGAGCTGAGAAGTGTTAGAGTTCGATACGTGGTAGATGGGATAGATAATACTGACATTTCACCACCGATAAAGTCAAGACGGCCCTTGACTGTGTTTTCAGCCTCAAACTTGTCCTGCTTCAGCAACACGGGACCAGCGAGCTTGTAAATTGTCTCGCCGTCTTGTAGACGCTCAAATTCCTGCTGCACACCAAGATTCTCCTGCTTCTGACCCTCCAGCTTTTGTCGCGATTCAACTGCACTCTGAAGTTCTATTCTCGCGCATCATTAGTATTGTTCTTGAGCTCAGGTGCACTAAACATAGCATACCGCCTTGAAGCTTCTGGAAGTCCTCAGACAGAGCCTGTAACTGGGCTTGGGGGTCTGACATTGTGAAGGTGATGATGTAAAGAGTGGTAAGATATCACTAAGCAGTCGAGTAATTATATCTTTTTCTGATTCGTCTTTTGGTGTACCTGAGTTAAGTCTTTTGCTGTCGCCTAAACTGCCAACCCAAGGTCGAGACCTCGCTCACAATAAAGTTGTGCAGTGCTGCCCCTCTCTGCCCCGCTATAAGCATTAGGTTGTGTTGCGCTCACTCACCTCGCAGCGGGCAATCAAATCAATGGATGGATCCAATGGATCTTGGTGTTTCCCCGCCAATCCAATCCCACCTCAGACCCAGCCAGTAACTTGCTTAACTTTACAGCCTGTACTGGTAGCACTGCACGGTTGCCTCATCCATCGTCCACCAACCTACTACGTAATAACGACTCCAGCCTTTTGAGGTCTTGCTTGTCCATTCTCAGCCTTCTCTTTTGCTTGCTCCTCTATTCCCTCTGGGGAGTTTGTTCAAGCCCAGACTGATCGTCTCCCCTCATCCTCGACTCGATCCCCCTCCCCCGCCTCAGTCTCGCTGCCTCCAAACAACGTCACCATGTCGACCAACTTCCGCGATCGCGCCATCGCAGAGGTGCAAAAGGCTATCACCGCCGACCACAACAAGGAGTACCAGAAGGCCTTCGACCTGTACATGTCCTCCATGGAGCTCTGGGTCAAGGCCCTCAAGTGGGAGAAGAACAAGGCCCTCAAGGTCACCATGCAGGAAAAGATGGCCACCTACCTCGACCGCGCAGAGAAGCTCAAGCAATTCCTCGCAAGCGAGAACGAAAATGGCGCAAACGGCGGCGGAAAGGCCATCATGGGCGCTAACGGCAGCTCAACCGGCAAGGGAAAGCCCGCCGCTGGCGAGGACGACGATAACAAGAAGCTGCGCAACGCGCTGTCTGGTGCTATTCTCCAGGAGAGGCCCAACGTGCGGTGGGAGGATATCGCTGGTCTGGAGGGTGCCAAGGAGACGTTGAAGGAGGCTGTCGTGCTTCCTATCAAGTTCCCAAGTCTGTTCCAGGGCAAGCGACAGGCGTGGAAGGGTATTCTTCTGTACGGTCCTCCAGGAACGGGTAAAAGTTACCTCGCCAAGGCTGTAGCGACAGAGGCAAACAGTACCTTTTTCAGTATCAGCAGTTCCGACTTGGTCAGCAAATGGATGGGAGAGAGTGAAAGGTGCGTTTTCTCAGAGTGTGATTCGATGGCGGTCTAACATGTTGCAGATTGGTCAAGGCTCTCTTCTCCATGGCGCGCGAAAACAAGCCCTCGGTTATCTTCATCGACGAGATCGATGCGCTCTGCGGACCCAGAGGTGAAGGCGAATCCGAGGCCTCACGTCGTATAAAGACCGAGATCCTGGTTCAGATGGACGGTGTTGGCAACGACAGCAAGGGCATCTTGGTTCTGGGCGCCACCAATATCCCCTGGCAACTGGACGCTGCTATCCGACGACGATTCCAGCGTCGTGTGCATATCGGTCTTCCCGACTTGAACGGTCGCGCGCGCATGTTCAAGCTTGCCATTGGCGACACTGATACTGCTCTTGTAGCCAGCGACTACAATATCCTTGCGGCCAAGTCAGATGGAATGTCGGGTAGTGATATTGCCAACGTGGTACAATCTGCCCTGATGCGACCAGTCCGCAAGATTCTACAAGCCACCCACTTCAAGCCTGTGAGTTACGCATACATGTATAATTGATCAATACTAACGACCCCAGGTCATGAGAGACGGCAAGCGCATGTTGACGCCCTGCTCACCAGGCGACCCTGAAAAGATCGAGATGACATACGACGACGTGTCATCAGAGGAACTGCTGGCGCCAGACGTGATGCTGAAGGACTTTGAGATGGCGCTTGATGATTCGCATCCGACTGTATCAAAGGACGATATCGCAAGGCAGATTGAGTGGACCAATGAGTTTGGAAGCGAGGGCGCATGATGAGGGGCAGAGATATAAGTTATAACGTAGCACCTTAGGGCAGGCAGGGGAAGGGAGGCAGCGAGTTTACAGAATTATGTCTTACAGCATGGCGGCGTCTCGTGGAGTTTATTTATTGTAGCTTGGGCATATGAAATGAAATGTTGATATATACGAGCAGTGTGTTTGGTGAATGAAAGGGAGTTGAGACAGATGTTCCAAGTTGGGTTTAGTGTTTGATGATACTTAAGTGCAGGGTAAATGGTGGGATATGGAGGTTGAGGAAGAATATAAACTCTGATAATTGCAACACCCAGATAATATTCGAGGGAATATTAACGTCTCTTGATTTTATTCTATATAATTACAAAGCTTCAAATCGCTCGGTATTCAACTTGGATCATACTCTGTTCTGAAAAGTCAGAGGGCATATCTACTGCAAAAGCTGGTCGCGTATGATCAGCCAACAAGGGTATATTCTTTCTCGACGAAAACACCCAGCTCTTGAAATATCAAAGAGATAGGTTACCAAACTATTGCACCACCATTCAAAAGAGAGAATTCTAATTTCTTAAATAACCTCATGAAAAACTCTAATCTTTTTGCAAGCCTGACTGACTACCCGTAGCTCTTAGATAGGCCACAATGTTCTACCATTCGTCGACATAAACGCCAACAGAGGCGCTTTACAACTCGAAGAGCGTGTCAAAGAAATAGCAGTAGAATACAGAGATATTATTTCTAAACTAGGAGAATCTTGCAATCAAGACCGTCATTCTATATATAAGCTTGACTAGCTCAATTGAAAGCCTGCAGATCTTCTATCCCCTTATCACCACCGGCTTGGCTTATCTTATCTTATCCATCTAATCAAGCGGTAATCCACGGCAAAAACTTAATTTCATGGATCCCTTCTCAGACATCCCACTCTGTACACCATCAGATACGTCTTCAACCCTGCCTCAATCTCATGTTCATCCCCTTTCGAAATGCCCGACCCTCTGTCCGGCGGAATATCCGTCCTGTACCCTCCCTAATCCGCCACGCAGTAACTAGGGTCAGAAACGAGCAACTCGAACCATCAAATGAGCTATCCCAACAGCTTCAAGATACAGGTCTCTGGCAATGGACTCGCGGCAAGAGAGCCACTGTGGTGGGCGATAGACACCGTGTTAATATCACCAGCAAAAACCTATGCGGTACGTTCGTTCTTTTCTCTAGCTTTCAGTTCGTAGCTAATTTAGTAGATGATATTGCCAATTACATGGGCAATTCGCTCGATCGCCATCGCGGCTGCGACATAGTTGATATAAACCCCGGCATTGGCCTTTGGAGTCGTACGCTTCACGATCTCGTCCAACCTCGAAAACACATCCTCATGGAACCCGACCTCGACGTGTACAGACCCTTTCTGGGTTCATTCCTCGACAAACCCAACGTCGAAGCCGTTCCCAAAGCAGGCATTCTCTGGAAAGACCTAAACTCCATCCTCGAATCCCTCGATCACCAAACCGTCCGCGATCCCGCCGCCGAACCAGAGCGCAACGACACACTCCTCGTCAACGTAAACATATGCTTCTGTCCAAGCAAGAGGTATCAGATGTTTGATTGCGTTAGTACAATGGTTCTCTACCAGCTCATGTCCAGCATCCGCACCGCATCTCTCTTCCAGCAGTACGGCCTCGTGCGCATGTTAATTTGGATCTCCGACGAAGGCAAGCGTCGTATTCTACCCCGCTGCGCCATCAGTCGCAAACGCAGCGCCTTCGAAGCTGAGATGTCTCTTGAATGGCTCCACGAAATCGTTGGCCAGGATGTCGAGGTCGAGGATCGCTATGAACTCCGCGATGAGTGGATCAACATGGAGTCAGGCTACCAAACCCTCGAGCGCATGAAAAAAGCCGGCCTCACCATGCCATCAGGTCGCGAGACATCTCTATACAAAAATCTCAGCGCAAAGCCGCAATTCGCGAACCAACCCCTCGCAGGCGTTCACCCTCCCCTGCACAACCGTCCTTTTCGTCAGGAGCTCGAAACACTCGAGAGCGCTCTCGCAGAAGATGAAAACGCTACAGCATCCACACGTCTCAAAGCTCTGCGCTTCCGCGAAAAGTACGACCACGTAGATTCACAGCTGTACCTCGAAATCCTCCAGCAGCGCAATGCTGTGATGGAGGTGTACAAGAATTCACCTAATGATTTCCCGGCCGCTGATGCTGCCTTCAACGCACGTCTCGACGGTGTCAAGAAGAACACCCGAAAGGAATGGATCATGGTTCGGGACAATTACCACCTCTTCCGTCGGAAAGAACCTGTTCTGCACTGGGACCGTCGTCCTTTCGAACCACTCGCCGCACGCGCCGATGAGTTCTACCCCAAAATGCCCTGTGCTCTTCTCGATCTGCAGCCAAAAGCCCTGAGCAAATACGTCCGCCAGTACGGCCCCACATCGCGCAACGGCACCATCTCAGATACAATGCTGCGCTACTGGTTTTCGCACATGCTCTTACCGATGCACAAAGCCATGGACGGCGCATGGCCTGGTTTCGGAGACGTTGCGTCTGAGATTGAATCGCTGAACGATCCAGACCAGGGCGGTTCACCGATCTCGGAGCATGGAGCGTTGGTTGCTAGATGTGTATCGGAGAAGCAGTGGACAGATATCATGGAGGCGTTCGTGGAGTGGCCGTTTGCACCGCCGTATACAACGCTTGTGGGACGGTTGATGGAAGATTATGATCGGGATGGTCCTGATGAGGAGGATTACAAGAGTCCAGCCCTGGGTAATGCTTCATGAGAGCACGAATAATCAAAACATTGGATTGGCGTTAGGCATTATGTAGCATGTCACAGTTATACCAGACTCAATAGAAATAAATGTATGTCATGATAATTGTTACAATGAATTGAGCTCAAATCCCACCAAATGTCTTGGCTCGACCATGTCATTTTGAGTCTATATGTACTCTGAACCGCCCAGATGCAAACCCCAATTGCTGGTCCAAGCCGGTAGAAAACGACATAAAAAACCACGCCAAACGCCATCGCCTACCAAATCAAGGCCAACTCCATTCAATGATAGATAAAAACTTGTCACTCAGAGTTTAAAGCTCTTCCACGTCTTCTCAATGGACGGATCTTTGAGCGCGTCGTCAACCCAGCCCATCTTGTCGCGATCATCAGCGATGACACGTCCGTACTCGAGAAGCAGTCGCAAAACATATATCTGCATGTCTTCTTTTCTCAAGACCTTGTTCGCCCACTCTTTCCCCTCGAGGGCGATTCTCTGCGCTGCCTTGTCGTGGCCGCTTGTCTCGCCGTAGCCACGAAAGTATTCCATGATGCCGTAAAAGTCCTGGAATCGGTTATCCATGGGGACGAAGTGGACCCATGGGACAAGTCTGCTGTCGTGCCATTCTCGGAAGAGGGTTGCTTTTATGGGGAGAGAGGTTGAGTTTAGGAATCCGAGGTAGCGGCCTGAAAAGGAGTTGCCGTCGATGTCAGGGACGTATTTGTAGTCAAACTGCTCGTGCATGTCCATACCGTCTACCTTTGCGAAGTAGTGGTCTGTGTACCAGCATCTGCCTTCGTCTTCAGTGGGTGAGCACATGAGATCGACGAAGCCAACCTCTGACCACTCCCCAACCCACTCGCCGAGTCGACCTTCGGCCTGTGCTTTAAGATGGTATTGTTCTGACGGGAGGGCAAAGTTCTCTGGCTTTTCTTTGCCTGATTCTACAGCAGAAATCTTTGTCTGGTTGAGCATGGATACGAATCGATGGCGATGGAATCCACGCCAGTTTTCAGGCTTATTCTTTCCACCCGTCGCAACACCACGCCAGACCACAGTGTTGCCCTTGTTCTGCCACTCAACATCGTTATCCTCACCGCCGGTGAATCGGTCTTCACCCTTCCAGTAAATCGGAGGGGGGAGGAGAATCTCGTTGTTGGTGGCGAGCTTGGAGCCGCCAAACATGGGGAACAGGACCTTGGTAGACGATACAGAGATTGGGTTGATTAAAAGACCGTTAAGGCCTTGAAGATCGGGCTGGTGACAGATTTCGTTCGATAGAGTAAAGTTGGAAACGTAGCCTGCGAAGGAATGGCCTTCGGCGTTGGAGATATCGATTTCGGGGGGATAGTTGAAGGATTCTTTTAGCGGTGCCTGGCGGGCTGGACTGTCTGGGGGACATCCTCGACGAGCAATGGGCCAGTAGGGACCTGTATCTGTTAGCAAATATTGGACTGTGCAATGGATGGAGGGACGTACTGGTCTTTTCCCATCGCTTGAAAGGAATCCTGACGTTCCTGTCATGTCGTCCAGCCGTGGGCAGCTTCTGAAATTCCGATTTCACCTCCTTTGCTGACCAGAGCTGACGAGACGCCGCTCCCTTGGTCATGTACCCGTCAATATCCTCCCACGGCACCACAAGACGAGGTTCGTCCATTGCATTCAACGGCATATCCAGATCGGGAACCATGTGTTCAATAGAGCGAATCATGTCAAGCCAAATCAGCGTCCAAAACCAATCGCTTGTGGAATTGGCCTTGCCGTTTCGAATGTGGATCGACATCTCGAAGCTATACGCCTCCTTGCGAATTTGAGGCTGGGGAACGCCCCAGAAAGGATCGATATCGTGATAAACCTGATCCCAAAATTCTTCGACGACGATGGCGTTGTTCTTCTTTGCAAATTCCCACCATTTGTCGAAACCTGGAGGGGGATGACGTCCACGGCGTTTGCGGTAGGCTTGCGCAGCCTCTTCGAGGGTATGCGACTCCCTGGAGAGAATCTCCTTGTATCGTTTTCCGCCATCGTTAATGAGCTTGTCAATCGGGTGAGCGCCCTGTACAGGTTGGCCCTTCCCTAGCTACGGGGGTGTCAGCATGGGTAATCAGGTTAGAATTTTGAAACGTACAGGTTGTGAACCAAAGGCCGCCGAGAAAGGCTCGGAACCACCAGCACCTGGTTGTGATTTTTGTAGAGGAATGAGAGGAGCAGGAGCTCGATTGCTAAACGTCCAGAATGCGAAGAGAATGAGGGCGGCGAGAGCGCTGAAGCGTATCAAGGAGGAACCGCGCCGTGTCCTGAAGCCAGGCGCAAGCATCTTGGGCATATCGTTGAGAGTATTAAAGACAAGTGTCGTAGTAAGGTGGCCGATGACGGCGCAGCGCAAAAGAAATCTGACGCCAGCGACAGAAATGAATGCGCGGCCAAGATTTAATCAAGGGCGAGATGACGAATGCGGTCGATGGCGGGGCAGAAGCGGCCGTGGATGAATGAAGGCGTATTTTGAGACCCGCGAGGAGTAAAGAAAAAATGTCGAGGATTAGCAAAGTCGTTTTCAACGCATGATTAATTCGTCTTGTATATGGCGCTCGCAAACGGTTATGCCAAGGTGTCGATGTGTCTGGATATCTCGAGGTACCTTGGAAAACGTGGGGAGAGTGGGTTGGATGTCTAGAGGAAGAGACTGGACAGACAAGGATGTCAAATAAAGGGGGATCGAAAGAAGAAGCCGTCGAGACGAAGGAATATATCCACGCGAGGAGACGCAAGTAAAGAGGAGTCGATGTGATTTCTGTGAGAGAAGAGAGCCCGAGATTTAGGAGAAGAGAATGAACATGAATCGTTGGAATGGAATGAGAGAGGATTTGGTGGCCAAAGTCGATGCAGCCAAAGCGCACAAGGAAGAGCTCCCGTCCAGCTTTAGACTAGCCCGGCTTAAAATGTGGGATCACCAATTTAGCTGCCGGGGAGTACCTACGCATACACCGTAACTTGCCGGTGAGGACAAGTACAGTCTCAGGGGCTGGGAGCAGGGACGTTTCTCTCGGTGGGGGCCTGCATCGGGGGTTATTCTCTATTTTTACAGGGGATAACGCAGTGCTAACCGCCATAAACCCACGGGTCTTGACCTAATGCGTTGAATCTTGGATTGGACTTGGGGCAATCAGGGGTTTGACCAGACGCTTCACACGCGTCAAGTATATTGAGACGTCGCACTGTTCTTCAACTCAGGATGCGATAGATATGTAGATGCATGCGTCATGAGATGAGATGGGTCGATTGTCATTGGCACTTTTATGTCGCAGACTCTAATAACATGAAATACGCAGTAACCAATCCAATTCGGTGAGTGAGTATCGCAGCCGTTAAGGTCAGACATGTTCAAGGGAGAGAGACAAGAGGGCGAGGCACAGTGTCCTCTTTGCAACGTCGCCTGTGTAAGGACTTGCAAGGCAAGGCTGTGACACAATTTATTGGAACAAGATCCATGAGGGACGCGTGTCAAGAGCGGTTTCTGATTGCACTTACAAGGATCACTACAAGTTGATCAACTTGGCATTTCTTGTTTCAAGGTTATGGGTATCATGGCAATTCAATTGTTATCATTCCACTGGATCAATTCTGGTAATGGGGCCGATGTCCACTTGAGAAGTCCAGATTGACTCAAATACCATGGCTGGACTTCAAATTAATGAGTGCGACAATCCAATCCAGTCGGGTGTCCCACTGAGTTATCGTAGCCCTGCGTTAGCCACCGCTGACTGACCATGCAAGGGACAGACGGGAAGACGCACATTGACCAGCTCCAAACTGTATCTCCAATTACTCACTCACCTCCAAAACAGCCAAGCTGTCAAATTGTTTCTTCCAAATTTAGCCGCACGCACCTAGAAACAACTTGCCCTGATCACCCTCCCGGCGGCGCAGTCAGATAAGTAGTTCTTAACTGCAGCGGCAAAGTATATCGATAGACAGCCCCTGAACGGTGTGGCTGCTAGGCTAGGCCCGCTCCCAGCACGATCTCCTAGACTCCCAGCTATGAATTCAATATTACATGAGATCAAGTGGGTATCGAATTTACCAGGCCACAAAGAGAAGTTGCTGTTTGCTTGTGATGGTAGCAGTGATAACCGAATGTTTGGCTATCACAATCTCATGACGGGTTTCTGCATCAATGCAAACACTCTGCTCGCAACACAGTCCAGATCTGCAACCAGTGACATCCAAAGACATTCACAGAAACAGACCTTGTACGCCTCACCATCGGAAGCTGACGGCTTGGCAATTATGAGGCTGTATGTGATTACACTCAGAACGGCTAGTAACATCTAGGCCAACATCGTAAAACCAGCAATCTGGCACATTCCTTTGTGCGATAGACAGCGATCTCGAAGGCTAGAATGTAAGGGTTGAAATGCTAAGCTTTTGCAGTGGAGAACCCGTCCGAAACAGACGAGAGTCTAATCCAGATCTCACGTCAATGCCAATACGAGCTGTCAAGGAATTTGACTCTAGTCAGCTGATCTCACTGACTCAGCCGACGTCAGTCTTCCCATTCCAAGAGATGCAATGTAGGCAGTCAAGCAGAGATCCAAGATTTGTGCATGATATGACAACAGAGGTTTCCATCTACAACCAACCCAGTCGTGGAGAATGTTGCGAGTTGCTGCCTCATGACCTCGGACTTTGTCCTACCCAATGCTCTGCTTATCGGGTCAATGGCTACATAAACGATCTGTCAACTCGCCAAATATTGCCAAAATACAATCACTGTGACCTGCCATATCCGTCTAGAGATCCGGATTTTGTCATGTGAGGAACTTTCTGTGTCGCCAAGACTGGAAATCCCTCTTGAGTCTGTCTATGACTTGCGGTCTGTTGAGGGAGTATTATCGTGAGTGTCGAGAAATGAAATGCTACTGGTGGGGTAAATGTTGCGGCTCCGGAGCTTCCCCAGTTCAAAGGAAATAAACCGGCCAGCAATATTGTGTATAACAAACAATGTAACAATGTCGGTCGCCTCATGCGGGCTTATTAGATACCGTAGGTAAATACAGCTCGAAGATTCCACGAATTATCAAATCGGCGGAAAATCGGTGAGAAAGTCGTCATGCTTCAAAGCCAAGATCCCCTCAACGGGCCACGTCGGTCTATTTCTGGGTCGGGTACAGCAAAAAAGATAACAATCAGGTTGCGGGCGTCAAGCGTGGGACAGACGACAAAGACAATCCAGAAGGCTAGTAACTTAGGGGAAAGTTGCAGAGACAGCTAGTAACTTAGGGGAAGGCAGACCCGCGACTCTTATGCCCGACTCCTCCGTCCAAAATACAGCTAGTAACTTAGGGGTAAGGAGTGCCGGGCTTCACCCACGGTATCGCGACAGATGCGAGAGATGGGTGTTTGTTATTACCTAACATTACATAAGACCGAATATGGCTATCTACGGCTGTCACCGGTGCATCCCACGTTCACTCTGGCCGCCGGGGAGAGCACAGCAACTGATGATATCTGCTGAAGCCATTGTGAGAAGCATTTTATATGGCAACAATACAAGGCGAAAAACATAGGATGGTTGATAGCCGGCACTTGACTCAAAGTGGAGGGAGGACTCTACCGTTGGGGAATCGGGGATTTTGGAGCAGCACGGGAATTGAATGGACACGCATGAAAAAAAAGATGGAGAAAGAGAATGAGATGCGTAACAGAAACCACATTAAACTTACCCAGATCAGCGGGACCAACAGCATCGCTCGTCCAGTCCTGAAAGGGTTGTCAAGTGATCACATCTAATTGACATGTGCCATTCACTGACATTGTCAATAGACTCGACTCGACTCAGTTGTCAGAGAACAGCCCCCGCGCCCGCTATGAACCGACGCTATTACCTTATCCTTATTCATGTCTTGGACTGTGTCTGTGCCGCCGGCCGATTGCAGCCATCAAGGGCATAAAGACGCCGACATGATGGATGGCAGTGCAATTGACCTCCGAATACAAATGGACGCTTTCTCCCTGACTCTTGAGTAACTTTTCTCTCTAATCTCCATCACTCTTGTTTCTCTTATTCTTCTTCTTCAACCTCTCACTCTGTGTCTTATCTTATCATAACTTCTACGTCATCCTCATCCCCCACATTCCGCCCATCATGAACACCGGCCTCGTCAACAGCCGCTTCCTCTCCAAGCCCGATGAAGTCGGCATCGTAGCCGTTGGTTTCTCTGGCGGTCAGCCCAAAGCAGGTGTCGACATTGGCCCTGCTGCTCTCATCGAGTCCGGTCTGCTGTCCGAGATCCGCGACGAGCTCGGCTACAAGCTCTTCGGCGACGAGTCAGTCCAGCAGTTCGAGGACCTCATCCCCGAATCCGACCCTGACTACCGCGGCATGAAGAAGCCCCGTCACGCTTCTGCTGTTACCCGCAAGATCGCTTCTCACACATATGAGCACTCTCGTGAGGGACGCATGACTCTCACCCTTGGCGGCGATCACAGTATCGCTATTGGTACCATTGCCGGAACTGCCAAGGCTACCCGTGAGCGTCTGAACCGCGAGATTGCTGTCATCTGGGTTGATGCGCACGCCGATATCAACACACCTGAGAGCAGTGATAGCGGTAACATTCACGGCATGCCTGTTGCATTCTTGACTGGTCTTGCTACTGAGGACAAGGAGGAGTGCTTTGGCTGGCTTGAGGATGATATGCGCTTGAGCGTTAAGAAGCTGGTGTATATTGGACTTCGCTCCGTTGACATTGGCGAGAAGAAGATTCTTCGTGAGCATGGCATCAAGGCCTTCAGCATGCACGATGTCGATCGGTATGTTCCTGGATTCACATGAGATGAGCTCTACTAACATTACTTACAGCCACGGTATCGGTCGCGTCGTCGAGATGGCCCTCGCTCACATCGGCAACGACACCCCCATCCATCTATCCTTCGACGTCGACGCCCTGGACCCCATGTGGGCACCCAGCACGGGCACACCCGTCCGCGGCGGCCTGACTCTCCGCGAGGGCGACTTCATCTGCGAGAGCGTGCATGAGACAGGCAACCTGGTCGCCATTGACCTGGTCGAAGTGAACCCTCATCTCGCACATGACAAGCAAGCTGAGCAGAACACAATCCACGCTGGATGCTCGCTTGTGCGGTGCGCTCTGGGCGAGACTCTTCTATAGAGGGAATGGGAATGGAGTTTTGCGAGTAAATGCATTGTATTGGTTGCGGATGATTGATGATATCCTTGAGTTGAATGAATTGGGTTGCATATATATATGAGCGGGACTGCGAGATCACTCTCGAAATAAAATGTCACTTTCTTTCCTCGGGATTTAGTGTTTCATGCGGTGTCACATTGGCTGTCATCGTTTTCGTCTTCGGCACATTGAGTAGGGAAAATGGAGACAGCGGACGATCTCATAAATAAATTGTCAATTCTGATCGATCCATGATAAAGAAAGCATCTCGAAGGCTGGAAACTGGAGCTTCTTTTTTGACGTGTATCCATTCAGAAGCCATTGCAGTGTCATCATCCCCTGTCGCGGCCCATCCCCAGCCACGCTTGCGACACACACCAACCTCCTCACCAAAGAAAGCCTCACCAAAACGCATTAGGAGCATCCGTAATTTCACAAGCCTTCATCAATTGGATGGATTTTTTATCCCCTGTCTTGTTGACTTTTGCCCTTTTTTAATTCTTCTTTTTTGCTTTTCTCTCAACTCAAATCACCAACACCAGGACGATACTCACAGTGATAGTCCTCCAGCGCCTAATTAATACCTGATTTCCTCATCAACAGAGGCCTCAATCACCTCTTGGCATCTCGACCCGACGTCACATCCCAGCCAACGCAGCAAAATCTCCACCCCCGAAATTCCCGGTCCAACGGGACGCGCAAGACCACAACTCTTATCATCGAGGCGAAATATCACGCGTGAGGCATCAACGCAGGCTTCTTTTTTGAGGCATCCGATCTTGGATCCTTCTTGAACTATTGCAAGGCACACGGGATTCACTGGTCGACGAGCGCCGCGATCGGCGGGGCTTGCGACGTGGCAGGTCTCTAGGAATTGGGAGAGCGACTACGCGTGATATTTTAGGTTTTGTACTGCAACGGGGGAAGACTTATATCTCGACGACTTCTCGATGAGACGAGCAGTCAATTCGGCACAGACTGAACCGAGCTGCTAATTCACTATACGCAACATGGTCGCCAAATCAACACTCACCGGTTTGACCGGCACGACAGGATGGACTGGAACGAGCTTCACGAGGTCTTCAATGACCTACGATGGTCCTCCACCTTCAACACATGTTCGAACATACAACTGGCCGCCTCTACAACTCAATTTCTGGATTTTTGTGATCCTCCTCGCGTCCACGAGCATCATTGGCGTGTTTGCGGGATTCATCCAGATCCAGAACCAACTTGAGCTTGGAATCCCATGGTATGTCTTCCAGAACCTTTCTTCGTTTGGCGATTAGCAATTAACTCATGCAGGTACTTTCCCTACTTCATCACCGTCGGCTCCCTCTCGATCGTTTTCATCCTCGGTATTTTCTGGCTGATTGCTCAGCGACGACTCCTCCCAGCGATAGTCATGGTCGGCGGATTCATGTTTTTCGTGCTATGGCTCGTTGGACTGGTTGTCGTAGCGATACAATTGTTTGGACCTAACGGGTCTATTCAGAGTGTGTGCGATGTACAGGTTTTTGGAAGGAATCCCAAGGGTACGAGCATGGCGACGATGGCGTGGCTCCAACAGCGAAATATCTGTAGGTTTTCTCCCGGCTCCGATCAAAAGTCAATTGCTAACCTACATTCACAGGCCAATCTTGGCAGCTTGTCTTCGCGATGGCTTTGACTGGTACTGTCTTCTTCGTCTGGGTGATGATCATGGCATACCAAGTCTTTGTCAACTCATAACCAGTCAGGTAATATGAGTGATTTACAGCGCGGAAGGATAGGATGATTGCTTTTAGTGACGAAATTACGATGCATGGCAGACGAAGCCACGGAGTTGAATGATTTAATACGATGCTAATTTGCATGGCATGGGATGGAGTTGGATTGAACAGAATAAGGTGCATTCGCATTACAGGCATTCAGACTTCAATAGCATAGAACGGATTTGAACATTAGTTTGGTATAGTAATACGGAGAGTTATGCATATCATATCAAATGACCTTGGATTATGTACAATATCATACGGTACATGTGTTGGCTCCCTCAAGCTTGTGAAGCTAACTCGAGTACAGAAAGGCCTGGACCGGCGCCACCATGCTTCTTCCACATTAGCTCTGTCACCACAACGTGCTTCCGCTTATCTTTTCAGCTCCCTTTGCGCGGCGGTGTCAACTAGTTCAGCAACTTCAGCTTCGGAGAGTCGCGACCAAGTTTTCCCCCTCATTCCCCACTCCAGGAAAGCATCGCGACAATGAACCAAGAATAGAGTAGAAATTTCACAGGCTGAAACAGCCATGATGAAATGCCCAGAGCCAAAATCCAGTTCCGGAATTAGGAGCCGGCATTTCGTGCCGTGGTGAGATGAAAGCGTCCTGTGTTCTTGGTAACTCAGGGTCTCAAGTGACGTAGATAACCCCTGTAAGGTTGGGAGATGACGAAAGAGGGGATGCTATCAAGATGGATCTGCCGGTTTATTTCTCCATTCTGATGGCGCGAACCAAGTTGGATATGGTTCACTATTATTAGCTGCTTGATGAGAGGTATATAAGAAGGACGAATGTCGCTGTTGAATTAGCTTTGAATCATCAGCACATCAATCACATCAACCACTCTACACTACACTACACTACACTTATACCACAACTTCACTCCACTACACAACCCAAACATCACAATGGATTTCGTCAAGAACGCTGTGTCTGGTGGTAGCAAGACTGGTGATGCCTCCAAGGGCAGCTCTGAGAACACCGACTACGTCGACAAGGGTACGATTCTCTCCCCCAACTTCCTTCATCATTCACTGACATCCATCCTGCAGGCGTTGAGTTCCTTAACAAGAAGGCCGGTACCAACATCTCCCGAGACAACCAGGAGAAGGCTACCGACTTTGCCCGCGGTCAGTACGAGAAGCAGACTGGGTAAGTGGCTTGCGCCTTGATACACATGAAGTGAACTGTGGCTAATGATGTGATGCAGCAACAAGGTCGACCCCAAGATCTCTAACTAGAGGGATAATGTTTAATGATATGGATGCTCAGAGATAGTGAGCAGTATGAATTAATATGACATAATTATCGATCAAGTTATTTAAATGGGTCCCGGCTGAGTGACGTGATATCAAGGTTGCTGTGAATTGAAATAATGAGAGTCCTCGGTCAAGATAAACATGGGCTGTCTGGAGAGATCAACTACGTTACTGCGAATCATCCGCTTATCCACGCAGTCCACAAAATAACCGCATCTCATCACTGAAGGATTGTTTCAGTTGAATGCGAGTTGCTTACTCGCTTAGGAATTCTAAGTCTTTTGCAGCTCAAACCCTGGTTTCAATGTAAGATCTAACCATCAGAAGCAACTTCAATTGTCACTCCATCGTCTCAGGATGATTCAGGTGTACTACGTTGTACGAACTATCCAATGTCAATGACTAGCCCTGACTAGAGTATCGAATCACTGCCTCACCATCATTGATACTGGCAACAGAAGCTAACCCTACGCTTCTGATGCATAAAGTGTTGGCAATGGTTGTCCCCAGCAACCAAAGCCAAGCTTCAAGTCGACCACATGGATTAGCCCCGCTATTTCCCCTCCTGCCGCCGCTAAATGGACGGCCTAGAGGTGACGTTGTGATATATGATTGGTTGAATCGATCGACTATCAACGGCGCCCTGTAGCGATGGCCTTTAGTGCAGTCGGTCCTGTCAGATTTCTCTTTTAGTGAGCTTGCGGCGGGCAAGGCCTAGCCAGACATAACATTCGACCAGAATCCCCATCCAATACCCGACAATTTCCATCTGCAGCATCAAACATTGCATTTCCTCACAGGCTACGTTACGCTACTACGTACAGCTGCCCTCGCATAGCGGTCGCCGCAATGCATCATGGCCAACGATGAGAGAGACAACAGCCGAAGCCCAAGCGCTCAGGCTCCGAGCCCCAGTCACAGTCGCAGCAACAACGGAGGGTCGCGTCCACAGACGGCCCATCGCGTCTCCCACGACGATGATGATCTGGACCACCTCGAGGCCACTGAGACATCAGAAATGATCGACGATACAGCCGTCGACACGTCGCAGCCCCAGCAAACAAACCCAACCACAGCGACTTCTCCCACCGACATTGCGATAACAGTTGATGATACACACGCAAAAGCCCCGACCCCGAAAATCCCCCCCCAGAGAAACCCCACAGACCACGAGGACTCGATGCTGCATCTCCCCGGACGAGGACAAGGACACTCTGCCCCTGAAATCAGCTATTTCGACCCTGTTTCTGTCGATGTCACCCGTGGACACGACGATTCATTGACTGAGGAGGACGTTAGACGCCACCTTGGAGACGTGGAGTCTAGCTTCTTGCCCGCCCTATCCCCCATTCCAACCGCATCCACGAACCAGGAGGGCGGCGTTGACGACACGTTCCAATTCGACTCTCCAACCAAAAAGCCTGCTCCTCAGCCAGTGCAGCGGCAACAACAGCAACACCAAGAGGACCACGATGTGACTGTCGCAAGCACAAACACTTCCAGTTTTGAGAACTTTTCATCACCTACAGCTGCTGCTACCAGGAGGACCATCTCGCGCGCCGTGAGCATGGCAAGCCAGCCTGCTGAGAATCGCAACAGAAGCTACACTGAGAGCGACAAGGAGGATACTGAACAGGAAGACTCACAATTATCTAGCGCAGGCGATAACGAGGCCCCTTTATCGAGAACCCACTCCCTGTCCGAAAAGGTCGATGCTGGCAGCACCCCTGGTCAATCTTTGCGAAATCGTCGACCCAAATACTTGCGCAGTCGTTTTGGAAGCCAGCGATCATCGACATCTTCGTTTGGTACCAACGTCGAATCTCACGAAGGCAGCGACATGACCGTTGGACTCGGCACCGACTACGCTCTCCAGTCTGGAGGTGCAGTTCCCGCAATGGGCATGCTACGGAATACCAGCAACCCATTGCTAAGGTCCATCAGTATGGGAAGCATGGGCAGTGTTGGATCGATACTTGGCGCTGAAGATTTCACTGATAATTCACTACCGCAACTGGAGCCGCTACCCGAAGTCGATAGTCCCGAACGGCCGCGACATGCAGATTTGCTGGAGACGCCAAGGCCCTCTAAGGAAGGGTTCACCACAGCACCTACGGATACGGTCATCGCGCGACATGTTAGAAACGTCCAGGTACCGGAATCCCTGGCCAAGGAGTACAAGTACAAGGGGGGTCTGGAGACGCCCCGAAAACCTGGTTCAGTCGCAATGGGTGCGTCGGTGAACACGGCACGATCTGGGAAGAACTTGACTCTCAAGGAACAGAGCAGTACCATCGAGAGGCTGTCAAAGGAAAACTTCGATCTGAAACTCAAAGTTATGTTCTTGAGCGATCGCCTGGACAAGCTATCAGAAGAAGGTATCAAGGAGATGATCTCGGAGAACGTTGACCTTAAAACCGGACTAGCGGTACTCCAGCGCGACAACAAAGTTCTGCGAAGGAGGGTCAAAGAATTGGAGAAGCAGGTCAGAGATGAGGGGGATCGACCAAGCACAGCGCACAGTGGTGCATCATCGACAGACCAAACGGCCCGAATGGGAGAAGAGGAAGCTCAAGAGCGAGAAGAAGAGCTCATCTTTTTGCGGGAGCGGGTCGAGGAATACGCCACAGAGATCGAGCGGCTACGGTCGGAAAGTTTGACTAAGGAGAATGAGAGACGGAAGTTTGCGGATATCGTCAGATCGATGGGTGAACGAGCGAGCGGAAACATGGAACGAGAGGAAGAGGCCGATGTCTGGAAGGATCTTCTCGAGCAGGAGACTGCGCGCAGAGAACAAGCCGATGACGAGAATAAGAGACTACGGGAGGAGGTGTTCAAGCTGAAGCAGGACATGTCTTCCTTGACTGGAGGAGGAGGCTTGCACCATACGACAAATATCTACAACATCACAAAGAAACATCGCGACGGCATTGCATCACATAGCAATGCATCGCAGAGTCGGCCTATGTCTCGTTTGTCGGGCGATATTGAGAGCTCGAACGGCAACTTCAGCGCGGCTACTACCCTCGTTGATGAACTACGCCGAGAGAGTGAGCAGCTGCGACATGAGAATGCCGAATTGAGACGTGAGGTTGGTGCGCAAACATCGATGCTGACTTCGAGGAACCGTGAAAAGGAGCGCCTCTACCAGGAGATTGAGGATCTCAAGATGGCTCAACGACGAGGTCGGCCTGCCCCTTCAACAATTGACAGTCTACTTGAGCGATCTGCTTCACAGGTTGGTGGTATGGATAGACCACAGTCACGAGGCAGCGCGAGAACACGGACGCAGATTGAAGAGGAAGCCGACCGTGAGGAGCTTGAGAACAAGATATCTGAGACGCGTGACAAACTCAACGAGGCCAAGCTGCAGAATCAAGAGTTGCAGCGTGAGCTTGAGATTTGCATGGAGGACTTTGAGACGGCGATTGGCGACAAGCGACAGGCTGAAGAAGCAGCGCTGGCTCTCCAAGAGGATCTCAACAACGCCATGAACGACCTCGTTGCCCTACAATCCGAACGCGACGAAGCACTCCGTGACCAGAACGAGATGGAGAGCGAATTTGAATCGTTGAGGAAGGAGGCCCAAGAGGAGATTGATGCTCTGGAAGCAGAGGCCGACCAACAAGGCGAGGAATTGCAGCGGGTGCAAGCAGATCTACAGGACCGCTCGGAAAACTTTGACGCCTTGCAGGAAGAGATGCGCAAGATGAGCGAGGCCCTGATACGGCTTGAGGACGACCAGGAGAACAAGCTGCGACGAATCCAGCAGCTCGAACAAGAGTTGGATTCATCCAACAAGGAGCTTGAGGAGCTGGAGCAGAAGCTCAGGGAGGCCAACGACAAGAACCAACGACTCTCAGTCCAGCAAGAGTCTTCACAGGGAGAAATTGCGTTCCTACGGGAAGAACAAGAGAGCGACAAGATCCGCATCGGAGACCTCGAGGCTGCCATGGCAAACGCCGAGCAGAGCATCCGCGACGAAAAGGAACGAGTCAAGGAGTTGGAGAACCGTCTGCAACAGGAGCGACACCAGCGGGAGATCGTGGCAGACCAAGAGAAGGAGGAGGTTCAGCAGTTTGTCAATGAGCTCAACAGGGAAGCCTCGGCAGCCAAGGATGAGGCTCGTCGTCTGCGTAAGAACCTGACTTCGAGGGAGGTTGAGGCGACTGAGTGGAAGGAGAGGTTGATGGAGCTTGAGAATAACCTTCGAGAAGCCCTGGGTGATCTCAACGGTACCCGCTCTTCACTCCTCAAGGTATGTTGCTTTGTCCTGGGTGAGATCCATGCTAACCTCTGCAGTCTATCGCCAAGTTACAACGTGAGCTTGAGAATACAATCCGCGACCTGGATGCCAGTAAGGCTGCTCTGGTGGAGAAGGACCGTATCATCAAGATGCGCGATTCTCTACTAGAGTCGCATGCCCTCGAGAGTCGGAAACTTGCCGAGCTACTCGACAAGGAGCGTATCGCTCACCGAAACACCAAGTCGCAGTACGACACGTTCCAGAAGTCGCATCAGCATCTTACCCGTACCGCAAGTAGCCAGGATATTCGCATTGCTGAGCTGGAGACGAACAAGAGCCAGGACCGAAGGAGGATCGCTGTCCTTGAGCAGACGGCTCGCGATCAATTACAGGAGCGCAACGAGCTGTTGCTTCAGCTGTGGCACAAGCTCAGCCATCTGTGTGGCAGGGAATGGGTGCATGGCAACTCACTCATTGATCGCCAGGTACTCCCGTCGATCGAGGTGATCACAAACAGACTGCCCAGCTTCTCCAAGAACCTGATGGCTGCGGTAAAGGCCATTGAGAACATGGTTGGGTCATTTGAAACGCGCATCAAGTCTGTGGAGAGAGACCTGCATCGTGAGTATCAGACTCTGGAGGGCAATCTTGATGTTCGCACAAAGAAGCTGGATCGACTGGAGACGATGGTTAGGAACTCTATCGCTACTGGAGGATCACTGAGCCATGACGCTCGATACAACCGACTGGAAGAAGCATATCGGCAGCTCAAGGTTGAGAACACAACGCTACGGACAGCTAACGACGTGCGAGCCCGTGCCGCCTACTCGTCAAGAGGAGAAAGCACCGACGCTCTTGTCCCCCACTCCCCATCACCTTCGGTTCCCCGCGGTCCAGGGGATCAAACTCGCGACCGAACAAGCCGTTCCAAATCACGCTCGTCGACCATGACACGGGCGCACACGACAACAGCACTACCAGGTTCTTCAGCTGGCGGGCTCGGTCTTAGAGACATGGCAGCCCTCAGCGAAGAGAGCAAGGGAGGGGATTCCAACAACGATAACAGATGGCTCTTCCGTCTTCGCGACATGGAGTACAAACTCAAGATGGAGCGGGAGGGAAGGAATCAGGATCGACATGCGGCGAGGCAGAGATTAGGAGGGTTGGAGATGGAGAATAGGGATTTAAAAGAGCGCATGAAGAGGGCTGCGGGGGACCTCGATTAAAGGAAGAAAGGAAGCATGGAGTTGGAGGGATGCATAACATAATTCATAGATGGAGCTGAGGTGTTGTCTTTTGTTGGTCTTGTATAATATTGGTATTTTATTTGTCATGTTATGGCGTGAGGGGATGGATGAATACATATTGGGTATTGATGACTTATTTGGTGGTGAACTTAGTGATGACGAGCATGTGTGGGGTTGTTAGCCAGGTACTGACTCTCACTGTAAGCGATGAGTGATGCACTGTGAGGAGCTTGGTGCTGTATGTATCCGTATAGACAGTATTAACTGTTGATAAGATAACACTCCAGAACAAGTCCAAAAAAAACGAACAACTCAGGAATAAGTAGGATACAGACCTGACTACATCAAAAGATGATTCGAGGGGTATCTTGCTCATCCTTGTCAGTCCTCCTTGGTTCGATTGACCAGGCTATAAACTCAATCTCACTTTACCTCGCGCCAAGAACGAATATGTCGCACAGTAGACAAGGGTTGAAATCTCCGAAACTGGGGAAACCCGATCGATTTCTTGGTTTGCGGTGCGGCTCAAGATGGCGGACTTTCCAAAAGGAGTAGCACCGAACTCCTCACTGGAATATAAGAATGCGGCACCTTGATCAATTGCTTACGATCATATCATCTTATCCCATACACTCTGTTCATTCCAGTGTACATTGTTTATTCTACTACATATTGTTGGCTGTGCTAAATATCCGTGGCTTCACCATGCTCCGGGCTTCTCTAGCAAAGACTACCCCAGGCCTAAAGCGCCCCATGTCCATGTCAGCCATGGCCTCGGCCAAAAAAGAAGGTGACATATCGGATTCGTTTACTTCTCTCTCAGGTGCGAAGAGAGAACCTCTACCAGATCGTTTTCGTCTGCGGAAATTGGATCTTGTGAAGGGAAAGGAGGACAAGATTACGCAGAGTTGGAATAGACTGCTGCGTGAGTTGAGGAGAGAGAATGAGATTGTTGCCAGCAAGGGACCTGGTGTCATTCCGCAGGTTGAGATGAAGGATCTTGACAACGGGACTGAGGGGTTGAGGGAGGAGATTAGGAAGAGAGGTGCTGTTGTTGTTAGGGGTGTTATTCCGGAGGCGGAGGCGAGGGGGTTTAAGGATGAGGTTGAGGAGTATGTTAGGAAGAACCCATCTACACGAGGTACACTCTCTGCCCCTGCTGTGCTGTGAAGAAGTACTAACAACGTTAGCTTTCCCTCCTCACGATCCTCAAGTCTACGAACTCTACTGGTCCCATCCTCAACTAAAAGCCCGCTCCCATCCAAACTTCCTCCGCGCCCAACACCACCTCATGTCCCTCCTCTGGCACACATCCTCCCCGACCACCGAAATCTCCCTAACCCAACCCTTCAGCTACGCCGACCGTCTGCGGATCCGCCAACCAGGCGACGCATCCTTCGCTCTCGGTCCACACATCGACGGCGGAAGCGTGGAGCGCTGGGAAGCTGAGGGTTACGGCGCAGGCGGCGTCTACGATGCTGTGCTCGCCGGAGACTGGGAGTCTTATGATCCGTGGGATGCGAGCGGGAGAGTGCACGCTGTTAACAATCGCTATGATGGACTCGGGGCGTGTTCCATGTTTAGAATGTGGCAGGGGTGGATGAGCATGAGCCACACGAAACCGGGTGAGGGAACATTGCTGGTTAATCCGCTTGTGAAGCTTTCTATGGCGTATGTTCTACTCAGGCCGTTTTTCCAGGCCAAGAGTAGAGGGAAAGGGGAGGAGGGGTACTTGGATGAGGAGAATTGGGAGTTGATGAGGGAGATGGATAGTGAGTTGCAGGGTGCGACGCCGGGGACGGGACAGGAGCTTACGGATGAGCTACATCCGCATTTGGAGCTTGACAAGACCATGGTTCACGTTCCTGAGATCCGACCGGGGGATTTTGTAGCTTGGCACTGCGATAGTAAGTCCCCTTTTATACCGTTCCTTTTTCAGCACTGACAGATTTACAGCAATCCACTCGGTCGACAAAGTGCACGCCGGGGCCTCAGACTCAAGCGTCTTGTACATCCCCGTGTGTCCGATCACGGCGCAGAACGCAGAGTACATGGTCCGTCAGCGAGAGGCGTTTGAGCGGGGCACGCCGGGACCGGATTTTCCGGGCGGAGCGGGGGAGTCGGGACATGTGGGTCGGCCTACGGGGGAGATGTTGGGCGGAGCGGCGAGGAGGGCTATGGGTATGGAGGGGTTGATGATGGGTGAGACTGAGGGGAGAGGGGCTGGGAGGGCGGTGGAGAGGGCGAATGCGATATTGGGCTTTTGACGAATGAGTGGTAGCTGAGGCTTTGAGCTGGAACTGAGCTGGATTTGTTATGGCAGGTTTATAAGCAGTGGTTTGTAAGCTGAGACTTTATAGTGTTTCATGAATCGTGATGCTGCAATTGAGACCACTTGTTCAAACCACATGCCCTGGTCTGGTACAGTCAATCCCGCTCGGATATCGGCCGATGGCCCGTAGCGTTAGAGTGCCTGCTCGCTGCTCCGCAATGGATCCATTACTAATCCCCGACGAAGCATCTAGCAAGTTCAGTTCAGCTCAAGTCGTATCATTAGTCAATATGTTGGCGGTGAAGACAAGGAGGTGGAGAAGGTGATGAAACGAGGCGGGGAGAGACGTGGATATGGGATGGGATATATATACCTGGGAATATCGCCTCCGAGGAAGATGTGAATTGTAATCAACTCATCACGCAATAAACTATACCCAAAACACACACAACCTCTACAATCAAACCGCCCACCATGAGCTACACTCTCTACGACGCCGCCATCCTCCACACAAAGGAGGCCCTCAACTCCCTCTCCAACATCCTCAAGAAGGCCGAGTCCCACGCCAGCGCCTCCTCATTCCCCACGGCCAAGCTGGCCCCCGACATGCTGGACCTCTCCTTCCAGGTCTTCTTCATGTGCGACACATCCCAGAAGATCGTCGCCCGCACAACCGGCGTCGAGCCCCTCGACCTCGGCCGCGACGACTGCACCAACTTCGAGCAGTACCACGCCCGCATCGCCAAGGTTCTCGAGTTCGTGGAGAAGGCCGACAAGGAGACCGTCGAGAAGCGAGGTGCTGAGGTTGTCACTATCGGACTGGGACCTGGAAAGAGTGCGGATATGAAGGTTAGGGATTATGTGCAGGGATACGCCATTCCTAACATCTTCTTCCACTTGACTACTGCTTATGGAATTCTGCGAAGCCAGGGTGTTGAGTTGGGTAAGAGGGATTACAGCGGTGCTTTCATGAACCAGTACTTTTAGACACTATACTGTGTAATACTGGAGGATAAATAAAAGTGATTTTACGTTAAATATTTATGCTGTTGCCAGTAAATTAAGTCATGTTAAGTGCTTGCAGTCCATGATCATGACAGACGTTGTGAAGTTCAAGTCCAGGGTAGCTGTCATGACAGACATTTGTCATCCTCGCCCCTCCATCAATTACAGCTACAACCACCACAATCTTCTTCAATCCAACATCACCAAAATGGCCGCGCACTGGTGGCTTCTCCGCGCAATCCAATCTTTCGAGGTACTATCTCCCGTTCTCCCTCTTATCGTCGCAACTAACACGCATCGCAGGATCACATCGTCGCATCCGTACGCCCTCCCCCTCCCCACCACCCACGAATTTCCCAGCTAACGAGCCAGAGCTAGATCCTTCGACGACCGGGTTTCCACCGCGCAGTAGGAAAGATTCACAAGACGATACACGAGAAGCAATACGGAAGAAATCCACATGAACCGCTAGCACCTGGCGAAGCGACGGGTATGTTTTGTTCTGCACAGGGGAGGGGATGTGCTGATTGAAGTAGCGGATCCGAATGCGGCGACGAGGAATGAACGGTTTGCGAAGCATTTTCTGGACGAGTTGAAGAATCAGTTTAGAGGGAAGCCGACGGACTTGCCGAGGAAGTGATTTTATGATGTTATGATACCCTTTGCTCCGATCTTGATACGACGATTGGAGGTTTTTTATGATGCTGGCTTTGGATTGAATGTGGATGGAACAGGGATACGAGACCGAGAAGGAATGGAACACTGGATACGGTGTATGGTAAGCGAGAGGTGGAAGCATCGACACGGGCAGACGGTACGAACTACGAGCATGCTTTCTCTTATCGGAGGCCAATCAATATGGGCATGGAAAACGTATATTGGCGCTGAGCCAGTCGAGTCTCATGGAGCTAGACAAGCCCCGTGTATCTGCCCCGAAGAGCAGAGCATTCTATCAAACTTGTATCCTTCCCCAAGCTTTGGGGCTTCCCGTCCAGTGACCTGACCTCGGATCGTGGCATCATATATAGCTATGTCCCTCCTTCGTTCTTTCGAGGTAGACGGTGACGTGAGTTCTCTATTCTCTATCTGCGTTGGTGTTAGCCAAAGCCTCTATATAAGGATATGGACGTACGCTTGATTATACATTGTATTACCCTCTGTGATGTGTTCGTCGCTTTCGAAATGCCAGCTCTTAAAAACTCCCAACTCCAAACCCTTCATCCTCGGTTAACTCCATGTTTTTCCTCCGTCTCGTCGAGTCGCCTGTTGCGTTGTCTCCGTCAGCCCTACGAGGACTCATAAGATACACGGTGGACAGCAACAAAGAGGTATCATGTCCATCTCCTTTCCGATAAGTCCAGACAGCTGGCCCCATTTTTCCAAGTCCATCTTAGGAAGTCTCAGTCGACTGAGACTTTTCGTCAGAGACTTGGACTTTGCACTCGTGACTTGATCCAACTCATCGTCCAGAAGAGCGACGACCTCGATGCTGGTGTTTTTTTCTGAACAAGGTTTCCGCATCATGACTGTAGATAACCGGAATGGAATGACATGACCCTTTCACAAGGGGGTCAAGGGTGCTTTATAGCCAAGCCTATGCCACCGCTGACAGTGAGTGAGCAGGATTGCCATCTCACATACCCTATTCACCGATTCAGGTGGTCAGAATACCGAAATAGCCGCGACGAAACCATCGCCAAAGTCTAAGTTTAGCCCCCGCATTGGTGCACAATGCAAGATTCACCAGCCAATCGCCGCACATGGTCAGCATCGACAAAGCTGACAATGGATGACCTGGCTCGTCTTGAATGGCTCACGGCAAGGTCGCATATTGCCCCCAATCGACCCAATTCATGGGAAGTCCAATGTCCAGATTCGCTTCGAGAGCATCTTCCACCGCGTTGAGGTTGAAGTTGGGGTCGATGGCCCCGAACACATCAGCACCGGAAATAGCGTCGATCAGGGAAAAGTCAACGGGTTGTTCCACGCTGGGAACCGAGTTTATCATGCTCGGGTTGGATACTGGTACTGGCAGAGGCGCGGAATTCACCTGTGGAACAGAGGGTACAGAGCTTGGCGTCCCTTCTGGAGCGGGCGGTGTCGAGTCTCGAGTCAGAGTATTAGCGGCACGTTCCATCTCTCTTAAGACACGCTCTCCAAGACCAGCCACGACATTAGCGCTCCAGAAATAATCACCGAATTTCCGCAGCATTTCGCAGTTGCGGCGGAATGCGTGCATGGCGCGACCGCGGAACATGGGGAGTCGAGAGTGGCGCATCTTGCGGTACTCGACGCTGAGGGCGAGACACACTGCGTAGGGGACGAAGGGCATGGGGCTCAGGTGGTCGCGCAGAACAGCGAAGGCGATGCGTTCTGCGGCGAGGGAGCGGCGGGCGTTGGCGGAGGGCGGTGGGAGTGTTGACGCTGCGGTTAGGGTTCCGGGGCGTGGGAGTCTGCAGGAGAGGATTATGACTGCGTGGTAGAATGTTTCGATTGTTGCTGTGACGTGACTATCAGCTTGTGAGTTCTAAATGGATGGTTGGTGGTTAACGAACCTATTAGTGAGCCTGGGACTTTGAGGGCGTCGGCGTTGACGATCATGGCTTCGAGGACTGGAAGGTCGATGTAGGCAATCTTATCAAGCCCTGATGCCTCAGCACTGGGTCCCGGACGATAAAGCTCAATGACCTGATCCAACCACTGTATCACGGATAAGAACAGTCTGAAGCACGGCGGACGCTTCTTTATACATCCGTCGAGATTAGCGCCAATGTCTCGCTCATGCATCAAACAAGGTCGTCCATAAACAGCAGCATTTATCCTATCAACCGCCCACACAGCACAAAACAACGTCTCCAGCTCCTCGCAATTCGGCGCATCGTACTTGAGCAAGTGAAGACCCAGCGTTTGGATGTGGTGAATTGCGCGTCCGCCGAGTTGAGCTGGCAGATCTGCCTCTTCGGAGCTGCTGGGCTGGGTGTACAGCGAGAGCATGACGAGAGCTCTGATGTGGAGAACTCTGTCGGTGATGATGCTGGTTTCGAGAATTGCGCGCACGGCGGAGGATAGAGATTGCATGAAATCCTGGTGTGTTAATACCTCGTCGCCTCGGTTTGCGAGATGGAGGTATCGCGACATGGAAGGATCTGTTGAAGCAGCCAGACAGACGAGTTGGCGCAGAACAATGGTGGTTGGTTCATCGGAGGGAATTTCGAGCGCTGATTCAGGAATGATGGGAAGGATGGGATGGATCCTTTCCAGATACAAATGTCGTAGTCTGCGAAAGTCGTGTTCTGGAGGGAGACACGGTAGACAATGCTCTCTGACAAACGGAAGCAAGAATTGATCCATGATGGGCGGAGGTCGCGAAGTGATAAACTGCGAGGCTTGGCCAGGACCAGTTGAGGATGTAGATGAAAGCCAAATTCCAACATCGCCTTTCTGAGAAGTCTCACGGATTGATGCTGAGCCTGTTGCCTCCATGAACATACCCTCTGGGTTAAGATCGCCCACGAAGCGAGATGATGATTGCTTTGGAGTACTTGCTGACTCTCTCCTTGCAGGGCTCTCATATTGGAAAGCTGTGTGTGAGGAGCCATTTTGTTGATGGCCTGGTAGAGCTGTTCGAGGCGAAGGTCCTGGTATTATTGATCTGGTTGAGTGTTAGTTACTGTGTATGAGACTGAGGACTCATGAAGGCCCACTCACGCTGACCGGGATTGTGTCTCATCATGCGGTTCGTCAGCCGCCACGGGAGATGTCTCATCAGCAGCAGCATCAGCATGAACACATCGTCTCTACATCCGAACTGTAAGTCTTCTCCAGTCAATCGAGTGTACAATTACTTCGAGCTCACCCACCTTCTTCTTGCGACATGAAGCGCAAGCATGCTGGACCTGCTTTCGCTTCACGGGAAGACCGCCCCTGGAGGGATCCGAGGCGACGAATTTGACGTGCTTTGAAGGCGCGGACATTGTTGTTTATGCGAGGTGAGTGAGTTTGTGTCATGGCATGAGTGAGTGAGTGAGGCGGGTGCAGGATGTTAATGCTGATGAGGTGAGTAATTGGGTGGAATTTCAAGGTGAAGACGCGTTGGATTCGGTGAGAGATTGGGAGATTAGTCAGCTCGGTAAGGTTTGGATTGTGAACACCAAGACTGATGTGGTGTGATAAGAGATGGGGATTTGGTTGAGAGACTTTGGAATGTGAAATAAGCTTGTATTACATCAAAAGTCATTTTAGCAGATGCTATTTCATAGTGAATGATAAAATGAGTCTGAATTGAGGGCTGTGATAGATAGGTGGTGCCTAGAGGGAGATTGTTCTCGAATAGAAATCGAATTGTCGGAATGGCTTCAATGCCCCTGTCAGGTGGATAATCGAGATTGATGTGTCCCGCTGTCAGATGGACTGGGGTTTAGCTGGTTGACCATCCCGTGTATCGGGTCGCATCAATGGGCCTCAAAGGAATAATACATAAGTACCTACGCTTCGTCAATTGCATTTCGTCAATGCAATTGAAGAGTGATACAAATATCGTCTTACAAGAAAACAACATCAACATATGGACATCATCAGATCAACATGTCGTTGCCCCTTCAATACCGCCAATCACCTGCAGTGGACCCCGCCAAACAAACAAGCACCGTGAATGCGACAGGCCAAAAACACGACCCTTCACACCAAATACAGGGCCTCCAATTCACGGCCCCATCTATACTCCAGCGGCCGTTTTGCGAGACCCTGCATCTGCGGGAAATGGTTGGCTGTCGTCTCTCCCGGATGCGCACGCTATGCTGAAAAGGGGAAAAGGTAAACATCATGCCTGGCCTGGAGGTCGCCCATTTACATGGCCCTGTGCAAGGGATGGCTATGTTTTGTTGTTATGGAGGTTGTGTTTTCTGTTTTTTAAATGCGACGACTTCGCTGTTTATTTTTGGACGTTGCATCTTGTTACTCTGTGTTTTATATTCATGTGCTTGTCTGCTGGGCTGGCCACTTGTGTTGAAGACTTGTGCTGATACGGATACTTGGATCAACAATTGTCACCATGGCAGACCTCAACCTCCCAATCGCATTGAGACGATCTCGTCGCTGTAGCATCAAACCAGAACCCTCCGACATCCCCTCATCCCCAATGCCAACAAAGACTCCAAAGCGCGGCTCAAAAAGAAGAGTCCGCTTCTCAGACCCAGGCGCTTCCTCCTCCAGCGGGTTAACCCCCATGGTCGGGCGCTTCACCGTCGCAACACCCAAACGCCGTCGCCATTCATCCGCGCCTGTAGAGACAACACCACGCTCAAGTCCAGCACTTCCTCAAAGCGGCGAGGTTACTTTTCTTCCCCTGCGACAAGTCCTCGATGGTCGTGTGCAGCGACGCATTCGACGCAATGGACTCAGTGAGGAGATGAACTCGATCCAACAGGAGAAAAGACGACGGAATTTGGAGGCTAAGGAAGAGATTGAGAAGCTTAGGAGTGAGCTTAAAGCGCGCGATCGCGAGATTTATGAGCTGCAGAATGCGACTATTGTTGTTGACACGGATCGCATCTGGGATCTTGAGAAGCAGATCGAGGATTTGCAAGATGAGCTGAGCAAGAGATCTGGGCGCATGGATCAGAGCAGAGGATATAACTGGACTCTGGCTGCGAGAGAGAAGTTTTCGCAGGATTTCATGGACATGACGCCTGATGAGGATCAGTTTGGGGATGAGACGATGGCGCAGTTCATTTGTAGCACGCCCTCTAGAGCAAGGACCTCGTTCATGACCCCTCCTGCGACGAGTCCTACTGTCCCTGGAACACCCATTTTTGAGGAGCCCATGATGACGACAATGGCTGCTGGTGTTCAGGCTTGTTTACCAGATCCACAGCAACAGCAGTTGGAAGAGGAGGTTGCGTCGCTTCAATTGGAGGTGACCAAATTGACTGACACGCTTGAATCGTACAAGACTCTCGGTGGACGACTCACCGAGAAGTTATCCGACTTCACGGCCGCTGAGTCAACGGGTGTTGAGTCTCAGATTGACGCGATGCTGCAGACAATGTCCGACAGAGCATGCGCACTACAACAACTCACCACTTCAATAACAAAACTCGGCTTTTCTGGTACAGACGCCAGCGACATGATCACATCTCTCGCCTCTGGCTTCCGCGCCGCGCGTCTAGAGCTAGAGTATCTAACCCCCGGCGAAATCACCCTCCCGCTATCCTCCCACGGCGCAGAGGTTCTTGATCTCATGCTGACGCGTCTCCGCGACATGGCCAAGCGCGCCAAAGAAGACGAGGATGCAATTGACGAGTATCACGAGATCGAGCTCTCACTGCGCAAGCAGCTCGATGCGCGCGTTACAGTCATGGACGGTCTCAAGGGAGAGATGCGCAAAGCTGAGGCGCTCATGAGTGAGAAGATCGCGCGGATTCGAGAGCTCGAGGTTGCGAATACGCGGCTCAAAGGTGCGGTGGATGGCTACGTGCGCGATATCTCGGAGCTGGAGGACCTTGTTCAGCGGATGGAGCGCGAGGCGCATTATGCGGAGGATGAGCATGCTGTGCAGTTAGAAGCCAAGCGAAAAGTCCTCACGCGCAAAGAAGACAGCATTGCAGAGCTTGAAACAAAACTCTCAGATGCACTGACACGCTCATCTGATCTCCAGAAGCAAATGGTCGATCTGCAAGCTTCCAAGCTACGCGACGTATCTGAATTGAACAGGAAACACGGCTCAGCACTTGCAGCGCGCGACGCAAGTGTGCTCAAGTACCGAGGAGAGATTGACAGAGTGAATGTATCGCTCCGGGCGGCACATGCGACGATTTGCAGCCTTCGGGTTGAGAATGGAGGATTGAAGAAGGAGATTGACGAGGAGAGACGGAAGGCGAAGGAGGTTATTGATTCGATGAAGGAGGAGTTGCAGCGGGTTGTGCAGATGAGTCAGGAGTTTTTGACGCCGCAGACCAAGGCGCAGATGACATCTGGGGAGTCATCTACTGTTGTGAGACAGGGGGTTATGGAGAGGAGGTCGAGTAAGAGGTTGAGAGGACGGGATAGTGGGATGGGGTTTTTGGATGAAGATGAGGAGGAGTTCTTCTAACAAACGTTCACTTTATTTTTCTTTGTCTCAAAAATCATTTTTAATTTACATTTACTTCAATTTCTTGTGGTTCTCGTGATAATCCGCCTTTCTGAGAGTCTTGTCTTGTGACTACCCCAGTTCCCGACTCGATAGCCGATGAATGCCGATCTCCAGTCCCGCTAATCTAATCTAATCTTTTTTTTCTTCCGGAATTACCGTCCGAGTTCGGCCGTCCGAAACCGTATTCATATACATCTAATCTCGCATCTCATCCCAAACCTCCCCTTTACACTCCCACTCACAACCACATACACACCCTCATAATGACGATACTAATCCTCCGTCCGGCCTTCAAAAGGCCTCTGCACAACCTCCAACGGCGCTTCCAATCGTCACCCCCTAAAAAGGAGCAGGCGGTTCCTGTGCCGAGCACGGTTGCGCCATTACCGGTCTGGCAGCGCCTCGGACCGTTGACGACGGCTGCGAGGGCGTATGCTCGTGCGCAGAGGAAGAATCCGTATAGAACGCAAGTTGCGACTGCGGTTGTTATTTACATTGCTGCGGATTTTAGTGCGCAGTATGTTAGTGGGAATGAATATGATCCGAAGAGGACGTTGAGGAATGCGATTATTGGTGGTGTTGGTGCCGTGCCGAATTATAAATGGTAAGTCTTTACCTGTCTGTGAGTTTGAGTGAGTGAACTGATCTTGGATTAGGTTTTTATTCCTCTCAAATAACTTCAACTTCTCATCCCACCTCTTATCACTCGCCACAAAAGTAGCAGTGGGCCAAGCCGTTTTCACCCCAATCTTCAACACATATTTCTTCGGCGCCCAAGCATTACTCTCAGGCGAGAACCTAGCGGGTACTATCGAACGAGTCAAAGACACCGTTCCGACTAGTATTGTGAACAGCTGCAAGTTATGGCCTATCGTCACGGCGTTTAGTTTTTCGTTTTTGACGATTGATTGGAGGCCTTTGTTTCATGGGGTTGTGGCGGTGGGATGGCAGACGTATTTGAGCTTTTTGAATAGACAGGCTGAGATGAAGGAGAGGTTGAGGCATGAGGGGGAACACAAAGTGGTGAAGCAGAAGGAGAGGGTTGGATACGTTGTTGCGCAGGCTGAGGCTGCTTGATTTTTCTTTTGTAAAGAGGTATATCTGTTTGTTATAGAGTTGTTTTGGGCATTATAGACATAGACAAAATGGAGCTCTGGTATGTTTAATGGTTCATTTCCGCCAAAGGCAACCGAAATTGATCAAACTGGCTGAAATACATAATTTCATCCTTTAAAAGCAGGTGGTGAAGTTTTTTTCAACTCGGAACCCATACGTCTAGTCTAAGTGGCTAGCAAGACTTGGTAAAATGATGAATGGGATGATGCTATTATTGAATTAGAATCCCTTTTCCTGTCTACTCATACATTAACATTCCCTGGTAAACCCTCAAAACAACAATTTCATGACCGTCAGCTTCCCTGGAAAGATCAAGCTACCTCTATGGCATCGCGATGCGAATGTCAGTGATCTTCTGCCCCGAAAAGTCCTTGATGTCCTGGAAAACCAACTCAATAGGAGTTGCCATCCCATATCCCTCATCGTAAGAATTCTTGTGTTTGTGTCCTCTAAAAAACAGACCAACAATTCCTCCGTTGGCGTCAAATACAGCCGAGCCCGAGTCGCCCTTGGCACAGAACTTTTTGGTATGCACTCCTGGCTTGATAATAAGCTCCGATGTTTTGGAGCGCCGATCCCCAAGATGTTTGTCCTCGACTAGTTTGACATCCTGCTTCTCGTAATGATACATTCCAATGGTCGGTCCAGTGGTAGTTCCGACTTTGTAAACGTGGCCAAGTCGGCTTCGTTCTTCCATCAAACGTGATTGCGGTTTAATTGGAGAGTCGTAGGTTTCAAAGGGATGGTTTGTATCGTCAACGTAGTAAGACGTCCACTTTTCCTCGGTTGGGAGATGATTCGACCATGATCGAGACCGATCAAGCGTGATTAAGGCCCAGTCCATCCTCCGGCCACCAGCTTTACGTAGAAAGCCAGGACAAAGAAAAACTTTGCCAAGGACCTGTTTGTCCTGATCAAAGAATGCCATCTTCTTTTGCTTCTCGGCCTCCCAAGCTGCTATCTTCGAATTGGCGTCTTGGAGCTTTTTTTCGACTTGCTTGTCGTTGGTGCATTCAAACCTCTCCTGCCAGACCTTTGCTTTCTTCTTCAAGGTGGCGATGCGATCTTCGATAAAGACAATAGTGAAATTGTGCTTCGTTCGGGACGGGCTTTCCAACCCATGAATCCGAGACTTGATGTTGTCTTTCTTATCTGGGGAGTATCCGTGAACGTCAACATACCAGAGATCGCTATCTTTAGGCGGGGCTGCGACATTAGAACCCGAGCCGTTTCGCTCCAAGGAAAATCCTGCAAAGGCCGGCCTGACAACATGATAGTTGGTGAGGATCATGGTTCGCCATTCTGGGTGAGAGACCGATTTGATCTGGACGAAGCAGCCAACAGTGCCAAGCCCCGAATCTCGCATGACCCCATCGGGTCGCCGTGTGATGTAGCATGCAGCACCCAGGTCGTCGCCAAGGTGAACAGTCGTGCTGTAGTCTTCGGAAATGCGTTTGTTCGCTTCTATACCATCTGCCATGCGTTGGTCTTTATTGTCGGTGGGCCTCAACACATCAAACCCACAGGGCATGTTGAGGTTATGCTCCATATGGACGCGAACGTGCTTCCATCCAAGCTTGTCAATCACGTCTTTGACGCCAGCAGCAGCTTCTAGCCAGCCAGTCTCCCTTGAATCATGGTCCATTGAGATATAGACTGTTGGTGGGTTGGCATCAATCTGGGGATTCACCCCATACTTCTGCAAGGCCAGGCATGTAAGAGAGCCTCTAGTTGCTCCAAGAGATTGAAGATGATTGTAAATCAAATCCCTGGCAGAGTCCCAGGCGTTGGATAGGGTTGGGTCATCGATCGCGCCATAGTATATCGTCTTGACGTTTTCCAGTGCGGTGAGTTCAACGTGGATCTGGTCAGGAACGTTGCCTGACCAGTCGATCAACCAGTCAACCATGTCTTGTGCTGCTTTCTTGAAAGCGTCATTGTTCGCTGGTGACCAGCGAGCAGTCATGAAAATAGTCGGTTTCGCAGTTGTGGGGTCGTTGTCTTGCTGAAGCATCTCCAGCCGGATCTCATTCTCATCATCATCGTCATCATCTCGGTACAGAAGGTTGTGCTTTTTGAGGACGGTATAAGCTTGGCTGATGATGTCCTTTTCTAGTTTCTCAACAGAGTCGGGTAGACGCTCGTAAGTGGATGTTTCGAGTGGTAGGATCCGCAGTTCAGGCCAGGCAGCGCGCTTCCACCCAACATGGACAGTCCTTTGTGATTCGATGAAAGCCACGGCAGCGCGAGGCAAAAAGGAATACATGGCAGCATGAGGAAAAGAAGTTTGGGATGAGCTACTTGCGCGTGGGGATAGTGCTTCTCTGATAACGTTGCCCCTACTTCCCAGAGTAGGCTGTCCCTCACTTCCTGGCACCTCGCGGCTAGCTGATTCCCAAGGGCTAGTTGGTCCCATCGTGAGAGTTTGTCTATAACAGAAGGGATTAGCCTGAGGAATGATCGATTTGACTTGGAAAAATAATAAAAAAGAAGTAGGGGAAAAGGAACATGAAATGGAAGCGTACGATCATGCGACACTGAAAATACGCGCGCCGTAGTAAACAAACGTTTGGTGGTGGAGTTATCGTGGTTCAGCTCTGGGAATATTGCCTTTGAATATGGGTTGATGATGAAAATTGAGGAAGAGTGGAGAGAGGTGAAGATGGGAAGTGGTGATGGGGGAGGGGGGGGGGGTTTATTTTATATTGGGTCTGGGCAGGCACGTAGCCAAACAAACTCTGATGGGTAACATAAAAGTTCAATGCTTGAATATTTTAAAATTCACATCTTGCTATCAGGAATTACGCTTTGATTTACTTTGGGCTTTCTATATCCGCCCCGCATCTAGTTGGTATCTATATGTGCTTCTTAAAAAGGCAGAAGTAGCTCGAAGCTAAAGGGGCAAAGACAAGCCTTCAACCACAGGTCTCAGCTGGAAGTCATGTATTTACAGTAGCTCGCATTTTAGACATTATTATAACGCCTTAGTAGTTACTGTAGGAAAAATGCTAATAGAAAACCTAAATTATAGCTCTTTGGTTACTTTTTAAGAAGTATGAGATACTAGATTTATTTCTCCGCTAACATATTCCAACTTAATATTGCACAAAGCCTAAGGTCTTCCGAGACTTCGTAGACAATTCAGAATGTGAATGTTTCGAGAAGACACGTATATTGATGTTATGTGCGCTGGGAAAGGTTACACTGGTGAAGGCTCGGGAGCTAGTTATGTCAGGCTTTTTGGGCATATGAGACTTTCAGCCCTGAACATTAATAAAGAACATATGTGATCATATCTAAGAGTCACACAAGAGTCATAATCTAGGTTTTTTTATTAGCTCTTTGCTATAGCAACTGTTGAGGCATTGTGGTATAATGTCTAAATTGTGGTTTTGAAGTGTTATTTGCAGTTAAGACCTGTGGCTGAAAGCTTCTCTTTCCCAACCAACTTAACTAAGAGTCACACCCGACTTCCTTACAGCTGCCTATTTTGATGCTTTTGGCTGAAAAGTTAGACCTTTCAGTATGATTAAATCCCTCTCCATTGGTTGAGTTTAAAAGCTTATTTCACATAAGGTCGGAACAACATGGGTTCGGAAGCAATCTGAAGGGCGTGGCAATATAGAGTTATGAGTCAGTCATAAGGTTCGAAAATAATCTTCGGGTTTAACACCATGGCAAGAGTAGCGCTGCTTCTTCATATATTAGAACACACACTCTTGCACTGTCCCTGTATGCATGTAAATCGCAGCAAGAAAATGGATCTTTTAGTGAGCTTGTTATACCTGGCCTTACAAACTGTATAGGTATATATTGACGCCTTTTATCTTTCCACGGCGTCAGGCTGGGCTTGGCCTAAAATTTGCTGGGAAATACCTAAGGTGATGGTGAATTAAGTAAGGTTGAGCAGTGCTTATGGAGATATCCAGTCAGAGTTATTTTGATGCTATAGTCAAGCTCCAACATGCGCCATTGTCTCGGTAGTCACTTTTTAAGAGTTCTGCTAGATAAAACATTGCTGTATTACCTAGTATAACGAGATGTCCCCGTCAAGGGAAGTGGTTGTACTGGATTCAAAACTCTCGCTATCAGTCCAATTGCACCATTGCCAAATTTCAACTTGAATAGTAGTGTAGCACTGACCGATTCTGACGGAGTCTGCCTGCCAGCCACAGAGCTGACCTGGGATTCAATTGTCGACAGGCATGTCTCAGCTCCCCACTTCTCCAATTGCTATCCCTATAAAGAAAAGATCAGCTTGCATGCCGACCTTTCCGGCACTTGTTGCAGGGATTCATTGCCTTGTCAGCTGCAAGAATGATACGACACTTGAAAGTTATGGCCAAGGGTCCTGCAACAGCCACTCACTAAGCCGAGCGAACATCAAAGCGTGCATGCATCTCACACGTTTTAGACAACCATTAGGAACCCAAACAGGGCTATTCATCCCCAATATAATAGCATCAGCAAGCCACAGACCCATCTCAGCTATTGTCTAGTAGAAACTTGCAGAAGATCGGCAGACAGGAGCAGTATAGGATACTCATTAGATCCTTACTTGGAGTCTCGGCTCCACGAGGGACCTACTTTTGGTCAGCTATATAGCGATCCTCTGCATCTGCAGAATTGCCATACCCTCACTGCTTAGCAAAACACAACGATTCAAATTCCTTTTTTTCAAACCCAAATATTACGTTTTCATCGGCACAAAAATGTTTATCTACTTGGGCCAGCTCTGGTGGGGAGACATCGTTCGGGATGAGACTGCTGTGGTCATCTTACCTGGCGGTCCAATCTACGCAGGCGATGAAATCTGGCTATTATCCCAACACACCGATGATGATGCTTGGGGAAACAGGCCCCTCATGACCCAGAAAGTGCGCGTTCCTAAGGTCACTAGGACGGCGGCGGGGGATGATACCTTTTCCAACGACGATCATGAGGTTCATTGGGAGATGACCTTTAAAGACAACTATCAAGTGCTCACTGTTGACCTTTCCAACAGTCAGGGTGGAAGTGTCGTTGATTATTGGCGTGTCTGGAAGCCTGAGAGCGAGCTATCTACTGGGGCTGGGAGAATCTGGATCGGTAAGATCGACTGGTTCACGTTTGCGACCGACGAAATATGTATGTTCTTCGTTCCCGAGGGATTTGGCGAGGGCAATCCCGCTGTTTCAGTATGGCAGTGGACCCGTGACGCTGGTATGAAGAACCCAAACTTCATTGCTGGGACCCAAAAGATGTTGTCTAATGACGACTGCGGTGTCAAATTCTCTTACGAGTCTTGGGATGACTATCATTTAACCTGTACTTGGGACAAGGCCTCCGAGGACCTCTCTGTTTATATGAAAGGGCCAGAGGACAATCGGGATCTCGGCAAGTTCAAACTCGTGACAGTTATGAACTCCGAGCTTACTCAGCTCAGGAAGGAGATTGAGGAACTGAAAGAAGAGCTTACAGTCGAAGAGGCCGAAAAGGCTGAATTGACGACCAGGTTCGATGAAGCCAAAGCCTCTTATGAAGCCGAGATAAAGGAGCGAGATGAAGAAATCAAGAACAGCAAGCAGCATGACAGTCAGGACCACGACACTATCAGTCGCCTGTCGGCCCAGCTTGAAAAAGAACGCGCCTCCAAGGCTGAGGTGCAGAAGAAGCTGGACGAGAAGTCTGCTGCCCTTGCAGAAGTACAAGCACGCTTGAAGATCCAGACCGAAAAGGTTGCCACACTCAAAAGACAACTTGACGAGCTCGAAAAGCAAATGAAGGAGCTGAAGACTCAACTGCAAACACAGACTGACAAGGTTGCCACGCTAGAAGGCCAAGTCAAGGCAGAGGAGAAGCAAGTCAAGGAGCTGCAGGTTCAAAATAAGGAGCAAGCAGACAAGATTTCTGAATTAGAGAAGGAACTCGTGAACCCGAAACTTGTCTTCCCTAAATTTGAGTACATGTGTTACCTTGGAACATTTTTCCACTCCAGCAAAGGACCAATCTATCTTGTTTCGAATGGTGGACGCGATCCGAATGTCGTGGCCGGGTAAGTATAATTTCTACCACGAAAGACTCAAATTGCTAACTTCATCTCCGATACCTATCTGATGGCGACGAAGATGGAGAGAACACGAACGCTAAATGGTTAGCCTTCACCCTGCCAAATTGCCCCAACGGGCCACTAATCTTTGCAAACTACTCTACCGGCCTTGTTCTGGCCTCGTCGGGTACGTATCAGGCAGAAATGTGAGCGGAAACAGGCCTGACGTTTGCACAGGACTGGGACAAAACGTTGTGACCAAGGATTTTGACATGTCAGATCGTTCTGCGCTGTGGTCATGGGGTACGATCGATATCCAAAACCCTTCTGATAACCTTTACAGGCAAGCACCAAGCTTGTTCGTGTTAACTCACCTTGAGCTGACTTCATTTTAGCGTGGAGAATGTTGGAGATGGGCTGTTTCTCGAAATATTCACAACCGACCATGACTATCGGGAATATGGCCTCGATGGCTTACCTATCATAACAAAAGAACTTGGGGACAATGATTCTTTCTTTGTCGTGTTTGGTATTCAGCGGCTGCCCGGAGAAGGCAAGAAGAAATAGTCGTATCATGACCCTGATGAGTGGCATAGCCGAACTCTCTCATAGAGAGGTATTTCAACTATGAGTTGGACGGGTTACCTACAGATTGAATAAGAAATATCGTAGCCAGAGTGCAGTTGAATTATCACGAAATTCGAATTTGAATAGTAAAGTAATGCTAACCAATTCTATTAAGTCTGATGGGCATTAGAATATGATGACGCTTATTACCAAGTTAGCCACAAATGTAAATAGCGTGTATCAGCCCTAGACAGACGTTTAAAACTACCAACTTGCACCCTGTTTGATATCTGATGTTGGCTATGTCCGAAATTGCTATACCTGGTATATCTTTAACCCGTCTAATGACCCAAATGACCTGTAACCAAGAACTGCTGTCTACTTCTGTTCAACGGTTGTTACACAGCCTATTTTCTTTTTGACACTTTTGAACAAATACACATAAAACAATTGAAAAGTCGGGTTGTATTAAAAAATGTCATAATTCACATAACTATGACTTGGGCACAGTCATCAATGTAACCTAGCATGCAGCTGACTGCATTCACTAGTTTACCGGTCTGCCTCAGCTCGGCATCTTCAGCCAGCCCAACCCAAAATGGTCAGTCAGCTCCCAATTTGCGTTCCTACAGGGAAACGATCGACCCGGAGCTTCCTGCATGGCTGATCTTTCGGGACGAATCATGCACTTGAGTAGGGGCCTCAGCTGCAGTTATGATATGATACTAGAAAACCATAACCCAAAAGGCTCTTGGTCTGGCGTTATCCACTTCTCACTAAGGCAGTTGTGCCAAAGCAAAGTCCAAGCGTAAAGCTTGCATATTATGGACCACTAGGTAAGCCACAGAATACTCGGCACATTTTACACCTCTGTCAAGAATATTAGATAAGATGTACCCAAGGCTTACCTACACGTCTTCTAGCATTAGGTAGTCTCTAACACATATTAGCCTTTGAGTCTTCTTATTGTACCTATTATTTTGTAACCCACCTGACCCCTAATTAGATGGATGCAGCTGAACCGGTCCAGCAAGCCACCGACTCTTCTCAGCTATTGTCTAGCAGCAACGTGCAGAAGATCGCTGAGAAAGATGCCCCATGAGGAAGAAGACGGTATTACGGAGTAGCAATTGTATTTTCTTTCGGCATCAAGTTCAATGGATGTGCCTCTTGCAATGGCCTAAGGTATATCTGGCTATAACTATATAATCCTTCTTGCCATCCATATCAATCCCTCTTAGCAAGAAACTACATCTACCTTCCTCATCCTCTCCAAACCTTATCTTCATCTTTCATCTAAGCCAATATGTTTATTTACGAAGGCAAACTCGAATGGGGCAATTACGCCAAAAATGAGACGGCTGTCATTGTCCTACCTGCTGGTCCAATCCGTGCTGGCGATGTTGTCTGGCTCATGTCTCAATGGACTGTTGATTCCAAAGGAAACAAGAAGGTCAACTTGACCCAGAGGATTCCAGTTCACCAGGTCACCAAAACGGAGAAAGGTGATGACACCTTCACCTCCAAGCCTGGCTATTATAGTTGGGAGATGGCCTCTAACGAAGGCTATGAGAAGCTCAAAGTTATCATGTCCAAGAACGATGGCGCAGTAAAGAGCGAGATGGAATTCAAGCGCATCTGGATGCCCCAGGGAGATTCGTCTACTGAGTCTGGCAGAATCTGGATGGGTGTCCTCAACTGGGACGGTTCATCAAAGGCAACCGACGAGTTTGGCGTGTTCATTGTCCCTGAGGGATTTGGCCAAGGAAAGCCTGTTATCTCAGTGTTTCAGTGGACTCATGACAGGAACAACAACGAGAAGGTGATAAGCTGGCGGGCTGCACCCCAGAAGATGATCTCTGACGACGAAAACGGAGTCAAGTTTTCTTACCATACCTGGTTTGACATCACCTGTACCTGGGACAAGAAAACTGACAACCTCACCGTCCATATGAAAGAGGGATCGACGTGTGAGCAAGATCTGGGTGGGTTCAAACTCTTGACGCTTCTTAACCCCCACTCCCAGTAAGTTTGAAGCCCCCCAAGTTGAATGGAAAGCAGGAAGATCTTAACCATCGTTTAGTGACTGGGATCCTCCTCTCCCTCCTCCTCAAGATGCCCAACTCCAGGTCCATTTACCACAGCCCGAGCCCTCGCTTCCCCGCGTCCTTGAGCCTCTTCCATTCCCCAACGGACTTATTGAGACTTTGAGACATACAATTGCCTATGCCGACCAAGCTGGCTACCTTGCCAAATATGCCCATGAGGTAAGGAATCATGACGTTTTGATTTGAGTATTGACTAATGAGTAAGCGCTTTAACCAATTGGACGCCGACTACCATGTCCGAGGAGAGGAGATCAACGCCGCAAACGCTTCGATTGCTCAACTCAAGAAAGAGACCAAGCAGCTGGGTGATGATCTCACTGTTGAGAAGGCAAAGACTGCCGACTTGACGACCAGACTTGCTGAAGCCCAAGCTACTTACCAAGCGGAGCTGAAGAAGAGGGACGACGAGATCAAGAACGACAAGGGACATGATGCTGAAGATCACAAGACCATTGATCGCCTGGTCTCTCAACTCGAATATGAGCGAGCCTCCAAGGCCGAGGTACAGAAGAACCTTGACGAGACGAAGACAGCCCTTACAGAGGCGGAGGCTCGTCTTGCCGCTGATGGTGCTACTATTGCAGCCCTCACTACTCGCATCGCCACCCTTGAAGCCCAGCTCGAAGTGCAGAAGAAGGATGTCGAGAAGCTGCAGAAGGAGATTCAAGAGAAGACAGACAGAATCTCGCAGCTTGGGAAGAACAACGCTGACCTACAGACACTGCTTGAGCGATCCCGCAAAGATGTTAATACCAAGCAAACCCTCATTGACCAGAAGGATGCGACAATTCGGGATCAGACTACTCAAATCGACGAACTTGCGAAGGAGTCCGAGTCAAAGACTATTGAGATCGGCAAGCTGCAGTCGCAGATCTATGAACTCCAGCAGCAGACCCGAAACAAACCAGCTGAAACCCAATTCCTGTTCAAGGCCAAAATGAGGAGCCAGATAACTGACAGACAAGATATCATGGTTGATTTGAATGCAGGAGGTGGCCGCGATCCGGCTGTTCATGGCTGGTAAGTGTCATAATATCAGCATACCGAGGAAGATATCTGACTATGCCCCTCTAGGGAAGTTCTACGAGAAGAGCCGAATCAGCTTTGGGACTTTTACTCTGTTCCTGGAATCAAGGACGCCGTAGTCATTAAGAACAGCCGTACCAACTTTGTTATGCGGTCTACCGGTAAGTTCCTCGATATATGATTTCCAGCACAAAATTGACTTATTGTCACACAGGACATTGGAAGAGAGTCCTTTGCGACAGCCACGATGCAGCAGACCAGGCAGCGCAATGGGTACTGGAGGGCATGAGCTTGGATTCTATTCAAGACAATACCGTTGTGAAGTAAGTCATACGCTATTTGGTTGGTGAAGCCAAGCTGACGATGGAAGAATTCGAAACTTGAAGGACGGCACCTATCTTGACTTGGAGAGGGGAGGGTTGAGTAATGGCACGCCTTTCATTACCCACAACGGCAATACCGGGCCGACCCAGCATTTCAAGATCTTGATGCTCTAGGCTACATTGGCAAGTATGAATGTTAATATTGCTTTGATCCTGGGTTTAAACTCGACAAGGTCCCACAGTGCAAATTGTTTCCTAATCCAGTCTTCTCTTTTCTGTAGCGTAGTGATTTTCGCTGATTTGATACATTAACTCCACACCCTTGCCCAGCATAATTAAACATATATTGACAAGATCCACACGGGCCAGCTTCTTGAGACATCGTCTGGCCGGGATTTAGCATCCTTTTTGAACAGGGAACGTATCCGTGCCCCTGATACTTTGCGTCTTTACAGGGCGATCAAGTGATACAATGGAGAGGCCTTGCATGACTACATGCCTGATAGAATATCCTACCATAATTGTAGTCACAAATCGTTTCGCAAAAGAATTTCAGCAGAAGAGCAGTTGATGTGTTCGCGCAGGTTGGAGTTATCTCAACCGAACGTCTAATAAAGTCTATTAAAGCTGTAGCGCGATGACCAATTTAGATAATCTGGATCACGATTCTTTGAATTGTGAAACCGTCTAGCTTGATGGGTCACGTGATAATTGATACGTATTTAAGGCTGATTTGCCAAATCTCACTGCTACTTATCAATAGCCATTCACGGCATCGGATCCCAAGACCCAGGTGAGGTTAAAAGCTGATGTCGCCATCCCTCATATATAAGCCAAAATCAACTATTACACCTCCTCTTTCCGGCTCTTTGAACTTGTTTCGCCTTCATCCTGAAACCCCTATTTTTACTTCTTTTTCGAAATTCCTTGCTGATTAACTTCACAAATTTCCCTTGACATCTCGACCCTCCCTTGTGCCCCCCTTTCCTGGTTGTGTATCCCAGGTTGTCAATGAGATCTTTCACTAGCTGGAACGACAGAGGCTCTTTTCGTTCTCGACTTATCGACTTTGCACAAAACGCCGCATTTTTGATCTGGAAAAAGGTCAGCGCGTATTCCTGACTGTATCTACCTTATGAACACTTACCTCTCGTCCGCTCAGCTTGTACTCTTTGGCGAGGCGCTGGAGGTCGTCATCAGCAATATTTGAACCCGTTGCTGAAATCTCCTTGCCTAGGAACCTTGTCCAAATTTGAAGTATTGCATCAAATTCTAGGTCCTTGTAGTGCACTTGAAAATGAATACGGCCTATAAAGCACTTAGCATGGATCGTTCTAAGTCTCTGCATACCATAGGGTGGAGATATGCTCACTTATAAAAGCAGGGTCAATATCCAGTTTTCGATTTGTGGTCAGGATCGCCACTCCTTGGAAATATCTGTAATAGAACCTGTTAGTGTAGGAGATGAAGCTATAGGATCACATACTCCATTCGGCGAAGAAAAACACTGACAACCGCATTTCTTTTCAAATCTGTACCTCGCTTGTGAAGGAACACATCAACTTCGTCGATAAGAAGCACACAGTTCCAAAAGCGGGTAATGTTGAATATCTCACCAAGCTTTTGGTCAACGTTTGGAATATCAGTTCCCAGTTCACCAGCAGATACTGCATAAAGCGGCCGATATGAAAGTTCTGCCACCGCTTCCGCAGTCAGTGTTTTTCCGACTCCTGGGTTACCGCTTAGTAGACCAACTAGGCCTTGTCCTTTTCCCTTGATTATGTCGTCATCCCTTTGTTCTTCGCCTTCACTATCCTCGGTGCAGGTATGCTTCCTGTGAGAGATGACAAGGTCTCTGATCAGATTGAGTTGCTTAGGAGGTAGGACAACCTTGTCGAACGCTGTCCTATTCCATGTCGTTTCTTGAAGTTTTGAGACAGCGAAAGCCCCCCACTTCTTTTCCTCGAAGCTGAACCCTAGTATCTGATGACAGCAGTAGAGAAGATCTTCATTAGTTTGTTGGCCTAGCAAACTGATCTTATCTGTTACTTCCGGCCATCTAAGCTGATACAAACTTCTGCTGTGAACCCCAAAACGCACTGGATCAATCATGACACGTTTGCTGGCCATGAACTTGACTTCTTGAACTTTGTTGCCGACTCTTTCCGTGCAGACTGCTGTGCAACCGTACCACTTGCAAACTGGTTTCTGTGTAAGATCCATGAATTGTCGCCCGCGTTCTATTAAGCTTTCTGTAATGGATGACTGCTCAGGGTGGTGACTGATAGGGAAGATATCCAGATCAGTGATTCTGGTGTTGCCTTCGAACATAGGCAAGTAAAATCTTTTCCTTGCCCAGCCTAGACGCTCTCCATCATGGGAAATGAACTGAGCAGTGACTCCGTAGTGCTTTCCGTGTTCTTCATCTTCATCGTACCCTGACGACACCAACCTGAAGGCCTGCATTTCTTTCAACGCATTATTGTGACTATAGAGCGTATCGTTAGGCTTGAATAGTTTCTCTAAAAGATGGAAGCTAATCAATTTATCGGCAAGAAGACTCTTCAGCTCCTTATAGATCGAGCCATGGTCGGTCTCCAGGTATTCCAGGGCAACCGATAGGTCTTCTACTAGCTGCGAATCTGGCTTTGGCTTCTCAAGTTCTTTTCTCTTCGAGATCTTTAGCTCGTCCCAAGCCCAGAAGAGTGTGTTGGGTGAGATCTATTACGACCGCTAACGTTAGCATCGACGATAAGATGACAGATATATACAAACAACTCTTAACACATATGAAAGTGGATCTGACCTCAGGTGGCTTATCGGTGCTCACGATCTCAAGACCCTCTGCACCTTGTAGGATTTGCTTGAGTACCTCTGCGAGCTTTGGCGAGCGAATATCGATCTTCACATCCCCTAGTAGGCCTTTCGTGCTTATAAGTCTTCGAACGACAAGAGTATGCTTTTGGACGAAATCTCTTCTCCTTCTATCAGGCTTGGATGTTTTGACAAACTTAGTTTGGCGATCCTTTCTTCGGCAGGGTTACTTCATGCACATACACAAGTCGGCTGGCTACTCACCTGCTGAAAATTTGGTCGACACGACAGATCTTTGCTGATTCCTTTGGGGTTTGAGCTTCATATTTCCTATTCGTATCATTTTGGGAAGCGCGTCTCAGGACTGACACCTTTTCCTCTCGAGGAGATTGGCTCGACATGATCCTCAAGATTGGTACTTTGGGCAGCTTAACAACTATGCTCTTGTCACAGGAAGCTTTATCTATTAAAAGTATTGCTCATTTCCGGGCCTTTAATTCTCCTTTAATGTTTGCAGACTCAGTAAGTTACCAAACTTAGCTTGAAATGAGGCCCTCCACCTACATGATGCTGACCACAGCAGCTGCCATGTTCCTCTCAGCCGCAGACAGGGCAGCAACCAACATGCATATTTATCAAGGCCACCATCCGTAGATCCCCGAAGACGCGAACCAGTAACTGAACAGATATTGCTTATCTATTGATAGCCTCATTTTCGGCTTCTAGACATCCGCCGGGCTACCTTCTTCTTTTGTCGAGATGGCCACTCGGTGAGATTCAAATATTGTGATCTAGATCAGGCTGTAGGACTTTGGCCATACGAAGGAGGGGAACTTGCATATCATACGACAGCCTGCATAGTAAGGCTACTTATCAAAGGGTTGTAACTCCGTCGACTTTATTATGAGGTATTTTCAAGTTGGCCTTGGTCCTTAAACGTTTCACCCCCAACACACTGGCGGCCTTTTTACTATCTTGGTCGTTTTTCGGAAGGAGTGGGTGGTAAGACATTTCGTAGATGTTGCAGATCTTGTGTTTTCTGAGGCAGACAGCCAAGAAGGCTGCAGAAAGTGGAATTACAGGGTGCATAGACTGTTGGATTGCCTCCCTATTCTGCTACAATGCATCCATGCCAAGTTACAATTTCGCGTCTTCGAGGCTGAGTCCTTTATCTTTGACTTGGCTTCCACCTCGACTACTGGCAGATGAGAGGCAGTGAAATTCTGCAACTTGCATATGCAGTCATCAATATTGTGATTAGTGGCATAGTGTACGTGACCTGCCACCCAACATCGCCTTAGGCTCACTGAAGTCTGTTTCCTCGAGATTGTGGGAGCCTCATCTACCATTTAGCCTAAACGATAGCTCTATATCTTCCGCGCCTTCGCGTACTGGTAACTCACTGCTCCTTAACCATCCCCAGCTTTTCTCCTCGCTGTCATATTTGTGTTTCTTCTAAAACTTCAACTTCTAAGATCCGGATACTCACAATGGCCGAAATTGTGTCTCTGGTTGTTAATTCCATCGACCTTGTCAAACTAGCCGGGGAATTATACAAGACAATCAAATCTTTCGATGGACTTCCAAAAGCATTTGAAGAAGTAAACAACCAGCTTCCTCTTGTACAAGATACTCTCGCGCATGCCAAGCGTCAGTTCGAGAGGCTAGACCCCGCGGCCCTGTCGCCAGCCAAGGGTATCATCCAGCAGTGCGGCGAGAACATCGATGGCCTAGTGAAAATATTCGAATCCCTCAAGGTATCCGAGGGCAAGTCTATCAAGAAGGTCTACTCGCGTGCTGTGGTCCTAATTGGAAAACGTGGCCGCGTGGAAGACCTAATGCACGACACGTTGTCAAACCTGAAACGGCTGGCAGAGAACCAAGCTTTTCAACTTGCAGATGCGATCGAAGAACTGAAGAAGGCTTGTGACAAGGTCTACTCAGTTCCTCCGTCTATCTCGGACTCGGAGATGGATCGCATGTTTACGAACCCCGGCTTTCAACAGATCGGTGATAACAATATTCAAAATGCGAATCAAGGTGATGCGCACAATACTTGGGGAGGAGCGAACTTTGGCCCTGGTACTTTCAATGTGCACAATCATGATAGGCAAGTCCCATTGGCAGCTCGGCCATCTCCTCAACCTCCCGCTTCTTGAGACTAGGCTGAGCTGTAGGGTACTGGGTGACTCAGCATTGGGAGTATTGGTAGTTTGTTCAGGAAATACATTTTATTTTATCGTTGTTCCGCATGCAAAGTTATATTGCCCACAGAGATCATTTTTCTAATCAATGTTTCATTCTAGAACGGAGTCAAGATGGACACTTGTCAATCGCTGGCTGCACCCTGAAGTTCCAGACCATCGCCAGATGAGTAGCAACGCTCAGCATAGGTCCAGACACGAAGGAACTATAGTAAAAGAGACAGGGACATGGCTCATTGACAGCCCTGTGTTTCGGGAATGGGCTGAACCAAATTCGACAACCAAGGTTCTTTGGCTCTATGGCAATGCAGGATATGGCAAGTCTGTGCTATGTGTCCAAGCCATGCAAGACTTTGAGAAAAGGTTCAAAAGCTGGTTCGGTCGTCTGGTGGATACAGCAGTGCATTTTTACGATTCTAGCGATGAGCAAGAAAACCCATGCACAGTTTATCGCAACATCGCCAGCAAACTCTTCAGCCAAAAGTATATGATTGACGACGAGGTTTCTGATGCGTTGTACCGGTTTGTTGGGATGGAATATAACGACAGAATGCTCAAGGAATTCATTACGGTTGTGGTGGGAGAATTAGAGACTGCATACATCTTCATTGATGGAGTAGACGAGGTCTGCCATGATAAAGATCGGAGAGAACTGGCATTAGGAACACTCGAATTTATCCTTTCTTTGACAAAGAATAGGAACTACGAGGTCAAGTTATGGTGCAGCTCACAGCCTCGGGACCAGATCCAGCAACTACTAAGCAACTGTGAGTTTGGCAGAAAGCTATCCGTGGATGGCATGAACGAGGAAGACATTGAAAGATTTGTATTGAGCAAAATGGGGGGCTTCTTTGACGGCGAACTCAAAATTTCAAAACTGCTGCCACTTTTGAAGATGCTAAAAACCATCAAAGGCAACTTTCTCCTCGCTGCAGTTCTGACGGAAGCGATGACAGAGGCTGCATCTGCTAGCAAGCTGGATGAGTTGGTCAATAGCTTACCAAGCAGTTTTGAGGAGTATCTCAGGAAAAAGATCAGGTGCATTAAGCCTCAACATTACGGAACATTCAGGTATATATCCTTTTCTGTATTGTCAAATAGCAAACTTAGAACCCATTGTACTAACTTTAATTCCAGTACGATTATGTCATGCCTCATATATGCAAAACGTCCTCTTACATTCGGAGAGCTTCGCGAGGTCATGGGGGAGGACGAGCTTTATCCGAATCAAATTCAAGAGCAGTGCGCACCGTTCGTTCGTATTGAACCCAATCGTCAGAACCCATCACAACCTATCTGCAGGATCTATCACAACTCGGTCAGGACATTTTTTGAAGATAATCCGGATATTGTGCAATCAGAGGCTTGCCAAGACTGCGATGCGGATGTTAAAGTCTCAATATCTCGTCGAATCTTAGCTAAAGCAACCTTGCAGTATCTTCATCAACCAAGATATGGACATCTTCTACGAGTCAAAGAGAATGATGGGTCAGTGTCTTTTACTACAAGAGATGGCTCGAACATTGACAACCACCACTTACTTGTCTATAGTGCCAAGTATTGGTTCAATCATGTGGATGACTTACAAGATTCGGAACATGCTAGGGATGAAGATGAGATCTACAAAGAGATTGACGACTTTGTTAAGTCCAAAAACTTTCAAACATGTCTCCAGGTTCAGAGCTTGTTGGTCCAAGGTAAGTTCGAAACTTGGGCAAATATGCATACTAACGAAGCACGATAGGCCGCTTTTACCAGTGGTACCGTGACGACGATGAACGGATTTACTATAGCATTGATATGGAGATGAAGAATATGCGCAAGCATTTGACGCGGAATCTGCCTCAATTCTTTACTTGCCGTCGCTCTGGCAAATTGATCGAGGGCCAGTACCAAGACGCGATTGTAGAATGGGGTTACTTCCTGAGGTCAGATTCAACCTATCGTGGCCGATTCCCGGGCCAACTCGACAAATGTTCATGGTCGACTCTTGGTTCTGCCAATTTCATGTATCGTATCAAAAGTCAGCTCAAAGGTTATGCACTGGAAACGAAGGGCGACCAGGAATGCACCTCTTCATCCCAGGGCAAATGTCTGTCGTCTTCCGTCCAGTGTGGGCAGTATGGGCGTGAAATCAGTGCTGTCTATCTAATGGAGCAGTAAGTTGACCCCGTATTCGTTTAATTCAAGACTTCTGATAGCTTTTAAGGAAACACGAACAAGACTCAAAGTTACACATTCAAGTTCAGAATTGGATATTGAAGAATTCTGGCAGTGGTTACAGGTTACAGAATCAATTCCCAAAGCTGGACTACGAGATTGGAGATCTCCGATTATATACTGAACCACTCAAATCCCACCAGATCGGTCGTGCTAGATGTACAGCCATTACACCGGACAATCGTATATTGCGAATCGGATCCAAGATATACTTACGAGATGAAAGTGACAGTTTTGAGCCTGTCGAGCTGATCCACTCGCGAATCGAATACATCGAGGACATGGTCTCCAGTGGAACACGCATTGCTGTCGTTCACAGAAGCGGAATGACTATTGCAGATGGCGGGGCAAACGATCATGGGTTGAAAATGCAAGCAGGTCAAAGTCGAGCTAAATCTCAATCCCTATTCTCGAAAAGCTCTGCAGACAGTAGTAGCGAAAGTGATGATGACACTTCGTCAGATGAAGATAGAATTGAAAAGAGACAGGAGAAAGGATCCATATCTGATCTCCAGGATGTCGCTGAAGAAAGGGAGGACATGGAACTGGACACGCAATCATCAAACTCGGCCAGGGAGTCTCAAAGCGACGGGTCTACAACTCAAGCCTCTGACGAGATCGTGGACGATGCTATATGGAACGAGTTTTCGGACACTGACGAAGGGTTCGATAAGTACTCCCAAATTTCCGAAGAAAAAATGTCCGATGCCTCAAGTCGAGTCTCTGAAGAGTCCAGGGAGGCTGAGGCGATGGTTGATGAGATGATCATAGAAAGCGGATCTGTTCGCGATCATCTCATCCAGGACAATATCTCAGATATATCCTTAAAGAGCTCGATATCGCTTGAGCTATTGAGCGATAGCTCGGGTCTCTCCGAGAGATCTGATGAGGAGCCTGAGCACTGGGACGAACCATCCGAGGAGAGACTGTGCGATCGTCGAGAACTACTGATATTTGACGTTGGCCATTCAACCGAAAGCTCCCATCTGTTATTCCGCTATGTCGAAAATTGGAGAGGAAGACAATTTGACTCGCCTCCGGCAATTCATCCAACTCATGCTTTGGCCGTCTGGCCGATGGGGAGTAATGAAATACTTTTCGCCAACTTCACAACTCCTTCTGACAAGACATACTTCATCCGTACTCTAGGGTGTGGATCAAAAAACATGTGTCATATATCAATCCAGCCAAAATTCTCTTCTTGTGGCCAATATCTCCATATCGCATGCCTCGATGGTGATACTGGAGGCGGCAATGCTATGGATCCAGAGAAGAAGGGTATCAAGGCGATACGGTCTCTCCACTTGCGAGTATTTACCTATCGCTTGTCGCAGAGGAGACTAGCAAGAAGCCCGCCGAGACTTGTGTACAGGGCTGAGGTACGACTGGACTGCCATAAACTTGGAGATAAGGATGACAACATGAACCCACTGTCTGCATCACCCCTGCCTTACGCATTGACTTGGACGGGTGAGCACGTCTACGCTACAAAAAGCTCCAAACTCCTGTGCTTGTTTCGTCTACCTCTTTTCCGCAAAGTTGAGGAGCGAGAGCTTGATGAGCCGAAGGAGCTGTCAGAGAGAGATTCAGAATCAGATTCAGGAATTGACTTCAACCCAAACCAAGTGGCTTTTGAGAATACAGGTAGGATTTATCTACCAAGTTCAGCCAACAGACGTGCGGTACGTTTCTTTCCAGTCGTTGAAGACGAACCTGAGACCATGGAGGGCAATACAAAGACAGGTTCTGCGCATAAATCGGCAAAGAGAGGAAGAAAGAGATATGAGGCCACAATCGTAATCGAACCAGAAGACAGTGTCACTTCGGAAGTGATGCAGCCATATACTGGTCCAGCGCAAGTCATTCACTTGACTGCTGACCAGCTTGGGCCGTGGAAGCGCGTTGAGCCTTCTGATAGTCAACGGAAAAGCTCGGATAGATGGAAGGGAGGTCAGTTGCAAGCGCGCTATGAGCGGTTTGACAATTCTAATGATTGTGATATTGTCCCTTACTTCAGATAGCTTTCTTATAATTTCATGATCTTGTATTACTTGATATCTTCTGGGAAGAAAGCTAAGAAGCCTATCAACCATCCCTTTACATCTATGACGAGCTCGAGGGCGTCTTTGTCCTATCCAGATAATATTTCCAGATGCCACCTCAGATACTTAGATTACAAATACCCATATTCAGCTTCGGAGGAAGCACATGTGATTGGTAAGGTTGCAATGCAAGGTTCCGTGATGGAGATCCGGCTGTGTTTCTACAGTTCAGTGGCAGTGCCCTATCTTGCTAACTAGAAATGTATAAAAGCGGCGAACTTTGCACTCCGTAGATCCCAAAATCCTATCGCGAAATACTAGGGCACTTGTAATATTTCGGCAGAGAATTAGCGACAGATTGATTTGGGACAGGAGACTAATGATGAGAACGTGGAATGAAAACACTATAAAAGACCGAGCAGCAAAGGAGTGAACCTGCGAAACAATGAGCGGTGCGACAATATGGTCAAGGGAAGGTAATCAGACACGCAAAAAGCTCTTGATTGCAGTTATTGGGGCTTGAAAATTGCAAGGTAGCTTCGGTATATCCCTAGTGGCCGGTATGAACGGTACTCCTACTAAAAGTACTTGCAGGCACGTGTGGAGTTATTTATAATATGGGATATACCAATACCCTTGCCTTTCACGAAAGATTCGATGCTCGGTGTGTCCATTGCTTAGGTACTTCACTAGCATGCTTAACAAGGCATTTACTCTACGAACGCAACTGTGCTTGAAATTAATTCCGCTGGGAAATTGAAGACTCTTCAGATGAAGAGCTCAGACTGGGGCGAGCAGACTTGAAGCTCGGCCTCCCAGATATCCAAAGGATCCCTAGCTACCAGTTCTGGTAATGGTGGAAACTTTGAACTTGTAACACCTGGACAATGGGATTACATCTTATTACGGTTTTGATAAACTTATGGGATCCCAAACTCAAATTGAGAACTTCGAATCACCGCACTGACTAGAGCAGATTTACTCCCAAGATTCAACAATCATACATCTAGACATTGGTACACGGATCGATCATACTATTTGCCGCTTTGGGCGCTGAAACATTCGCCTCAACGTGGCGTTTGCCTCTCCGGTAGACGACGGAGATGATTTCTGGGCATAAGAACAAGAATGCTCCATTGGCGGTGTCACGCGCGACAGAACCCCAATAGTGTTAGCCATCTCGCTTATTCTGGACGAAGCCAAGAAGTGGCTGGCTGAGCTGAATAGATCGGAGGCTGTATCGGGGTAAAGGGAGCTTGGCAGTGCTTACAGAGAGGACTAGATTAAGCTTAATTTATTAAGCATGGCGTTAACTAGACCGTTCGATTCAGCCTCGCTCATACCTGGAGTTTGCCCTTGACAAACAGAAAGTGTTGCATGTTAGTTGTGCGAACGCCCTGCATGTCCTTTTCCCCAGTGGATAAATCTCCGATGCTGCATGCATTTTCTTCTCATCTTTACTCTCAATCAACAAGCCCGCATATCGCACATATCACCGACACTTCCAATGGCTCAGTACACTCAGGTCCAACAGGGCATTTACGAAATGGGTCCTGATACCAACCCAGGACCTCCGATCTACAATCCCAACGATCCATCCAGCTTTGGGCAATACGACACTGGGAAACCCACTCCATCTCCGACCACTATCGCATTGGATACAGCCAACCAGCACATGTATCAAAATGTCCCGACCCTTTTCCCTTTGCGAACTCTACAGAGACAACCATTGAGGAGAAGACTTGGAAAAATGGGAATGAGCATCCTGGGTCTTGGAACGATTGTCATCCTAGCTTCATGTGCCCTTCTTATCTACCTCTGGAAAGGTGCTGAAAAGGCTAGAAACAGGCAACCTAGAGGAGAGGCGTGGGACAGGATTGTCTTTGATGGATTTGCATCGCAAGTTGTGACTATCTGTTCAGCTGCAATCCGAATATCGATGGCGTTCCAGATTGGTCTATCGGCTGCTGCAATGGCAGCTGTCATTCTGGAAACGTCTGGAAGTCGGATCTCTGATCTGGCCAGACTGTCTGTGTCGAGAGCGTTTGGCTCTAGTGCAAGCCCATGGGAGATCTTCCTTATCACAAAGAGCAACAGGAAAACCTTCATCCACTGCGTCGTGCTTGTTCTTATTGTCATTCTAAGTCTAGTCATGACATTCACATCGACCATTCTCCTCTTCGACTTCAAGACAATCCCAATTACTGCGCCAAACAAAACCCAGTCTGTGGCTATCGGCTTCGACACCAGCAAGGAAATGGCTCTCTTCGCCGGAATTTCCTACTGGCAGTCCAAACCATTGGCCCAGTGGCGGTTTGCAGAAACTCGCCCCGCCAACCAAACACTTGCGCCAAAGGACGTCGCCGACACTGGAGATGTTTATCGAGCTTTGATCCCCATGGGAAATGTTGACGACAGAACGTCCCTTGAGTATTACTCTGGGCCTACCATTGTTGCCAACATGAGGACAGCATGCGTAGGGCCAAGTTTTAGTAACGCTACCCTCGAGTATGTATATACGGGGAGCGATTCCACTGAAGGTCTTTACTTGCAAGCTGAACTTGATGCCTCGACTGGATGGAAGTCAGGGCCCAGGATCAACGGGACCCATGCAGCAAAAATATCATGTCGGATTAACAATGACTGGGACCAGGATAAGTCAACATCTTGGCCATTATCTTTATGCAGTTTCAACGCCACAGATTCTGAGCCTGCAGATGAGAATCTCAAAAACCCACTCTTGGACCGACCATATGCATTTCACCCTGTGCTTCTTCTCAACTCGAGCGACATCCTGAACACTCTCATTCCAACCTTTGATGAAGAGACCGGAGACCCCTTCCCTTTTGCAGTACCAGATGGCATCCAGATGGCCAATTCAAGTAGAGACGGACCCTGGACGACTGCGACTGCAGCCAACGGTACCGAGCTGTTCCAGGCCAGTGTTTGCTTCCTCATCCCAGCCGTACCACTTTTGTTTAATGTAACGATGTCGGGGAGAGCAATACCGTCTGAGCCGACCTCATTCGCCAAATGGAAGAACTTGCAGGGAAAGAATGGAACTGACTTCCTTAAACAACTGGGTTCGGGTTCCTCACTATCAGACTACGAAGCTCGAGGCATTCTACATCTCGACATCCACGAGGGCCCATCGTCAATGGCGAGTACAAAAAATGATGAATGGGACGCAAATGTCTATTGGAGGATGCATGCAATTCTATTCGACTACAGCAATTCCGGCGGATGGACCTTCAACAATGATGCCATAGCTGGTTGGTTTGATTCAATGATGACCTGGCCTGCTCACCCAGAGCATTCGCACCGTTTCCAGACTGTTCTTCAAAAGACAAACGATCCGGCACTAGCTGTCCAGGCTCTCTTCTTCCGCTTCTACCAGATGATCTTCTACGATCTACTGCCCTACTTCACGCGGGAGCAGTCAGCCGTTACCGTCAACGTCAAACAAGTCTTGATTCCGAATCAATGGACGGGTCTTATTATCATCATGGCTGGTGTCATTATGCACTTGGCTTTGACAGCGATAACGCTTGTTTTCTTCATGGTATCCACAAAGGTTTCTATGCTGGGCAACGCGTGGCAGACGGTGTCGCAGATCATTTCCCACGATACGAGTGTTGTTGTTGATGCTGTGTCGAATAATGGGATGAGGGATGTGGATGTTGCGAAGTGGGCCAAGTCAACGGCTTGTGAGGAGCATATCTACGGGTTGTCGAGGTCTGTTGATGGAGGTTCCAAGATACAGAGACGCTGAGAATTGTTAATTTAAGTAACTTCTGACTGTAGCTAGATATATGTACTAAGAATAATAGTTTCCCTTTTTTGATAGTTGATCTCTTACTAATCCACATGCTTAATTACTCAAGGTTTCACCATGAAAACCGGTTACTCTACCTCAAGCTCATCATATCTGGGGATCAACGCTCTTAGGCTTTGTAGCCTTCCGTATCGAGCTTACTCCATCAACCTTATTTAGACCACGGCGTTGCATTCTTCTAATCAGGGCTTAAAGTTACCTTGAACCAGAAAAGTCAAAATATGGACCTTGTAAGGCAAATCTGGGTAAGAAATAATCCAAACTTACCCAGTATCATCTACAACTATTATTTAGCAAATATCAAGCCGTCTACCGACGCTGGTTAATGACGGATATAAGGATGTTTAATTGAATAAAGAACAGACATATTGTGTGGGTCCTGAGATCCTGCTACTGTCGGCAAAACGGGTCATCAGACTCCCCGAGCGATATCTTGCTTATCTAAAGTTAACTCCAGCTAGAAAATAGGGTTTCTTAAACTATTTTGACCCAGGAAAGTTATGGCATCTCACAACATCAATTTATTGCTCACACCAAGCTCAAGTAGCCACTCACGACGAGTTCCTTCAAATCAGTTGGATAAGTGCGAGCGTCGGCAAGATGACCTCCGTAGCTTCTCAACTACGACAAAAATCGTGGAGGCAAGATCATTTCCTCGTATCAACAGATCCATCCAAGGTCCCGATAAATGAAGTTATCAAAGTCTTTAAATCAGACGAATTTCAACGGGCGCAGCCATTGCCAGAGGACGCAATGAGGGATATGTTGGATAATTGTCTATTCTTCGCACTCTACGACACTGAACAAGCACAAAATACTCCAGATAATCGCGGAGAATCCCAATCCTTTGATCCAAAGTTCGTCGGAATGGCTCGCTGCATCACCGACTTCACAACTGTTATTTACATCACCGACGTCTGGATTCATCCTGCATACCGCCAAGAGGGACTGGGAACCTGGCTTATTCAATGTGTACAGGAGGTAATTGAGTCAATGCCTCACCTACGAAAGAGTATGCTTGCTACGAGTGACTGGGAAAAAGGTGTCCCATTTTACGAGAGGGTTTTGGATATGAGCGTTAGGGAGGGTGAGAGGGGGAAAACGAGGGCAATTATGGAACGGAGGGGACGGGGTAATCCGAACTTTGCAACTTGAAATTTGAGGAGCAGCCGTCAGTAATAACAATTCTTTCAAGTTTGAAAATCTTATTATTAGTTCAAGTCTGTGGCTGAACCGAGTCCAATCATGAAGTTATCGGGCTATAGTATGACCGAGGTTGGAGGCAAGGGAGGACAGCCGGAAATGCGGGGTTATGTTATAGCCAACAGCCACCAACAAGCTCAAGCCAAACTTGACCATCATAGCATTGTCAAGGACACCGACCAAATACTATCATCTCTTTCTAATGAACTCTGGTGGTATATAAACCCACCCAATCTGATCATGCATCTACCAAAACTTCCCCCAACAGCCGCATACATCCGTCTCTCCAACCCCGCCAAACGCAACGCCCTCAGTCTCCCAGTCCTACAGGACCTAAAGAAACAACTCACGGAAGCACTCACATCGCCCGTCTCTGGTCAACTTCGCCTTTTGCCATCTTCAAAACACCGTACCCTACAACATCTGGAAAGGGCCGTGTGTGAGAAAGATACAGCCTCAGGCACATGGAAGAAATACGGCTGGCTTGTTAATGCTTCTGAGTGGAAGAAAGAACGCGCTGGTTTGCCTGATGTTCTGGTTTTGCGAAGCGAAGGAGATGTGTTTTCTTCTGGACATGATCTCAAAGAGCTTTCTCAACTCAGCCACGACGATATTAAATTGCTCTTCAGCCTCTGTGCCGAGGTTATGGTGCTGATTAGAAGAAGTCCTGCCCTTGTTGTCTGTCCGATTCAAGGTCTTGCTACTGCTGCTGGGCTTCAACTTGCTATGACGACCGATTTTCCGATTGCGTTGCCAGATACCAACTTCTCTCTCCCAGGAGCCAAAATTGGGTTACCTTGTACCAGCCCATGGACAGCTGTCTCGCGACGTTTCCCACCAGGGGCGACCTATAGGATGCTCGCCACAGCAGAACCCGTAAATGCATCCGAGTATCCAGGTGCAGTCGACGTGGTCAAAGTCTCTCAGGACGACAAACCCGAGGAAGCTTTTGAGAAGCGTGTAGCAGCTGTGATAGAACAGCTTACAGACAAGTCACCGCAACAACAAGCTGTTGGGAAGTGGGCGTACTGGTTGCAAATTGGAGTAACGCATTCCAACGAAGGTGGTGATGGATTTGAGACAGCGGCTCGGTTGGGGGGAAGAGTTATGGCGTTGCATGCGAAGAGTGAGGATGCTAAGGAGGGCATTGATGCGTTTTTGGAGAAGAGGCAGCCTGTTTGGAAGAGTAAAGTTGAGCTGTAGCTTCATGGGGCATGAAATTGAGGAGCATACGGAAGGTTGTATACAAAAGTCGCACGCAAATATATATATACAAATGATAGACCCGGCGGTTCAACAACATGCAATCGCTCGGCCTACTTTATATACCTGGCTCATTTCATATTCTGGTATTACTTGCCTCTTGGATCTTACAGGGCAGAAGAATGTTAAATGTTTCTGATCCTTTATATGCATATTATGATCTAGATTTAGGCATAGTAAGGAAATATGATAACCATAGGAACATCGCTATGATAAAGGAAATCAGTAAATATTTAATGGGAAGTATTGATCACTGTATAGGCTATAAAGGTTGTTATTCAAATTCAATTATCAATTAATAATGAAAGTCTAAGGCATAAAATAAATATTAGGAACATTTAGTACATAAATTATAAGCTTTATGCCTTTAATAAATTATAAATAAATCTTCTCAAGTCCTTCATCTGCTCCAGTCGCATCTGCCATCGGGCAAATCTGTCATAAATTTGATGGCTCAGTTATCCCCGTCTTGGTTGTCGAGGAAAGAGTCTAAGCCCGAATAAACCGAGTTCGTCGCCCGTATTTATAGGGTTGTCTGGCTCCATGCTGCCGCCATCGAACTGTATTCTGCGTTAGTTAGTGAAGTCACAATCGATGAAATTACACGTACCATAAAAGTACCCGTGTCTATTGCTAGACTAGCAATGCTAGTCTAGAATCAGACTGAGAAACTGATACTAGGTTTAGTAGGAAAGAGAAGCTTTTAGCTATAGGTCTTAATTATAAATAATACTTTAAAATTATTATTTAGATATTATATTATAATACCTTAATAATTATTATAATAAAAAGCTAATAAAAAATACTTAAATTATAATTCTTTTTTTATTTTTAAAGAAATATAAAATAATTAATTTCTTTTATAAAAATAATTTAATTTAATATTATAAAAAATTCTCTAGTATTACTCTACTATGTTACTTTACTGTATTACTTCTTATTAGCTATTTAATTATTGCCGCAAGGCGCCTTATAATTTATTTCTTCTATAGTAACTAACTAATTAACTAAGCAAGTAACTAATTACTATAGAATCTCTTTCTTAACCTTTCCTCCCTCTCTTACCTAGTTAACTAGAAGTTTAAACTTTTCCTTAAATACCAAAACCTTTCTTCCCTATTCCCTATTTTGCCCTATTAACTAAATGCCAAAACCCTCTTATTCTATTCTGCCTTATTAACTAGCAGTATATACTTTTCCCTAAATACTAAAAAGAACTTTCTTTTTCCTTTTATAATAATCTTATAGTAATTATATATTCCTTAATAGCCTTAGAAACTAATAGCTTTATATAACTAGTACTATATCCTCTATCTTATTAAACTATTTCTTATATCTTTTAGTACTTCTAATACTCTTAATAAAGGTATATTATAATAGTAATATTAGCCCTCTCTTTTTAAGCTAATAAGCTAGCTTTTTTAGTGCTTTTTTTTATATTATAATAGAAAAAGCTAGGTAGGTATTCCTATTCCTAGGATTTGCCCTAAAGCTTGCTATAAAAATAAGGTAGCTAAAGATTACAAGATTTACTTTTTATAAGGTCCCTAGCTTCTTAAAAGTACTTATATAATAATATATAAGGTTATTATTATAGAGAAAGTAATTCTACCTTTTATAAGTATAATTACTAAAGGACTATATATTTAGCAAAGCTATAGATCTATATATCCTATTACTAGCTAGGAAATTATATAAAGTTTAGATTATAAGGCAATATACTGCCTAGGTTAATTAGTTTGCTATATTTATATTAGTATTAATTAGCTATAGAAGTTAATAATAAAGAGTCTGCTAAGCCTAGAAAGAAATATCTTTTTTATATTTATAAATTAAGGCTACTTATTTAGTTAGATTATAAGGTTTAGGCAGTAGCTATAAGTTATTAAGAA